>CM036251.1:22946287-23546287 GCA_020698575.1 Bostrychus sinensis
TTCCTGAATAACAAAGACCGCCCATCTGTGCAGTTTGTCAGCATCTACGGCACAAGTGATTTAGCCACTCACACCGAATATTGCTCCTGCTATAAAATACAATTCAGTGCCAAACAAATGCTCCCTGTTTCCCTGAACTGAAAAGGACTTTGAGATGGACAGCAATACGTGTCCAGCATGTTTTTATTCTTTCGGCTTGGGTCTGGTAGTCACTGACCTACAATGTTTTATCTTACTTTCTGGCACAAATCATTTTGGTCATTTTTGTACACTTTGTTATTTCTAGGAGTTGTTTTGGTAGTCATAAATAATGTATTTACACCCTCTGCTTTGACAGTGAATTTTACAGAAAATCTAGGCACAGGGTGCAAACTGTAGTTAGTATAGCTCTAATGTAACAATTCTTCATTATATTATTATATTATTATATCATAAGGTAGACTTTATTTGTGTATTATTGATCTGGAAAGTCAGTAAAAGTTTTTTTTTTTTTTTTTTTTTTTGCATCAAGCAGGGAAGTTAAACTCTCTTAAAGGGGCTATATTATGCAAAATCAATTTTTGTTAGCTGTCTACCTTCTTGTTTCCTTCTCAACAACATACCTGGCATTGTGTTTTTGTGTCATTCTTGCATGTTTGAGTAATCCTCTCAGAGCCGGCTCTAGCCAATATGGTGCCCTAGGCGAGATTTTTTATTTATTTTTTGGGGGGGTTACTGCAGTGTAAAAGTCAATAGTGAATCTTCACGTGACGCTAATCTTCACAATCACATCCATGAAGAGAGGAGAGACAGGGACAGGTGTGGACAGGAACAGGGTGAAGCAAGAATGGACTAAAAACGGCTTCCACCTCCCAGAGACCAGCTCAGAACCAGTGTCTCATTGTTATGGGCCTTCATTAAAAGCATCAAAATTAAACTTCACTTTAAAACCAAGCCCAACACTGCTCAGTTACAGCCCTCACAGCAGCAGTCACAGCACAACACAGAATTAATTGCAAAGTTTAAAAGTAAGAGCTGATTATTATTTTTCTTAAAATAGGTATTCAGAGCAATGAAATTTAATTTAAAATTATATATTGGATATAAGAATAGAAAATGTACCTTTTTATTTTATTATTTGAAATATAATTGAAATATAATTTAAAGAAATGCTATTTGAAGGAATAAAGAGACCTTGTTGTGTTCTGGACTTAACTTGAGGACATTTTCACAGATTGGACCTCAGTGAATGTTTATTCATGTTTATTTATATCAGGGCAGCGCTATGGATGCAGGCAGCTTGCAGGCAGCGCTATGGATGCAGGCAGCTTGCAGGCAGCGCTATGGATGCAGGCAGCTTGTTGCACTTTTAAAGATACACAGTTGTTATTGAGAACAAGTGCGGTTAGTGTTGACTCAAATGTGGCCCTCAGGAAAAAATAATTGCCCACCTCTGGTCTAATAGTTATGATGCATAGTCTAGGCTAAATAAACGTGGCAGCACACTCACTGTCTTTAATTACAAAGTAACACCGTAACACGCAGTTGCTAGCTACGGTGTAGTTTATTTCAACTTTGCTAGCCTCGTAGCTTGTGCAAATGAAAAGTTAAACAGCAGGTTTTAATGTTAGAATAAACAACTACATACCTCTACTTTGGCCCCTTTTTTTTTCCTCCTCTTTTCTCCGCTTTCTGAAAGCAGCACCTGATGGCTTGGACGGGCTTTTCATGATAAAAATTTGTCAAACTAATTGATGTAACATCCATCAGTTTAGGGACCGCTGCTGTGATGAGCGTCAACAATACGCCCATCCCCCCGCTTCCACCGTGACCCGTGTCAGTCAGGTTCAGGCCAGGTCAATCAGAAGTCATTAGGATTTTTTTTTTCATATTAGAGTACAAAGAAAAAAAACACCATTCACTTGATTTTTAATTAATTGTTATTTATTTAAAAATATACTCTTTTTTTTTTGGAGGGGTGCAGCTGGGCGCCCCCTCCAGCAGATGGCGCCCTAGGCAACCGCCTAGATGGCCTATGCCTAAAGCCAGCTCTGAATCCTCTATTCTCTTATTTTGAGTTTGTGAGAGGCCAAAACGGCTCTTTTCACTGGTGTCTGCCTTTTCCACCTGACCACATCCCTCTCCCCTCATGGTTCTGTCCTGTTCAGGAAGCACTGCTACAGCTCATGCCTCTCCCATAGCAACCAAACAAATCATGTGAACTCCACAGGCTTTGAAGTGCTGAAGGGGTGTGACAGCAGACAGGGCAGCAGGCAGGGCAGCAGGGAGGGGGAGGGCTCTTAAAGTGACAGGGACCTAATCTGAGCATTTCTCATGATGAGTTTCTTCAAATAAGGGGCTATATTATGCATAATTGACTCTTCTGAGCTTTCTATCATGTTGTAATGTTGTTCCCTTATCAAAACACACCTGTAATTGTGTCATGCTTCATTCACTCATGTTTAAGTAATCCCGTATTCTCTGTCATGGACATTTTAAGGCCTCAAAGCGCTTGGTTCCAGGAAGCACTCTAGCCCTCTACATCCGGTCTGCTCTCATTCATTTATCCAAAAAAACTGTGTACAGCTCTGTTTTTCCACTCATTCTTCATAGCTATTTTTCATTTTGTAGTTAAATGGCATCATACAAAAAGTCCACTCACAAGCCACTTTATTAGGTACACCTTACTAGTACCGGGTTGGACCCCCTTTTACCTTCAGAACTGCCTTAATCCTTCATGGCATAGATTCAACAAGGTACTGGAAACATTCCTCGGAGAGTTTTGTCCATATTGACATGATAGCATCATGCAGTTGCTGCAGATTTGTCAGCTGCACATCCATGATTTGAATCTCACGTTCCACCACATCCCAAAGGTGCTCTATTGGATTGAGATCTGGTGACTGTGGAGGCCATTTGAGTACAGTGAACTCATTGTCATGTTCAAGAAACCAGTCTGAGATAAGTCGAGCTTTATGACATGGCGCGTTTCCTGCTGGAAATAGCCATCAGAAGATGGGTACACTGTGGTCATAAAGGGATGGACATGGTCAGCAACAATACTCAGGTAGGCTGTGGCATTGCAACGATGCTCAAAGGGGCCCAAAGTATGCCAAGAAAATATCCCCCACACCATTACACCACCACCATCAGCCTGAACCGTTGATACAAGGCAGGATGATTCCATGCTTTCATGTTGTTGACGCCAAATTCTGACCCTACCATCCGAATGTCGCAGCAGAAATTGAGACGCAACTTTTTTCCAATCTTCTATCGTCCAATTTTGGTGAGCCTGTGCGAATTGTAGCCTCAGTTTCCTGTTCTTAGCTGAAAGGAGTGGCACCCGGTGTGGTCTTCTGCTGCTGTAGCAGCTTCCTCAAGGTTGGACGTGTTGTGCGTTCAGAGATGCTCTTCTGCATACCTCGGTTGTAACAAGTGGTTATTTGAGTTACTGTTGCCTTTCTGTCAGCTCGACCAGTCTGGCCATTCTCCTCTGACCTCTGGCATCAACAAGGCATTTTCGCCCACAGAACTGCCGCTCACTGGATATTTTCTCTTTTTCGGACCATTCTCTGTAAACCCTAGAGATGGTAGTGTGTGAAAATTCCAGTAGATCAGCAGTTTCTGAAATACTCAGACCAGCCCATCTCTCACCAATAACCATGCCACGTTCAGAGTCACTTAAATCACCTTTCTTCCCAATTCTGATGCTCGGTTTGAACTGCAGCAGATTGTCTTGACCATGTCTACAGCCTAAATGCATTGAGTTGCTGCCATGTGATTGGCTGATTAGAAATTTGCGTTAACGAGCAGTTGGACAGGTGTGCCTAATAAAGTGGCCGGTGAGTATATATGGAAGTGAAGTTCTTTTTATTCTTTAAATTATGTTCAAAAGACTGCAGCAGTCTGCTCTCTCCTGCCCTCTGTTGCCCTCTGCTGGTACAGTATCTTCGTCTGTTTCTTTATAGCACCAGGAGAGTACTTATTAAAATGTTCTTTTTTAGTCACATAATGTTTTTAAAGGTTATAAAATGGGAAATGCTGTTATAGAGGTGACCAAAATTGATTTAAAAATATAAATAAAAGCATAATATATAGCTTAAATGCCCAAGAGAAAACATTACTGACCACCCCGCTTTAGACCAGCCACAGACTTGTACAATGCAGAACAACTGTCAACTGCTAAGATTGCACATTACACATGCACCACTGTAAGGGCAATAGATCAGCCGTTTGTGTCAAAGGTTTTACCCAGCAGAAAATTATACATGTCATGTGTGCCATAAATCTTAGCCTGCCTTTCTGTGAGTCAAAGCTTTATGAGACAAATAAGTGAATAATTGGTTGAAAAAATATGCCCTGCTGCTCCCACGATTAAATAATCCGGCCATATTTCAGCTACGAGGCTCTGGCGGTAAATTCACAGGCTGCACTCAAGGTTAGAACCAAAGTTTGTACAGATCTTTAGAAATACTTCATGACTGCAACGCATTTACTGAAGGGAACATTAACTGCAGAGACAAGATCACTCTGTTGAATGTGCAACGCTCTAAAAGAAGTGAAATAGAATGCATGAAATTAAAGAAGAATGTGTGGATGGTAAAAGTCTTGACATTGGGTTTTATAGACAATGGCCTCAGTCAAATACTTTGGTAGAGAAATGCTCTGCAAATTCAGCTGATGCATTTTACAATATATTAAGCCCTTAATAGTGGATAAAAACAGAGAGATTGTCCTAATAGTTGAAATGGCTTAAATAATTATCAAGCCTACTTGCTCTCATATGAAACAGCCATAAAGTTGGCTAATAAGGTTATGTGTGTCAGGGTTAGTTACACATTTCCCGGCCAGTCGGTAGAAATATTTATGCAATACATGGCACAGTATAAAACATACATAATTCATTTATTTTCAGTGCATTCTCACATTTGGTAACACTTATACACATATTTCTGCTATAGGAACATTTTATTTAAAACCATAGGGGTGTGCAGCACATCATTTTCTATTTTGTTGGAGTGGGATGTTTTCGACCTAGAGTTCAGCAGGGACCCAGGGACCATACACAGTGATAGAACTGTGATTAAAGAGCTCTTCAGCAGATGATCTGTTATCCCATTTGTCCTCAAAAGCACTTTGTTTACAGTAAATACTTGTCTAGACAGAGTAATGAGTGGCTTGTCAGTGCAGGGCATCAGCCACAGGTGTCATTTGGCTGTTTTCTTTAGCCGTCTCCATTCTTGTTTGTAGTCCTGATAACCTTCCACAGAACCAAGCGGCCAATGGCTGGGTGGTCTGGGGAGTCAGTGAAGTGCTACACAGAGGATATGGAGCTTTTCCTGCAGGGGTGTGTCTCTGGACCTTCAGGACTGTAATTCAAACCTATACAGCTCAGTTGGGACCCAAAAAAAGTAAGGAATACCTGATGAAGGGTATGTCATGGATTGTGGGATCGGAAACACAATGCATTCAGATCAGTGGCTAGGGACCAGCTAATTTTGGAAATCATAGTTTTTTAAGTTGAGTAAATATTAGATGTAAAATAGGTACATCTGTTATTAAGTAAGTCATTCTTTTATGAATTTACTGACTATTCATGGGTTACGAGAGGCTACAGCACACCCCAGCTACTTTGTTCTTGAGACAGTGTTAAAACTAGACAATCATCACCTAATTGCTAACATTTTCAGTCATAGACGGACATCTATTCATTTACTCTGGGCAATTTGAATTTAACTAATTCAGTCTTCTTTGAGTGGAGGCTGCATGTCCTCCCAGTGTTACTGAGGCTTTTCTCTGAGTACCTCAGCTTTCTGCCACCGTCCAATAATATGCATTTGTTAGGTGAATAGGTAAGTCTAAATTGGCCCTAGTGAAAGAATGTGAGAATGAATTTTGTCTGTATGTCTGGCCTGCAACTAACTGGCCACTGTAGCACCCCTAATGAGACTAAGAGGGGGAAGATTAATGAATGAATAAAAAAATCTTTGGGGCACTGTGTTCACTAAACAACTATGCATTTTATTAAAACTAGACACACTGTACATCTAGATAATTAAAAATAATAAATTAAGTCAATTGTTCCAAGCTTACCATCATTGTGATTAAATTGAAAGCATACAGTGGGTTGTTTAATTTCCCACTCTCATGCTCTATTGCACAAAGTACATAACTGTTCAATATGTAATAAAACTAATGGGATGCAGTTCAGATTCAAGCCAGCTTTATTAATGTCAATGCACATATCCAATTGTTAGGGCCCTTCAAATTAATTTAGTCAAAGGCTATAGTTTATCTGCCATACACTGGTGATCATACGGCTGTAGGGAAGAAGAGTTCTCTGTTGTTCAAAAGCTCAATGCAAGGGATGGTTCATGTTGCTCATTATAGAATCTGTTCTGTTGAGTGTCCGGAGTTTAAGATTTTAGCTTAGAGTCAAGATTTATTATTATTCCACTTTTTTAATGAGTGCAAAGTGGAAAGGATATAACAGAGCAACACTAAACTACATGAGAAAAGACCATCCTCACAAAAATATGAATGTTATCATCCTAAGCTAAGCCTGTTTTACACTGGGATAAGACTTTACATGCTGATTTTCAACACTTCAGGCCTTAATCTGTGCCTTTGTGCCCAGGAACCGAATGAATATGCAAAAAATATGCATAAAGCAGGGCTCTAAGGTGTGGATAAGGAGACCTGGCGTTCTGCACAGAGAGGGCTGTTGGAAAAGTGGGCCGTGAGCGATGAATGCTAGCCCGTATTGTGACACTGCAAGTCGCCTTTATTTAGTGTGCACCTTCTGTCACTGTGCACCCGTCATTGCTTTCATCTCCGTCATGCCATGAATGCCATAACTCTGTTAGGGAGACCCACAACGAATACTGTCCAATCCTGCTTCGAAACGCACAAATGTTCCAGATTGGGGGGCCTCAATGCAATATGGTATCATCTGGGGGCCGCTGCTGTATGGCATTCTGATGTGATTTATGCACTCGACACTGCACTGAATTGCCGTTTTCGAAAAGCTTCTAATAGTTTGATCGTGGTTGAGCTTGAGACCGCAGAGTGAATTTCATGTCTTCATAAGTCATCCTTAGATTTATAGCCCTCTTATCTAATGGGTTCAACAGGTTTTTTTTTTTTTAAGCTATCCCCGAAGGATTTTTTGGAATAAAACAGCACAGCAAGTGGGACGCAGCTTAAGGATGAATAGTTCCCAATGAGAAAAACACTCCCATACTGCACACACACAAATATACACATCTGGAGAAGCTATAGCCATCCCCTTCCCGGACATATGGTACCATGGTGTGTGTCTTCATGGCTATGAAGAACACTTGTAGAGCTCAGGGGGTGGTCAAATACAGCACCTACAAACAATGGCCAGGTGCCAGAGAGACAGCAGGCTGCCTTTTTTATCAATCACCTATAGAGATTGTCTCAATCATGTAACAGCTTGAAGGCAGAATTTCTACATCTCATCAATTAAAGTAGAAATGAATTGTCCATTAAGCACAAAGAAATGATGTCAGAGGCTTTGCATAACTTTCAAGGACATATAAGTCTGCAACATATGCTTGTTCTTGGGGATTTGTTGACTGGCAACTGATTATTGTACTGTATAGTTGTAATCACTTGAGAAAAGTAACACTTTTATTTAAATAAATACATTTTTGCAGGAAAATGTTCTTTCTGAATAGATTTTCTAGACCAAAAGATTTACTCAAGTCATTTTTGCAGAGAAAATTTTACACCTGAGTATAGGCCCGTGAACAGGGCTGGGAAAAGGAGTCTGTTGTCCCAGGGCTCGGGGTCAGAGGGGCCCAGAAATGGTCCCTCTTCTTATATTTTTAATTATAATGGGCCCATGTTCTTGCCCCGGGCTCCAACAAGCCTGTCAACAGGACTGCCTGAGTAGGCACAAGTTTCTAAATAATTAAAATTGATAAAATGCTTGGTTTGTAGTCAGAAGGTACTGGGTTTAAGCCATGTTTGGGACAGTAGGTGTAGTAGTAAAAATACTACTTCTACTTCTACATGAGTAGTATTATTTTAAAGTAACAATACTTTCAGTTGAGTACAGTTTGGGTACTTCATCCACCTCAGCAAAATCTACTACTACCAAGCCTGACCTAGAACCTAGGACTCTCTGATTGCATAGCAAGTAAACACTTTACTCATTTAGACAATTTTTAGAATTGCTTCTGTATTATTACAGAAGCAAGTTGAGTAAACTTACTTTTACTCAAGTAAAAGTAAGTTTAGAAAGTATATTTTCTTCTAAAAATGTTTCTTCATTTCACCTGTTCTATAAAATTCAGAGATACAGTAGCACACTTCAGTGTTAATAATATCCTTTGAGTGTCTGATTGAAACGCCACTCTCTCATTTTATAGCCCTTATGGCATTTCTATTTGCCGTTTCTCCATCACCATTCTTCCTATTTCACAGTAGCACAAAAAAGGCTAAAGTGGCAATCCCATAATTAGTGAGGCACATTAGAATCAGAGCCATGAAGCATGTCATTAAAAATCCCACACTTCCATCTCTGCAGACTGCCACACGGGGAAACTTCTTAGGCCCTCACACCCCATTTATCATTCCATCACGTCATCCGCCTGTGGCGTTTGTCTGATCTGTTCAGTCATTATAGATACTCAGTCAACAGCCAGCGTGTCTCATAGGTGATCATAGATTTATATGCTCCTATGTAGCTCTGATCTCACAGGCAAATAACATTTCATAGAATCTTAGCCTTTGTAATTTAGATCCATATGTTTTTGTAAATTTGGTCCAGATTTCTGCTTCACTTCACATGCCCCAACACTTACAACTTGGTTATGATGAATATTTCTGATGAAAATGCCAATGAAAGTTCTGATTTAGGTCAGTGGATGGACAAAGAGACTTCAAATTTAGCTTGCTACTTGCTAAAATTTAGATGCATTTTTAACTGCCTTCTTTTTCAGAAACGTAGAACATTGTGTTTTGTACATGTAAGGTCTGTTAATGTTTTTTTTAGTAAAGGTCATGACCACTTAAGCAAGGATGAGTTTTTCCACCAATTCTTGTTTAGCAGTCCTACAGATGAATACAACTTTTGTCTCATTCCCAAGGTTTAGTGCACAAATGTTTAGACAATTTTCAGGTCCACTTGTACTGCATAATAAAAGGTTGGTTGCTGCGTGCTTCTCTTCATCAGTACTCACTTTGTGTGTTCTAGGCAGTTTTAGGAGCTGGAAAGGGTGGGACTAAAAAAAGGGTGGGTCCTTTCAGCTGTGCTTCTGTTTTACTAAGAGTGCCAAAGGAAAAATGTGAAACAAGCTTTGAATGAAGTGTTCAATTTGGTCCCACTATACATTCTACAATTATTGCTGCAATGGACATTTATACGAACTTCAAGCTTTGATCTGTATCTAGATGCATGCTCCTTATATTTGAAGCTTAACTTTAAACTGTGTAAGTATAACAGCAATGAGAAGCTGCTGGACACTCACAAATAGTGTTCAGTGTCAATAAATATCTTGTATATGTAAGTTGTGATGTAAATTTGTTTAGATGTGGTTTTGGCAGGATATGTGCTCTGACAGGTGGGAGTGTAGCCCAGCACTCGGTGTGTATCTCTTTGAAAAGCTGTCTTTAAAAGAGTTATTCTCCCCCTTTCATGTCAAATAACCATCAACACGAATTTGAGTTTATTATATTAATGATTTTCAGGCTGCAAATGTTCAAAAAAAAGTTACAATTCTGCTTTAGGTGCACCACAGCTTGGATAAAAGTCTCAGGTTGTGTAAAATGGACAGGTGGCTTAACAATGTGTGACATGTCAAGTAGGAAATCCAGAGCTCCACCACAAGTCTACTGCTTATTTATATGGTTCTGAGAAACAAGTCCCAAAGAACCTTTGTGCAAAGTGAAAAATGTGCATGAACTTGATGCCTCATTGCACAACTCTTAAAATGCATTAAAATTCATTAGAAGTGTAAATCTGTGTTTCTTCTTTATTCTCTTTATTGTCTGAGTTTGAGGCATTATTGTCTTTATTTTATATTCACAGTCACATACCAAACTCTGTATGCATACACACAATTACAGCTCTTTTCACTTAAAATCGAGTGCACGTTCTGGGAATTACTACTCCTTGCAGTAATTATTCTCTTTGCACATGTCTTGCATTTGCGATTGGAACTGTTTTTCTGGGTTTTAGAAGTTAATTTGAAAATCTTTTCTGAAATATTTGCAAAGTCACAGCAAATAATGCCAAGGGTGACTGCATAGGGCTCATTTTAGTTTGGACAGACACTTAACTGCTTTGTCCATTTTGGCTGTCCTCTTCCCTTAGGGGTCAGCACAGAAAATCTTCCTCATATATTTAATTTGGCATAGGTTTTTACACCAGATGCCATACTGGATGCAACCCTCTCCATTTATCCAGGCTTAAGACTGGCTGGAATTTCTGGCTCCTCTCACATTCTGTGGGTTTTTTAGTCTTTGTAGCACTATTCTCTGTTGTTGTAAACTACTATTTTAAGTTAATAGAATTTCTGCCGAGAGAGACAATGTTAAACTTTGTGGCAGTTTTTGTTTCTTGCCGATAGGTCCAGTAATTGCCGATATATTATACATAAACCATGCCAAGAAATCTGTATTTTCGATCTTCAGCAGCAAATTCTACCATAGAATCCCTCCACCTCACACTCACAATAGCTTTTTATAAATAACATTTCATAGAATCTTAGCGTTTGTAATTTAGATCTATATGTTTTTGTAAATCTGTAAATCCCCTTGGTGTCTCTGGGCCGAAATTGACTTGCAACAGCAAGCAGCGTCAACCTAGTGTCAGGAAAGTCTCAGGTCTTGTGAGAAAGTGGCACATTGCGGTTAGCAAAACAACAAGCCAGCGAAGGCTTGATTTTTATTGTGGCAGAGCTGCCAAATGGCAGATAAAAAATTTGTATGGCTATGAGTAGTGGAAAATGAAAGTAAAGCCAAGCGAGGGATCACAATAGGAGTCAACTGGACTTGAGTATTTATGACAGTGCTTTACTCCAGAATGTAGGGGGAGCTCTATACAGGAAATTGAAGCAAAACAGCAAAGAAATGGGCAGACTTACTGAGTTCCGCTTTAAAGGTCAGTCTATGAATATTCCAATGTACAGAAGTTCAAGTTTCCAAGTTGTTTGCACCTGAGCACACTCCAATCAGAAAATTTAGAGTCAAGTAGCAGAACCATCGGAGGAACACATGACTGCAGCATATGTCCATCCATTTGTGTAATTTAAATTGGGACTATATAGGAGCAGGGTGCCAGATCTAAATTGAGCTGTAAGGCTTGTAGTGCAGCCAGTAGCAGGAAGACAAATGGACTGCGGTAGTGACTGGGGCCCATCCGTCACCGTGTCAGTCCTTCGGGGGGGATCAAAGCCGCGGGAGAGGACCTGTCCCATCTGCAACATGATTTAGCCATAAGAGAAGTGGGCTCTAGACATCTTTGCTCCTCAGCTCATCTGTCAGTTGGCTGATGAATAAAACCTGTGGAGATGTGGGCTCCGAAGACATCGCTGAATAGTTTCATCCCTGTAGTCCTTTTGCGGAGGACGAGGACACTATGTGGGCGAGTGTGATGATGTGTGCACGACAACAGGGTTGCAAATGCAATAGTGGATAAATGTGCTTCATACTCACTGCCTGCCTGTTCTACACTTCTCATCCGGCGCTGAAGCTCCCAGTCACCTGACCTTGTACACACGGGACTCTCCAATTTGTTGTTATCTGCCACTGCTCTGAGTTTGTCCCTTATCCTTCACTATCTCCTTCCGTTCTATCTGGTCCGATGAATCACCGGCTTTATACTTTATTTTTCAGTTTCCAATTTTGAAGAGCAGGATCAGACCACCCGTGTAGCGCTCTGGTATTAATGTCCCTGCCAAGACACGCTTCCACAAGCTATATCTCATTTCTGCCCTTATCAACTACAAAGCTAAATAATGCTGGGATATTTTCTTCAGAGAGATTCAAGTGAGACAAAAAACAAATGGCAGCAAGCCACCGAGCATCAGTGATTTATCATTCAGGAGTTGTCCCTCTCACACACAAACACAGGCTACTAATAACAATGTCAAAAACGACTTGTCCCTGGGTGTATTTGCGAGGCAGTCTAACTTCTGATTTATTTATAAAGTGTATCAGACTATGATCCATTTAAGGTGCAGATGTTCCAGGTCAGAGCTGTCCCTGTGGACAGTTGGTGCATGTAACACTGTGAAAATTTTCTTTAAAAAGGATCATGCTGGTTATAGCCTTAGATGCCCAATGGACCATAGTGTGGTTATTTTAAGTCACATATTGGCTGATTTGATTGGCTGACATTCTATTGGCTGAGGGGGCTTGACACAATCTTTATGCAGAGTGAGACCAGAATAATGATAGATACAGCCAGAATCTAGTAGCCGACTTTGGTATTAAATTATTCATTTCTGTTTGGAGAATCTGCTGTTGACTGCTACTATACCCTTACTTTTTATGTGTGTATTGTATTAATTGTTAAATAGTGCTTTTAATGAATTAGCTCTGTTGCCTGCATGTACTGTACATGACTGCTCCTCTTCCACTGTATGTCTGCTGGTTTAGTGCCAGGAGCGTCCATGACACCTGGGCCCGGCAGGCTGTACTGTCTCCTTGATTAGCCTGGTCTGGAGAATGGGAACGAGCAGAGCAGAGGGTGAGCCTTGTGGCCAGGGCTCAGCTGCGATTCACCACTGAGGATTTGTGTTGATCTCAGCACCTGCAAGGGCTCACGAACTTGGCCGGAATTGTGCTCATAGACACAAACAGAGCATTGACATTGCAGGCCCCCCCTTCCCCCCCAAAATACAGAATTCTCACCACATAGTTTGTGTTCTTCAGAATGCACAAAGTAAAGTTCCCAGCAGCAATGTGTAGTGTATGTTAAACAATTCCCAATTAGAGATTCGGTAAGTGCCATTTTGGTCTTTAATTTCGCCATGCTTATAAATGGATAGAAATGTGTCAGAACTAACTTTAAACTGAAAAGGTTTGACTTTAGTAACAATAGAAACACTTTAATACTTTCTCTCAAAGGCTGCACATGTAACAATATTGTTGTCTGTTTGGGAAGGAATATACATATCCAGAAATATTAGGTTTGGTTTGAACACTTTAGTATTAAAAATTTAGTTTGTAATGTAACTTCTATTAAGTGAAATGTGGCTAAAGTGTTGTCTTATAGAGCCAAATAGTTGCCTGAACAAGTTCCTGACCATATATTGGCATAAAAGCTCAAGAACCACAGATTGCTAATTGTCTAAAAAATAAAATATAATAAAAAGTAAAAAAAAAAAAAAAAAAAACATCCTGATACGCAGGCTGACCAATATATCAGACAACCAAATCAATTGCATTTGTATGGAAAAGTTTCAGTATTCTTAAACTATTTTGCAATAATAAGGTAAGCTCTATGCAGTACTTCTTGGTTGAGTGCTTTGTAATTGAAATAATTTGGAGTATTTGGGTAGTACTCCCGCATGAGTTTTGTTTAAAAATGTCTTTTCTGCTCAAACCAACAGTTCCAGAAGGGGTATCCTGTATTCTTTTTGGTTCAATATTGTTACTGTGATGTTCAATACATAAAAGTCCATTTGAAGTGCCTTGACAGAAGTGGTAGTCAGGACACTACACTCGATCAACTCACTGCTCTAAAAACTGTGAGAGGTTTTTTATAGCTTCTCAGGGAGCATAATCCCTCCTCAAAATGTGGATAAGGCCTTAAGAAGAGGAATTGTTGGACTGCTTTAGTCTTCAATCTGTGTTTGAGAGTCTGGAGTGGGCTTTTGTCCTCCACACTGCAGCCTATGACATCCATTCTGGCTAATTATGTTTTCCATGCACATTTCATCTGCTGCTCATTGTTCCCTGTCCACACTTATCATATCCAGCTTCTCTTTTTTGCAAGCACCCCCTTTGTGATTCTCCCAAGACAGTGCCACCAGCTTCTCTATTAACTTCATTTTAAACTCTGCAATAGAAGTGAAAAAAATTAATGCCTTTATCTGCTTTAAATCCAGTATGGTATTACTCGGTGCATGTAGACTTCTGGAAATTAGCATAAAGAATATGAGCTAATAACAACAGATTTGTTATGGAACCGGGGTTAAACAGGACCAAGGCTTTTGGATGCTTTTCATTTCTGAAAGTAGAAGTACTTGTATTTTAGTGTCACATCAAAAACGCTTAATGCAAGTTAAGAAATGCATAACCTTTTTTGAAAGATTCAAAGCAAATAGAATCAGTAATTCTTTGCTATGTAATTTGGTAATTTGTAACAGAACGCAGAAGGCATGACTGAGCAGAACCGAACGCTGTGTGAACTTTGCCAACTGTTTGGGACACGCATTGGTCAGTGGTGAGGTAATTTTGGGTCAGGTATGGACAGTTCTGTCTTTGCCCAAACCCTCTACAAACCAGTGTATTCTGGTGAGTGTGTTCCCCAAAAATGTCTTCGATGACCTCACAGCTGCACTTCTGTTCGCTGGCATGAGTAGGTCCGAACAGATGCTGCGGCGTGTCTCTGTGTGTTTAGAGGCAGACGGGAGAATCCTGGCATAGTGGACTCTGCAGATGCCACAGATTGCACGCTGGATTAGGAAGGAAATTCCTTCAGGACGAGGACAGAATATCAATACAAGGGCTAACTTGGCAAAGCTCTGTTGGGTAAACTATAGAGGTTTGGACTTGGGATGTAGAGATGAACCGATTTTACTATTGTTCACAATTATACGTAAATGCCACACAGGCGACGGTGGCACAATGATTTAGATATTCGCCCAACATGGAGGGTCGGTAGTTCAAACCTTGCTTGGAGTGCACACTGACGTTGTGTCCTTAGGCAAGACACTTCACCCACATTGCCTACTCCAGTCACTGTGTGTGGCTGGTTACAACAGGAAGGGCATTTCCCACTGCTGGCTGGAGGTATGAGATGACACAAGTCCGAGGGGAGTTTACCCAAGATAAGGCTTGTAAATATAAGGCTGTGCCGTTGTCTCCTGAGTCTTAGTGAAGTCCAAAAGGGCAGAGCATAGAGTTCACAGTGTTGGGTCCTGAAAGCAAACAAGTTGGTGATAAATCGTAAAGGACTGTGATAAAATGTGTCCAGGCAGTGAAGGGCTGAAGCAACTGTATTCATAATGCTGCTATAATCCAGAACAGGAAGGAAGGTTGTCTGAACAAGCCTTTTCCTCACAGACAGGGTTTGTATATAATTTTGCTATCTACATCTGTTGACTGAAAGTGTTTCAATATGTAAGGATTCTGTGATAAAGTCAAATTCTGCAATTTGTAATATAATAATAATAAAAGTATAGAAACCTTTGTGTTAAAGGATGCCAGTTGGTCAGTTATGTTTTGGTGCCTGGGTTTAAGTGGGACCAGCCTTGCTAGCCCAGCTACTTAACACAGCAATACAATATAATGCGCCACTCTCAAGACAAGACATTTTATATAGGCCAATATCACAACAACAGTTGCCTCAAAGGGTTTTGCAGACTGAACCAAACCGCATCCTCCATCATTAGACTCTCCATCTTTGTGAGGAAAAAAAAATCTCATACAATAATAATGTCCAAAAAAAAAAAAAAAAAAAAAAAAAAGCCAACAACCAGCACGTGTACATGCACGTGAAAATTATTAGTTTTAAGGGTTGCACATGATCTGCTTTAATAATTTTTATGATAACTTCTTTGTACCTCCTCTTTGCTCAAACAACAGCAGTGATAACTGTGAAAACTGTGAGCACATACTTTTTTAATATGCTATATCTTTAGACAAGGTTTTAGCACATACAGTAGCTGGCACCCTGGGTTGTAAATTAACAAAACAAAACATTTATTTATATAATTTATAATTTACATGGTCAGTGATGATGTGATATTTTACTATATTGCTGAAGCCAAATGTCACGGCAAATGGCTAATGCTACCATTTAACTATACATGTGCATTTATTTTATTTTTGACTCATTTAAATAGAAAAGGAAAAATATTGCTAATATCCCGTAAAAACTCCAATGAAGTGAAAAAAACCCCGACAGGGGATCAGCAGCCCACTTGGCTCACTCCGAATGAACAACCCAGGCACGTAGTATGGACACACAGCGCTGACACACTCCGGGGACATCTGAGCTGGACAGGCTCCAAACCTCTGCTGGTGTCTCTCCATGATTGCTGCTGTTTATCTCCGGGGCCGAGGTGATAATCTGCTCTCATGACTCCCCACGGGACCACACCTCCTCTTGTGCATTGGAGTCACGGGCCAACATAGGCAGCCCACAAGGGACGTCACTATAAGATTCTTAACTTAACAGAGGGCTTATTTGTTGGAGCAATGCCATTGGGAAAGGTACCTAGAGACCTGCAGGGAACATCTGCAGGGATTAGCTGCATTCCAGAGACGATGACATGTACAGAAAATGGTCAACTTTATGATTCGCTTGATCAGTTCTTGTTACAGTGTACAGTAGGCAGACATTGGCTCTGTGGTACAAATGAGGTGCTGTAGCTGATGATTCAGTCAGTGGATAAAGCAGCAGTTTGGGGATTGTTTGCTCGGTCTCTTATGGGACTGAGGCTTTGGTGAGTTAAATCTGTTGTGTAAAACACTTTTCAGATACAGATGTCGAGGGTTGTCTCTCCTGCGCTTTCATCTTGCACCATTACATTTCTGTGCTCACTCTCTCATGTCGCATTTTTGGCCAACACTATTGAAAATAATGGCTTAAGAAGTCAAACAAAATTATTGTAAGATTCTTAATGTCTGTTGTAGCTTTGTCTGGTCACTGTAGTCTAACTAATTCTGAGCCAGTCACGGTAGGTGGATATTGGACTATCCCCACTGCTGCATCACCATTTTCATTTTGTAATATCCCCAGTACTTTATTTTGAAGAGGCCCAGCGGATACACTATCAACATGTTAACTTTTTCATGACTTTACTGAGAAAAATGTATTCGTGTTCATTTCCCTTTCAATTCAATTTCAATTCAATTTTATTTATAGGGCAGTATCACAACAATATTCTGTTAATCAAACATAAACACACAGTCAGACATAACACATAATCAACACAAACAATAACTACACTAAACTAAACAGACCCGGGACACGTCCTGTCCTTAGACCCTCCTTCTCAGTAAGGAAAAACTCCTAAAAAACTCAGCTGTGGGGAAAAAAGAAGAAACCTTATGGAGCCCATATTGAAGGAGAGATCCTCTCCCAGGATGGACAGGCAACATGTGTCTAGGACTGTTAGTCCATTCGCTCATCTGTAGGATCATTCCCTTCTATTTTATATAGGGATTTATACTCTGTTTGACAAAGAATGCACAAGGATGTAAAAATAAATGCTCTGCAAGTCTTTTAGTGTGTAGCAATAAGTATGGACAAAGTTAGATTATTAATAAATAGATATCACTGTATATTGATGTATCTGTACTCCTGTACAGTATTACATCCAACCTTATGGGCCCCTGGTAGTGTAGTGGTTTGTGCTCCGGTCTTTGGTGCATGGCTTCAAATCCTGAGTGCCTAAAATCTCCAGATCTCCAGTCTACAGTGTGTGGCTGGTAGCGTCAGTTGGCGCATTCAGTGAAAAAAAAAAAACAAAGACGCTCCCTGCTTGGATTGTCACTTGTGGCAATTCTCCCACAGTATTTTTAAGCATAACATTGTTAATCTTTTCTCTCATCAACTGATTGTCCAACCTTCAGGCTGTGAGAAAAAAATGTAGACACCAGTTTGAAACCTTTTCTACAAGCTATACATTCTCAGAGCTTGGCTTACTTAAAGTATTTAGCTATAGACCCAGAACACAGTAATGCTCTAACTCTATTAATACATCTAGTCAACTAAAAGTTCTGAAGTAGTTGTAGCTTTTAATGTACTATTGTAGTGAAGGTTTTTTATCTATACCTCCTGCAGTCTTGGTCCAAAAGTGATATTTTTGGTGCATAGTTAGAGGCCCAAAAAGAACAGCTCGACCTGACCCCAGCCAGCACACTTTCTAACTGACGTTTATATGTACAGTGCTGAGTTGTTTGATTGACAGCATACGTTCTGCCTGCTATAACTAAATAAGTGTGTTAACCTTCCCTGCTTCAGTCTCTTGACCATGTGGACACAGGGGAGATCCATAGATTGCTCCAAAACTAAAGGCGCTTGGGTTAACTCTCTTCGCTCCCTTCACTCTTTGTTCAGTTATGCAGCGGGGCACACAGCAGACCTCTCCGTCTTTCAGTGAGGAGTTTGTGGCTTTATTGCTGTATTGCACTTTAATATCGCTCTGCATTTTGAGCCTCAGGTTGGGTTCGGGTCAAAATCTAAAATCTAAGTAGGACACAGCCTGGTTGTTTCCATGTTCTGCTGTGAGTTTGTCTAGGAGAGAGCTTTATGTCTGAAAACAGGCAACAGTCATCAAGCATGTGGTGTGATGTGGGAAACGGATACCATCATTCACCAATATCACCAATTTCTGAGACGTTTACCTCTTTTCTCTTCTTGTGTGTTTCCAATGAAGGATATAAATGCATTTGTTGAAACATTTCTTTTTATTTGTTGGCTATTAAATGTTAAGTGGCAACAACTATGTTAGACCCAGGTGATTAATAAAAGCAGAGTGAAGTACAGGATGTTTATTACGTGTTCTAACATGGCTTGGAGGTACAATATGTTTATATATGAAAAAATGAATTGGCATTTGTGGGTAGAAAGCCTTGCAGCTGAATGGTTTTAAAGCCACGACTTGACATCATTTGCACTGCCTGACAAGTTAACATGGATAAATGGCTGCATTATGCCTCCAGTCTTCTTCTGAGCTCTTGTGAGAATGCAGGTCTGCAATTAGAATACATTTGTATAGCTGCTGTAATTTCTTGGAGTGGTTATGTGAAAACGTGCATATTTTATTAACCGTGCTGCATAAATGTATATATGACATGTGCTACAGCGAGTGTTACATACAAATGGCTTGAGTGTCTGTCTGATTAAACAGTGGATTCATTTGGATTTGATGATGGATTTTATTCCCTGTGTAATGACTGAGCATTTATTGAGTGAGCTTGTTTCAATGTAATTTATTCTGCATTTCGTTTACATTCTGTATTGCTCCACACAGTCCCATCTGTTTGTTTGTGTAACACCCACGCGTAAAGTCATTTTACTCAGAGACTTGAGGAAAAACAAAGCATGGTTGAACTTTCTCAACACTGAGTATTTATTTTACAGCATTCACAAGATTATAAAAACACATCCGATTCTCTTCACATCTCTTATTAACCACCTCAAGAGGAACTGCAGATAGGAATCTGCTTCTACACTTTAAAGAGCAACATTTTAGCATGTGTTTTGTTCATTAGTGAAGTATGGTGGCAGTGTGCTCCAGCATCTCACCGAGGACACTGTGAATTCAGGATCTGTCCCACCATGCATGTATAGATGAATTGGTATATTGAAATTGCCCATAGTGAATACATTTTTGAGTGGATGGTTTCTGCCTTTATATACTGTATCTCCTAAAGATCCCCTATTGTGCTAAATCAACTTTTCTGAGCTTTTAACTATAATATAATGTTGGTTCGCCCCTAAAAACAAACCTGAAGTAGTATTTTGTTTCATTCATGTGTATTTGAGTAATCGTGTTTGCTGAGCTCTCATTTGCCAAGACTGAAAACTCTCACCACTCTGCATAGACACAAGAAACCAGGAAGTGCCCCTCACATTTCCAAAGCCCATACATCATCCCCAGACACGTTCTGATAATTTCAGCTCTGAAATCGCTGTCACTACGAAGCAGTGAGTTAATTTATCTATCTATTAGTGTCATGTTGCTAATAGCTGTTTTAAATATCCATTTTATGCTCTCTCCATCCCCACTGTTGCCAGCAGGGGGCATCAGACACCTAATCCAATCATTCTCTACAAATTAAAAAGTAACAGCTCCCCTAAAGAAGACATTTTTCATACAAATACATTATTTTAAGTTATTAAAATTTGAAATACTAATGCAAAGGTATCCAAAACTATTTCAAAAAGCCTGGAAAAAAAAAAAAAAACATAGTATAGGACCTTGTAAATGTAGGCCCTCCATCTAGCGGGCCATTGTCTAGCATATATCCCATCTCAGGCACAAAGTTGCTGCCTAAGTCTTCAGCCACACACACAACACTTAGCAGAAGAAAAGTGGATGAATTGATTTTGTTTTAATTATTTTATGTTTACCAACATTCATATATTTATGGTTGTATATGTGGCTTAGGTTTCATAGGACATTTTCAGTGGCAGCCTGAACATCTGTATATGTATGCTCAAAATCTGGTGTCACCATCTTAAAGTGTAGCCAGTAGTCTTGTTATTCCTGTCCCAAAAAGCAATAGCATCTATAGCAACTATAGCAATAGTTTTCTTTAGCTAATTCTGGCCCAGCACATCAAAGTCACCACACAAATACTCATGCTTAATAGAGTGTAGCTCAAAGACCAATTAATCACAAACATATCCCCCATACAGTTGTTAATGAAAGTAGAACTTGCCTCTGGAGAAATGTGCTGCCTTTTGTAGCGGATTATAAGCATGTTAAATCCTTTGTAAATATCATTTTGTTCTATAGGATATTTATATCTCTGATGTGGGCCACATAAGCAAAAGTTTCTGATGCTATTACATGCAATAAGAAATAAAAACTGCTCCAGTAAAATGTCTTGTGACCGAGTTTCACATTTTGCATTGTCAATATAACTGTCCAATCACATGCAGTCAGCCTGGAAACATGTTGCATTGCAATAGACGCTCTTGGTGGGCAAAGAACTCCACCGAAAGAATGGCTCTTCAGATGTTCTAGTTCAGGAGTAAATGTTCTATTCATTGACCCACAAAACCATCACAATGGTAGAGACTTCACTGAAATATTACTTTCTTTACTGACCTACTTGTTGGAGTTGGTGTGTCTCTCCCTATGTTGAAATGGTATGGAAGCAATTAAAATATTGTTACTGCAAATTTCATCAAAAATGACCATTACTTTTTAGTTACCTTGACAACAGACAGACAAACCAACAAACCAAACAACATGACTATACACCAAACCCTTAAATCACATGCTCAGCATTTAGCCTTGCTTCTGTAAATATCACACTGTGAGCTTCAGACAGTTTTGGAAATGAAGTTGATGGCATTGTGTTCAGCCTCCGTGTGTCAGTGAGAGGAGAATGGAAAGCGTTTGGCAGCGGTGCAGCTCTTCCCTTCATGATGACAAAGCAGAACCTTGCTGCTGGCTTTACAGGCCTGTCTTAATGTTTGGACATTTGTTTGTCTTTGTTTTCCCCAATGAGTGGCTAATTGTCGATAATCATAACAAGGCTGCCTCAGGCCCATTGTACAGTGTCTTTTTTTTCTGGCAAATGTGCACTGTATGCCACATGCTTCTCAGTAACACATCAATTGGGGTGCTACAGAGTCCACTGTGAATCTAAATTCAGCTAAAAAGACATTAATAGTCATTGTAAATAAGTGTAATGATTTCTGCTGGCCGAGGACATGACATTGAAGCTCCAGTTTAGTCACTGTAGTAATGTGTTGTTGCAGAAAAGGCAGTTATTATTGTTTAATCTATATTTAAGTTTGGAGTTCATAATACATAATAATGTTGAACTAGTTTGACTTTTCATAAAAAAAGAAACGGTATAAAAGTATCTACACTCTGTTTTATTTTGCCATTAAAGTAGCACTAAGTCAAGGTACTAGTTTTAGCCTATTTCTATTATTTATGTTACTCATATTTATATAATGTCTATACAGCAATTTGTTTTGTAGGTGCTTGGTGGAGTTGGTCATGATGTTGCTATAAATACTACAATAGGTGTGAGGCGTGAAGAGTGATGAAATATTCACTCTCCTGGTTCTGGGATCAACAGTAGTTCAGCCAATGTTGTTTACAGTGGTAAAAGCTTACCTGACTGATATTGAACAAAAGTAGCTTTCAGGCTTCAAAATAAGTGCATGGGCTAACTTTGGCTTTCAGAATTCAGAACAAGATATTCTATAAGGTTCTGGACGATGACTTAGATAAGAGATGAATCCTCACTGAGCTTTAAAGCTATGTCCAGATGCCTACTTTTAAAGCATACTATTATTTGGTTGAGTGAGAACCTTTTCAGGCATAGATATAGTTCTGTACAAGAATAAAATGCGTTACAGAAAAAAAAAAATCATGTCACATTTCAGGTTTGAAAATGCTGTTTTAAAGTAAAGCAGAATATCAGAACTCCATTTTCTGTACCGTGATATAGAATTGAATATTACTTTGAAAGTTTTCCATACATAGAGATTTGCAGAAACTGGGTTGGCTTACACAAAAGCTCCTACAGATTTCTTGTCTTTGAATCTTTCCATTGGCTCATTTTCATTTTGATTTCTTTTTGCTTATAGCCATCTTGACTTATTTACCATTTCCCGGATACTCATATATTTCCATGCCCAGATAAAATGAATGACCTTATGAATATTACTATGCACAGATTTATTATCATGTCACTCTGCCCATACTTCATATCATTCCAATTTGCTGCTCTTTCTAGCCCCAGCTCTTTGAAATGTGTTGCAAATGGCTGTATTTGCGCTGGTGATTTGCCCACCAGTGTGTTTGACAGTGTGCCTCTCTCACATAAATGATGCTGCAGAGCTGACAGGCCAGCTGATGAGATGCAGCACAGCCGTCATAAGTCTTCCTCTGTGTCGGCATGAACCTTGGCACCCCGCTGACCCCTGCACCCACTCTGCACCCACTTCTACAGCTGAACATAATGTCAGCCTTTGTCTGGGGGCTCGTCTGGGAAGGGACATTTGTGGTTATAGGTCTGGACAGAGCAAACCATCTGATTGATGAGCACAAATTTATGTTGAAATTAATATGAAGTGTTCCATTCATTACTCCAGTGGACCGTTAAGGACAGATGAATAGGAAGGGAAAATAAACATGCAGTATGAAATGTGTCTAATCATGATTTATTAAAAACACTGTTATTTAAGTCAACACGAAGTATGTCGGATGTTATTAAATTATTGGAAATACACCAGTTTATTGTTTAAATCCTCCATTTTGCCATGGCATGCCTCAGATATTTGCACAAAAATTAGAAATGTAATTTAAAGCAATCTTCAAAAATTCATGATCATCAAAATCACAGCAAAATCATACATTTAAAATACAGTTGCAAATGGTAAATTTGCTTGGCCAGCCATACCTATATATTTTGCAAAGTTTTTCCTTTGTTGGTATTTCCACATGCACAGTCAACCTTTAGCGAAATTGAACATAGTTTATGCAGTGCTTTGTTTCTTTTTATGTTTACCTGTGAGTCCTTTGACACTACCTCTGGAACATAAACCTACACAGAGACCAGACAAACATTTTGTATAACACAGACAAAGAACTAGGCTGGATTGCTTGTGTTAATGTGAAATCAATAAAAACAATAGCAACTTTCAAGTTGGATAGCAAAAAGGAGACCCAAAAATGGCACTGAGGAACTTAGTTTGAACTTCACACTTCAGTCATTGTAAGCACTTGAAATGGCACGTATTACTTGAACGAGGCTGTAAAAGAGGCTGTTTATTCTCTGCATGGTAGCAAGAATATTTCCAGTTGTGGGATTATAGCTTTGGGTCTCCTTTTGAAATGTTTTCATCAACTTGCTGGTATAGGAAAGGTGCCAATAGCATGTGCTTTTGAAACTCAACAATTTATACATAAACACAGCATTGTTACTTGTCTGCATGTAGTATGTCACTCCTTTGTTGGGTGGCTAATAGACTGCATCAGTTTAGTTCCAGTCAAAATTAATGAACAGCTGAATGATGCTCACTTCATGTAAAACATAATAGAAAGGCAAAGCAAGGGACTAAACAAAAACAAGGCTATTATTACAATCACTTTGATACTATAAAACTCTGTTTCCAATCCAACTGAAAACCTGTGTTCTGTACCCATGCTGACAGCGTTTTTCACCCCTTGTACAAAGTAATTGCATGGTTGTCCATTGAACTCTGTGCTGCCTCTTATAATTCAGCCGGTGGAGGAAACTCCAGGCGTGTATCTCATCACTCAGCAATGCCACCCAGTTTGGCCCAGTGCCACAGTCTACAGTAGATCCCCGCTGCAAACCCCCCTCCTCTCTATTCCATCTCAACTTCCCCACACATCAGCCCCGCAATCAGGCCTATGCCCAGCCGCCCAGTGTCTTAAATTACAGCAATTCTGTGGGATCAGTACTTGTGCCTTAGTCATGGAGATCCAGATGGAAGACTGTATGGGGTTTAAGGTGGAACAGTCTTTTTTACACGTTGCCCATGGAAGTGTGTGTGTGGCATGAACCCAGACTTCCTCAAGAATCCATGCTGCTTGTAAGCTCCTAGGAACAGGATCTGTTTTGACTCCTTGCCAGCATTCCTACATGGGAGCGTCATGCCCCTTGATGGTGGGTCCTCCGGCGGGTGACAGTGTAAAGTGGCCAATCTGCATGAAACTGAAGACTACGTAAAGGCGTGAATAAGTTGAATTTACTGCTGCAGCTGTCAAGATTTGGGAATGTAAATAAAATTCCACAGCACCTAGTTTGTTTACAAGCACGCTAATATTAAACTGTAACATGTCAACATTCTGCATTGGACTCGGGTGATGCAAATAACATTTTCATAGCATTTTGAATCCTCTGAATACTTGTCATAGACTTAAATTGGTTTGTATATCAAATGTACTTATCTGATACTAGTAGCTGATGCCAACTCCAGTATAGGTTGTGTTCACGGTCTAGACCAGGGGTCACCAACGAGGTGCCCGCGGGCACCAGGTAGCCCTTCGGGAGCTTGTGAGGTGCCCACGAGGGATATTTATAAACTGTGACTACTGCAGTGTTTTAGTCATAATATTTTTTTTTTAAAACTTGTTTTTATGTTTAATTACAAGATTATTTTTATAAACATTATCATTAATGCAAAGCAGACAATCATACAATCCTAGTGTCATTTGAAAGGCATGTCAAGACTTTAATATAGAGGATTATTTTGCACGAGTAGCCCTCAGTACAAATTCTCATGTTTTGGGTAGCCCTCAAACCCAAAAAGGTTGGAGACCCCTGGTCTAGACTCTGATGATGGGTCACTATATTATCTCTATCATAGAATTCTTACCTGCCCTCCATCTCAAGCTCACAACATAGGCCCTTTGGAAAGTTGTGACATCATAGGAACATATTGCTGGGTTTCAGATCATGTCAGAACATTCTACAGTTCTGTAGCGTTAAATGGAGATGGGGGCAGGCAATTTTTTATTTCTATTTTTATTTTTATTTTTTGTATGGTAGGATTGGTAGAAAGACTGAAGAAGCTCTGGATGTCTTATGCTGTATTGAGTTTTCAAGTTTGACTATGCTTCCATGTTTTTTTTACAACAGCAGAAGTCTAAGGGTTATCTGCAAACAAGCTATCAAGTGGTACAGAAAAAAATCTTAATCTGGCCTTGGTACTTTTGTATTAGAAATATAGAAGTATGGGAAAAACATTAGGTCAGTGTTGGGTCTTAATCTAGGGGTGGATTAATTACACATTATATACCATCAGCAACAGCAGCAAACATAACACAGTAACGCTTACCTAATGGCCTGGGATATTTCATTTTTAATAGGCTAACCACTGTGACCAACAGAGGTTTTGTAACCATCGAACCTGCAATGACAAAACCTGGCAAAGCCTCTGGCAATGAGCTTATGTTTTTACAGTAGGTTGGTTGGTTAGCACAGTAATTCAAAATGCAATATACAATTTGAATGACATTTTCAGGAAAGGTCTGTAATAGAACCTATAAGTTTTGAAGTGAATGTGGACAGTGTTCGGTAAAGGAACAAATTATTTGTTTTTGATTCCTTACCACTGTGACAAATAAGTGTTCTGTGGCTCAATATACAGTATAAAACATTTACCCCTGAACCAGAAGATACCTGATTCCAGTCTAGTTCTGGTACTACCTTTACCCCTGCAAGACTGCACTCTCTATGCACTTTTAGTTTTGGTTTTATGGAACCTTAGTCTCTATAGAGTAGCAAAATAGAGAGTGTTGTAAATCCCATTTTTCTATTATTGGAATAAAATATACAGAGCATAACTTAGCCAGAACAAACTAGAGAAAATGGCTCCTGTATAACCTCATTAGTGAATATCACTAGTTTTATGGACACCCACCAACACCTGCAATACTCACGATGATAACAATGTAGATAAAAAGAGAAAGTTCATTGCCTCAAACATCTTCTAAGACATGGGCCTGCCTTTTTAATAGGATACCTTGCACAACTGCACAGTAACACCAGCCTAATGTTCACTTTCATTATTGTCTAATTTAGGGACATGCATAATTCGCGCATGTAGTGACTGCGGGGCATATTTGGGACAATCTATTACTGCGAGGTTTGTCCTGAGAATCCTTGTGGATGGGACAGGGAGAGGATAACAGAGGGAAGGAGATTGATCCGAACAGACAGATATGCTGGGACATCTGTGAGAGGGGCGGGAGTGAGCGATGGAGGCGAGGAGGAACTCATTTATATCTCTGATGGTGTTTTGGATTAGCCTTAGGGCCAGGGTAACAAAGCCGACTCAGCACTAAGAAGCGGCGCCGCTGTTTTTAACCTTCTACACCTTATACCTCTCACTCACATCTATGCAGCCCTAAGACATGCATGTGAACTCCGAAAGGTTTAGTTGTGCAGAAATCATTGCATAAAAACATCCGGTAACCTTCACATCACCTGAGTGCTCACAGTGCTCACTGTCATTCAAATTTCACTGTGTTCTTTCAAAGTGCCTGCTACAGATTTAGCCCAGTGCTCTGTTTGTGGCTCTGTTTAGGTGTTAAAATGGAGAGAGAAATATATGGAATGCTCTAAAAGGCATGTTCATCGTCGTTACAGTGTGTTAAATAGTGGATGGCATAATTTACACACAGTAATGCACACAATATTATGCCAAAACCTCACAGTTATTCTGTCCAGAAGCATCACATAGCAATGGTCTTCCATATAGCTATAAGCAGGAAAGTTATAGTAAACATTCAAATGGAGAATTTCCTCTATATTATGAAAACAAAATGTCAAGGGCCTCCATGGTCAAATAGTCGCTGCTCACATTGAATTTGTTGTTGGCCTTCATTGAAGTCAATAAAGTCTCTCTGCTAATAGTTTGACTGTGTATCCATTGTTTTCCACAAAGGAGCAGTTTAAATGCAAATACAAATAATTTTCTGTTTACATGCATACATTTATCCTTAGAGGTACCCTTAGAGGTACAGTGCAGTAACAAGTGTGAGTGGTTTTGCATTTTTATCCCACATCAATAGGTAGTCGCAACAAAATTAAAAAACAAAAAAAAACAAAAAAAAAAACAGTTATCTGGATTAGATTTTTCAAGTTGAAGACGTTTCACCTCTTATCCAAGAGGCTTTCTCAATTCTGAAATGAACTGGTAAGAGAGCTGGTTTATATTCTTCTAGGAAGGAGGAGTTTAGACCTGAAACTAAATTCTATTGGTCAATGTGACCATGAATAGCCTAGTAGTTTCGGGTCATTAGGAGTCCTTTGTCCTCAGCTGGGTGAGAGTCGTTAACCCTCCCCAGCCTGGGCAGCTCCTTCAGATGTAAATGACCTGAGTGAAACTGGTTTGTTTTGTTTGGGTTTCAGGAGACTATTGTAGACAGAAGGAAGGTTGTATCTGAGACCACCATTTCTGTTTAAAGAAGGTTTATCTTTTTTGACAAAGATTGGTTCTTTCACTCCTCGCTCAAACCATCCTTTTTCTCTGGCTAAGATTCGGACCTCACTGTCCTCAAAGGAGTGGTTTGTGGCCTTCAGGTGGAGGTGTACTGCAGATTCTGGTCCACTGGAGTTGGCCCTGCGATGTTGGTATAACCGCTTGTGCAGAGGTTGTTTGGTTTCTCCAATGTACTGTTCATTACAGTTCTCACTGCAGTGGATGGAGTACACAACATTGCTCTGTTTGGTTTTTTTTTGTTTTTTTTTGTTTTAACTTTTGTTGCGATGCATTTACCCTGGACGAGTGAGAGTCTTCACAGACATCAATAGGTAGTAACAGAGCTATGATGGGCCAAAACAGATCAAACGCCATCTGAAAAATAAGACATAAGTATACATAGCAGTAAATGCAATCTTGTCATTTTTTTATGGCCTGAAGCCCTTGTGTAGCATATACATAAGAAGCTGGTTGACTTTTTTTTATGGAATAGTAGAATACACCCTTGATATATACTGTATATTTTTTTTCAAGTTGTGTCTTGTGTATCTGAGAGTCTCCACATATCTTTGCAGCTGGCAGCTCGTGCTTTAGGTGATGCCCTCGTCTCTCTCCAAAGCCAGGCATTCAGCTGAGTCGGTTGATGCCAGCTCTGGCTGACACTGCTTCATTCACAGCTGTGTGGAAGCGCAGCAGCTGCAGGGCTCTGCACTTTACCATGAGACAAATGGAAGCCCATTACCACACACAGCACACTGGTGACTTTTCAACACGTCTGCCCCGCTCTTATTAAAACAAGCTTATTTGTGTTTCTCACCTTCCTCATGTGAGGGAAAACACCACTACATGACACTGTTGCACTAAAGCGATCGCTTGAGTTGAGATCTTTTACGTTTAGCTTTTTCCCAGCCTTGACAGCAGGGAGTTGGACAGCTAAGGTCAGCTCTTTTCCCACAGGACCATGAGTAATTGTGTCTGAATGCTAAAATGCAAACACACACGGCTCCCAGTGTCCAGTGTGGCTCACTGTGCCTCGACTGTGTGTCAGGATAACTAGCTCTCATCATGGCTGTTGCAGGATCTCCACAAACACACATTTGTACAGGCATGCTTCTCATGCTGTACTGACACAAATGAGGTAAAGGGCCACAGATGGCAAATATAGCCCCCTGCATGAGTGAGCAATCGCATTGTAGGCCGATTTACAGTCTGTTTATAGCTGCAGCAACATTACTAGCTGAATAGATTTACACAGTTACATCTGTGTTGTTCGCAGCCTGATGACCAGAAATGCACATCTATCTCATTGAGCGTGACTTACTGCGGAAATTATATTTCTGCTCAGGAAAAATGAATGTCCGCAAATGTTTTATGTGATTTACAGACATTTCCAATAAACTGTGCACATTTGGGGCTAGAGCAGAGAAAGGGAATATTGTTTTTCTGTTATTACTTTTTTTTTACTGTTAAGTGCATTTTTTAAAGGATTCCAATTTCCTAAAGCGTAATAATATTGCAAGTAACACATATTGCTTTGCCAGGAGACAGTTTATCCCTAGTCTTTGATAAGCTCTTGTGTTAAAATATGAGGTCAGAGAAGGTCTGTGTGCTCCCTGCCAACAAACTAAGTGATGGAAAGATGATGAGAAAAGCTACGAGGTAAACTTTGAGCAGCTGGAATAGTCGAGATGCAAAGAACGCTGTCGTCTGCTGTGAACCTTGTGCCAGAAGCAAAATGCGCTCGCACTGGCAGTTAAACACTAAATCATTCATTAGTTGATGCAGCAGCTCACACATAAGTGTAAAGCTACTACAATTAGTGATGGCCATGCTCATCACTTCAGTGCAGGAGCTGATTAAATAACACACAGGGTCAGATACACTAATGCATAGAGCTTGAAAACGAACAACCTTGACTCACTACATATTGGATAAAATTTATTCACATAAATACATGCTATTAAAATCACATGCCAGTTTATCAAAAGCTGTTCTTCCTATGAGTTTATATTTCCATTTTCCATTTATTTTTGTGTGGTTTGTCTGCTGCCAGATTAAAAAAACACCACCACCACTCTAGTATAGATCTTGCACTATTAGCTGTTAGCCTTGAGCAATGCAGCCATGAAATAATAACAGTCCAAAAGGGAGGTTGGGAGTGCTCTTATTAATACAGTCAATGTTATAAAGTCAATGGGCTAACGCCACTAACCACAGAGGCTAAAGTCTGACCGGACAGTTTCCATCTGATGTCTGTGACTTTCTAACCTATAACCTTGTTGCTGAAAGATAATGTATGTCCTACTTGTTTAACCATGGCAGTAGTTTGATCAGGCTGCATTGTATGGCCTATGCAGACCACTGGGGACCACAAAGGAAACGCGTTGGTAATGATGACTAGTAATGATGTCACGTAATCATATTTGTGTTCCATTGTGCCTGAGTGGGGTCCTAATTAATTCAGCGCACTAATGGGAGGAACAAACTGTCTTGTTTTTCAGCCTGTGTCACTCTTCGGTGCAGTCAAGCACTTGGCTTCTTTCTTTCTTTTTTTTTTTTTTGCTTCCTCTTGTTATCTTTGCCTGTCCATTTTATCTACAAGTCGTCACCTTTCTCCTCACACTTACAAACACTCCACCTCCACCTCTGCTCGCTCACCTCTGTTGCGCCCAACCACCAAGTGTCACGACAGTTCTTTTTACAATCCGTCTGACTGAAGCCATTTTTATCTCTCATCTTTTTGATAAGAGCTTAAATAAGCCTGAATCCAATCCATTCTGTCTTGTTCTTGCTTTGCACACTTTAGTAATTGACTTTGCCCTGTATCCTTGTGCCAGCCCTTGTGCATAAAGGAACATTTCAACAAAACACAAAGATGCATGTTATTAAAGCAACATTAAACTAGTTAGCCTCGAGGATAGGCCTTCAGTGATAGAAACTTTAGCCACCTTTCCTCACAATAAAACAAAAATGAAAACTGCAGCCTTGTTCTTGTTAGCTCATTGTGCAGGGGGAAGAAAAGTGACCTCTCTTGTGTAAGATTGAGGTGCTAAATCAGCTGGTGGACACCTCCAGCTCCTCTCATCTGAGAACACTTGTGCCTGAGCAGCATCACTCAGGATTGTAAGCACCAGAGCTTTGATATTCTGTGTCTCAGCATGTCCATCTGCAGTGTGAGAAAATGCTGTTTGTTTTATGAATTCTTGCACATGTTTGATCTTGTGTCAAAGAGGGTGATTGAATGAAAGGAAATAGCACATGTGCACGTGTAACAAGAAATAGGACGGTGTGGTTCACAAGGAAGAAGCAGTTCTTGTTTGGTTCTGGCAGAAAACCAACTTTTCATGTTCTACACTTAGGTATGTTTATTGTTAACACACTGGGGGTTTGCAACTACACTTCCAAAGCTATATAGACTGCTTTATAATCACAGACATGTACACTAACTTGGTTAGGTGCAGAATTTATTTGAGTTTCCAGATTTTTCTATCCATAAATTGCAGCCTAATTCAAAAGTCAAAAATTATAGAAGTCCTCTGGTTTCTCACCTGCTAGCCTCTCTCTAACAGCAAAGTGACACATGCCGTTGCTTCAGGACACTGCTCTTGACTTTGTCAATATGAGGATATGAGGTCACCCTCAGAGGATTTACTGTCCTGAGAGAGCCGGTGTCCAGCTGCTGAGCAGTCTGTAAAATCACTCAGAGACGACTTCAATGTTCTGCTACATAACCTGTTGTAAACACTCAGCCTGAGGTTGTGCTATTGATGCTCTTCAAATTTTTATAGCCTCTCCAGGCCAAGCCAAAGTTTTATATTTTCACTTTTATTGTTTGAATAAGCTCTTTTCCTACAGCATGTTATAATTCACAAGGTGAAGCCAAGGGAAGAATACAAGCTTGTAAGCCGCTGCTTAGTGGCTGACTTCCTTAATAAAGTGTGAGCTAAATAAAAAAAGGAAATAATTTTTCTAGCAGAGTACTTTACACAAAACTCTCTTTCTTTGCAGACACTTGACCTCAAGAACCTGGAGCAGCAGCCTGCCTTTCTTTCCATCATCATTCTCCAAGAAAAGGTATATTTTGTGTTTCACCTGCCACACCCTGTCACCATCTGCTAACACAATCTGTTAGCATCGCTGCTAAATGAAACCGAGAGCTGCTAATTACCCAGGGGGATTTGTCAGCGCTCATCTTCCAACATCTCCTGTGCATCACTCCACTTACTCAAGAACCTTATGGAAAAGCTTTTCACTCACCAGAAATCAAATGTTTCTTAATTTCCCCCTGCACTGCCAGGATCCCTGTGCAAGCAGACCTCATAGAGCTGTAGTTCACAGAGCAACTACAGTACATTACAACAACAAACGCTTGGACTGTTTGCACTGAATTATATAATAATTACATGTCTGTCAGGAAAATGAGATGGGGGGGGGTGCTTATGTTTTGTAAAGCAGACTGCACTGCAGAAAGTAGAAAGTCTCTTTCACCCCTCCACCTTCCTTTTGTTGTTGCCACAGCAAATACGCAGCAAGTGGGTTTTTATGTGAATGCTTCCTTCCTGGTGCATGTTGTGACCTTATGGCGGGACTACTGGTATGCAACCATAAATGCAGTAGGAAGTGCAGTGTATTACAGGTGTTGCAAGGTGCAAAGGCGGCATGATTATTAACCTTGTCTCTTAAGTTTATGTTGTGTACATTGTGATTATTGAAGATTTGATTGGCAATTGGAAAAGAGAATATTAATCTAAATGGATTTTTTCCCTGGTTAAATAAAGATTAAATAAATATGTGTGCCAAATAAATGATGTTGTGCACTTTTACTGGACTTTTGGATGGCAAGCTCAAACAACTTATACTTCTACCTTGAGGCACAACTGCTGATAAAAGATGACTGTTTTGAGTTTATTAAAAAAAGATAGTTATCTTTCTTCATATTTACATAACTGCTTATCACAAAAATAAGCACAATGCATTTTTTTTTTACTTAAATTTTTACTTTTCTGTGGATTCTTTGCTCTTTTGGGGCATTCATTAGTTTATGTAAGACTTCAAATCTCGGTTAGAGCCTCTTTTGTTGTAGTTAAACTTTTGTCTTTTTAATTGCACCGGTTTGGTACATTATCATGATTACTGCACTGTTTTATTATCCGCTCGTCTATTATACGGTACACTTAGTTTGAATAAGATAGTGACTCTTGTTATCATTTTACATCTTGACTGCTTTACTTGAGGTTTCTTGAATGTCCCTTTGCTCTGTCAGTCCCTTTTGTGAGTCGCCAAAATTAAGAGACAGATGTAATGCGGCTGATAATCGTGTCCACCTTACAGTAGACACTCCTCCGTGTTCAAGGGAAATCCTTTCACTTAAGGATAATCACACACACAAGTCTCCAATGCTTCAAAGAGAAAGGCAGCTTAAGAGTGCTAACTAAAATTAGCCAGGCGATAGATAACCTGTACCTCAAGATCAAAGCGGGGCCGGGCAGTCAGGCTCTTCCACAGCGCCCATGGTGGCACGGCCTGTCCAAGGAGGAATGTAGAGAGAGAGAGAGAGCCGCCATACTATTGATGTAAGAGGATGAGTGCTGAAGAGGCCAGCGTGGAGGTGTAAAGTTCCACTGCAGGGGATTATTCACGGGGGCTTGGACTCTCAGAGGTCAAGGTTTTGTATGTAAAACATCTCTGTAAGCCAGAAATTTAAGTGACTCATAAGGCTTTAAAGTTAGCAGGGAGTCCACTGAGGTATACATTTGTATGCAGCGTGCAAAAATAAACAACGCCGCTTTGGACTTGAATGCTTTGGAGTGTCATGCTGCCTTTACACATAGTTCACAGGTTTCTTGCTGTACATAACACTGGTCCACAGGTACTGCACAGGATCCCTTTAAATAAGGACTCAAAGGAGCATCTATACCTACTTAAAAAAGGTGACCCTACAAAACCATACATGTCCAGTTGTATACAAAATTTTAATTAGAAACTATTTAAGAAGTATGTCTAGCCTTCGGGACCCAAATGTGTCATGCAGATGTTTATTGTTCAGCTTATTTGAAACCTAGAAATGTTGTAATTACATGTAACCTTGAAATAGTTTTTAAAACATACCTGTGCCATAAAGAATATAGTGAAATACTTTAGAAAAAATAACTTTTGTAAAGTTTTGGAAAATTAATACCATTTTCAAGGGTTAAAGTTCCTCCCACAGACCAGAGTCATCTTACTAAGAAATGTCAATGGAGCTGGCTGTCAAAGTTATACTTTTTATTTAAGGCTACAAGTTCTGTTCTTGTTCAAAGCAAATTAAATAGCAAGTTGAGAGTCATAAGATGTTGTGAGAATATGACTAAACATTTTAATTAAGTCCTTGAAGTATGTCTGCACTCCTCAATCATTTTCATACTCGTAAGTAGCCTTAGATTGACAAATCTCAGTCAGTGACCGCATGTAATGCTTGAGGGGATCAATAGTCTCTTAATAGTATCTTCTTCTTGATGGATTGATTTTCTGCCCTAATTGTGCATACACTGTTTTCAGATAATGTCTGCCTTTGTAAACAATCAAGCTGTGTTTATCATAATTTAATCAATAGCTTTATGATTAATTCATAAGATGCTACTACAGTTTTGAGCGTTGGATAAAATTGATATTATTATAACTAGTATGGGATGAATTATTTTATTTTGTCATTGTAATTTCTAGTGATAAATGGAGAGTAGATGTTTAGGTGTTCTGTGACACTGATAATACATATGGACATAAGTAGGCTAAGGTAAGGTAAGTGAAATTATTAAGTTTTGCTCAAAAAGTGAAACATGCAGAATTATTAAATTCAATACACACACAGAGAATAATTTCAAGTACGAATATATTTAATTTCAGTGATTACAAAAAAATAATTATTTAATGCAGTGTTCTAATTAGATGAGAATCTGCGATATGCTGTATGAGATACTTTTGGTTTTAATTAAATGTAGGCCATAATTATCACAATAAAAATGCTACATGTCTGGCACCACCACTATGGTTTTACCCCAAAACCCTCCCTTACTTCAGTATATTATTAGAAAGTGTCTACTCTATAAGATTTCCTATACTATGCTGTGTGACTGATCTGGCTTTCATGTGGTGGATTATTCATCATATTGACAGACGCACATCTCACCAGTCTCGGGGTCGGGGGTATTTTGGCTCCTTTAGGCCTGTGTGAGGAGCTCCAGAAGCACAAGGGAGGGGAGCTGAACTCGACCCACAGCAGCCAACTGTCGGGGCCCAGTGTCTGTTATCGATATCCCTCCTGTTGTGCACGCTGAGAGCTCCTGACTGATGCTATTCCAGCGGTGAACCATTTACATACTTATTTCCCTGGCCAAACTCTGTACGCCTGTGACCATGGGAGACCCTCTCTGCCTGTCTTTAATTGGCTATTGATTGACTCTGCTTTGGCAGCGGGAGACAATAAATTACCGCCTGCTTGAGAGCTTGTCGGCAGACGATCTGGGCAGCAAGGGGGGTCTGGGTATTATTCTCAGTGTCAAATCTGCACCTGCATTATTTATACCTCACTCATTTTTATTTATGTGGCAGGAAATGGTGACGCAATCTGTGATAGAAGAGCGGTAACGCTGCGCCTGCTCCTGTTTGTTTGCATAAGTCAATACACATTGATTGAGTTTGGAAAATGTGGGAGATGGAATGTATATTTAGAGAAGATGAGCGGCAATTCAGCTTTCTACATTTTGAGAGAAATTGCTTTCTCAGCATTGCCACAGCCTTGTCAAATCTAACACCATAAGAACATACGATTGCTAAAACATACAGTCTGTTAGAGTTGTGTGTAAACGTGATGCCCGCAGATGAATTTAAATGAAAACCATACAAACGAACTGCCTTTTCTTGGTCATGTTGCACCTGATAAATATTTCAGGACATTTACATTTCATAGCTCGTGTCTAATAAAAATGTCCGCAAACACCAGAGTGATGCTTGTGAGGCAGTGAGAGTTGTAATTTCTGCAGCCAGTAATTACTCTATTTATTTTTGCCCAAGTGAAGCATAATAATTAGGAACTCACTGGAACACCGCTTTGTTGACTTTTTATTACAATACTGTCCAAATAGAAAGAAACATCAAATGGAAACCAAGTATGACACGTTTGCTACATCTCCAAAATTTAAACACTGCCAGGGTTTTGCACATCCTTTACACATCCAAACATGTAATAACAATTAGTATTCTAGCATACATTCATATTATAGTTATCTATTTTGCTTGTTAACCTTCTGAATATTGATTTAGAAAAAAAAAAAAAAAGAAAAAAATATTATTATTATTATGCAGGGGATCTGGAAGTTCAATCTGACTGTCCAGCTAAGAATGAAATAACTCAAGTTTGATTTATTATGTTTTTGTTGTTTGCTCTCATAGTTGACCTTGGGGATCACATCTACCTTATACAGCCTCTCCACTGGACATTGAGCAAACGGAGCCCCCCAGGAGCCTCCATTAGCCTGGAGCCAAATGAGGTGTCAGTCACAGTGGCCACACACACAGTTTACACAGAGTTTAAGTGGGAGCTGTGCCACACACACACACACTCATCGCACATTCTTCACCTCCGTATTGTTTCTTCAGCCTGTTGCTTTGTTCCGTCACTCAGCCGCTCCGTTACATTAAACTGCTTGAGTTAAATAGCCTGCGGAGCCAGGAAGGAATCCCAGTGCAGGATTCCACTGCTCCATCATGCTCTATCCTTGCTCTTCCCTGTTGGTTCGGAACTATCCTGGGAATGCCCCTCCTGCTGTGGTGCTCACATCCAGGTCCTGTTCTGTAGATGCCAGCCGGCTCACTCGGGCTTTGATGCGGGACTAGCACGTGAATGTGCAGTGTGTGCTGTGGGCAGGCATGTATGCACGTCTATGGGAATGCTGACAGGCAGCCAACTTGGGTATTGATCTGTAGCCATTCCGACTGGGGCCCAAAGGGCAGGCTGTATCATCTGTCAGTCTACTGAGAAGGGCATTACGGCTGCACTCATCTTAGATCACAAATCCCTCTCCAAGAGAGGGGTAGACAGAGGACAGACAGGAGGGTGCACACAGTCCAGACAGTTTTGAGCTCAAACGAAAAGCATGATGTACTGCTTTTGGTTCGGTTGATTTTTTTGTTTTACTGACCCTGAAGGAACTGTTGAGTGACCTTATGCTGATTCTTTGCTAGGAAAGAATAAGGCGCGAGTAACTTTAATGGTGTAATAAAGTAACAAGTTAAAACATCAAAATACTGTAAACAGTTTTTTTTTCTCAAACAAAACAAGTATTCTTACCTCAACTAAACCAAAATATTTTTTAATGTCATGCCATTTGTGAGCAAATGTGGGCTTTGCTCACAAATGGCATGGCACAATGATATACCTGAACAAGATCACCAAAAATGGTTATATCTGAAATTATTTCTCAATTTTTTTGCCATGTGTCATGGGCAGTTACAAGCTTCTAGTGTTAAACTCTAGCAATGTCCAACTGAAAATCCAATTTCATATTGAAATTAGGTAACTGGGAGACTAGGAGTTTAAATAAACAGTTCAAAGTCATGGAGGGCAGAAAAGGTTATTATGGATCGTATAAAGGTTTTTATGCCCTATCCATTACCGTACTACCGCCAGGAAATGACCCAACACCTCTGACAGCAGCACAGGTGGCTAACACCGGGGCCAGTGGCTAACCCTGTTCTTTGATGCTGAGCAGTAAAATGCCTTAAGTGTTACTAAAGGATGAGAAGGGTTGGTGACCAAACAGAGTCATATTACACTTTTAAATGAGAATGGAATGAAAAGTCAGGTATGCCCGGATTGAAGCTAAAAGGCTAAAAGCCTAAAATAGAGCTTAAGAGCTGTTGGCCTCGTGCCCACTTCTTCTGGTTCTACTGCCCTTTCCTCACTTCTCCACAGGCTTTGCTGATTGAGACAAACAGACCCACATTTGGGACCTATATGGGTGACGACACCACTCAGAGCTAACCTCTGAACCCTGTGGCCACCCACACGAGCCCATCACCATCTCTGTGCCTTTCCCTGGCAGATCTCTTCACACCTCGCTGACAACACAATTACACAGCACTCTGGCTGCATACATCACTGATCCACTTTGACGATATTATATGCATATAAACACTGCCATATATAGCCTAAATGCGCATAGCCTTAGGGACAAATAATAAATCATAATCATCTGTGGAACTTTGCAGCTCTGTTTATAATGACTGTAAAATGACTTCAAAGGTTACCCTATCTTGTTTCTAGATAAGAACATGAATTGAGTTTTCACATAGTAATTTTTGCATTGTTTCTATTTTAATTTGCGTCATTGTCTTCATTTACTCGGAAATCTATTCATCGTAATCATGGCTGAGATTGCTTTTGATTTGGTGCCATCTGAAAGGCAACAAACCTCTTGTTGTTCAGATGAGATAGGGTATTGCTGATTGTATTGACGAAATCCAAGGTCGCCACAACTAGTCTTGCGTGACTCCTGCGCGCCGTGCTCCTTCACAGTGATTATTCCATTACACTAGATCTTCTAAATCTGTTCCTAGCACACATTTAACACGCTTATGGGTCTCTGTGTGGCTTCACTTTCAATGTTTGACGTTGCCTGGGCCAGCAGCGAGGGAGCCACTGACACTCATAAACAACAGCTGCCAATAATAGTCAGACACAGGCCTATTTGTGTTTGTTTGTCCTGCAACTGTTTATCTGCATTAGTCAATCCACGACCTGTCTCCACGCTGACTTGTGCTTTTACTGCTAAGCAAAGTGAGAGGTACGTTTGAAAGAGGGACTGGCAATTACATGCTTAATGTAACATTCAAAGATACTTACTTTTACTTTATGTTGATTCATTACACATCTTAACACTTCTTTCCTTTTGAAGGTTGCAGCAGCAAATTGTCTGCCTAGTTGTGTTCAGTGATACTGATACTGATTTGGTTGTCAATTTTATAATTGGCAATCCTTTTGATGGCTAACGCTAATTCCTTTAATAAAATTATTAAATTATTGTCTTTTTAACTTTCAGTACTATTCTATAGAAAGCGAACGTTCTGTTTGTAAACACTTGCTGCATTCCAGTTGTCCTCAGAAGTAAGAATTTCTGAGTTCCAAGTTGTACAATTCAATTGGAACTCCTTCCAATCTTGGGTTTCCTATTCAGCAACTAGGCTAGCAAATTCATCGCCAACTCTGAGTTAGAAAGTCCAACATAGCTGTGCCCTGCTATTAGCCTGGCCTGCCAGACAAACTCTTTTCCTATTCTAGACAAAGAAGTTAGCCTGGTACCCCTTCCCATAAGTTTCTTTTCTGAGGCGGAACAATGACAGGTTTTTATTATGAGCAGCTCTGTACTTATTTCTGAACGGGAACAGCAGCAGAAGCCAGCTGTACAAAAAAGTATTTTTTTTATTGCGTTCATTACATTGCATGTCAAGTGGATTTAACTGTGGTTAAAATGGCAACAAGACAAAGAAAAAAAATCATGCAGAGGACTGGACAACAACGTGCACTTCAGCAGAATTAACAGGTGATGAAGAAAAGCACTAAACACCATTAATCAGGTCAGAGAAGTTATTAAATTGGCTCAGTGGCTAGGGCTATCTTGGTTAGCTCTTCTGCTTTCGTAAAACGTGCTGCAGACAAATGACTGTGATTGGCCATTTCCAAATTGAACCAAAAAAATGCTCTGCTCCAAGATATTGCATATTGCTTGCAAAAAGCAAATAGGACAGTCTGACTCGCCAGGCTACCCTGCTATACTAAAAAGTGACATTTTGACAACTAAATATTAGTTTCAGTGAATTGTCCACTACTGTTCATGCTCTGTAAACATGCTACTGTGGGGCATGTGAGCCTCAGCTGTTACAAAACTCCATTGGAGCCAACTCCATTCTCTACATGTTGTAAATATAACGTTGCCCAAGTAAATTTATTACATTCATATGTCACATTTTTCTTGATTTAATTTTTTTTTATAATCACAGTGGTTTTATTTGTATCCGTCATTACTGTCAATGTTTCTGACTTGACAAATGGAAGTAACTCGGAGTAGGGATGCACCGATACCACTTTTTTTCAAACCGATACGAGTACGAGTACTTCCATTTGAGTACTCGCCAATACCGAGTACCGATACGAGTACTTATATAGGAGTTACTTTATAGTTTATACAGTCACACTGCTGCATCTCATTCATCCCATACTGTGGCGTCTTTTTGCCGTCTATCCCCGCTCTGGGATGCTAAGTTATTTTTACAACAGAGTGGTTTGAACACAACTAACCATGGCTAAAATTTGCTCAGTATGGACATGTTATACCTCATTTTAAATCTTAGATTCTCCTCTATTCAGTCGCTAAAATCATTTTAAAGACAGATTGAGCATCAGCGCATAACTAGCGGAGATTCACCAAGACATACAGCAGCTAACACAGCAGCTAACCCAATTAGCAACGGTAACGGTGCTTCTTATGTTTTATCAGACAACAACTGCTTCACACTCCGCGCTTATATCATTTTCGGGACAACTAGGACAACAAAAGGACAACTGCCTAAGTTTCAGGACTCACGTATGATTTGGGATGTCTGATTGAGCAGAATGATTTGGGATGTCTGGTTGAGCAGAATGTAGAGTCAGCTTTGCTTTTATCTCCATACAGTTCACTTTGAAATCCTTCCACTCGGTTCTCACTGCTCAGCTGAGAGGGGAATGTCACGTGACAGCGCTGTAAAGTGGTATCGGTTGTTGGTATCGGCCCACTTTTATGAATACGAGTACGAGTACTTGGACTTGGTATCGGTACCGATACCCGATACTGGTATCGGTATCGGTGCATCCCTAACTCGGAGATAACGTCACTTCAAGGTCTGAGTTCCAACTTCCAAGGACAACTGTAATGCAGCAACCAAAAGGGCCTATAGAATCTTCCATGACACATTTTTGACCTTTTATGAACATTTCCTAAAAAATCTGATTATTACATTTTAAGTTCTTGACTCGTCTAAAGACAAGTTTTAATCAAATTTGGTGTTTGAAATATTTTCTGAATTCAGAAAGACCAGCACTAGTACAAAATATATTGTATTTGTTTGATCACTTTGAACTTTAAATAAAGCTCAAAAGCTGAAAATCAAGTCTCGAACATTCTGTCTTCTGTTGGAAACCGATTTTACATTCTTACTTCTAAAATAATGTGATGTGTAATAATTTTGAAATGAATCATGCTGGCTGCTCTCCTGCTCCATTTTGTGTTTTAATGCAGTATGAATCATTTGTTAAAGCCCACCTTTCCCAGTAATGTATTTTGGATGGAAGCTTGGTAAAGATGAGTCCAATAGAAATCTGCTTTGTAAAATTAAGGTGTTTTCCTATGTAAATGATTTATGCAGGCCATTTATGGAGATGAATGTGGCTCTTCTTAGTAACTCAATCAGCCCCCACTCCATATGTTTCCCTTTAATAACATTCGATATTACACATGCATGCTCTCTGTATATCTCTCTTCATGCATACCTCATAACCATATGCACAGCACAGTTTCCTCCATTTCCTTACTGTAATTTACATGTCATTTTTGCCTGAGTGTTGGCAGCCTATAATTCATGCTCCCTGCCACACTATCTAATCATTATCTCATTAGCATAGGTAACAACAGTCTTCTTTGTGCCTGCTTTCAAATCTAGCCACATACAGACTTTGGTTTTGTGAAGTAAACACTGATAACAAAAGGCTGCTTTAGGCTGAAGAAGAACTTTTTACTCTGTTGCTTGCTGAAGACAAAAAAAAAAACAAACAAAAAAAAACAGATAGTGACTGATAAACATTGTGAGCAATAAGAGACCTCTCAGTAGTAACAACTAAGAGAAAAATGGCTATAATCTTACCTTATGAACTGCTCCGTATGAACTTTAAACTTACAGAAGTGTGCAACATTATAATTTTTATGTATGTTTATGTAAAATTGTAGCTTGGCAAGCTAAAAATGATGATTTAAAAAAAAACCTCAGTGACCTTAGGAGATAGACAATTGTGGACTTCCTTTGGGAAGCAAAAGGTCACCACTGCCCTTAAAGCAACATGTTATAAGAGATCATTCATTCTGTCTTTCATAGATAAGCCATATATAAATCAGGTATTTCTATAAAAAGTCTCTTACTGTTAAATGGTACCCTCTGGTCGTAATCCACCAACTTTTTTTCTTGCACAGTGTTACTTTTCGTCCACTTCTTTTCTTTTCGGCTTCCTCTCGATCACACCAAATCATCTGCTTCCTAGTCTTCAATCATTTGCTTTTTGATTTAGCATAGGTTTTTTGCCCTTCCTCTATTCTGATTCAATCCTCTACCATTTATCCAGGCTTGGGACTGGTTTGTGACCCGTGATCCAGGACACAACACAACGTAATGTTATGAATATTACTGCATAGTAGCACAACAAATGAAGTGAAATAAAATGAAAAGGAATTACTCAAAGGCCTATTTAAACTAGATTTCACAATTATTATATATTTAAATGATATTTCAAACAAAGTTTAAAAGGCAAAGACGGATTACTGAATAGCACATAAGCATGAAGATAATGCTTTTAATTTAGTAGGAAAGTCCTGAAGTTATTGAGTGATAGTATAGTCTTTTTAAGTTGAAAGTCTACTTCACATTGAAAAAGAAGGCCAACAAGTGAAAACATGGTATTCTGAAGAAGAAATGGTTGACCTGTTTGCAACACTTAATTGTGTTTTCCTCTGCTTTAGCCCCTTGTTTGTTGCTCCTGCTCCAGATTCCCAGCAGAGATTATTCCGAGGCATGTTTTCACACTTGTTTACATTTCGGCCAGCACAAATCTGCTCATTCATTCCTTTGTCCCACATTTAAAGTGATTTTGTAAGCTAAGTGGTCGATGCACCACTTCTTTTTTAGCCAGCCATACATAGACTATGTGCATCTCTATAGTGTAAGCGGGGCTGTGATTCTGCACAGTGTCCTAGCAGATATGTCGCCATGCATTCGTCATGTCCACTGGCTTATGTGTGCAGAAGAGTGAGTAAGGATTAATGCCGGATTTCTACCCCCATGATCCAGGCTATTTTCTCCCCGGAGGGGCCCTTTGTCAAATCCTAATAGTCAGCATGTATGTTTACACCTCCTTCTGTATATATTTAAAGATAGGACACAATTACCAGCACCACTCTAACTCCAAATCCTCCAGATTTATGTCCACTTCATTGTACAGCCATTGGTCTCTCTGCGTGAATGGCTCCACATTTGATTTGCTCACCTCAGCGCTAATCCTCTGACAATACCAACCATATTGTATGTATGAGCTTACCTGAATCACTATTGTATATCTAAATGTAATATTCTGAGCCGATAGCATCCTTTTATTCCTACTCTTTTGACAAAACCCCATTGTGGAGTATGTGTTGACACTGAAGCTATTTGAGATTCAAAGATTTTTATGCCTTTATATAGGTCTTTGGTGGCTTAAGTCTATCCAGGGGGTAGGTTTGAACTTAATGGTGCCCTCATTGCAAAGGGGTTTATGCCTGGCGTATGTAGACAAACAGATGGGATGTTTTTAGTGATGCTGTCGAATATCACCGCTAATGCTAAGGTTTGAGAGAGATCAGAGGTGAACTTTAACCTCAGTGGCAAATTCCATTTTTCCTCATGTGCCATTCATTTAACAGACATTTTTCCTGGTATTTGGGGCTTCTGTGATAACATAGATGTTGTACTTTTAGGGGAATTGCTTATTGGAATGGCTGCATTTTTAATATCAGGAATAGGGATTCAGTGGTAAGTTATAGCTTGGGTTTCAAACAAGCATATGGCTGCTGTGATAAGGCCTCCTAAAGTGTATAGTTAATATATTTCTAAATATATAGTGCAATTTCCACCTTATATACCAAGTTTAGGTGAAATTATTATTTGCTATACTGCAGGCTACATATTGTCTCTTATTACAGAGGTATAGGAAAAAGGAACTGAACATCAAAACCCTAGCCTGGATAAAAGAAGTGCACAACATGACAAAGAAATCTTCAGTGTGAAACTTCAAAAGTAGTGAGTGCCATGTGAACCAGTCTAAAGGCTATCTGACAGCCTTGACATTGGTCTTCTTCAGGGTTGTATTTTTGCTGCATGGAAGCTAAAGCATTTAAACAAAAAGGCTAAAAAAGCTGATAAAGTGCGACTGACACTAACATAGTGGCTGGGCGTGAGTGTGAAATAGATCTTAAATGAAGTGTCAATTGTCTGTATTTTGTGAGGAATCACAGTTACATGTAAAAAGAGGTGATAAACCTGTACCGCATGCTATATTTTGGTGTGGAGGCTAATGATAACATAGAAGCTATACTATCAAGAGTAGAGGAGTAATGCTATTACAAGCAGGCTATTAATCACTCTTTTATCACAACTACGGGAGCTAAAAGTTCTGTAAATTTTGCATGTTGTAAGAAGAGGTGCAAAAGTTTTGTGTAGGAAAGACTCCTGTTAACCTATTTGTGCACTTTAAAACTTTTTAAAAGGGCTCACTTACACAGAGCCGGTAGCAACAGAGACAAACTTTGCCTGCAACACTTTACTTTAGTTCCTCTTGTATTTCACTGAACTGCAGCTGTCTCTAACACTGGGCTTCCATGAGTCTGTTCCACAATCCTAGACTGTGTAGAGACTGAGGAGTCTTTAAGCACAGCGTGTGCATGATGACAGTGTTGCAGAGTTAGTCCAGTTGTGTTTTTATCCTGTTGTTTGCGTGTGTCGTGATGTGAGTCTGGCCAGTTTCTGTCAAGTCTCTGGCACATCCATCTCTTCATCTGCAACAGTTGATTGACAGGCCACTGGGTCAAAGTGCTGCACTCTCTGATGCTAAATTTTTATTTATATATCAGATTTGCGGCAGCAATTTTTTTTGCGCAGTTTCTCATAGTAAGCCACACGCAACACACACACAAATAGCTAATATTATTATTCAATCTTCACTCGCAATTTAGCTCCCTTCTTAGTAAATATGGCATGTAGCCTTTATCTGATGTTGTGCTTATTATTCTAATAATAAAAACAGCTAAATATTGATACACTTGCTAATGTTGCTAAATAACCAGGCATGCTTAACTTACAGTAGCATGTTTTCAAAAACTAAAAGGGACTATATTCTTGTATATTCACCAACAGAAGTGCATATAAAAAGACAGATTGGAATGCTAGATCTAAAGGGGGCAAACAATGCTAGGACACTGTTAATATGAGAAATTGTACAACCAAGTTTGATTGTGCCTTAGGATAAGAAGGAGTTTCCTTGACACATCTGAAGAGAAAATGCGCACAGTACATGTTACTGGGTTAGCTCGTGTCATAGCCTGTATGTCCGTTTTCTAAGAATCTCCTATATGTTTTATCAGTGCAGGGATAAGAGAGAGGGGATGGGGATGATCATAAGATACGGTGGTGTACGCTCGTCTGATCCTTTGTCTGGAGATCATCTTCAGATCATCCCAGCATTTAAGAGGATTAGCCCGTTATGACATTAAAGTGGAAGAGCTATTGTGGCCATCTGACGACCGGCCATCCGCCACATAAGCACCACACACATAAATCACTTCCACTTTATTTCCAATGCCCTTCACCTGTGGTTCCTGCTGTAAAATATATGCACATAGATTACACCTCAACATGGAAATACTTGGATGTTATGTAACCAGTGCCAGTCATGTGTGCAGTGTTATTTACGCATGCATACTCCCTAAAGCAGGGACAAGACTATTTGGTTATTGAGATTTATAGTGCTTTTCTGTATGATGGGCTCCGCTCTGTCTGCTCTATACATATTCTATAGGACAGAGGGTCAATCTGTATGAGATATTGATAGAGTTGCATTTAAAAAATGAGTCTTTATCTTAGAATTATGTCTTGTGATTGTGGTCTATTCAGTACTGTTTTTATAATCTGCAAACACAAGTCTACAAGATTGGACAGTGTGTAAATAACAAACGGTTGTGATAGTTTACAATACATTTTACAGTGTCTGAACATTTTTGTAAATGGATTTAATGTGTCTGTAATTATGGCCTGCTTTCTGCTTCAAATATAGTCATCTAGCCTGTTGAAATAGTTGTATAAAAATACTGTAGTTCTTCATTAAAAGGGGCTATATTATGCAAACTTTTTTGAACTTTCTACTATGATATAGGTGACAGAGATTGGTTTAAACAGGTAAATAAAAGCAAAATATAGCCCCTTTAAGTCATTCACCCCTCTGTCTGTTCACGTTAGGGCTGACACAGAGACATACACTTTCACATTTGTTATCTATGGGCAATTTAAATTCCCCAATGCACCTATAAATGCATGTCTTTGAATGTCGGGGGGAAGCCAAAGTACAGAAAGAGAACCCACAGTAACACGGGCAAAGACATGCAGAATCCACTCAGAGATTACGTCCGGTTTCTGGATCGAACCAACAAACACTTTGCCACTGAGCACTGCAGGATAAACAGATAGTATAAAAATAATAATAATGATATAATACTGTATTAGCAGTGTTCTCTACAACTTTCCAAACTGTCCACAATCACATCGTGTGGCTAGGGCTTCATGCCATATATTGTCTTTACTGTGTCAATTTCTATACTGTCCTCATACTGTATAAAGGGCCCTGTAGCTCTGTCTGTGACCCCCACACCACAGCCCTCCCATGTGCATGCTCGAAACTTCAGGCATTGCGACACATTTATTTACGAGCGCACCCCTCAGAGCTGACGAAGAATGGGGAATGGGACTCGACATGAAAGAGGAGACTGTATAAAGAAAGGAGGGAAAACCAATTGGCAGGTCTTGACTTTTGACAGTGTCTGTGTCTGTACTTCATATTGCCATGAAGTGAAACCTGAATTGGATTTGAATTCCCAGCTGGCTCTGAGAAATCCATTGTGATATTTTTTGTTGGTCCCCTATGTTTTTCGAATCATGTTCTTCGCTCTTCCAGGTGGATTTATTTCTATTTCCTTTTTTTCTTTTTTAAACCACCATAAAACCCTCCCCTCCCTGCTTTTCCTGCCCTTTTAACAAGATGTGTGAATGTTTGGCTCGTGTCTTCAGTGAATTTATGAAAGAGTGGGGGTAAAATGTGCCAGTATTTCAATAAATAATGGTTGCCTCTTTTCTTTAGCAACCTCCCTGGCCTGAGCACCTGGCACCCTTTTGAGTGTCTTTAGAATTTATCTGCTCCCCGACCCAACAGTATTCATCACAATGTAAAATGCTGCAGCCCAGCCATACATCATAATCTGACTACATGGGCCACTGTAAATCAACAATACAATGCCCTGGACGTCCGCACTAGCCTAGACCACTGTTGCACCATTCTTTGTTCAGATCCTTATTGACTACATAAAGGACTTCTAAATCTGGTTGGTACATAGTAAATACTGGTACACATAAAAGGATATAGTAGGAATAATAAAATAATTATCTGAAGCATGCAACATACAATACACACAAAGAAGCAACCATAGAGAAAACTGGAAGACCAAACCTGACTTTACATGCGTTGCTATCTTAATGCGTGCTTGGGACTGGCACAAGGCGTACGCTTGCTTGTGTCTCCTTGTTACTAGATTTAATAATTTCCAACTTTATGTTGTAATTGCTTTTAGATGGCAACTTTAGCTATCCACAGCATGTTAAACCAACTTTTGTCTTTTGGCATAACTGTTCAGTTAGCCATGACTCATTCTTCACTCCCAGAATATGTTTTTGCAAAGGTTGAATGTTTTTTTAATTGGACTTCACCATTATACGGTACACAGAATCCTCAGCCTTTTTCACTGCTGTAGAGAAACAACAAAAACATAAGAAAACAAAGGCAAACATATTTCAAGAGTTTAAGTTTAAACGTTTGGGCTATAGGGCCAAGACAACAGGATAATGCAGCCATTGGGCCTTTTGTTGAAAGTATATGTCAGAGGGTTGATGGTTGATGGTACTTCTTAAACATTCAGAGAGTCCCTTCTGATAAAGGTGAATGGTTGTGCTTTGACACCGTCTTCAGGTGTACATTTTTATTCCCGTCTTTGTTTTTAACAATTCAACCCTGGATATCTAAAGACAGAAATAAGGCTACGCAGACATAATTTTACAACACTGCCTTTATTTAGTTCTGGTTGATGACTTTTATAGTGACTTTATACTAAGATGTCCTAAAATTCTGGTGCATAAAGAATTAAAGGTGCACCAGAAAGAAGTGTGTGCTGTAAAGTATTATAAGTATATACAGCACTGTAGCATGTCTGCAGGCTCCAACTGCACTGCAAGGCCAGTCCAGTGACAGACAGCCTGTTGTCATGTGTGCAGCAACACCGCCAGGATACAGCTCTTGTTGAGGATGACATTCAGATACATACAGAGCTCTGGTGTCACTTTTTATCCATTCTTCTCCTGCTTAGAAATGGACACCAAATGGTCAACCAAGAAACAGGCCGGCTGGCTCTGCCTGTGTCAAACAAATGAATGAATTTAGCAAACAGCTAGCACTGCACATTTAAGAGGAGTGTGCCAAACATTTTTTATTCCTTTTTTTTTTTCTTTTTTTTTTTTTTGTGGTGCTTGACATGGAGCTGATATGGGCAGAGATGAGAAACGCCAAGTCACGCCAAGAGGAGTTTATTTGGACTTTACCCCAGAAGTAGATCATCCATGCTTACAGAGATGCCAAGTGCTGTGTTTCTGAATTATTTTATTAGAATCTCCCAGCAAAGACTGAGATGTTTCTGTGCAAGTAGCGCCTGCAGGATTTTTCTTGAAGGTACGCACAGAGCTAGGCCAGCTCCACACCCACACACAAACACTGACCCATCACGTGTGCACACATGCGTATAGTTATATGTTAACGCTGCTTCTGGTGGTGTTTAAGCTCTTTCTCTTTCTCAATATCAACTTAAATAAGGGCAAGTCCAGTGAGCCTGATGTCTGTCATTGTGTTGTAATAATTTTTCAGACTATGGTAAAAAATAATATGGTAAAAAATAGTTTTACGCAGTGATTTCTTCAATGGGCTGTAAACAGTGAGGCTCATAAACATCACAACCTGATGTAATGAGTGTTCCACTCCAGTGCAATGTGTCAGTGTAGTTTGTTTGTTTGCTCAGCTGATTGAGAAATCAGCTGCTACGCATAATTAGTGCGCTTTTGTAGACTGGCTTGTGTCATAGGCCTGCTGTGTGCGGCCAAGAGTCTGAACCACGCAAAAACACAGACACAGACAGACTCATGCAGCTGTGATCTGTACCAACAAAGTCTAGATTAGGAAAATGGGCACACAGCAGCAGTGAGGTTTCAGAAATCATGTTTCTCCTTTTGTTTTCGCTTGTTTTTAGTGACTGCGGTAGAGTGCGCAGACTTTTCTGTGTAATGGCCTTCCAGGCTCTCATCCTGTCACCCTCAGAGTGTTAGCTCTAGCTTACATATGCATTTGAGTAAAAGAACAAACCGCTGTGGCTCTATGGCCCGCGTACTCTTAAGATACAGTGGAGAAATAAAGCAGCACATTCAAAGCACATTGCATAGGTCCCCTCTGCATGACTAAAGTCAGAACAAACCTCAACAGTTTTACTGCCTCCTTTCTATAAGCAAACACACCACTTTTGTCAGCTCTAGCTCCACTCGCATTTGCAAATAGCTACACATAGCCTACTATGGCTCTGTGAAGCTCTGTGCGCTCTGGGGACGCAGCAGGGATTCGGCAGGGTCAGGGAACATCTCAAGGTACGCACTGTGCATACTGCTGTACATCTGCAGGCACCACTGTTTCTGTGCACATTTAAGCTGAATATGCTGTGTACAGCACTACAGTTTATCTTACTGTTTTGTTTTTTTTTGTTTTTTTTTTTTTAGAGCAGACAGCAACACAATTAATCTTAACTCAATGTTTTAACATTACATATTAAACGGAAATAAAAGAAATGACCATATCATTTTCATTTGCCAAAGAAAATGTTATGTTGTCTTGGTAATAATGTTGAAGTACTTGGTAGACCTCCACTAAGGCATTGCAGTTCACCCTGGACTGCAATCTTGATCCATGTCAATAATTTTTTCCCACTGGTGACATTTTTTAAATACTCTGCAAAGTCTGCCAGCAACATTTAGAATTTAATTGCTAACAAACTAAATTGGACATGCAATATGTTGTAATTGTTAAGAATCCTATAAACTCCCTGGTTCTGAAGAGTGATCCAGACCCCCACCAAAAAATCAATCAGTGCTTCCTTGGTCCATTACTGACCTTTTCTAAAATATATTATCAGATTTTGACTATAGCTTTTGGAGGAACTTTACTAACAGACAAAATAGATAATAAGATAGATAAGATAGATAAGATAAAAATTAAGAAAAGATTCAACTCCTGCGAAAATATGACCTCCTTGGTTAATTAGCAATAGTAAGCTAAAATTGGCTGTATTAGCCTCCTCTATTGTTATCACAGGGGCAGTGGTGCATGGCAGAGTGCATGTGAGTTACAGACAGCAGCAGACTGCCTGTGTTTAACTCTGTGCCTGGGCCTGGACTTGCCAGTGATTTATGGCCCCTACCTGCTTTAGTGGCTTCAGTCCAGGCACGGTGTGGTCCCAGAGCCGCACAGCCAGACGTGTTGATGAGAGCCAGCGCTATAGCCGAGCCTCTCGCTAACACAGTCTGACATCCACGCCTTTGTAGCCGCTGATTTGGACTGTATTTAAACAGATGAAGCCCATGCGTGGGCGCTCTTTGTGGATGAGGAGTCGTTTTTAGCACAGGGCCCACTTTAATAGTCTTTTAGCAAGTGGAGTGAATGTGTTTGACTTTTAGATTGGCCCGGCGGTTGGAAATCAGACGCAAATGTGCCCAGCTGTTTTACACATATTGGGGCTTTTCTATAAACATGTTTTATTCACATTTGAAGTATTGCCTTAGAAGTTTTGGAAATTAAATTTATTGTATTTTCTGAATAGGTTAATGCACACTGGGGAGGGAAAGAAACTGTTTTTGCTCAATTGGTTTGGTCTTAATGTCAAACAGCTATAAGCAAGGATAAGACTGTGACCAAAAAATGAAGAAATATTTAATTTAATCAAAGATAATATGACAGCATAGGCTTGATTAAAAGAGTACCATGATTACCTATCTTAATCTGTTTTTAGATATTAGTAAATACATTAAGAACACGTTACTGTTTTACATTGGTATAATATCAGTAGAATCCAAATAAAATTGCAGTTAGGCAAGTTGCTCAAATGTTATTTGTTTACACCATAACTCCAATCCAAAGGAGAAAGGAACAACTGATGTTTGTTTTTTATCTGGATCACAGTCTGAATAGGGGTGTAACTGCAATGCATTGCAGGAGGTCTACCAAGCAGTACTAGATTACAAATATTCATTAGGTTCATGGAAATGACTTTGACCTGCAAATCTGAATTGCATCATCTATAGCTCTACCATTCATTGTTATAAATATATTGCATTTGGTTTTATTAGTCAGTATTTTTTCAGAGAAAATGAAATGTTCATGTTGTTTCTAAAAGCTGCTATGATTACATACAGTGCCCTCCACTAATATTGGCCCCCTTGATCAAATGTGTGCTGATGTAGCTAACGTAGTGTTGTGGACTTTCTGACCTCAAGACCCAACCAACTTCTGCAGTTCTCTAGCAGTGGTTCTTGAAGTGATTTGCTTGAATCACCTTTTCCAGTCTGATTGGTAACACATTCATTCATTCTTCTTCCTCTTATTTCCGTTAGAGGTTGCGGGTGACTGGAGCCTATCCCAGTAGCTGTGGCCCCCGTCCGGGCCAGCTTGTCGCACGGCTGACACAGAGATAACAGACAGACAACCATTCACTCTAACATTCATTCACTGGGGGCAATTTAGAGTCACCAATTCACCTAACACATGCATGGGCGGTGGGCAGTGGAAGGAAGCTGGAACCCCTAGAATCCTCCCAGAGAGTTTGTGTGTTTGCCTGAGGATCAAACCGGTGAGCTCCTTGCTGGGAGGTGAGAGCACTAACCACTCTGCCACGGCTCCCCTCATAATTGTAACTCCAATATGGAGACTTCAATGGATAACACATCCAGTCCACTTAAAATTCTTAATTGTTGCCCTGATGTTGGAAAGTCATAGTACTTTCAATAGTTTCTTGTCACCCAGGTTTACAAAAAAAATCAAATATTCAAAATATTTTGCTCATGTGAATTCATAAGGGTCCCTATAAATGTGGCACACATATATTTAACTAATTCCTTTTTTTTAATAAAAAATTTTTTGTTAATATTTTGAGCAAACGATCAAGAACAATGTTCACAGTTCTCTTTGCTCATACTTTGCTAAGGGTGACAACATTAGTGGAGGGCACTGTTCATTCTGTTCTAGTCTAATTACCTTGTGTTCTAATAATGGTATGTAACAGTGTTGGTATTTATATTATGACATTTTGAATCTATGGTATACCATGAAAATGCAATATCTAATTATTAAAACAAATGCATATTCTTGTCTATTGTTCATTGCTATTTAAATGATTGATACAAACTGATAGGAAAGTAGAAGTTGTCCTATTTAAACCAGGTATATTCTCCTCCTGCCATTTCAAAACCCACTGAAGTCTCCTAAAGGCATATTGGAGTTAGAGTCTGATCTTTTTGTCAACATGTAAATCTTTTACATAGAATTGACTAATAATATGCAACTGTTCAGGAGCACTTTCTCATCTGTCTTGCACCACTTAGGAGGCTTGGACTCCAACTAATGTTTTATGAATTGATGCTTTAGCTCGGCAAAGTCCTTTCACCTCCCAAAGAGAAAGGATGGCTTCTTGTCTGTATTAGTTAAAAAGCAATGAGAGGGAAGTTGGTACTGAAAAAGCCTCTTCCTGTCTTCCCTCAGCCTTATGGGTCATTTGTATGCTTGATGGGTGTTGGTTCCCTCTCCGGGGTTTACTGAATAACTTCCACAGCAGTGCTCCTGTGGCAGCCGTTAGCCCGCTCAATAGCCCACAGTTGTACAAGCAAGCTACAAACCTGCCACAAACACAACACATACAAGCTCTGGCACTGGATTAAACACCAGGCCTTGGGTGTGGAATAAATGCTTAAAATTGATTTGGCGTGCACCGTTTAAATAGAGAATGCCGCTAATAGCTTTTCATTAGCAGAAGCCTGTTGTGTGGATACTTGTTAGTAGATCTGTAGACCTTCATTGGACAAAATAAGATGTACTTATTTTAGATCAAGTGTTATTGATTCAACATAGGAAAAACATGATTTTTTTTTTCCACCATCCCATACAAGACAATAGTAGACAGACAGACAGACATGCATTGTTATCAATATCAGCAGCAGTTCAAAAACTCAATATAGACCAAACAAAAAGATGAACAGTACCCAGCGCTGTCAGAAAATATAAATCCAACTGTGTTCGGAGCACTGGGCATCATGTGGGATTTGAGTTTTTCCTCTCCTAAATCTGTATTTCAGCAGAGATAGCTCCAACAAATCTTTATAGCATGCTCATAAGACTTATATGCCAAAAATCATTTCAGGAAAATGTACTAGTATCACAGCGAGAGCACAAATTACCTCATTTCGAGTTATTTGACTGTCCATTTCCATTTGAATCAGAAGTAAAGGCCCACCGCAGTGGTGCTTTGTTGTCCAACTTTTACATTAAGTGCCATGAAATTAACATTTGTAGTAAGCCATTTCCTCATGCTACTATCAAACCACATAGTAAAAAGAGGAAAAACACAATTATTGGTGTCATTAAACTTCAAATGGTGGAAATTAGAGACTTTGTATTGAAAGATTATCCTCATTAGCAAAAAATAAGGTTTTAAATTGCAAACACTGCTCAGCGGCGTACTGTTTCTTTGCCTTTTAACAGCATGGTTGGCGTATGAAAGTGTTTTTAATGTGAACCATAACCTTTGGTCTTGTACTGGATGGTATGCAGCCAAGTATGAAGTTGTGTGGTTAGACTCAGCATCTCCAAATCTGAGGTCTTGGTTCTCAGATAGAAACTGTCCTCTCCAGGTTGAGGAAGAGATCATGCCAGGGTTAGTATTTGAGTTTTTTTTTATGGAATGGAATGGGCAGAGCATCTCAGATTGAGAGGGCAACGCTTGCTGGCAGGGATTTTGTTTTACACTGAAATGGAGGAAGTGTGTGGGGTGGGGAAAGTCTGGACTTCTCTGCTTAGACTGCTGCCTTCATGAGTCATGAGTCATGACACAGCACCAGATATGCAGAAGAAAATGGAAATATGGATTTTCTTCTAAGTACCTTCCAGGTCTCCCACAGTTATGTCCTATCCACTCTCCCTACGAATACTGTAACTCTTATCAAAAATATTTTTTACCAGAGACTGAATCTAACCTAATCTAAAATAATAATTTAAAAGCATAGGCTAAAGTAGAAGTAGAAGCCCAGACATGGGCATGAACCTGGTATATTCCAGCTCTGGGGTAAATTAGATTAGATTTAGACTGAACTTTATTCATCTCACAGTGGAGAAATTTACTTGCTCAGGCAGCTCTTAATACAAAATAATGTGCAGAAAGTGCAGAAATGTGCAGAAAGCAAGAAAATAAAGTGAGTATGCATCACAAACAAAAAGGTGCAATATAAATTGTTTACCAGAAAAAGTCTAAAAAACCAAAAACAATATGTACATGGCAATGGCGGAATATGAAGAATCTGATGATGTTGATAATGTACTGTACTTTAGGCCACAAAGCCCTTTTTATCTCACAGCGGTAAGAAATGCTCAAACTATTTTGTTCCTTAACATAACTCTTAGTGGAGTTAGTATTTTTGTCCTGTCTCGTAATGTTACAAAACCTTTAAAATTGTTCCAGATCTAGACGATGTTCCAAATCCACTCATATATATATATATTATATTTAATTTGCCTTATGCAGACCTTTCCTGAATTTTTTATCAAATCCCAGCATTTTGGAGTCATGTTGTTCACAGACACAGCAAATAAACAAAACATTCAACAACAACAAAAAAAGGTCTTCAAAAACTTAACCACTTTGGCAGATGAACAAATAACAAATGTAGGTTATAACAGTCTGCTGTAGCACTTGCTTGTCTTCCTGCCGCCAGAAACACAGCTGAGCTTCTTATGATTCCAGACTGTTTCTCCATCTCGACCACCTACCAGCACCGCGCCCGCACTCATCTCACCAATCCAGCTCCACACCTGCTGTCCTCTCGCCGCTCTCAGCAGGCCTGCCGTCAGTCTCCGCTGCAGCCAGCCAATCAAACGCTGCTCTGCACTTTAGATCAGACATGACTTCACCCTTCAACGTCTTACACGGAAGAAGGTTTATTAACTAAATGCAATCACATCTGCCAAATCAGATCAACCACCCCCCCACCCCCTTGTTCTTAGCAAAAGCTGTTTATCTTTGCTTGGTAGAAGTCAGTTTTCTCATTTCAAACACTGTTTTCTCCAAAGATGCCAAACATTTCAAAGAGAGCATTTTATCTCATGCCACTGTTCACTTGGAATTCTGTGCAACGTTTTCTGTTTGTGTGTTTTTCTCTATTTTCTTCTTACCTCTGTGCTGCAGTCATGGCAAGGGATGAATCCGCAATTGGGCTATTCCTCAGGGGACCAACCCAATCATATAAAATGCTGAATGAAAAAAAAAAAGAAAGGGAACTCAAGAGTGACATGAATGTAGCCTCCTGGAAGGTCAAGACTTGAATTGTGCAAATGGAAATAACCTGCATTGAGTGAAGGTAGATAAGGTTTTGTGTGCAGAATGACATATAGAAAAGCATAAATTACTCAGCGCTGTCAGCAAAAAAATCAAATGTCCGAGTGCACCGTGAAAAGACCCAGCAGCTGAAGTTCATTTGAGCCTCTCTTTATCTCTCTAATGTCATGCCCAAGGGTATTCTTGAACCCGTGACCTCACTCCCTAACGCTCTGACTATTCTTTTCACATGCCACCTTCATCCCCTGGGGAAATGGTGCTGAAGCAAATTGATGAGATGGCCCGATAGATAATTTGTACTGATGTTTTCCATTTCTTTCCCAAGCTTCTTTCAAACTTTTCAGCCGCTTTTTTTTTTCTTTTGCTTTGCTCTTTTTCTCATCATAAGTGCCCAGAATTCCCTTACTAGATTTACAAGCCAGGATAAAGACATTCCAGACATTAAACTGCACCATGTATGAGCTCCATTCCCAGGTAACTTATTTCAGAGGTTCTTGATTATGGGAGTAATTGATACACTTGAGATGGATGGACTCTTAGTTTTCAAAGTGGATATGGTACGATTACATAAACACACCAGCCCGCTACATAAAAAGGGAGGAAACTTTGCATTCAATTTGCATAGTAATTTATCTGAGGCTCTTGTATGTGTATGTGTATGTGTATGTCTATGTGTATGTGTATGTCTATGTGTATGTGTATGTGTGTGAGGGAGCGTTACATGAATGCATCCGCAAAAAGCAGAGTGATTAATAAATCATATGAAGTAAGCCTGCTTTCTGTGCTCTTTGGGGAAAGGCTGCATTTTTGGTGCTGTTGCATGAAGTGAACATGTGGTCAGGGGCTTTAAGTTTGTTCTCTGGAGTATAACACAGAACTAATCACACTTCTTTTTTTTTGTTTGGCAACATTGAAAAACATCAAAATTAAGACCTATTTTACCATGCCATGCATTGTTAGATATTTTACTGTAGTTTTACCATTGGATTACTGTAATATGTGTAATGTTTTTTTTTTTTTACTCTTTTTTTTTTGTAAACTATTCAATTTCTACTCAATTTCCTAGTGTAAATTAGTTTTATGATAATTTAACATTACTGTAAATTTGTGTTATGATAACTTAACATTACTATAAATTTGTATTATGGCAATTCAGCTTTACTAAAAATTGTTTTTATGGTAACTCAGCCTTATGGTAAATTAGTTTTACGGGAACTTGGCCTTACTGTAAATTAGTTTTACAGTATCTCAACCCTACTATAAATTAGTTTTACAGTAACATAGCCATATTGTAAATTAGTTTTACGGAGGTTCAGCCTTAATATAAATTAGTTTTACGGTAAGTCTTATGGTAACTTGGCCTTCCTGTAAATTAGCATTATGGTAACTCTTAGTTACTTCTGTGCTGCACTTGCTCCACTCGCGTCATCAAGAGCTATGCCAAATGCGTAATCAGCTAGCCATGTTTTTTTCACACCTCCACAGCAAGGGTGCTCAGTGGTTGTTACACCGCTTGTGTTCAAACAATCAGGCGTTCCAAAAAAAAAAATGTGTAGAACAGTGCAGGTCTGAAAAGAGCTTTTGTGTGTGCTGTAATGAAGTGGGTAGAAAATATTAGAAGCTGGCTATGATCAGCAGCTCTTTATACAAGCAAGGGCTACATGCTACAAGTGAATTATGCTTATTAAGACCACATAATGCATGGAATGCCACTCAAGAAGACAAGGAGTTATATTCTGATCATCTGAGAGCTGTGCTTCTTCATCAAAGACTGTCACACCAACTCCTTCCTGATGGTCACAGCTTACTACATTAAAGTGAAAAGCTTACCACTATTACCTAAACATTAGTTAAAATTACTTTAGTAAAATAACACACACCTGGATTTAGCAGTATACACATTTTTGTCTTGCTTCACACAAATGCCAAATGTCATACCATAATTAGAAATGACACTTACACACTTAACCTTCTTTCCATATCCTTCCACCAACCCTTGTATTGTATTGTTAAAAAATGCAGTGTGCTGTCAAATTTGCTCATGAATCGTAATATCATTCCACACCAGAATTAAAGTTGAATGAAGCACATGACAGACAAATCTGTTTCTGCGCAGACAGAGTTTAATTAGGAAATCACTAAACCAAAATTTAAGTCACAGGAGTGATATTAATTACCAAAAGCATGACAGTTAACCAAGAAACTGAATTAGAAGGAGCACAACATTAGCATAACAATTTTGGCAGTTTTTCATCAAAGGCATAGGGCATGAATGGTACTTAACACCAGTTTGTTTATAGTAACATGTCAAAGCTAATATAAGACTTGGACTAATCCAACATTCACTTAGAAAATGAACAAACTATACACAACAATGTGATGGTGAGGTTGAGTTGCAGGCACCGTCTCTGCTTCTGCTCTCAGGGTGGGTCATGTGACTGACAGTGTAATGTTCTGCAGCCACTGATGTGAAACCTCTCCAATCTGGGAACAGCCATGAAGCCATAACTTTGAATGAAGACATACATGTTCACAGCAACAGACTGCAAATTTAGCATTTTACAAGTTGCTTCAGGATAAATTGACATTCTTCAGATGCATCTTTCTTTATAATTTATTGTGGGAACTATTGATGCACACTTGGAAAGAACAGAGATAGTGTTTGATAGATAAAAAAGGTTGCACTGCTCCCAATAGACTCACTTATTACACCCAATGTGCAAGGCTTTGAGACATGCAATACTCAGTAGTATGTGTGCAATATCCAAGGCAGATAAAGGCTATTGTTGCATTTTGTTGTACCATTTAAATATATTATACAAGTAAATGGTTTTAATATAATATGCATTAATTTCTTTTATTTCTTTCTTCAGGAAAATATGACCTATCCCAGCGGTGTAATGAGGTTTATTTCTTCCATGCAATTGGTGGTTAGGGCAGAATCCTAAAGTTAAACAAAATTTCACACTTGCGTTTATTCCTATGGACATTTTAAAATTCTCTATTTGCACTCGCATGGCTGTGGTTTGTAGTCAATGTCACAATTTTACACCAGGTGGCCTTAAGGCATCACTTTATCACACTGATGCACATTTTTGAGATTGGGGAGATATTAGTGCAATACATAACCACAAGTATCCCAGGAGGGGAATCAAGTCCTTCATTATTTTTAATCAAATTTCTGTCATTCTTTGCAGTTGGCATTTGGCCATTGACAAAACAAAATAATACTAGCACTGCATTTACCGCAATCTAGTAAGTATTAAACTACTACAAACCTATAGCGCTTTAGAAAAAAAAAATGTGGTAAAAGATTTTAAAACACTGTAATGTCTGCTCAAACATTTAGTTTGACCACAGTCCAAATAAAATCATGTGTGATTGCAGCCCCACAGAGAAATTAATGTAGTATTTCATAAAAACTCAACCTACAAGTTATACTGTGGCATTGGAAATCCTTGCTGTTGTAGACTCTACCTCTCAAAAAGCTGACCTCAAAAGCTGTTTAACAGTCACATCAGAGCAGCGCACTTTAAGCAGCACTCAGTGGAGTGCAGTCATTTAGGGGCATGGTACTTACCTCTGGTACACAAGGTGAAAGCCCCTGTTAGTGCTCGCCAATGAGGCGACCTCACAGTCAGCCGTAACGTTAGGATTGTAGAGGAGCCAGAGAGCTGTGGAGCCACTCCACAGCCGCTGTTTGCACACTGTTGGAGGACTATTCAGCCTGGACCTGCTCCCATTCACAGACAGCAGTCACACAGCAGACAGCATGAGGGACTCACCAGGTTCAAATGGGAATCAGGCCCTCATCCAATAACCAACAGTGAGAAAACAGTGCTTCAAAGTGAACACAATGTCTTTTTACTTTGAGAGCTCTGCACATGTGGACTGGAGGGAGAAGCTAATGCAGGAGTGAGGCACGTCCCTGTGGATGAGCTGTTTAATTTGGCACGTCTAGTACAAGCTGCCACTGTGTTACCTTCACTGTCCAGCAGTCTGACAAGCTCGAAGCTCACTGCCAGCATCCCCATACGTGCCAATTTTCAACACATGTAGCCAGTAACAGTTTGGTCTGAAGTTTCTAAAAACTTTAACATGGAGCACAATGGAAAAATGTTTTATGCTTTAAAAATGAAAACACAAGTTTTGCTGAAGCTTGAAATTTGATTAAATCCTTCCCTGAGTTTTAATTGCTTGCTTAATATTTAGTATAAAATGTATTTTTCAGAAAGGATCAAATGATAAATTGAGTTGCAGGGTGGATATTTACTCTTTCCACACTGCCAACCGTCAGATTGGAACCAGTTGTGCTAAGCATGTTTATTCTGTAGATTGCATTCAAAACTGAATTCATCGTAAATATATTTAATATTTACCCTATTCTACAAATATTGAGGGATTCTTGTAATTTTGCACTCACTATTGTATGAACAGATGGAATGAATCTGACCTAGCTTCCCTTTATGGCTTAGTGTTTACACGCAGGATTATTGGTCAGTGCTATTAACACAATGAGCACGTTTGTGGAGTGACTCTCCCAGAATCCAACATGATTTCACCCAGCCTTACAGTGTCACCAAACCAGTGTTAAGAACAGCCAGATGGGGTCACATTAAAATTAATCAAAATCATAAATGATTGCTAACAATTGTGGTTAATAAACAATGAAGGCTGATTTATGCATGGGCAAGTTGGCTGTGGAGGAGTATTATCTTGTTAGTGTGATTCAGTGCAGGGCTCCTCTGCTGGCATGTTGGTTGAGTGTTATTGCTGGAAGACTGTTGTGGAGACCCAGATTTGGCTAATCTCTGTAGTAAAATGTTTATTTTGGGGGATTTTTTATTGTTAATCTACTAGAGTTTTTAAGTAATTATATAAATACTGGGTTAGTATTTTGTTTAAAACTTTTTCTTGTTTTTAGGTAGAATTGTCTCTTGTTCCTTCTAGGGTCACCTAGAGAAAAACAACAACAACAAAAAAAAAACGTATTTTAATTTCTTTCCTGATGCAGACTTCTCTGTTTATCTGGGCTTGGGACAAACAAAAAAGAGTGCACTGGCTTGAGACACACTGTGAACCTCGTGGCTTGTGAAAACAAAAAGACAACAAGTCTTTCTGTTTTAGGTTCACCATGTCTGATAAATCCTGGCCAATAGAAAAGCATAATATTTGAGACTCAGTAACAGTAGAGTATGTGGAAATTCCCAGCATTAATAGTTGCCACAATGTCTTGACTTTTCAGATTGTGCTGCAAAACATATTAAAAGCAGTTCTATAATTTATTATGTGATTACCCTTTTTCTTGATTGCACCTAATAGTATCTTCACAGTGATAATATGGAAGAGTCCATTTCTGAACCCATTATGGAAGCTGAATAGAATATGTAGTACTATGAACGGTTTCAGGCTGTATTTGTCTTAACTAGGCTACTCACTACACATCTGTTTTAGTCTGTTTATTTTTTCCATAGGTCAATTATTGCACGGCAGAATTATCTTTTTATTTTGATATAAAATAAGGGATGTGTAATATGTTGCAAATGTATATTAATGCAGTATCAACAACTGCTGCATCTGCAATAAAAAGAACTGCTTGTATCGCGACATAGGCTAAGTCAAAACTAGAAGCACTTGGTGAGAACAGACCTCCTCCAAGTGCTTCTAGTTTTGATTATTATTATTATTATTATTATTATTATTATTATTATTACAATTTCTTTTTTCTAGATATATTCAAAATGTTAAAACTTTTACTATGCAAAAGGGGCGATTCTAAGTTGTATCATAATTATATTACAGTAACTCATATAGTCTTGCATACAGCATATTCTCTTAATTGAATGCAGGCAGATGCAGTGTGTGGCCTGTTACGTCTAAACTGGCCTGATTGGTTGAACAAAGCCACTTTAAAGTTTAAATGGGTCTTGTCAAAGTGAATGAGGCCATCATGGTTCAGAAAGAGTTAGCAGCGACCTTTTTTCTCTTTTCCCTGTAAAAAGTAGCACAAACTTTAACAAAACTGCTGTTTGTTTACTCTGTAATCGAGTGTAATCATGGGAGATTTGGTGAGAGTTCCCGGGTTCAGACAGGACTAAAAGGGAATCTTTGAGTGTGGCATCAGATTGCTGCACACCACTTATAAACACCATGAACAGAACTATTTTTTGTCACCAAGTGTGAGGTCCCATATTCCTTTGAAAAGTGGCTATAGATGATGGAACACACAGAATATGGGACTTGTTTTGGTCCATCAGCACGTTGACTGCAGTTGACTTCATAAATCAGAGAGTGGCTGCCCCTTATCAACCCCAAATGAGGACGAGCAGACGATTAGCCAAGTACCACAGGGCGATTCATCTTCCTTTCTTTTGAAAATTGAAAATATGCCTAGCAAATGATCTCTCCACTTAAAACTGCCTTTTGTAGTGAGCTCATTTTCTCTTGGTAGTTGTAGAAAATCCAGAGCTAACTTTTCCCCAAGGTCCGAACAAGACTATGGTTCCTCTTTGAACATTATCTCAGCAGAAAATAAGAGTCATTGGGAAGTAAAAGTGTAGCCAACTGGCAACAAAGGCTTCTCTTATAGCGCTTATAGCTTTTAAGCTATTGTGACTCAATGTAAGACTCCTCCGCATTTTTGTTTGGATTTGATCTTGATCCAGTCACTATGTTTAATTTCAGATTAAGTTTCAGCTCTGGGGTGCTGTTGCCTAATGCATTTGATAGGCCATAGATCAGTGGAAAATATGCTTTAACTTAATGCATATGTATTAGTATGTGAATGATGTTGTGGTGTTCATTAACATTGCTTATTTTTGAGATTACTGGACAACCTATCACTAGCATTATGTCACATTTCTAATCACTCCCAGTAATGAGCTGAAAGGTTACATAAACTCACTGGTCAGAATTTCTAATTAGGGCTGGGTAATATGGCCAAAATATGTTTTCTTTTAAATTTTTTGACAACATTTTTCTTAATATTCTGTTTTTCTTAATGTAAATTTTGCCCCTTTATGCTAAATGCCTACACAAAACAATATTACCCTCACAGTGAAAATAAATGTTCTTAAGCACCTCCATAGTCGGTATTTAAGTTGCTCTGGGAACTAGCAGAAGAGTTAACCAACACAATGGACTACAAAAAAAAAAAATCAAATTTACTCTAACATTATAAAAGGTGATCAAAGATTTTTTTTTCAAGTTGTCCAAAAGCTTTAAAATGGCTCACACACATCCGCCCTGAGATGACCAAAGAGAATTTTAGCACGGCTGCCATTGGGCCTTTTGTGACATCCAGACTGTCACAACACTGCCTCGATTATGTCACAAGCTATTAGCCATTATGTTATGTAAAGTCCACCTCACGGGATAAAAGATGTCCTTACTCAGTGTTATCTTGTGAAAAAAACAAGAATTATTCCACGCCTGGGGACCAGTCTGACTTTTTACACATATGCATATTTGAATACATGCGTGTCTATAAAGGGAAGTGTTGCTGTAAATGAGTGTAGCCTTGGTTAACCTTTCCAGCTGACAGGTTCCAGTGAGGACTTGGCATTTCCTGTCTCCTAAACAGGCTGTCCCAGCTTCACACCGGCCCCTAAGACTCCCATCTACTTTTGTTTGTCACCACTTAAACAGGACATGCTTATCCTGCTCTGACATTTGTTAGTGTATTGACAGCTCACACTGACGCTGCTATCTATACCTTCAAGCCAGAAAAGAACATTCGGGAATGATTTAAAAAGCCATTTTGCAAAAACAACTTAAAGAGTGCATTATAGAGCATTCTAGGTGTCTGTTATGGTAACCTTCAGCACAAGAATATGTGCCAGTATCATAACAGTATAATAAATACATTATTCTTATACATTTTTTAGACCTTACCTTGAATGTCTTGCACTGCTTTAGGCATTAAATATGTTTTTGCAGACGTAATGTTGGTTTGTTTGTTGATTTGTTTTTTGTTCACAGAAAAGTTCAATTATGGGTCAAGCAAGACCCCAGGCCAGTTATCCTATCTTTGGCTGAGGAAATAGAGAAGCAGGTGACAAAGAATATGCTCACTGCATCATATTTATTCATTAGTTCATTAGAGGCTATTGAGGCAGATCTGCCACAAATCTGTGAGTTTGGCCTTAAGATGCTTTGGGAAGTCTGAAGAGTTTTATTGGATTCTTTACCATTATGAGATACTGTATAAGGGCTAAATGAATAGAGCATTTACCCCTAAACTAGAAAACATCTGGTGTGGGCGCTTTTAATTGTGAGGATTTTTTTTTTGTTTTTTGAGATGTACTGTAGTTTGTGCATAAACTTCACCATAAAAGAGTTAGTTGGAGCTTCCATTTACATAAGCTGTTTTTACAATGATTCTGCATGACTTTTGATATGTTAAGAATATGAGACTGTTCAGAATTTGGTCAAGTTTTGTCTGTATTATGGTATTAGTATTATGGCTTTTGTTTGAACATCTAACAGTGTATTGCTGCTTGTCGTACCTTTGCTTTGTGTTACAGTTCAAACAAGGACTTTTAACCACATTTACCAGCTGACTTCTCTTCAATTGAGATTCAAAGGGTGGCACAGTGGGGAGCCTGCCTACTGCTCCAACAGGGACGTGTACTTGTCTCATATTCTTATGTAATGTAGTTCTGCTTAATTCTGTGCTTTAGTGCTGATGCCACACTGGTCTCAGTCGGTGAAATGGTTCAGGTTCTGTTAATGTACACTAGTGCTCATTGGCATTCACAGCGTCTCTGCTATTTGGTGTTTTGCTTTTATTACTTCTTCTGTATAGTAGGCACCAGGGGAGCTAAGGAAGGCTACATTAAACTCATTATAATATGCACTAGATGGGATTTAGCCTCTAGCCATTGCACTGTATTACCAATCCCTGAAGTTGCCTTGTCATAAGAATGCTTTTTTTTTAACCCACAGCTTTAAATGCAGCGTGGCTGGAAGCTCCCTTAGAGATATGGAGCAAGGAGGCCCAGGGGCATCCCAGGACATACAGATTTGAATTGTGTGTGCAGCCATGGATAAGCAAAAACTGTCAGGAAATGCATCTCAGTGTTGTATATTAAGTTTTATGGTCACAGTTTACTTTAAGCTATCGGTTACAGTGATGTATTACAGATATCATAGTTTCATAATTTGAAAAATTATAGTATGTTCAAGTGTGTGGAAATGTTGTGGAGCAGCAAAAAGTATTAAGCCATGATTTTAAAAAGTTTTAAATGTCCATAATTATATTCACCCAATACACAAGGCTTTAAGTGCTACAATTATTTTGCATGAAAAGCACAAGCTTTTTTTTCTATATTCTAACGTTCCCAAAATTCCAGTCTGATCATCTTAATATTTTGTACCAATATAAACAAATGTTGCTAAAACATGGTATCTATAACATTTATATATACAATACCAGTCTGTTGATAGATTTTGCACTCTTTGAATCAATACTGAATTTGTCCTGTTCCTAATATTGTGGATTCATTTATCCACACGATATAGTGATTATACCACAATTAAATCCCTAAAAGCAACTAAAAACATTGGCAAGCATAATAGTCCATGAGTTCTGTGGTTAAAGGGGCTATTTTATGCTTTAATTATCTTGGTTGCCACTACAACATTACATGTTAGGGTTGTTTTTAATAAGTACTCTACTGGTGCCAGCAAGAAACAGGTGAAGAAACCCACACAGGGCAGCAGAGTACAGACTGCACAGCACACAAAAAAAGGCTTTTTTAAACCATTTTACTCCAAAATTTAAAAAAAAAATAGCTGTGAGAAATCAGTGGAAACAGAGCTGTACACTGTTTTTTGGATAAAGCAATGGGAGTGGATGTAGACGGCTTATTGATTGCTCAGTTCTTGCTGGAGTAGGTGGGGGTTTGCGCAATCAAGCATTTTGAAGGCTCAGAATGGCTGTGCCAGAGTATACTGAATTGCTTATACATGTGCAAATGAAGCAAAACACAACTTCAGGTATGTTTTTGATGAAGGAACAACATTATAACATGTTAGAAAGCTCAGAAAGGTTGACTTTGCATAACAAAGCCCCTTTAAAGTTGTGACACTTGTATTTCACATCTATCCTACTGTTTTTATAGGCTTGTCCCAGTCCTGAATGGCTCCTGACTCAATGAACACAATTAGACAAAGTCTGGGTTTTCTTGTAGTCAATTTGTTTACTTTTTAATCATTTTAATGTTGAAATACAGAACTTAACTAAACCAATAATAAGACTTCATTGCTGACGTCTTTGAAGTTGTTTTTCTAGACCCTCACATGCAAGACATCAAATACGGAACACTTAATCAAATTTAATAAGATAAAATATTTCTTAAAATGAATCACGCTTGATAATTTCCACAGCAATTTCCTCAAACAAAATTACACTGTTTATCTCTCCTGCAAGACATTTCCACTTGACGTGCTGCCATCTCCAGACTGTCACGAAGATGATTCGGCTAATTATATCAGCGACGAGCAAACATGTCTCGAGCAGCAACGCAAGGAATGCTACCATGCAGCGTTAAGGGGAAAAAAGAAAAAAAAACAACTAATATTTGGCTCTGACTCTGAGAATGCCATGCCAGCAGCACCTTAAAGCCAATTGCTTGAAATCACCAGGGGAACGATAGGCGGGATGCTTCCTCCTCATCCTCCTCCTCTGTAACCCTTAGGGCCTCATTGTTCCCTGGGAAGGGTGTGTAGGTGTGGAAGACCTGTGATGTGCCAAATGTTTTTTCTTCTACCTCTAGCAACAGATCCATTTTGATTTTTAGTCTGTATGCAAAGATGTGCAGAAGCTTGTGCATGAAAAAAACTGCAAGATTGTTTTATAAGGCAGACAGACATGAGTACTCCAATAGTAAGTCAAAAGCACCTTGAGGCATAGCCAGTCAAAAAAGTGTACACTGATGAGCATGCAAATTTATGAACACGCAGCGGTTTCAGCCCAAATATACCCAGCATGCAAGCTCTTTCTCTCATCCACTCTTACCAACGCAGCATGGCCCACTCTGTGTTTAGCAAGCAGTTCACATAGGAATAATTAAATGGAGAGCAGGATAATGAATCATTAGTGTAAGCCTGAGTGACTTGCATCTTGCAGTGTTGTGCACTTTTGTTCCCAAATAGACAAAGAAGCTTGAAGAAGTGGGATTGGAATCACACCAGGAGGCAAAGTGGAAGGCTTTGAGAAATGTTTCGCAAAATTTGGGCAGGAAGGTGAGGGATGGAAAGCATACCAAAGAAAAGTTTATGTAGACTGATATTGTTAATTTGAAAGCATGCATAGTTTCAACTGCAGTGTTAGGACTCCAGCCCCTTTTGTGGTCAGAATTCCTTTCACCAATGTCTTAAGGCTAATTTCTACTCAACGTTAAATACACATTCAGATACAGATGGAGCAATCTGTCTGTCTTTTTCGTTCATTCCGTCCATACATTAGTCCTTTTCCCCAGAGCTTGCAGATACAGAGGAACAGAGCAGTACATTCTTTGACCCTTGGGGACACTGTCTAACACAGCTTAACAGAAATGGCTGAACTTTTGACTAGAGCAAGGTTGTCACGGTATACTCAAAGACTAAACAGACCACTATTTTCGCCTCTTTTTTTATTTATTTATTTATTTATTTTTGTTCTTTTTCAATAAAAGTAGTGTAAAAACTGCTGCCAGTGCCACCATGTTTGTTTTTTTGTTGTTGCTTTCTTTCTTCCATCTTGGTAACATCTTTAACTGTTACCTATTGCCCCCTACTGAGTATTACATTAACATACCACTGATGTTAACATAGAAAACTGTTGTAAGTGACTATAACAACTCTTGGAACAAATTGATCTATTTAAGTATGGATTGGGAGTGTATATATGAGCCTTTAGTCAGCACTGTGTCCCATTTATGCTCTATATGCAACACTGCAAAGTTAAAATGATTCTTGGTCAATTTTATTTGTTCTGGCAACTCAAATGTTCTAGCTGTTCCAATTTTGGATGTTGATGGGAGGCTAGCAATGGATTCTAACCTTAACCCAGACCAATGGAATTAATTTCAAAATAGACTTAGAGAAATATTTGCAAGTATCCAGAGTATGACAATGTGTTAATAAAGTTCATGCCATTTGGAAATATGAGAAAGCAGCAAATTCCTCTATTTACATTATCAGTTACTAGCCACATATTGGATGTACAGTATTAGCTCTTTGGTGTTGCAGAAAGACCTGTGTGTAAGAATATCATGGCTGTGTGGCCCCAGACTATCTCTTCCAATACACTAATCCTAATAAAACTTGTTGCACGCCTGGAGTCACTCACTTTGCATTTGAGAAATTGCTAAAAAATGAATACACTTTTTAGATTTCTGAGGGCATTCACACATAACTGCTTTCCCTGCTTAAAATGTTTAAACAGTACAGTAGATCATTTCTGACTCACTAAATTTCTTCAATGCTGTTTTAAAACAAAAAATCTATTGTTTTGGGATGCTGCTGCAAAGAAAGAGTACAGTCAGATCGGAATACCTCCCACTTTCATTTGGATTCCACTGATGGCTGTTTGCCCCAGTGACTTTGTCATATAAGCCTCCACTTAGCTTATGACCTGCAGTAGAGCGAAAGTCACTTGAAAATAGCACCTGGTCACAGCCTTCCAAACCTGTGGCCAGTCTCAAAACCACTCCGTCTATAATTACTTACTTCTAACCTTGCACCATATCATTTCTGAGTACAGAGCAGAGTCCATTGGCGAGGTCCAAGAGTGCAAATAAACAAACATAAGTGTGTTCAGTAGCTGCTTTAATGCAATCTTCATGGCTCCCTTTGGGTCTGGCAGCTGCATCTTTCATGGGATTTTCGAGTGTTTCAAATCACATTTTAAGGATCTATAACTTATATTGTGTTGCGAGATAGCAGCGTTTCTCCTGCCACATAAAACTTATTGTGAATACATTTTCCTTTGCAGATTGTCCATAAAGAAGTTCTTAGAGGAACAGGATGTTGATATTGTTGTTGTAAACGTGGCAGATGCTATCGACGGGAGCATCTCTTGTGTTTCTCTTTAAGTGATGATAGAGACATCTTGCATTCAATTTCCGCTGTCTGAGCATGCCACTGAAATCATCATATATTCATGCACTACTTATGATTTGTTCCTCGCCAAAGCATTACCTCAAATGACCCCCCAGTCCGAAAACTCAATATCAGAGGAAGAGCCACAGTGGAAAGACGAGGCAAAAAGTGAGAATGGCAGCACTCCGGAGAGACCCATGGGTAATGCGAAGTCATGAAGTCATAAAACAGCTGTGTCCATAGAAGACATATTGGAGTGGAAGTTGTCTATTTTTTAACCGTCCGCGTGGTGCTTTATTGAGAGGGGAGCCGGTGCTGTTGGGAGAATGGACTGAGATGGAGAGGCTAAGTGACAGAGCGGAGCAGCTGGATGTGAACTATTGAGCCACTCTAAAAGGCAGCAAGCTCTAAGCCACTTAGAAGATGCCCTTGTGCTGTCACGACATGATTTTGGAAGACAAGTTCGCAGACCGGTGTTCGACTTTGTTCAACTTTGCCCTAAGGTGACCATCAAGGATCTTTATAACTCATAATGCAAAGCAAGCATGACATTCTGTTATACAATTACGCATATAGATTACAAAGAGGATCTCAAAAGCATTCCACTTTTTACAGTAGGATCAGATTTTAGTCACACACCCAGTGCTGTTTCTACTGTAATGAGAGGGTGAGTTGGAAAAAAGATGAGGCACTGTGACCTTTTAAATCTGCCATGGAAAAAGGTGCTACTTTTTATACACAGGCCACAGAAGAAAGACTTAGTGGACAACCTGCAAAATTCATTCATTCAGTTTCTTCTGATTATTCTTGTTTGGGGGTCACAAGAGGCTAGAGTCTACCCCAGCAACTTTGGGCCTGAGGCAGCGTACAGTTCAGGCAGGGCACATTCACGATTCATTCATACAAAGAGTTGATTTGTGGCTCTCCTGGAATCAAACTCACAATCTCTTTGCTGTGAGACATTAGCGCTAACCACTCTGCCATCATGTACCCCCAACATAAGAAAATTGCAAAGTAAAATTATAATATTGAGAGAACAGTGCAGAACCTGCAGTTTTGCTTTAGCACGTAGCTAATATGATACCAGATTTCTGTAAGTTCAAGCTGACTCAGAACAGCTTCACACCTTAATGACATTTAAATGTAGCTGGATCTCAGGATTTCCATAAATATTACAACAGAAATAGGCTATAAAATTGGGTTGTTATTATTATCAGTGTGGCTCATGGTATTAACCAAAGGAGAGGAAGATTCAGAAAGCTTTGTCAAAGTATGTTCGGGAGATGAGTTTAAAAGGAGCATTCTTCACAGTCATCATTTGTTTCATTTGGTCTTTGTTCAGTAAGAATGAATAAATTTGAAATTACATTGCCAACTATAAAGCTACACTGATCAATGTACAACTGACTATCTCGTCTGTCTACTTTCATTACACATTTTTTGATTTTCTTTGCTGAGCAAGAATGAATCATCACTGAAAGGAGAGTTTAGCAACACAATAGCCACCTAATATAAAGAGAACATTTTCACCCGGCTTTTGCTTGACCTACTGATGTAGGCTGATGAAATGGAAAAAGATTTTCTCATGAACAAAAGACAGTCTGGGGGTTCTTTTCCAAGGTGGAAGTGAATTTGAATGACTGTGTGGTTATGTGCTTGGACAAGTGTGTGAAAAGTCTAGTTAACTGGTTTCTGGAGAACACCACGCAGCGGTCCCATTGTGGGCCTAGTTAATGTGAGCTAAAAGCAATGGAAAGCTGTCGACTGGGACTAGTGCTTACTTCAGTGCACTTTAAGCTTGTGAGAAATGGGATTGTGGAGAAAATGGGAATAAGTAGCCAGTCTGAGCAGCATCTGAATCCTGCCTTCAACCTGTTAGCACAGTCTGGGCTAGCACAAACAGGACTGAGTAAATTTGAATACAGCAACTTTGGTTATGCATTCAGTTCTTTGTATCATATGATGTGCATACAAGACTCAGACAGTGCTTAGAAGATGCATTTTGACAGAAAAGAGGCAACCTCAGGCTAATATACCCTTTTTATGTCCCATGGTTGCCTTCAGGCTTTTCACATCAATGAGTGAAAAAGTACATTACATTTACAGTCCATCGTGGTAGGTTTAAGACAATATGATGAAACTTTAAAAAGCAAAGACCTAAAAGAGAAAATAGCATTTTTTATTCTGTCTGTCACATTTTTCTGACATGCAGTCTGCAGAAGTGCTGTCTTAATATCATATCTGCAATATTTAGTATTCTCTCTTTCAAGCTGTGACATAAATAAGATTTAATAGTTGATGCTGCATTATAATTCACAGTAGTGTTTTAATAGAATGGGTGAGATGAAGAGGCGCCTGTACAGAGAGCTGCATTGCGGTCACATAAGAGTTGGGGTATATTATTCTGTCATCTTGCATTAGCCCAGCTCAAGTGGTCGATCGTGGGGTCCAAAGCTGAGGAACTAGGATGTGTGTGCCAGCCTTGTAATGGGCTCTGGACCATTGCCTGAGCGGTGGTCAGTGGAGAACGTATCGGCGGGGAGGACGGCTAAATGAAGGGTCTGGCACCATTCCCCATCCATACTTTTATCACAGCTCTATCTGGCTCTACATGCACATGTGCTGTGCTCCGATTTCTCTTATCAGGAAGAGACATAGTCCAGAGGCCAATGGGCTCCCGGCCAGTATTAATCCTGCTGCACTGACCACAGCTCAACCTCCAACCGTGGCTGACCCTCATACTGACACTACAGCTTCAAACGCCTTTTCATAGTATATCCAGACTTTCTATTTTATTTGGATCAGGTTTTCACCTGATTTTTTGAGAGATTATCAAAAAAATACATAAATCCTTGTTATAAATAGTGTGGCACCTACAGTTAGGTCCATATGTATTTGGACACTGACACAAGTTTTGTTGTTTAAGCTTTTAACTAAAACATATTCTAAATACAGTTCATGTGCTGAAAGTGCAGACTCTCAGCTGTAATTTGAGAGTATTACTGTCCAAATCAGAGGAAGGGTTTAGGAATTACAGCTCTTTAATGTGTAGCAGCCTCTTTTTCAGGGGCTCAAAAGTATTTGGACAGTTGCTTCTAAAGCTATTTCTTGGCTATGTCCCTCTTTAATCCATAATGAACTGAGCAGATAAAAGGTCTGGACTTGATTCCAGGTGTTACATTTTATTTTGAAAGCTGGTTTCGTGAAATCACAACTTACAGTATCTCAGTGGAAGTAAATCAGACCATCCTTAGGCTGGATCAAAAAATTTTGAAAAATCCTTTCACAACATCCACCTTAGTGTACAACACTCTACAGGAAGTAGATCTATCAGTGTCTAGGTCCATCGTAACGAGAAGACTTCATGAGAGAAAATACAGAGGGTTCACCACAAGGTAGAAATCATTCATCAGCCTCAAGAATAGAAAGGCCACATTAGACTTTGCCAAAAACACCTAAAGAAGCCAGCCCAGGTCTGGAACAGCATTCTTTAGACAGATGAGACTCACACCAACCTGTACCTGAATGATGGGCAAAGAAAAGTCTTGGAACGGCTCATGATCCAAAGCACAGCACATCTTCTGTAAAACATGGTGGAGCAGTGTGATGCATGAGCGTGTACAACTTCCAATGGCAGTGGATCACTGGTGTTTAGTGATGATGTGACAGAAGACAGAAGCAGTCTGATGAATTCTGGAGTGTATAGAGATAAAATTTCTGCTCAGACTCAGCCAAAAGTCATAAAGTTTATTGGACAGTGCTCCATAGTACAGATGGTCACCCAAAAAATACTGCAAAAGCAACCCAGGAGTTTTTTAAGCCTAAGAAGGGGAATATTCTACAATGGCCTGAGTCAGTCACCAGAGCTCAGCCTGATCAAACATTAATTTCACCTGTTTAAAACAAAACTTAAGGCATACATGCCCACATTCAAGCAACGACCGAAGATATCTGCGGTAAAGGCCTGGCAAAGCAACATAAATTAGGAAATTATGACTTTTTTTTTATTTTTTTTTTTTTAAAGCAGGCAATGTGGATAAAGTGTCTTGCCCAGGGACACAACAACAGTATGTGCTTTGAGTGTGGTTTGAACAATGGTGGGTGAATGGCTAACCCACTCAGCCACTGTTGCCCCTTGCTCTCAAGAATACTAATCTTCCTTAAATGTTGGTGGCATTGCTAAACTCATTTTTAGAAACTTGACAAAACTTAAAGTTACATACAGTATATATCGCCACCATTGTACACACACTTTCCTTTATAGCATTTGTTATGTTTCTACATTTGATGGTGGTCAGCTTCAACAGCTCTTCTATCTGCAAGTAAGGTTTCTTTTGATATCAGGCGTAAACACTTCAGAGATGAGTCTAGCTTTGATAGCCACTTTTTTTGATGATGCTTCTAGGTGCTGTGTACCTATCCATCCTATTGACAAGACATCACAGATTGAATTACAGCCTCTCTTTATGGTTGTCATTATTTTTCTAATGCATTACAAACGACTAAGTTTAGTGTCTGGTGTTTATTTTAAAATGCAAGCTTACACACCCTAGCACAATTGTAAAGGTTTTATCTTCGCTCTACATTGTGCCAAAAAGTATAAAAAACACACTAGTGAAAGTTAAGATTTCTGGCACTACATCCACCAATTAAAATATCATTATCCAAATATAATTTTGCTAATCTGCCTGATGTTAGACTTGCCACTGCAATATACACACTTTCTCTGGCAGCCATTAATTCAAAAATCAATGGGTGTGTCCCTTTTCAGAGTCTGTAGCATACTCAAATCATTAATAATAAAGCTCATGTGACATTTTAAGGTCTGCGTTTGTCCTGTTATAATATACTATTCCTCATATCCAAGGGAAAAAGTTACATCCTCTTCATTTAACAATCCAACACTCTTGTAGCTGCCCTTACTGGCTCCATTCCCAAATACTTGAAACATCAGGACTCAGTTTAATTACAGTGTCATCTCATCCAGCCTTCTGATAAATAATTGTCCTTATTGTAAAAAATGCAAATTCATTTGAGTTTGGAATATGAGTTATCATCTGAAATGGACCAGTGTGTCACACCGGCTCCCAAAATAATGACTTACACTAATGATAACTGCTGTCATTGTGATGCATGTGGACCACTGCTACCACTCATTCATCAAACTTTTCAGCTTCAAATCCACTGTAACTTTCTATCTGTGCGCCCATACTTAAGTGCTCGTGTCCATTATTAGAATATAAATCTCAAACAGTGAACATTTTAAGCCAGCAGCCACTTTTAAGTAACTGCCAGTGTGCATTTTATTTACTGCTTGGAGTGTTGCTGATCAAAAGGCTTCTCAGTTTATTTAATGTGGATTACTCAGGAGTGATTGTCTTTTAAAACAGCTGTTTAAGTCAAAAGTAATAAATCTCTCGTGGATCTGAGTGCATCTGCTAGACAGCACCAGAGCAAAGAAACACTGATTTACAGCTCTGTACAAGGTGTCAGCCTGGAGAAGTTAAGGTTTATAGAGCTTTCAAATGCTGGGTGATGGCCCACAAGAGGGTCACTGAGAGTAAGGTTTGGGTCTCTAAATATATGATTGTTTTATGTGTCACATCTGTCAGGTCCCTGGAGAATAATGTTAATGTGATATTGATTTGGGTGCAATAAAATGGTCCCAGATCTATAACAAAATGTGTTAACCACATGGAATATGTCACTTTTACAGCTTTTTAAATATCCAATAGTGTCATATAGTGGAACCTTAAGCTATTCTTGAATTTAGTGAATGATTTAAAGAAGAACTATTTGAGGTTTAAATTCCATTATTTTTATTGTCTAACAAAACCTTTTTACATCAAGGTGAAGAAGTGTTCTTTTACTTGGCATTGAACAGCCAAACCATTGAAAATGGATTGTGTAAAAATAAAAGTGATTTGTGTGGTTTGTTAATATTTTTCACTTAAGAAATATGGCTGCAGTGGTAGTTTAATTTTATAATTGTTTGGCTGCTTTAAAGTATATGTATTCTCAAACATGTCCTTTGCACTGGATTTCACAGTGAAATCTGTAAAATCTGTATGGTTTGGTTTGGGAATGACTGAAGTTATTGAAAATTGGTGCCATTACAATGTATCTGAATAACATCTAGTGTTATTTTCCTGGCTTAGCAACATAATTATGATTATTATTTATTCTTTCCAAAAAAAAAATAAAAAAAAAATACTGTTCTCTGTGGCATTGAGGAGGCACTATTAGGAAAAAATCTCTTTTAGAGCAATTATGATGATGGTAGACTATATTGATTCAGGCTACGTCTTGTCTAGTCTAAATAAATGCTACATTAGCAAATTGGAAATTGAAATGTAATGATGTAATGGTATGGATGTTTTCTCCTCACAGTTGGTGACAGTTTGAGTCTTCATTTTCTTTTTGTTAATTTAAGCAGTGTATAGTATATATTTAGTCTGTTTTTTTTTTTTTTTTTTTTTTTTCACTAGAACAGAGTAACTAACAGTAATAGCTGAAGTATATATCCCTTAACCCCCACTTGGCTCTTACTGAAACTAATTTCTTATCCTGTAACCTTAATCAAAGATGGCTCTAAACTGGTGCTTGGCTGAGTAATCACTTTCCCTCATTTCCCACTTTGAGCTCCATCAAATCAGTGTCACGCTGAGTATCCTCCATATTTGTTTTACTAAGCAGATTGTGATCGCCCGAGGCTACGCTTGCCCCTGTGGACCAGAGAACCCACTGGTGGGTTTGAAACACTGTATAAGCTCTATTTGTGCCGAATACAAGAGTAATTACAACTGCCTTCACGTCTCTGGACCCCCACCATGCAAACAGCATTCTTGCAGGCCTGACGACACCTGAGAGTTCGATGAAGACATTTCATTATCAGATGAGCTGTCAGCGTAGCACCATTTTAATGTTGCCAGAGCACATACATATACCGGCATGCTCCTGCTTCTTTACCTTAGTCCTTTCTACTTGTGTGTCCAAGCCTCTATATATAGAGTGTCATGACCTTTCTCTGTTTCCAATTTCTGTCAACACAGTTTAGAAATAATTTGATCTGCACTATTTGGTATGCACCTCGCGTAGTGCTCGGCAAATGAAATTAAGGAAAGGTGCAGGGATAAGCAAAATTTCGATGGTGATTTTTGGGGTCAGTTGCAGTTGTAGGTTGTGTAAAAGGCCCTAAAGCCAGTTATGAGACAAAGGTGCGGTGTGAGGAACCGTGGTGACTTCACAGATGTTGTCGCCTGTGAATCCAGCTCACCACTGTAACGGCGTCATTCAGACCACCAATGTGACTGCGTGTCGCCTTGAGCTTACAGGCCACCTAAATCTAGACGCACATCGAGAATACATGAAATATCTTCTGGCAGAGCTAATGCACTCCCGTGACCAAACTCTGATCCCAGATCAGTTCTGCTATTCCTAGAAGCGCCATGACTGTGAGCCCGGAGGTTTGTTTAGTAGCGCGGATCACATATCCATTAATGCTTTGTGGCTAAATGTGTCAGCGCTTCTGTGATTTGAGGAGACAATCATGTTTCAAATGTTGCCTTTGAAAAAAAAAAAGACTTCAAAACAAAGGCAATTGAAGACAAGAATAGCTTCTGTTAATGAGGCAGCTCAATTAGTGTGTGCTGTTTTCTTCTGCAGATGCTTCATGGCACTCTTTGCTTTAGCTGGAAATAAAGAATCAGGATACACATGTTTACCCGAGTTGTTGGAGCAGATTATATTTCATTTATCCCTACAATGAAGCGGAAGGTTGAACATATCATGTTGTAAGTATTTGTTCAAACTTGATCCTCAAATATATGTTTGTCTGCAGTCACCTTGAGCAACAAAATCAATATTATAATTTTTTTTTTTAATTCAAGCTTATATTATGAATAATAATGTGGACACAGATAAAGTCAGAGAGAATGGAATGGAACTGAAAAGGCAGGTTTGCCAGCAGCTCTCAACCAAAAAATAGTTTGGATAAAGGGCAGCGAGACCTTTAACTCCACTTGTATTTGTTCTGCTGCCTCTTTAGAAACTGCCGTGAGTCATAATGCATGCAGCGTTCTCATGTGGGAGCGGGCACGTTGTTTCAACCTTTGGGTTGAACCCATTTTTTTAAAGAAAATAATGCGCACCCAGCCTTATCTGAGAAATTATTTAAAAAGCCATCAACAAGGAGACACATTTCTGCTGCTGTTTTGTGTTATGTAATATTAAATTCAGGGAGACAAAAAAAATAAATAAATAAAAATAAAAGCTTATGTAAAATGAAAAAACTATAAAGTGGTGAATGCTGGGAGAGTGGTTAGTGCTTGTGTCACTCCCCTCAGCAAGAAGGTTGTAGATTCTATACTTGTGCCACTCGTCTACTATCTTTCGAAGTGGAGTCTGCATGTCCTCCCCTAAATTAGTGAACAAATGTGAGAGTGAACTGTTGTCTCTGTGTCCCATATTTTATGTTTGTCATTGTATAGGGCAGGGGTCGACAACCATTAACACCAAAAGAGCCATTTTTGCTAGTTTCTCACTGGATAACAGTCTGAAGGACCCCTACACCGGCCAAAACACCAAGGCCGCAGACACACTGGATGCATCGGGAGCAGCTACAAGTCTACTGGCGTCAGAGCCGTGCCATGGAAAGGCGAGTTCACAGTGGCTCCATGAGCAGAGCGCTGCTAGCAGCTCCTTCTCTACAGAAAAGCCATGCAGAACTCAGTAACAGTCAACAGACCAACAGTGACTATATCTGACTGAACAGCAGTATGTTTACTGTCTCTGTAGGCTGGATATTGCAAACTCAAACCGTTTAACAAGTAAAGTGAAAGTCCTCATAATACTTGCCAAAATATAACAATAAATGCATATTTTCCATGTATTTTTGCGGAAAAACAGGTCCCAGCGTGAGATGCGAGTGTGAAAAATACGCAAGGCTTGTATTTTCTAGGAAGCCTACGTCAGATGCATGTTTCGGGTGCTGTGGGGGCCGCGTGTCTCACGCGACCAGTGTGGCTGCTCCAATATGCTAGGCTGGGCACCTAAGTAAAAATGGCTCCCCGGCGCGGGCGCCCCGCCCAGTTTACACATCCAGTGTGTGCATTTCAGATGTGACCAGTTGGATGCTGCATGTGCCTGTACAAGTGCACTACAGGTAACTGTAACCTTTTCTTTACTTATAAACACGCTGCTTCAAGCCGTGATCATATCTCAGATTGTGACAGACGCCCTGACGCACACAGGAGACAACAGTCAGGTCTGGGGACAGGTCCGCCCGCTGCTGATTTTCAAATCAAAACTCAAAAGAGCCGCACGAGAGGCCCCTGAGAGGCTGGTTGCCGACCTATGTCATAGGGTATACCCCACCTAAAGCCCATAGTTGCTGTGCTAGACTCCAGACACCTGTAACCCTTAATGGAAATGGACAAGAAAACAAACAAACAAGCAAACAAACAACCAAAAAAGGGACAAAAATGAAGGTGAAAAAAAAGTTTCTTTGTCAAAAATTTCAAGTTCAGTTTTGTAAAATGAAGGCAATTTTAGTTTATTCCACATCCCTCTGAACTTGTATAGATAACCATGCATTTTTCTGAAAGGACCATAATAAAGGACAGCCCCCTTTTGCATTCATTGCAGTGTGCAGTTGCTCTTTGCCATCCACCTGTGTAGTGGCAGGAATACCAGTGCAGAGACACCCTGGAGCCAGCTTTATACTCAGAACCAGGATATAAAACTCCCGACTGGCACCAGCAGATTCCACACTTTACGTTGCTGTGTAGGCCGACAAATAAACTCCAGTGCTAAAGAAAATAGGGCCACCCAGAGACACAAAGGCAGAGTACTATGAAGGTCACAGAGCTGCAGTAAGAGAAGCCACAGCATTTCACAGCATACTGCCATGAATACAGATCAAGATATAGTGATTTTAACAGATCAAAGTGCTTTAAGGCATCCAATATTTGCATACTGTAGAACACATTTACTGTGAGTGAGGCCTGACAATTAGCGTCATCTTAAAGCACTAGAATTAAATTAATTGCCATATTGTTCAAATAAAAATTTCAAACATTCACACAAACAAGCAACCTTCATAAACGTCACCATGGCTGGCACGGACACTTGACCATTATATGCATTCTCACGGTGCCATTGTCAGGGATGTAACGATTCTTCATAAATCGGCTAAAAATGTATTTAATAAATTTTGAATCGGTGCAGAAAAAGAAATAATTGCGATGTCCCTTTAAAACAGCATGCAGGCCACTACAGTATAATGGTGCGTAATCTGGCTTGCATATTTGGCGCTGATTGTTACCTGACCGTTTTACAGAAGAGAAACAAGAATTTATATAAAGTTTTATTTTACAGGACTCATAAAATCATTAGCCCAACGTGCTGGAAATGTGAAAAGACTGCACGAGAGCTTTATTACTCAGAGCAACTCGGAAGAGCGCTCCCTCACCTCTCGCACAGACGGAAGAGCGCGCACACAGCTTCCTCATTCACAATGGAACAACAACAAGTCCAGGGCGAATGGCAGAGAGACACATCTGAAGATATTATTTAGTCAGCACGATAGCATACAGAGCAAACAGTCACCTGTTTGCTCTGTATGCTATCGTTCAGAAAGTAGCTTATTGTTAGCAGCGAGCTAAAGCAATGCTAAGTGGCTAACAACAGCTGAAGTTTATCTGAAGTTTCAATGGCCCCTCCCCGAGAACGTTTCCATGGAGATCAGGATCTTTACTGAGGATCTGACTTTCTTCACTGATATTTTTATAAGACTTGGCCTATATATTATATTACTTATATTAGGCCTATTATGAATTACTGAGGCACAGATTCATGATAAGCGGCTTCTCTTGCTACTAAGGAAAGGAAAGGTGTTTATTAAAGTGGCTAACAAATGATTTCATATATTTTTGTTATTTTTACATGTCATTGTTTTAATCTACTTTTTTTATTTAATTTCTGTTAATAAGAAATGTGCAACAGTTTAAGTTTGATAAGGAGACACAAATAAGCTATGTAAAAAAAATCCTTTAGGTCATAATTATACTGCAACTAAATCTCCAACTAAAAATCATAAAAAATCATATTTGAGAACATAAAATCCTCCAAATCGAATCGTGATTTCAGTGCATCGTTATATCCCTAGCCATTGTCTTTATTTCGACTGCATCTTTTCTATAATTGTAAATTTAACTCTAATGTCTGAATATTAATGCATGATGAGTAGTTCCATTACAGTGGCGTAAATGCTATCTATAGAAGGCCAGTGTTGTGTGGTTTATTCAAATGTACAGAAAGAAGTTCCTGAGGTTGTTCTCTGTCTTAGCTGAAGGTCAGTGTGTGAATCGGGACTGATGTGGAGGGTGTGTTAGATCGTGTTTGTGTGAGGATAAGGACTAGGAGAGACGAGTACATAAAATATACAGCTGTGTGCTGCAGAGATGCTGCATTAAGTGTGCTCAGAATGTGCAGGCAGACTGGCTGTGCTTAAGGCCTGATCGGGTTTCTCATGCAGGGACATGCGGTTAAAGATTCCCTCTGTTCCTCTGTGGAACTGAAGAGCCATGCTTATGTGAGCTTCACTGTCACACCTCACAACAGCTGCTCCAGACTGGCTTTTACCTGAACATTATCATATGAAGTAAACCTGACGGTATGCTAATATGCTCTTAGCACAAAATGTATGCAGTACACAGAATCTACAGAATCTACAGGCCGCAGAGTTCAACACCCGCTGTTTCAGGTAGAATGGTCCATAAAGACTTAAGTATCTGATTAGCAAACTTAGTACAGTGGTCTTTATGTAACATGGAATAGCTCTCATATTCATGTAATCTATATTATAATCTGGCATGCTTTATGCAAATTGATTCTTGCCTTTGCCTTCAAGAATGAAATGACCTATAATAAGAAAAGAACCTCATGGCTCCATGCAAACAGGCAGCCTTCAGCGAGTTGTTTGCCATGCAAAACCTCCCATTACATGAAGTGGGGCAGTGTTTGATGTGAGCACCCTGTGATTCGGTTGTCGGCTGGTGAAGCACATGCAGTATAATAATCCACTGCCATGGGAGATAGGTCAGAGGAAAACTATTTTCTGGCCTCAAATCATTCTGAAGGAGACCTTGAACTCCAGAGTGATGTAAAATAGATGAGTGAGTGGCAAGTCTCCCACATTACCTCTTCAGCAGCATCTGCCTCGGCACTTTTTGGGGCATGTGTCACTGTTAATCATGTTAGCATTGCCATTCAGTAATTTCATCGGAGAAAATCACTTTATCTTTGCTCCCTGTATTTATGCTGTGTTTTATGTGTAAAAGGAACTGTCCACTGAGTAATTTTCTTCCAAATCTATTGAGCCATGAATGATATAACAATTTAGTTCTTGCACAGGATGCTAAAATGCTAAAACTAAGCGAATTTAGATTAGATAATCGTTTTTAAAATATTAATTTTGTTGATAGCTATACTTATATTACATTCTTGAGATGAGACACACACAAAAAAGGCAGAAGCCAGACCCATACTTGTCATGCACATAGACAATATGTGCATGACAAGAGCCTGCCCCTTTATGTCAGATGAGTCCCAGTGATTTGAAACTGAAAACAAAAACAAAAACTTTGTCACTGAAAGAAAAAAACATTGGCTGAAAGACAGAAGATTGTCATTGTAAAAAAAAAAATCTTTGGATTTGAAAACACAGCAAACGACTGAAAATAAAATGATTGCTTCTGAAGAAAAAAATCATTGGCATCGACAAAAATACTAATTTAATATATTATTTCTTTTTAGGACTATTTATATTCATATTTTGTATTGCTAAATTGTTAGTAACAATGTTTTATTTTTCATTTACACATTGTTTTCAAAAGCGATGTTTTATTTTTCAGTTAAAATTTTTCTTTTCAATGCCAAAGTTCTACTGGCACTATTCTGGCGCCATACAAATCCTGGTGGCATTGGTTAGGACAGGGTTACTAAAAGCACTGGCCCAAATTAAAAACATTCTGTTTTGTATTGGAATACAGTGAATTTTACAGTCAATATGCACATGAATACATTTATATAAACTTAGCATTGGCATCTGTTTTGGAACTGTAAAATAGATTCATGAAGTGTAAGTGAGCTTTAAAGCACGGTGAGTCATACTGAACACATTAACCCAGTGCACAAATTGTTTTCAGTTTCTTCCATTTCTAAGATTTCTGGTGAAACTAAACAACATTTTTGTTTGAATCATCACCAGGCAATTAGCTGCTGTGCTGACCAAAGCTTGACAAGAGCACGGGAGGTTGTTAGGTTAATTTGTAATCATCCATCCTCAAAGGCCATATGGTGAACTGCGGGGGCATCATCATGAAGTGTGCATGTACAACTGTAGGTGAAGTCAGGACTGAGCTCATATCTGCCGGACTCTGAGGACACTGTCTGCTCACTTTAATTAGAAGATTTGGCAGCTGAGCTCTTCCTCTATGAGAAAACAGATGTGCCGAGCTGCAGATTTCAAGGTGAAGGCTCTATTTTAGTATTCAGTTTGCATGGTTACATGGTTATTCCTAAATTAATCCTTCCTATACTATTTTGCTGTGAGGGTAAATGCTCTTGTCTAATAGAATAAGCTGCTCCTCGGGGATGCCACTGCACTACTGTATTCATGTCTGTATTATGAGCCAGCTGCTGTATAAATGCAGAAAATCTTTGCAGTTCTAGGTTGACTTTCCATATATCCTTGCTAAAATGTGGAGTAGGTGGATATACCCTTATAGTTCTTTTATTTCTAGATTCATGCGTGTTTATTATTTGCCATACACGCACATCCATATGCATAATGCTTTGGCAAGTGTGTTGCTTTGGAGATGAGCAGACAATGTGTTTGGGTATTAAGCAGGTGGTTCTAAAGCCTTTCCGTGGCGCTGTAGACATCTGCTGTTTTCATTCCCCCAGCCATGGAGGTGAGGAGGCTACACAGGCCACTTTGTGTTGTTTACATAAAGCAGACTTCAGCGGCAGGTCGTCTTTCTACTTTGCACTCCAGCACTGGGATGGTGCGGCAATGCAAAAACAGGCACATAAATACAGGGAGTTATTTTTTTTTCAAAGAGAGGATGGGGATGGTGGTATAATTTTTAATATTGCAATTTTAGAGGAGCTTTATCTGTGGCTTCATCAGCAGTTGTTGATTCATATCTTAAGTAAACACAAAGACGTAGCAGGTGTTTTCTTTCGAGGAGGGCATTAATCCGCGGTGGGAAACTTCCCGTAGAGGTGAGAGAATCCAGGGAATTCTGCCACAATTTTGTCTCATTTCACTTCCTCTGTCCTGTCTGCTCCTGTCTTCTATCCCACTTTATAGATGCAAGTGTTGGTAGTGCTTGTGAATGACTATGGACTGCCACACTGAGCACTGTCCAGGAGCCAGACCTCACAAGCCTAGTTCAAACACTCATGCACCAGAACACACGCGGCCTCACACATGGTCAGAAGGTCCCTGCCATATTGCAGGGAGGTGCTGCCCAGCTTGTCAGTTTCAGCCAAGCCACTCCTGCAGGCCAACTGCTCCACTCTGCAGATTTGAACTATATTTGGATATTCTTTCACAAATAAAACACACTTCTATTATTTCCAAGCTAGTGCAAAAAATAAGAGACATTGCTGCATATAAAGGCACTTTTATTTTTTGTTTAATGAACTGAATGATGTGCCTTGCAGGTCTGGTGTCAACCTGGGGGCTTGTAACTAAGGGAACCCTGAGTATTTGTTGCTGTATACAGTTTAGTGACTTATTTTCTTTCAGCTTTTCCCTTCTGGGGTTGCCTCAGCAAATTGGGATTAGCAGAAGGAGTATTCTGGCGTGTGACCCCCCTCGGGCTAGATTTGCTGTGTACAGTGCAGTGTGCAGTGTACAAGTACAGATATTCCAGTATTCCATAACCACAAACGAACCATACAACAACAAGTGAATTTGGCAACCTGGGTAGTTCCTGTCTTTGTGGATTTTTCTCTCTTATTTCATCTTGTAAATATCTTCTGATTAAGGTAATGTGAAGCTGGTACGTTTGGGCTGATGATTAGGCATTCACCAGTAGCCTTAAGGTACAAACAGGAGTCTAAAAGACGAGAGAAGAGATGTCTTTGAGGTGCCCACAATACTCCAGCTCCAGCAGCATTGTGTTGTGCCTTTAATCCATGTGTGCCTTTGAATGGTGAGCCAACAGCTGCAGCGCTGAGTGGGATGAATGGCAGTAAGATGGATACACACTCTTTTCTTCAGAGTCTTGCATCTCACGCTGGTGTCTCTGGTCCCGCTCCACCTCTCCATCATATCTAGGTCTCTTCACAGTAGTGCGGCGTACTCCTCCTTTGTTTGCATTTAAAACTCAGCCAACTGAAATATTGATGAGGCCCATCTGACCCATGATGGCTGTGTCAGCAGTTCTCTAACACTCGTACAGAGAGGCTCTGGCCTCATCTGCTTATTGACTGGAGTCATGTACAACACTGTGCACATGATGCAGACATGTGCTGTGTGCAGCTCCAGCTGCTGCTCCACTCTCTTGTGCCTTTGGTGCCCAAGATGAGGCTGTGATGTTGACCTTGCTTCCTGCAGGGACGGACCTTTTAATCCCACTACATGGATACACAGAGATCACACTGATTTGAGTCTAACATGGATGGTGTGCTGTAAAATCTACCACAGCTATCAACACATTCATCTGAGTATGACATTAGCTCCAGGTCAGACACACAGACATAATATAGTGACATGAGGTCAGTGGGTAACCTCATACTAACACTAATAATGGGCCCAAGGCATTTTATATTAACGCATGTGTATAATTTGGTATAGCTCAGTGTTCAAAGTATCCATCTTCTTACGCTTATTCAGGGCCTGGTCGCGGGGCAGCAGTCTAAGCAGGGACGCCCAGACCTCCCTCTCCCCGGACACTTCCTTCTACTTCCCCCCATAGACCAGCTGAGTGATATAGTACCGCCAGTGTGTCCTCGGTCTTCTCCTGGGTCCCACCAGCAGGAGGCCCCTAGGGAGGCATCCAGGAGGCATCCAGAACAGATGCTCAAGCCACCTCAGCTGACCCCTCTCAATGTAGAGGAGCAGCGGTTCAACTCCGAGCCCCTCCCGGGTGACCCAGCTCCTCACCCTATCACTAAGGGAGCACCCCGCCACCCTGCAGAGGGAACTCATTTGGGCAGCACGGTGTCATAGTGGTTAGCACTCCTGCCTCACAGCAAGAAGGTCAGAGGTTTGATTTCCGGACTGAGTGGGGCCTTTCTGTGTGTAGGTTTCCTCCAGGTGCTCCGGTTTCCCCTACGACCAAAAGCATGTACAATGGGGCCAGGACTTCCGTGTAAAAGAGATTCTGAATCTCTGTGGGATTTTCCTGGTTAAATAAAGGTAAAATAAATAAAAAAATAATGACCTTTTGGTCATGATCATAGGTGAGAGTAGGAACAAAGATCAACAAGTAATTTGAGAGCTTTGTCTTTTGGCTCAGCTCCTTCTTTACCACAACAGACAAATACAACATCCGCATTACTGCAGATCCTGCACCAATCCCCCTGTCAATCTCACGCTCCATCCCTCCCTCACTCGTGATAAGACCCCGAGATACTCCATATGCGGCAGGGGCTCTCCTCCCACCTGGAGAGGGTAAACGATCCTTTTCCGGTTGAGAACCATGAACTCAAACTTGGAGGAGCTGATTCACATCCCAGGCACTTCACACTCGGCTCCAAACCACCCCAGTGCACACTGAAGGTCCTGGTTTGATGAAGCTGACAAGACTACATCATCCACATAAAGCAGTGTTCTACTAACTATTGGTGCCAATTTACATAAGATAAGAAACTCTTTCCTTTTAGCTTTTCCCTTCTGGTGTTGCCACAACAAATTTTCTCCCTTTTAGCATGCAGTAATTTGCATGATTGATTTGGCATACTGTGTGTTTGCCCCAGATGTCCTTCCTGACTGCAACCCGCTCCATTTTCTGGCCTTGGGACCGGCTCAAAGAGTACACTGGCTTATTATGTGCCAATAGACGATGAATGGCACAGTTTACTATTACTAATTAAACTTGAACAGGTAGATCTATGTAGGTTCATAGCTACACATCCAGGTTGACAAATACACAACAAAAATACTCTAAATCTACTGGACATCAAGTTTGTTTCTCCTCAAAGACATTTCAGTGTTCATCCAAACCCCTTCATAAGTTTGAATTTACAGAAAACAGGAAGGCACTGGTATGAAATACACAGCTGAAAGTCACATGATCAATCAGTGTGTGACACGTCATGCCAAAATGGCAGTGGCACTTCAGCACAGGCCATTTCAACAAAATAGCCGTCACTGACTGTGTTGCCATATAAGATGGTGTTTATCAGTTTATATTCCTCCTCGACGCTGAGGAAGAACAAGCTGGTTCACTCATAAAACGCCGAGGTACAGCCTTTAAGACAGTATTGTTAGTGGCAGACAGATGATTTCTTAAACTGAACTGAATTCACGTGATCAAATACATTTATTTTTACTGATGTTTCTTTATTTTTTAAAGCTTGTTTTTGGCCTTTTTGCTAGACAGTAGGTGGGGAGATGGCATAGAGGAAACAAACTTGTGGCAAGTCAAGTGGCAGGAGTTGTACCAGGTCACCCACCAAAGCACGCCTTCAGTCAAACAAGCACAGTAACATGAATGACAAAAGTGTCATCATTCTAGGTAAAAAAAAGTGAAAAAAAAAAGCTATTGCCTAAACACTGCCTGCATGTGCATCATGTTGGATCTGTAGATAGATGCAGAAACGTTTTTGTCATACACATGTTTGTTGGATAATCTTTTGTTTGGTATTACTGTCTTTGATCGGCGCATCTTTGCAGCAGATCTGAGAAATCCCGGCCCCAGAGCTTTGATTTTTACTTGGCTTGACACCAAAATGGGCCTATAGCAGTGCCCTATTCGTCGCCTTTTCACTCTAAGTCCACAATATTAAAGTCAACAGCCGCTAATCTCAATCTCTGTATTGGCCAAAGGCAAGAGTACACAATGATTTGCATTGACGCTTTTACTTCACGTTTGCAATAGATTTTGGCATAGAGTAAATAAGCTAGAAGAAAAAGGAAAATAAGGGTGACAAGCTATTGGGATTTCTAGCGGTGCCACAGTTCCTGAAACAATATTTTGTTTTGCACAAATGGAAGTGGTAGGTTAATTTAATACATCAGAGGGACAGCCCATGTTAGATTGTTTTGGAGATAGATTCAGATTTTTCAGATTGAGGCAGGTTGGACGTGTAATGAGGAGATAGAAGGATGCTGAGGTTAGAGTCATCAGGCCAAAGGCCTAGAGAAAGACCAAGGAGGAGATTTATAGTTGAATAGTTGAAAGAAAAAGGAGATTGTGATAAATAAATGTAACTAAGAGAACAAATTTTGCCATGAGATGCACATAAACAATAGACAATCAGTAGAAAGTACTGATGAAAAATATTGTTGTTTTCCTAACTGAGACACTGGAAACAGTACACGTGGTGATGTTTCTGTGGAATCCATCTCATGTTTGTTTTCACATCTCATCACTCCCTGTCTAACCCTTTCTGACCTCTTTGAGCATGATTTACTCTGTAGTACTCTGTGTGCTCTGCCCTCTCTCCCCTAAGCACAGTGGAAGGGTTGAGTTGCAGCACAATATAAACATTTCTTTCTCACTGAGCTTTAAGGTTTCAAAGTAAAGATACAGTCTGACCAGCATATTGGTATTTGTCCACAGCCTCAAATAGTTTTTGTGTGGCATGGGTGGCGTCTGCAGGTTATGGAAACCAGAGCTGTGTGGCACTGCTTCCTTTGTGGTTGCCATTTTTTCCATATGAAGTGGAAGCGCAACAATAACTACATCCACTTTATCCCATCTCTCTGCAACTTCCTCCAGCTCAAAAAAGACCCATCACCTGCTGCCCTTTTCCAGGCCCAGGGCTTTGAGCCTGGACACTGTGCTATAGGCTCACTATGATATAGTTTGTGGACTTTTGGGCAGAGTCCTGTTTTAGACAGGTCCTGTTGTATTGTGTCTTCTTTTCCAGTGAATCATCAGCCTCCATTTAGAGCTATCCTTTCCACTTTGGTCACACCTAAACTAACTTCATGTGCTCTTTCACTATATCCATAAATTTCCTCTTTGGACTTTAGGCCACGTGCTCTCACCTCAGCATCCTTCATATATCAATTATTCTGCCTCTGTATATGCCCAAACCATCTAACTTTGTCTCTATAACATCTATCATGAGCTGTCCCTTCGATGTATTCACTCCTAATCCTTAGTCTTAAATATTTACATATTTTTCTTCTGAAGTCACCTGCAAAACAACCTTAAATAAGCCTTATTTGATAATTTGCACATTTATGTTGGCAGGTCCATGCAGATATTATTATTATCAGTATCTGTACAAAAATCTAATTTGAATGTTGTGGATATGTTGAGTCTAACACATGAGACCAACACCTGTTTAAAATAACTGTGGCAGTCTAACAAATTAGTACCTCTGTCACCATTGTGTTAATTAGTCATCTGTACTTTACCTCACCTGACATGGCTGTCTACTGTAACTCATTCGATGTGTGGATCCTCACAGTCTGCACCAGTGAGTGTTGTTAAAACAGGTAACGCCAGCATCTGAGGAGCATCTGAACAGAATAACAAAGGTCAGTAGGTCACAACTGAGCAAAGATGTTTTTTTGTTTGTTTGTTTTTTGGCTATAGTCTGGCATAGGTTTTTATGATGGATAAATCTTTTCACCTCAGAAGTAAAGTGGTTAACACACACTCTTTGCAATCAGAAGGTCATGGATTTGAGCCATGGTAGATGTAGTTCAAGCTGGGTTTTGCATGGCATCTGTAGAAAATCTGGCTTAGAATGTCATGAAATTAAAATAGAAATGCTACAAATAAGCTGAACATTGAAACTAGAGTATATTCAACCTCCCCTGGTATCTGCTTTTAGGTCCTGTCCCACAGACAGGACATGCACATCATTTTCTTTAACTATATTTAGCTGTTATTAAAATTCTACATTTTTTACATCTCCTAAAATATCTGAACTAAAACAAGTTCAATCCCACGCTGGAGTAGAAAATGCTTTTTATCCCAGACCCCCAAGTCAAGTTTAATTAACACACAGCCAGTAAATCGATAGGCACGGGCTGGTCGGATTCTGCAGCTTACTCCACACATACTCCCTATGAACTGGATTCATATTGCTGACATTCCATCTTTGCTTAAGCACTTCTGGCTCTTCTCTTAAATATTACATAAAGCCTTGGACACTGCACTGAGCCGGCCTATTCTTTGATCAGCATTATGAGAACACTGTGTCACTCCTCATTCATTTACAGTCTATTCTGGGATAGGGGCAGTGTGGTTCTTCAGACATCACAAGTGTCTGACCTGAGCGCGATGCCCTTATTGAACCGGACTTTAGTGCACGCTGGACTTTGTCGCATTTTAATGGCAGGAGACGCTTTGTGATCTAAATGCTAATGCAGTATGCAGTAGTCTCGGAAAAGCAACTCAAGAAAGAAAGAATTGTGTCTCTCTGGTGTCCTGCCTTATTCTTTACTCTCTGATAGACGTACGTGCAGGAATTAACCCCAACCCTGGAGAGACTCCAGAAGCCAAATTTTGACATAGCAATAGAAAAGGTGGTATCTGTCATAGTTCAGTTTTAGTTTTCAGAAATAAGTGATGTTTCTGTCAGCATTAGCATTTTTAGTTCATATTTGCTATTAAATATTGTTCGCAAATGGTGTGTTTAATGAAACAAATAGTTGTTTCTTCAATTGTGTAGCCATATTGTCCATAGTATACATTAGACAGTATAGGACTAGATATTTAAAAGGCTGTGTTATTCGTTAGCTAGTTTCCAGTAAGCAATTACTTACCTTACTACCACTAAAATATAAAAAAAAATTAAAGGGCCTATATTATGCTTTTTTTTGTGTCTTTTAAATTAATTTAGAACTCATCTAAATCAACATTTTATATTTTGTTGGTAAAACGCAATAATTATTGAAACACCTTATTTGAAGAAATTCATCATTTGACTTTTTGAGAAGCGTTCAGATTAGGCCCCTGTCACTTTAAGAGCCCATAACAAAAAGAACAAAAAAATCATGTCTGTTTTTTTTTTTTTTTTTTTCCAGTTAAATACGTACACAAATTGTAATTTAAAACAAACTGAAGTGTTAGAGAGACTGTTGTTTCTGTTATTATGGAGAAATGTGTCATTTGTTGCAGTTGTACTTTATGAACTGGATAATTTGGTAAATCATATTGCTAATCTTTAAAAAAAAAAAAAAGAATAATATTTTTTAATGAATTTAATTGGGCAGTTTAAGGTGCTATAATGGTAACAGTAATGTGGACTGGACAGTGCGTACACAAAAAAAATCCTGTGTGAAATAATACAGGTGAGAAGGGGGTAGGGTTATATAAGTTTTACTTCAACCTACTCCTTTTCGAATGCTATTATTATGTTTTGTTTGTTTTTATTATGTTCTTATATAGCCAAGTTTGAAATAAATAAAGTCAATGAATGAGTCAATCAATAAAAAAATAAAAATAGTTTCACAAAATTGTTTCTAAATTTTTATGTTTTTTGTATCAAACTCCAGTAAAACAGCTAACAGCAACATTAATTAATAATTAAAAAGCTTAATCATTATCCTGAAGTCCTTAATGTGCTTCATCACTCTAGGGCCTGCTCTAAAATCCGGGTCTGGGGCCCTACATTGCCAAGTCACCTCACTGGTTAGCATTTAGCATTTTAAGTTATTGAATAATTGTTGAAATGTTTGAATGTATTGAACAATTTAACAGCTTTTTATGCAATTGTGTAGGCATAGGATCTATAATATACGTCAGACAGTGTAATGTATAAAGCTGGACACTTCCAGGGCTGTATTAGTTAGCTACTTTCCAGTCAGTCCTTACTTACCTTACTAGCAGTTTGTAGAGGGACCTACCTGGACCCCCTGAGTTACATAGAGGAAAATGATGAAAAGTGCTCAAGGGGTGGAGTATGTCCTGTAAAGAGTTGATCTCCTACTACAATTTATTTTCAAAACATTATTTTAGGGTTCAATTACAATACAGCACTGCTTAATCAGAGCTTGGCTGCAACACTCACTAATTTCACATGCACGCTCACCTTTCCACACACACATGCTGCGTTTGCTCTCAGATCTCGTTAGCATTAACAAACACATGTCACCGATGCTCAGCGGCTCATTCCCTCTTTGTTTCTTTACAATGTGGCTGTCAGCATGGATAAACAAACAGACGTGCTAGCATAGCAGTGTATGAACTCAGATGGGATATCGTCTACCGAGAGTCACTTAACACCGAGTATATACCGCCAAATGTTGTGTGTGTTTAAAGTATCTGACACTGAAAAATCGATGCTTGATCCTTACCAGCCCGCGCGCCATTATCTGGAGCCCTTACATGTTATCAAAGTCAGATCTGCAGAGAGTTGGGATGTCATGAATTCCTAATTAGCACCCCCGCCAGACACCTTTATTGACTTGTTCGTTACAAATCACAGAGAACGTCGGCAGAATGAGTGCTGGCTGGCTGCGATCCTCTCTCCGGGTAATATTCAAAGCATTATAAAAGGCCAAGACAGAACCATAAATATCACATCAGATTGACATCTGGTTTTAATTTGATTTGGGAGACAAGCTGTGCATTTGGATAAATCAGCGACTTGGAGCACACAGGAGTTTGGTTGATGGGAGTTGAGAACAAAAAAGTTTTCTTATGTGGTCAAGTTCGATGTTAGGTAAGTAAAGAAGGCCACTGTGTTTGTGGAGTACAGTGGTAACTTGGACACACTTAAATCAAGATACAGTGTGATAAGTTATAATACTGATTCTTAGTGTAATCATGTTTCCAGTATCACAATCACAATTTTTGTATTGCAAAAAGTACTTTTATCAAGTTTAATAATGTTATGGCTTGCAAGTGTTACAATAAAATGACTACAAGTTAATCTGGTTGGAGTAAATACTAGGCTGGACATATTCAAGTGTGTGGCTCTGGTCAGACTCTGCTCTTGTTAATAACTCATGCTTATTCCAAGCATGTGTTGTCTAACAAATTGCTGCTTCACCTTTTTATTGTAAACCAGCAAGGCAGCCAGTAGGTGAACCCCAGATGTCCTCAAGGCCCGGGAAGATTCTTCTGGTCAAACTGTGTTGTGGTCTAAGTGATTACAGACTGTACACACAAACCAGTCTGAAACCAGATAGTGACCTGGCTCCACACCAAAAACAAATTATATTTTGCACATGCCTGACCTTTACTGATTGTCTAATCAACTTTGCCTAATTAATACATGGATTTTTCATAGACAGACCAATATTTTGTATCATACATTGACATGTTTATGGCTGCTTATTTTTCTGTGGTCTTCCTCAGAAGTGTCATGGGATGTTTCTATGATGTGTTTAAATCAGCTGACAAGACCCGTCACAGTAGTATCATGTAACAATTCTGAGGAAGACCGCAGAAAAATAAGTGGCCAAAACATGTCAAGGTACGAGAGAAAATATTGGTCTGTCTATAAGAAATCCACTTATTAATATTAGTAGTAGTAGTAGTAATATTAGTAGGCTGCAACGATTCATTGAGGTATTCAAGTTTTTCTATTAGTAAAAAGCTTCAATTAAAATTCTTTGCCTTGAAGCTTTGTTTAATTAATGTAAACAAAACTGGTGCATAGCACTGGAAACTATATATGCAGGGAACATTGTTTTTTGCATGGTTAATTACATTAGCACGAGTAGGACTGGGGTTGGGCTTTAAAGGGAATAAATTTGAGCTGTAGATATCTTTTTAAATGTATATATAAACTATGTAGAAAACAGCACCATTTTGAAAGTGGTTTTAGAGAAAGTGGCATCTTCCAAGCACCGCACTGTTTGGCAAATGCTACAGTTAGCGCCCAGAGGAGCTTAGATACTGACTCTGGAGACTCACACACCCTAAAAACAATAATAATCACAGAGAAAGGATTCATATTACCTATGTAAAACCTTTGTTCAGTAGGTGACAGCAGATAAAAAGGAACAGTAGTAGTGATGTGCAGCCTGCAGCGTAACTTGCGTAATTCTTTATGTATGCAGTTATTGGCCATGTGTGCTCGATGGTGTTTAGCGTGTTTTATCAGGCCTCACATGGTGTATAAATTATAATAGATGTCTCTTTTAGAAGCAGAGAGGGTTACAGCTAAAATACCTTTTTTAACTGTGAGGGAAATGCACACTGCTGCAGCTTTTGCATTGTTTTGTAGGCATTCTGCATACAAATATTCTGACTAAATATATAATTAGTATATAATGATATATAGTATAAGTAACTATATAATTAGTAGGATATATCATAATGTATAATAAAATCTATATTTACAATGCTATTTGCAATGTAATGCATCAAAATGTGAAAAAACACTTCTTAATGTTAAATTGACAGATCCCAAGCCCTCTGTGCCAGGCCAGTCCCAAGCCCAGAGAGGGTTGCATCAGGAAGGACATTTGGTGTAAAACATATGTCAACAACATATGCCAAATTAATTTACAAATTAGGGCATGCAAAGCTGGTATGGTGAACCTGAAAGGAAAAAGGGGAATTCTTAACATGCAGGACTAATGCGTTTTTTATCTGTATGCACCACAGATAGATTTAATGTGTATAATTAATTTGAAAGGCAGAGTCAATTCCTGTCAAATGTAAGGCAATTTCAATACAAGTTCTCAGCAATTTGGATATTACGAATAGTGGCATATCAACAACAATATATTTGCAATAAAAGTGATATGTTCATCTTTCAGCTCCCGTGGGCCTTTTTAAGTGTCCATAAGTTAGTTGTGGGCCGGAGCCATCTCCTGTTGTCACTGCTGTCTGTTTGTGTCCACGGCAACCGACTCAGGCCAAATGTTCCGAAGATCTAAGAGCCACTGGCAGTGACATATTGTGCCACGAGGAGAGGCCTTTGTAGTTTTAATCCCGTCCTTATGCCTGGGCCTTGATCATACATTTTCACCCGGATCATTTGCTGTTGCATGTCATATACTGCATGTCCTCGCGTCTGCTTGGGTTTCACAATGACGAGCCCGAGGTATGCGCCGCTAATACTTTGTGTAACTCGATCCGCAAAAAATGAGGTTGTAATTATCTTGGACGTTTTTATGTGCTACTTCTGAGTTACTCGGACTACTGCGTTTCCCCAGAGTTCCTGACATTTGAGCGAAGTTTTATTTTCGGAAGGCTGTGGTGTCATGAGTGAGATGACCTTGTGACTGCGGCGGTGATTGTCATGATTCAATTCCACTCAGTAAATCTATTCAGCGGCAGAATATCAAAAGACATCAACAAAGTAGTTGCATGAAAGATGAGGCTGTTTTTTGTTTTTTTTCTTAATTTGGATAAAAATAGTGTGTCTATAAACTCATTTCTCCAAGAAGCATCTTGTAATGACTGGAGACAGGCTGTTGATTTAGTGAAATGTTATATGTACATTGGATTTTAAGAAAAACAACTCATCAAAGTTAAATGAGTGCAAAAATAAACTTCTACATTTTATAACTTTTTAGATATTTGTATTGACATAATGTTTTATCTGCACTGCACATCCACTTGATAGTACCATGACCTGCATCTGGTGAACCCGGATGACCAGTGTCAATAAAAGATACTTTTTACTAACAGTGTTGCTTTAAAGGTCCTATGCTTATGCTTTTTTCAGGCTTTTTAAATAGTTTTGGACACCATTTTTTAAAACTTAAAATAATGGTTAAGTATGGCTAAATCTGTTCTTTTGGGGAGCTGTGACATTCAGTTTGCAGAGAACTTAGATTAGGTGCCTGTCTCCCCCTGCTGGCATTGGTGGGAAATAGACAAAGCATAAATTGACTCTTTAGCACAGCTGTTAGCAACGTGACACAGATAACTGAGCTGACTGCTTCGCAATGACAGCATTTTAAGCTCTGAAATGATCAGAAAGAGTCCAAAGACGCTGAATGTGCTAGAAAGAGTATTTCCAGATCTCCTATACTCCAGGTAGAGTTTAGAGCTGCAAATAACATTACGTATGTTTTTCAAATTGTTGTAGTAGGGCTATTATTAGGCTGAGGTGACCACAGAAGTAAGCCGCAATACAAAAATGCTACAAGGCTCCAGGTACATACTGCAAATACTTAAGGGGATGTAGTCACAGCAGTTGGACCCTTTTCTTTATGCTTAAACTGTTGAATGAATTAGCATAAGTTTGCTTTTGGCTGCAGCCTTTTTTCCAGGGGTCACCACAGTGAATCTGATTTATATGGTTAATTTGGCATAGGTTTTTTCCCCAGAGGTAACTATTATTGCAAAAATGATGTGCCGCAATGTTTAACTATCCAGATAAACTTACTGTGGACTATCTTCTACTAAAGCCAAAGCTAAATTTATATAAAAAAATGAAGTCAGTACTAGGGCTGCACAATATATTGCAAAATTATTGTTATCGCAATATCAGCAAACGCAATATCCATATCGCAAGAATCTAAATATATCGCAATAACACTATGGTTTTCCATCTGACAGAGATTTACACTAAAGATTCATTTTCCACCAGAGCCTTAAAAGAACATGTGTTGTGACTAAATAAAAATGTTTAAAAAGTCCAGTTTAAGTGGTAATTGAATTAATTTAGTCACCGCTTTGCCTTGTTTTATTCCTGGTTTAGTCTGTGTTAAGTTTTAATTTTGTCGCTGTTTTGAATTGTAAATAAAGGAACGTACATTTTTGTGAAATGTAGGGAATTTAACTTTCTATGTTCGAAAAGTAGGCTCTATTTTCAAATATCACAATAATATCTTTATCACAATTTTCAACATAGTTATTGAATATCGCATGTTTTCTCCATATCGTGCAGCCCTAGTCAGTACGAAAAAATGATGTGTGTCAGATTGTTATTGTAAATTAAAAAACTAAATAATGCTCAATCTAATATTTTTTTCCTTAGCTTTTTTCTATCTGACCTTGACACAAGATGCTCCTGACACGATTCTCCATTTATCTGGGTTTTGGACAAGCTCCAGGGTGACCTTGGTGGCTGGAGAACAACATTTATACACGTCTTTGTCTAAATCCAATCTTTAGACTCTCACTTTTGACTAATGCACTAAGATTACCTTCCTGACCGTTCACTTATGTCTCCTGGTCTAATTATTTCAGCCCATAAAAGCAGCTGCAGACTTTATGCAGTGACATTTAGGCATAAAATGACTTCCATTTTTGCACGACTAAGGACGAACTTAATAATTCATTTTAACAAAAGTCCAACAGTCCATCTTTTTCAATCCCTGTCATAGTGGCATTTAAAGTCAATACAATGTCAAGAAACTTCCGAGATTGTTTCCATGAAGTAGCTCTGCATTCCAGGAATCCATAAATGAAATCTGCCACAGCCAAAAAACACGCCCTCCTAACACAGGCAGATGCAGTGGTAGCCGACACACTCATATATTATGCTACAGTATCAAACAACATTCACTCTACTGCTTTCACACAGACAAACTGCTCTGTCACTTTCTCCAAGCTTCAGAGATAAAGTGCATCCAAACTTCACTATATCAGCAGCATATTTCAGACCATAATACAAGGGCTGTATAACATCACTGACAGTCATTTTTTCAACAACTCATATTTCTGTTTTTTATTTTTTATTTGCTGCCTTTTTACCACACAGACATAGTGTCAGATCAGGAGGTCAGGGGTTAAATTCCCAACATACTGCAGGATCAAAAACTCCAGCCACATTTTGTGCCAGTTCCAGGCCTGGGTAATTAGCTAGGGTTGTGTTAGGAAGAGCAGTTTCAGGCATTTTTTTTCCCAAGTCTCTAATTTATGTTCCACTAATAGTTCTGTCCAATAGCATCATTAGCTACAACGGCTAACTGGCTTTGTTCAGACTGGTTCTTTAGCTAAGAGCAATTGTCATGGCTAAATGTTCGGTCACAAATAAGCTTAAGCCAATGACAGAGCAGGACATGCAATAAAGGTTAACACTTTAGAATAACTCACCATTATTAAGCAGTTATAAAGCATAAATAATTATCTTGAATTAACAATTAAATAAATTAACAGTTTATAGATACTGGCTCAAGAGGTAGACAGGTCGTCCCATAACCAGAAGGTTGGCGGTTCAAACCCTGCTCTCCCCAGTTTATACTGTTGCTGTATCTGAGGGCAAGACATTTCAGCACCATGCCTGTATGAGTCTGTACAAGGGTGACTAGGAGGGTGAATGAATAATGCACCTAGGGTCTAAAAAAGCACTTTATAAGACTGATACTGTTACTACAGTGTTTCCCAACCAGGGGTACACGAGCACTTTGGAAGAGGTACATGGAATCATTTCATAAAGTGATAAGAAAATATTTTCGATCTTTTTATATTAAACTATTGAAACTTATAAAAAAACAAGAAAGATCAAGTGTCTCATTGACTGATAAAAAGGAGGCGAAGCTGCTAAAAAATATTATTTGAATATTTCTGTTGCATATTTTTTAGGTTTAATAGCTTGTTCTCAAAGAGTCAAATGATGATAATTACTTTTTTTTTGTTTGTGTAATAAACTTATGAGTTTAAGTTTTTTTTTTTTCATTACGAACATTAAAAATATGAGAAAATAAGTTAAAGAAATTGTTTATTTATATTTATTTTTTATGAATTTGTATTGATTTATTTATTTTAAAAAATTAAGTAAAAAAAATTAGGAAAATTTGCATTTACAATAAACTAAGTATAAAATGTCTTTGTGCTATTACTTTGTAAGATGTTTTCTATGACAACTTTTTGAAAAATTTACACGAATGGTGAAGTTGGTACTTGAGGCATGACAAAAAGTCCAGGGAGTACGCCAAACAAAAAAGGTTGGGAACCACTGCATTATAACATTAGCATTATTATAACACTGATGTAAAAATTTGGCATGATTTACATAATTATTCCTCATAAACTAAACGTTAATAACAATGTTTATTACTTGATAGTGTTTATTAATGTTGCAGTAATGCTTTGTAAATAATAAAGTGGTTACAAATGTTTAAGTTAACTAATGCGAAATAGTGTGTAGTCATCATAAAGTGTTCCCGGAAACTTTTCCACATACAAAAACATACAAATAATAACAATTTGTTGCTTCAATCATATTTTGGTTGTTCCTCAAAAAGGAGGAATAACCTCTGACCCAGCACAGATACTGCAGCTAAATATGCCCTACTAGTTCAACAAATACCTTCCCAATTCAATATCTTATACTGAGACCCTTGTAGTTTGTTAATGTGCAATGAGTGCTACTCCTGAAAAGTTGCCTATACTGACTTCCAAACCTATTTCAAGTCCACTACCAGTGTCACAGTTGTCCACTCCTAGAATCGGTTTACTATATTCCAGTGAGATGTTGTGCTTTGGATTCACTCCATGAACATTTGGTGTATTGACTGTGTACTTTTTCTGTTTTAATTAAAGGAACACAAATGTTATCACACTCGAAGGATTTTCAATAAAGTGGACTTGTATTGATTGTATAACTTAAGTAACCAACTCAATAAATTACACACAAAAAAAATATATATAGACGGCCACTGTCTGAGAAGGTCACAGTAACATAAACTGCACTCAAGTGTCTGTGAGACATGAGGGATAAAGTTACTCTATAGTAATACAAGCAGTGTGTATTTATGTGCATATGTTTGACCATGCACTACTACTGTTACAGTGTTCTTGCCAATACAATATTGTACACTAATTCAAAGCATGTTGTAACCCATAAACTTTGCATGCCTTGGAAACAACACTATTGTTATCAAATGTCTCTTGCTAAAATGTTCTTTGTAAGAAAATTTACACTTTGCAACTACCTCCACTTAGTGTTTAATTATACAGATATTTAAAAACAACTTTAATGTGCAAAATTGCTTAAGATTAGCTTATCCGGATCGTGTTCTTATTAGAATTATCTTCTATAGGTTTTATTTAAAGTACTTCTCAGTACTACCAATGAAATAAGTTTGTGTTTTGCCGCCTTCAGATCTCACTGAGGGACATTTTTGTTGGCCGTATTAATGAAAGTGTCTCACACACACAACTGTATGTGAAGCAGATACTCATCCACTTACTCATCTTCTATTATTGGCACTAATCACTGACACTCATTTCCTGACATCTGTCATTATTTTTTTAATCTTTCATACTAAACCATTTGCATTGCATTACTTTGTGTAACAGATGAGACAAACCCTGCTGAGAGATTGCTTTTATCAAATGCCACATAAACATTTGTTGAGCATCATGGAAGAGGCAGCTTCCCACCACTTTTTTCCAGACCTGATTTTAATAGTAGCAGGAAGTGTACAACTATAAAAATCTAATTTGACTTTATTTCTTATGTCTTTGCAATCATACAAATAGTGCAGTGGCTCATTTTGGTCAGTTAAAGATGGTACTTGGAAAGCCAAAATCATGTTTTTCTTCGCTTAGCCCTTTTATTCCACAGATCCCCAGTCCCATTTGGTTTGTCTGTTACTGTACCCCTTCAGTCCTGAGTCGATGGCTGTGTGTTGCTCAGGGGGGAACAGCTCTAGATGTGTCCTTGTGCCTCCCTCAGACATCAGTAACATTCATGCAGAGACCCCCACTGAGCTCTGATTAAAGTGTCCAAGTCTTAGAAGGTGCTCTCCTCACTAACGGGAGACTGGAATTAAGTACCCAAAAACCTTACAGGACAGAATGCACCTGCCACTCACTACAGCTTTAGTAACTTTTTTTTTTAAACTTTCTGGCAGCCATTTTCATAATGAATGTGCTTCAATCATTTTAAGTAGGTAGCATATTTGAAAGTGCTTAAGCTGTCAGTGAAAGCACAGAATTCGATGGCTAAATGTTCTCTTCAGATCAGTCTAAAAACTGAATACACATTTAAACATCAGGGATCTTAGGTTAATGATGGTCTTTGGAACTTCATGTAGGGAGATCAAACGTGGCTGCTGCATGGTAATGATGTTATCCTGTAGTGTAAGTGCTCTTCAGATCCACAACATTCACAATGCATTTTGGTGTATAGGCCATAATTATAGTATGAGAGTTCTCACAGTTTATGAAATCCATTTAGTGGTCATGTCAGATTGTGCTCCCAAAGAAACTGTATCTATTACATATTTGAGTGTCAGGAAACAGACAAAACATTCTATTCTTGATGTATTGTTATAGGCCTCCAAGTTGCATTTTTTGTATTTTGAAATATAATCAATAAAATGTGATTTTTTTGTAGAGGTCAAAGTTTAATTGTATCTATATATTTACCACTTAAACCATCCATCTTGTTATGAGCAACTGGCTCAAAAGACTGACAAGACCACGTTATGCCAATGCAAATGACTACAGCTTCTGAAAAAAAATTACTCTGCACAATAATGAGTGTTTGGTTGTTTAGTCGTTTTGGCTTTCAGCTTTGACAGTGTGACGGCAAGAGGTCCACTGTAGTTAAATCTCCAAAATCACTTTTAACAAATGTGAGACAGTGTCTGAAATTTAAAACATTTGTGACAAATTTTGCTGCAGTTTTAGTGGTCATCTGTGAATGCTCTTGGGTCAGCAGTTGATGGCGCTGTTTTTGTTTTTGTGTGTGTGTGTTGTACCATGTGACCTGTGTGTGTCAGAGACTTTAGAAGGTGCTAAAATCAACAGGGATTAATCTTGACACTTTTTTTTTTATTTCTTTAAAACTTTTGCTTTCCTGTTCACTGTCATTGCACTGTTTGCAAAAGATATGTTTACTGTAACATTTATGTCAAATTACATGTTTTACATCAGATCTATGTATATCCGCCCTCAAAGCTCTTTCTCCTTCTGCTGAAACACAAGAAGGTGAGATTAGGTTGTCTTTGTCAACTGGGTCTTACTGGACTTACCTCTAAGACCATTGAGTTGAGAGTGGTCTTCCATCTGTCCGCAAGCTCAGCCATCACCGGCACTCCGCTGACCGAGCACCATTACCGGCACTATCACTGAAACAATGTGCAGTGTAGTCTTAAGCCCCACAGTGCTGCAGAGAAAACGTTGTCTCTCTGAGTCAGCGAGGCCAATTCCATTGTTATTCCAATTGTTCCAGTCAGCTAAGGGCAAGATTAAGCCCCGGCAAGCTCACTTCGACAGACACATTGTGCACATCATAATTATTCGACTTTATTGAATATCTGCCAGCCTTGCAGCAAATGTAACTATGTTGTATAAAATGTTCTGTTTAATACTTCTAATCCTCCCCTAAATTCTGTTATTTTATAAACTTGAAATCATTAGCATGTGTAAATGTTTGACCCCAGCTCTGGGTCACTGAGTTTTCATCGTCTCTAAGCCACTATCCTGTTTCCATGCTTGAGATGGTGCCATAATTCCGAAGCCAGAGTTAATTGGTTTCCCCTTACATGGATGTGGGCAATCCAGTAGTGGATACATAAAATAACAATATGGCCACATACTGTTGTTGCCACTTACATCAGAATACTACCTACAATTCATTCTTACTTTGAAGACACACAAAGCCTGTTAATGTTATTTATAGCAATGGTGTGATTAAAACAGTGTGAGCAGCCAGACTGGCAAGTGTAAAATCAGTGATGAGGAAAACACTGGCAGCCATGTCCACACATCCCTCATCTCCATGGCTATTAGCAACACCTTGTTTATGTTTATTTGTTTTATTCCTCAAATCATATTTGGCCTGTCACTTGCCCTGACAGCTGAGATAGAACTCCTGAACATGTATAGTCAAAGCAAACACAGTGATGGGTTTACAGAAGGCACTGGGAGAGAAGAGGAGGGGCCAACAGGGCAGCAGCTGCTCCATTGGCTGTGAGCTGTGAAGGGGAGGGGCGGGGTGAGAGGGAGCAGAGGAGAGAGAGAGAGCCGGGGGATGAGGGCTTGCTGTGAGATAGGGAATGCCCGTTAGTCGCGTCTGCCGAGTACAGCACATGAGCCGGAGCGCTGCTGTCAGAGAGAGCAGAGCAGGAAGAGACGAGGAGCGTGGTATGGTGCGGACAAGACGCACGGGAGAATAAGACTGAGCATCACAGCACAAACAGGAGAGAGGGAGCAGAGAGAGGGGAAGAGAGGAGTGAAGTGGGCAGAGGGGAAAAGTTAGCAGGTCAGCAGAGACTCAGGAGGGGGTCTCGCGCCTCTCACTGAGCAAACTGGAATACTGAGAGCGTCCTGCTCTGAAGAAGGGCATGCTGCTCCTTGGAGCTCTGTGCACTGATTGTTCTGGAGTCTGTGTTAAAGACAGCAGCTGCAGGCAGAAGACACTTAGACCTCGCACAGGGGCTTAAGCACTTTCCACTGTTCATACAGACCATTCAGGTGGATTTACAGTACTTGTATGTTTTTGCTTCAGCTTGGAGCACTGGAGATTTGGTGGACAGGTTGTTCGGTCCTGTCATCTGTGAGACTATGTTAGAGTGTGTGTCAGGGAGCCCTTCATCAGCAGCTGCAGCCTCAGAGCATGGAGAAGTCTAGCAGTGAGGAGTCAGCCATTCACCGCAGCCCTTCCATAGACAGTAGAGACTCAGATTTTCCTCAAGCCTCCACTTCTGGCCGCCCGTTTGGCGGTCGCGGCTTCACTGCCGGTGCATTCTACGGCTCCACGGGGCCACGCAAAAGTGCACAGCAGGGGCAGGCTGGAGCAAGTGCTGAGAGTGGCACAGCAGACAAGTCCAACAACAAGTACAGCTCTCCCAAAGGCAGCAAATACGTGGTCTTTTACCTGGATCTATCCTTTGTGTTCCTTTTAGAATTCAAGAAGTGCAACATGGCCAGGGGCTTCCTCTGCTGCTTGAAGTATTTGATGTTTGTCTTTAACCTCATCTTCTGGGTAAGTCTGATTACTTTTTTTTCTACACTGATTTTATTGAGAGATATGTCATATGCTCTGCTGAAGGATGCCGAGTCTGATAGAGACTACAAAGTGTACACATTAATATTTGTCTGTGCTCTCAAGGCTTTCCAAAATCTTTAAGGCAAAGTGCAAGTTGTTCACGCAGTCATGCATTTTGAAATGTTACATCAGAGTCTATACCTGTCAGAGCTGTGCATGTTGCTATTCCTGTGTGTGATGGCATTCAGTGGTTTGCCCTGTGAATGAGGAAAGCACATTGGAGTTAGACGGTGGTGTAAGGAGAATTTACAGTGGCGGTGAAGTTGAAATATTAGAATGTAAGCAAGGGTCACTGTACAGAGCAATAGTGAGCAGCAGAATGTGATAGCAGTTTAGACTGTGGGCATGTATTCTCTGCAGACAGGAATGGATCTGTGTGCTTTAATTTATTATTAACTGTAATAGGATGGCTATACTCTTGGGCTGAAGCTACAGTCTCAAAATTCTATTCATCAGAGCCAAACTGAATTGCTGCTCATTTTCTGACTGCTTGTGTAATTTGTTTTTAGTATGAATCTAATAATAGTAGATCAGAATGCAATGTTCTCTTCCATATTGAATTTATCCACAATTAGATTACACTGAGGGAGCAGTGTGACAGCCTCAGCTTTGTACCCATGCATGGGCATTTTGGTAAAAGTGGGCATCCCATGAATGTTTACAGGCTGGATTAGAGGGCTTATAGGTTAAGGGGCCAAGCCTTTGTACAGATGCAGTGAAGCGTGAAGCATTAAAAACATCTCAACTCTGGAGCTAGATCACCCCTGGCATCACCAGGCCACCGGGTTGTGAGCCCTGCTAACTGGGACAAACTCCAGGCTATACAGCAGCAATTACACTGGGAAAAAAATGCTATAACCGCCATAAAATAACAAGCTAGATGGTTTCCTGATGGTAAATCTAGACTAATTCCCCTTTCATAGACATCTGGTTTTATGGAACTGTGAGACAGAAGTAGCCTACTGCAGAAGAGAAGGATATGTTTTGGCCATCATTAAGTTGTTTGTTGGTTTATTAGCAGGATGACTCAATTTGTAATGGCTGAATTTTGGTAGAGTTTTCTAAAAATGGGCCACAGTCTGGTGTGGGTCTGGAATATCACCTGGAACCAGAATCATTTCAAGAATTCTGTACCGTTGCAATATAGGGCCAATATTGAAGCAACATCACCTTTAATGTCTGACCTTTAATGTTAGTGATTAGTTTAACTCAGTTGGTAGAGCAGGTGCCCAATATGCAGGGTGGGGGTCCCAGCTGGCACAAAGATACTAGAGTAAATCCAGCCAGTAGTGGGGGTCTGCCTACTCTGAGTGCTTTCACATGTGAAATACAAGACAACCACTCGAGAAGTTTTGTTGGAAACTATATATGAAAGAAGTTATGATTTTTGCGAATGCCTCTTTAGAAGGACATACCACTTTACTTTATTCATGACTCCACTTCACATTTTACAGTGCAGAGCAGGTCCTGCCAACATTTCACGCACACAGTTCCACACGCACACCCGGATCAGTGTCATTGTGCAGCCCCCTGCTCTGCCAGTGGACATGATCAAGGCACAAGCCACGGACATCTCTGCAGCCCCAGGGCAATGGCACTGTATCGCTTTCATATCATTTACCGTCCAAAAAGGCACGGATAAATGTGATCGGCAAAGACAGAGAAATCGCTCAGAGGCTCTTGATTCAAGTGCAGGCCTGATGTAATGTTTGTTTAAGGGAATGGAGAGGTCAGCAGAGCTTAGCTGGAGTCAGGCTCATTAATACTGCTGACACTGACATACCTGAATGGATAAGTGTGTCACTGGAGTGGACAGCACTGCTTTATGAGATGGTTTGAGGCATTTATTTCAAATTCAGCACTGATTACAAACCAATTGTGCAGAGCGTTATGACTTCAAATCAATATCACAATTAAGTGAAGTGAAAAGTTTTATCTCAGTTACACCTACTATTGTATTTCATGCTATAAAATGTTTTAATGTAATGTCCACAATTCAACTATTTATTTAAGCTTTTTTTTTATTTTTTTAATGTATTACTTGGGCTCATTGTAACATAATGCAATGTAAGTTTCTGAAACACATTTTTCTAGAACAAATGTGTGCCTAACAAAAGATCACTGCATTCACTTCAATTAATAGTACATCAATTTCTGAATGGTAGCTTTTCAATAATTAATGAATGAACCCACAAATCAGGCACACATGCATCCATTTATAGCTGGAGCTACAAATTGAATAATCAATACTTATTTAGAGACACCATTAATTCAGTGACATCTACTGCTACCTTGCTACCTGTCACCCGCACTCTGTTGCCCCCAGCTAATAGCCTCACTAACTCAGTGCACCACAGTAGGTCAGTATACCTCGGAGGTCAAAGTTCAACATCATTTTGCGTGACAGTCACAGTGGGATTTGTGTGAAGCCTTCCCAGATTCTCTCCAGGTTTGGAGTGTGGTTAACCCTTTTTTTCAGTGGCACAAACCCCACCACTAATAACCTGCTCTTGCACACCACTAATAGGGTGCCGGAAAAGCAGCTTTCTTGGCTGGTGGTCTCTCCATTCATGTAGTGCCTATAGCTTGTTAGTCTTCATAGAAATTAATTATAACATCCTTAGAGGAAAAGCAGAGGATTGTCTGTGTCATCATCCGTATGAACGTACAGTATGTGTGTGTTTGCATGAGGTGCATAGAGACCTTAAGTAGCTGTGGACATTCCCAGCTTGCCGCCTCCCTGCTGCGCAATAATTCAATTTTTACTCTGGTAATGTTCACTTAATGAACACCCACCATGAATATTCCCTGTATATTCGTGTAGATTGATAATATTGTCGCCCAGCCACCTCTGGTTTATTTTAATGACTGCTTAATAAGTGTCCTATAGAAAGGCCCTGGGGTGGTTAGGCGCTGAGGATGCACAAATGCCCATGTCTCTGTCTTTACTGGGATTTTCTAGCTCCTGTGTCTATAGTATTGTAATTTTTGCAGAGATTGTTTGTGATGGCTAATCTCTTCTTGGCTTTTTTGCACTTTCATATGTAACTATGAGTAACAGTCAGCAAACCAAATGCTAGGCAAGATTGCTGTAGTAGTATCAATATGCACAAACTACATGACTTGCAGTGAGTACTTAGACTTGTAAAAAACATGGTTCAACTCAATATAAATTTTATTTTTTTTTTTTTCTTTATTATTTTTTTAGGTGAAACACAACACACGAGGTTGTTGCCTCAGCAGAAGATCACACATACAAAACCAAAACAGGGAGAGAAAAAAACAAAAACAACAAAAAACAAACAACCATACATAACAGAACAAGAGGCGGTAGCAGCCAATAGATCAAAGATTACAACAGTTTCAGTGCTCAAAAGACTGTACTGTGTCCAGCTGAGAGTCTTTATAGGTAATCTATTTAGCCCATTTTTTCTTTAACTCTGGTTCTTTCAGTCTTGGGGCGGATGTTATTTTTTCCTGTGATAAATATTTCTTTAACAATATCGATCCATTGATTATGGTTCAGTGGCTCAGATTTGAGCCATTTTTTGTCACAGCGTTTCTTGCAGTGATAAGGAATATTTTAACTAAATATTGGTCTTCTTTCCTGACCACCTCAGAGATATGGCCCAGATACAGAGTTGTGCATGTCATAGGTATGGAGAATCCTTTTTTTTTTTCAAGGAGAAATAAACCGTGTCCCAGAAAGGTTTAAGTTGTGAACAGCTCCAAAAACATGAGTGTGATTTGCATCTGCAGTACCACATAACTCAATATAAATTTTAATAAATGTGCATTCCCAAGTGAAAATTGAAAGCAGCAAATCTCACATTTATCTCTGTATCTAACACTAAAATATTCCATTGCACAAACTTTATCTTCACATGATACACCCTGTTTGATGATGAGATTCTGAGTTGCACCATTTTAGTTGAAAGTCATCTGTGGTCTGGATGAAAGGTCTGTACCTCAGTTAGGGTTCACGGCAGGGAGCCCCAGCACTCTAGGATGTATGTTAGAAGGGTGTCAAGCATGTTGTATCGTGACACCCCTGGGACCGTGCGCCGTTCCAACCTCTGACACTCCGAGAATCACACAGTTAGCACAGTTGCTTTGGGAGCTTTGCCTCTTGGAACATGTGACATCTCATCTCCAGGGTGCTGAACCGGGATGGTGCAATCCGACGCCAGGTGCAACGGGGGGCGGGGGTGCTCCTCTATCTTCTCTCTCTCTTCTCTCTCTCTTTCTCTCTCGTTCTCTCTCTCTCTCTCTCTCTCTCTCTCACACTCACACACACACATACACACACACACACACACACACACACACACACACAGACCAGGCACATAGGCATTTGAAGAGGGCTTCCTTGAAAGTTGGCCCACCACCCTCACACCATGCATGGGGCTTATACGGTCGTAACTCAAAGCACAAGGTAAACAGGGACAGGCACTCCAGGCATTTCCATACTCATCCTCGACCCCCCCCCCATTGGCAGTTGTTCAAGACCATCTGGCTTTTCTTTCTTATAGGGGGATTAGGAAAGTCTGAGCGGAAAGGGTCCAGATTAGAGAGTATACTGTTGGGATTGAGATCACTGCTTCTTGAGACCCTTCTGCTCTTAAGCCAACAGTCATCAAAGCAAATAGTGGAGACATTCTGCGACAAAGTGGACTTGAGGGAATAAGGGCGAGGGGGGGGGGGGTCTCCTTGACCATACCGGCTGGGGTGATTGATGTTAAGTCCTATTGGTGTCTGCCCCGGTGGCCGTATCAGCGTCGGAGTGCTCACTAGAAGCAAAGATTTCATCCTCTTACCCGGCGCTCCAAGCTAATCCTCCATTCAAGATTCAATTTATTGTCCCACGCTGCACCTATTTATCTTGCACCACGATATTGAACACCTCTGAAAAGGCACAACATGTGGATTTGTCAGCTAAAAAAAACAGGACCTGCGTCACACATGGGCTCTTTGCTGTTAATTTCAGAGCGACATTTTTGTTTGTTGCTACATGGGTTTGTCTCGGCTGTACTTGCATCAAAAGCCTCATTGGTTATTCATATATTTTAACAAAAAGTGTTGGCTCAGCGGTCTTGTCCTGCTAGAGTGAGAGTGGTGGTGTTGATATCAAAGCCTTTGTTAGAGCGGAGAAAACCAAAATGTGTTTAGCATTCATGAATTCCTGTGCTTACATAGGGAATAGCGGCAGAATTTATAAACCATTTGGTCTGAAGCAACACAAGATTAGCTCACCTATTGATTTGATCGCCAATTTTGGCATTTAAGGTTTCAAATACACCTGATGCTACAAAGTGCAGAGATATATGGACGAGCTGGTTTGTAGCTGCATGTGTGTTCGGTTAGATAGAAAAATTTCACAAAAAAAGTTTCACCTCAAGTTGTCCCTGATTTCCATCAAGGGATTTTTCATCTAAGGTGTCAAAGCAATTTGCCTGTTTTTCATTTTGGGAAGCGGAAACATTTCAGTTAACTTGTGCGACTTAAGAAAGCATGCAAAGTGACAAACCTTTTTTCCAGTTTTATTCCTCCAGCTGTGGCCTATCAATCAGTGCCAGGTGAAAGTATAAGATTGGGCAACGGGAAACAGATGACGGCTTATAGAGATGATGAAACGACCTGTGTATGGCGGGCTGCCACATGCATTTAATTCAATCAGTTGAAAGACAGCCTCTCGGATCGGCTTTGAGTTTGAAGAGGTGGAATGCAATGCGTCAACAAGTGTACCCTTTCTGATGGACTGTCGGAATTTACATCTGAAACTCTGATCAAAATCGACAGCAAGATCAGTCCGAAAGCACCGGTTCTCCTGCTTCGGAATTCACTCATTACCTAATTTGTTTAAACATCATTAAATATTCACCGGCAGTGCTGTCTAGAGCTCTAGTCTTTACATTTACATACAGAACTGTCCATGCATCTGAATCATTTGATGTCCTGTAATGAGGGTCCCCGCAGATGTAGAGGCCTTGATTCTGGATCGACTGACCTGCTTGCTAAATATCTCCATATGCTTCTCTTTGTCCGGCCGGTCCGTCTGGGGAGATCACTCTAATTTACACATCTCAGCGGCGGCTTCGATTTCCCACTCGTGTTGTATGGCGGCCCTGAGCTCATTAGCCTGTGTAGCAGATCAACTGAGATACACTGCCTCCGTGTTTCACTCGAGGGGGTCCTGGGTGTTACAATAAAAATGGAGGTGGTTTTATTTTATTTATTTATTTATTTTTTCGTACTCAGGGCCAGTCGGACAGTGTTTTACAAGGATATTCCGTTTTCCATCTCTTTGTTCTTTGTAATGGGCAGACTGATAGGACTAACTGTGATCAGTGACTTTAGGTAGAATGAGTTCAGTCAAGAATTTGATGCTTGCAAGCTGTACATTAGGAATAAATGCTATATGGTTTAGAATACATTTATTGCAAAGTTATTGTATGCAGTTTACTGTGAGCAGTCTTCTATTAAAAATTCAGGTTCAACTGTAAAAATCCCATTGGATTGATTTTTCCTCCAGTTTCTCTAATTAATTGACCTATCAAAGCTATTTATTGAGCTGTATATTGCACATATTCTTCATAATCTTATCCTAAAATGACTTGCAATAGTTTTCTTTTCCTTTGCAGCAGAGTATGGTTTGCATTGTGAGTGTGTGTGTTTACCAGTGGAGCTAAGACAAACACATCACTTACTATGCTTAAAATTTCTACTGGTTTAGTCATTGTTGCACTGCTCCTGTCTGCTTCTCCAAGCTTGTTATATGCTGTAGGGCAGTCATTCCCAAAGGGAAGATTTCACAGCCCCCTTAAATTTCTAAATATCCCACGCGGACACCTAACTATAGAATTTTGGCATGTTTTTCTTCATATATTTCTTTAAAAACCTTACAAAAAACACTGACTGTCAGCTAAAAAAATGTTAAATGATATTTTTGAACAAGTATATAATTGTAATTCATTTCAAACTCTTTTTTTTTTTTTTATGTATCTAATATAGGCATTCTCTGGAGGACCCGGACCCCACTTTTTGAACCACTGCTGTAGGGAATGTATTACATATATTTACATTCACAAATTCATTCTCAAAGACGAAACTAACCCCTCTTATTGTTTAATTTGTTGATTTACCTTTCACACAGTGTAGATTTTGTATTAAAACTTCTTAGCCCTGTTGTGACCTCCTCAGCTGTTCCTAGTGACAGTTAAACAGCCCAGGAGCAGGTGAAAAAACCTTCACAATAGCAGCTACAGCCCCCAGATTTCAGCTCCACACTCCCAGGGAATGTGTCGGACACTGACAGTTCCTTTACGTTTCCTGTAACACCCTCTCCTCTGGATTCCCCACCAGTGTCATGTAGATCCACAGATAGGGAACAGGGGGGCTCTGTATCTTCTTATCTGTCACATGTTGATGTGTCCTTAGAGCTACACGCTGGAACACACAGCAGCCACATTTGTGAGGATGATGCTGTTTGGACTATCCTGTCAGCCGCGCGCTGCCTCCACTTAACCATGCATTGTCAGTTTTTTATCCCATACTGCCTACAACACAATGACTTTCTAAATATAGGCCAGATGTGTTCAGAGTAAGAAAAATGTGAGAAAAGAAAAGATGAGTGTCATTAGTCTTGCATACATAAGCAGGTTTTGCAGAGATGTGCCAAATGGGAGACCTCAGCCAAAAGGAAGCTAGTGTTTCTGCCGTGTGTTCAGTGATGTTTACACCACACTACATTCCTGTGGGTTGCAAACACAGTGTTTTCTCAGCTTTTTTTTTCTTAATAAATTTAGAGTCATCATCATATAGAGCTGCACATTGGCAAAGTGGTTAGCACTCCTGCCTCTCATCAAGGAGGTTGCGCGTTCGATCCTCAGGTTGGCCTACACACATTCTCTTTGACTGGACTCTGTCCTCCCCATGTTTTGGGAATTCTGCTTCCCAACACTGTCATGGGACATTAGAAGAACCTCTATGTTGCCTCATAATGAATGAATGTGAGCGTGAATGGTCAGTGCATGTCAAAGGTGTAAATCATATTTCATAAGCAGTCCTTTTCTAAAAAAAAATAGAAATAAAATACTCCATAGCAACCATGGAAGTTCTGAGCATTGTTACAGGAGAAAAACACTTACGTTTCTAAACAGAGTCTGTGTGATGGTTAAATGAGTTGTTGTGGGGGAAATGAAGCGTGTGGCATCACCCCTTGATGTCTCTGGCTGAAACTGACACTTGCAACAGTGAGCACCTCCAACCTGGAGTCACAGAAAAAAGCGGCACATCCCGGTTAGCAAAACAACAAGCTAGCGGTGGCTTTATTTGTTGATTTTTGTTGTACCAGAGCGGCCAAATGGAAGAAAAAACTTTCTACAGATACACGGAGGGAAAAAACAAAAGTAAAGACGAGCGAGGGGCCACACAAGAGTCATCTGGGCTTGTGATTATTTACGATAGTGCTTTACTCCAAACTGTAGGGGGAGCTTTATAGAGGAAAATAAGGCAAAAACAGCGAAGAAATGCGCAGCGATACTGAATTCCATTTTAATCTCACATTCTTGAATTAGACATTTATGAAATGACTAAATTGATTGAAGCACGTTTTTTTTACTACAGACCCAGTGCAGTCCAATTAATACAGTATACTATATTTTCTACACATATAACTAGCCCCAAGTACAGGGCATTGTTTTACTGCAAGTAAAATATTGGCATTGAAAACAGAATGTCAGGCATGTGTTTTTAAAAGCTTTTTTCCCTCCCCACAGCTAAAGACGATTTCACACTTCAAAATGGAATTCAATTTGCTATGGATCAATCATGTATTACCACATCATTGTAGAAAATACAGTAGCTTTGGCTAAATCACTGTTGTAAAATGAGTCCAGTTTCTGTGGCTTTGAGCAGCCTTTGAACAATTTGTAGTGACACTTTGGTATCAGCAGCTCCACACTGCAGCTACAAACACCAGGAGCCAATAAAACAAACCCAGAGTAAGCCCTGAGATCCAGCCCGCTGCGGCTTCTCAAGTACTGACCCTTCGCCTCTATTCTGCCTCGTTAGCTTTTCACAGCAACACAGAAGATATGTGCACTCTATCTGAGCGTGTTTAAGGAAAACTTCATCCAATTTTGTTGCAGAGAAATATGTCGGAGCCATGATGAAAAATGTCTCTGTGTCCTTGCGACAGTTGACTGTAAACTACTGTATCCTCAGCATCTCTTCACACCCTGGGAAGGCCAATCAATGTTAATCTGCGCCTAAGCAGTGAATTAATGTAGAATGATAGAACAGCCCGCTGTCTCAACCACTCAGCATTTTTTGTGATACCTAAAGGCAAATTACAGTGAAATCGATGAGTCCCACTCTGCCCGTACCTCCTGCAGTGCTGAGGAAGCTTACAGAATATGATTTTTAGCTCCTCCAAAAGCAAAATGGTTTGCTCTTAAATGAGCTACATGTTGCTCATGTTTAATGAACAGAATTAGAGCCAGGCCTTGGGCAGTCGTTCTACTTTTAAAAGGAATCCTCTGGTTTTGGTGGTGAGTTAAATACAACCCAAACTCCCAAATGTAGCTGTGTGTTCAGAATATAAATGAGCCTACTACAATATTTAAACTCCAAAACATCTTTAGCATACTGTCTCACTGGATATCAAGTGTAATTTAACAGCTATTCATAGATTAGTGTGTTAAATTATCTTAAGACCCTAACCAGGTGGCACTGTGGAAGAGCTAGCTAGCAACAAAGACGCTAGTAGCAGTTACTAGCTAACATGTATTCACTAGCTTAGCACTGAAAACATTGGCATTTTCAGCACATAACAGGACATATTAGCTTCTCAGAACTATTAAAAAATGATTTATTATACAAAATCAACATTTCTGAGCTTTCCACCATATTATAATGTTGTTCCCTCTTCAAAAACATGGAGTTGCACCTGGAATTGCTTCTTTCATGCATGTGTAGGTTATTCACTATTGCAGGGTTCTCAAACTTTTTATCCAAACACATGAAAACATAGAAAACATGTTTTTAGAAAAGATGAAATGATTTACAATAAATCCAAATACCTTTAGAAGCCACAGGGGATAAAGGCAAAAACAGACCTGGAGCATGTCCCAGTAAAGTGTATACTTACTGTACCAGTACACTGTGCTCTATGGCCTTTGTCAGACGCTCAGGCTTCAAGGTAATTCTCATTCACATTACATTTGAATATTTGAATTGGGGGAGATATCCATCACAGACCTGTTTATTGCATGTTGTAGTACTAATATTAGGCCTATTCCTTTTAGTATTTATTTATTTGACAAAAAGTCTCATCCCCTGAAGCTGCCCTGTGTCTGTGAGGCCTGATCTCCCAGAACTGCCTCTCTCTCTCTCACTCTCACTCCCTGCAACGTCGCATGTCCCTGCAACAGCCACTGTCCTTTTCTCTCCCTCCTCGTACTTCTGGCCATCAAAATTAAGTTTTGGCAAGTAAAGATCTTTTTTTTTGACAATTTTTTTTGAGTAAAACATCAGGGACACGATCTGAAATCACTGCAGAGACTTTCTGCGATAAAGTGTTAATTAGACACGTGTCTGTATGCGTGCAGTGTGTTAGGAGCGATGTCATTCAGTCACGCAGGAGTGATCACAGACTGCTATGGGTTGAATTTGGAACTAGCAAACTCATCTGCGTGATCATTTTAGACCAGGAATAGTCTACTGACCAGATAAACTCAAACAAAACAACAGGATTGCAGTGTTTGTTTAATGCGTGCATTTAATTAATCACATGCAATAGCGCTTTTTAAACAAAATGTGGGAACGGGATGCGGATCAAAGTCCCTCGGGGTCCAGATCCGGACCGGAGTCCAGAGTTTGAGAACCCTTGCTCTATTGTCTCGCACGGCTTCAAAATACTTGGTTCCATGAACCTCCGCCTCTCCCACAAACCCCCACCCATTCCAGGAAGCACTGAAAAATCAACACACCCCTTACATCCAGTCTGCTCTCATTCATTTATCCAAAAATAAAAAATAAAAAAAATAACAGTGTACAGCTGTTTCCACTGATTCCTCACAGCTATTTTTCATTTTGTTCTAAAATGGCATCATCCAAAAAGTTTAAGGATGTGAAGTTCCTTTTATTTTTTAAATTATGTTCTAACGACTGCAACAGAGCTGCACTGTGCTGCCCTCTGCTGGTGTCTTCACCTGTTTCTTTATGGCACCAACGGAATACCTATTAAAAACTTTATCTTTTAGTTAGATAATGATTTTGAAGATTGTAAAATGTGAAATGTTGACCAAGATTGGTTTAAAAACCCCTTTAACCTATCCAAAAAGTGTTAATATATTTTCTCAATATATTGTTGATGATATTAAATGGGTGCTCTAAAGACACTACTACTCTTTTTTTTTTTTTGGCAAGACTAAATTTGTGGCCCATGTGGTCGTTCAAGATCTGCCTCGTTAAGTCCTCCAGTGGTTCTCAGCTGTGGGCTCGGGACTCATCAACAGCCCACTCCTCCACATGTCCCCCGGGGCCCACAACTTGTATTTATTGAATTGGTCAGGCTCCTTTTGCCCCACCAAGAATTCACTAAAACACCACACACTAGTGCATCCTCCAGAGCTCTATTCTGCTCATTTGTTTCCACTCTTGTTCACGCGACTTGCTAACCGTGGACAAACCACTCCAACAGCACGGCAACACGCTGCAAACATGGGCATCAGATTGACTCAGAATGTGTGCATCTCAAATGTGTCGTTTTATATTTGGGTCAGGAACTCACTGCTCTCACTGAATGGTAATGAGCCCAGGACGCTGGAATCCAGTGGGGCTCCCGACTACAGCCACAGCCGCACTCTTCTCCGTGTTGTTAGCCTTGACAAATGAGCGACAGATTTATGGTGTACACATTAGAAGATATTATTGATTTATTTAGCAGAACCACGGCACATTACGCTCTGGCTATAAAATGTTACATAGATGCCTGCAAGATTTAAATGCACCAGTGCATATCGTGACTTGATGTTCGCGTTTCAGCGCTTGACGTTTTAGTGCTTCTGTTAATAGGAGTTTTATGTGCCATAAGCAATGTGTAGCAGTAGGTTTTGAATGTTTGTTGTGCTATGAAACGCATGTTGTTGTTTTCAGAGAAGTCACCCAGCTCTGTATCACAGCAGCCTGTTTGGCTGTTCTCGTTCTGTCTGATCCAATGCAAACCCAGTTGTATTTGATGTGTCTGAGGTGTGCTCCCTACCAGCACTGATGCTCTCTCTCCAGAGGGAAACGCTCCAACTAGAGATTCTACATTACCTCCTAATAACCCTCTGTCTGGGTAAACCTCTTCCTCCGTGCATGCAGATCACACACTTTTTCTTTTTCTAAAACCGTCCCCCTGACTTTGCCCAAGTCTTATCTCACGACATGAGCAAATGATTCCTGCTTGTTTATTTTGCTCCAATTTGGAATTACGAGTCGCGGCGGCTGACATGAAAGAGCATATGCTTTGTGATTCTGTTCTGTTTCAAAAGATATCAGAGTTTGGTGTGTCCTGAAATCGGAGGAGTCAGTCTGTTTGCCTGCAGCAGCTCTTATATAAAGGGAAGTATGTAAAACCAGCCCCGTTCTATCACTTTGCCATGCTATCTAGGCCACAAAAGGAGGCTTTACTTTTTTCAAAAGACACTTTTATTGCACTTTTGAAATGCATGAGCTGCTGCGGGAAGTTCCATGCTATGACATTCTTTTAATGGCAAATGATACATGCTATTTTAATTTGCTAACTAATAGGGATGTAACGATTCTTTGTAAATCGGCTAAAAATCGATGCAAAAGAAAAACATTTTCAATCGGTGTGGGAAAAAATGAACCGCGATGCCCCTTTAATACAGCGTGCAGGCCACTGGTGCGTAATATGGCTCCCTTGTTTGGTGCTAGACATCAATACCTGGCCATTTTACTAAGAAACATTCATTTATATCAACTTTTAGTTTACAGATGTGCTGGGAATGTAAAAAGGCTGTACTTTTTACTAATTACTCGGAGCGACTCGGGAGTGTACTTTCTCTCCTCGGTACGTCTCACACAGAGGAGGAGCGTGCACAGTGCCCTCGTTCACAGGGGAACAACAACAAGCCCAGTATGGACAGAGAGACACATCTGAAGGTATTATTTAGGCAGGACCTGTTCGTTCCGTTTTCCATCGTTTAGAAAGTAGCTTGTTGTTAGCAGCAAGCTAAAGGAAAGCTAAGTGGCTAACAGCAGCCTAAAGTTTATCTGATGTTTCAATGGCCCCTCCCCCAGAGCGTTTCCAAGCAAGGAGATCAGATTTTTAACTAAGGATGTATCTTTCCTCACTGATATTTTTACAAGACTTGACTTATATTAGGCCCATTTTATATTTCTTGAGGTGTGGATTCATGATAAGCTGTTTTTCTATGCATTGCTTGCTACTAAAGTGTATTTGTTTTTGGAGGAGAGTAGAGAGATGTTAATAAAAGTCACTAACAAATTATGTTATATATTTTTATAATTATTACGTTATTATTATTAGTTTCACGTTATTGTTTTAATATCTACTTTTTAATTACATTTCAGTAATTATAAAATGTACAACAATTTAAGTTTGATAAGGAGACACAAATAGGCTATGTAAAAAAATATTTTGGTCATAATTATACTGCAACTAAGTCTGCTAATAAAAAATTTTAAAAAATTGTAATCGTGAACAGAAAATCGTGAATCGTTACATCCCTTCTCACTAATGAGAGGTTTATCAACAGTTTTTCATTTATAGAATCTAATTACATATTTATTTGTTGGCTGCAAAGATGTTGCATTGCCAGGGCCAGCTCACGTGCAGTGTCAAGCAACTGAGCGATAACACAAAACCAAACAGGAATACAGTGCTCTATGAGTGGAAAATGCTTTTGCACACGGTTTAATTAGTGCATTAATTCAAACTGGGGTCATTACATGCTTCTCTTCTGGGTAATTACTTATTAATATTCCATTATATCAAAATACCAGGTCATCAGGTTACCACATGTTATTACGTGCAGAGTCAGGACAGTGGAGGGACCTACTGTCTCTCTCTTTTTTTTTTTTTTTTTTTTTTAATTTTGAAACATTGTTTTTTTCTGTTGTAGGTGACATTAAATACTAAGGCAGTAATGGGTGATTTTAAACACAGTTGGAGGATATTGCGGTTAGAAGCCTATTGACCTTATTGTACATTAAAGGAAAACAAATAGTATAACATGACCCCATAGGTAACTAGCTAGGCCTAATTTTTTTCCTTCCATTCTATAAAAATGCTTAATTTGGAGTACCGGTCAGTGCACAGTTACTGCCTCTATATGCAACTGGATATAGTCAGAAACATATACAATGTTAGGACTGATTCAAAAGAATTTCAAAGAAACATTTGAATTCACGAAGTAAATAGTTGTATTGTGCGTAGTGGCAGAGTGTTTTGTGTGTCATCATCAAATCAAGGAGATTGTGGGTTCAGTTTCCTCCCCATGTTACTGAGTTTTCTCTCTGTGTACTCCTGCTTCCTCCCACAAACATACGTACGTTATTTGGTCAATATAAAATTGGCATTGAATGTCTCTAAGTGTGAGCCCTGTGACTAACATAGTCCAGTATGTACCCTGATTCTGGCATATTTTTGCTAGGAAAATATCCAGACTCCACTGACCCCTGACAGTAATATGTGAAATAAAATGAATGAATGCATGAATGTTGCTTTTTTGTGATGGTACTGTGTAATGCTGTATGCTCCACTTGTGCTTGTATAGCAGGGACCCTGGACTGCATTAACTTATCTATAGATTGGCAGCTGGATCCTCATGTGTCCTTGAGTCAGACACTACACCTCAACCAGTCCCCTAGCTGCTCCTGCACACTGATGGTCTACTGCATCTGAATGTCCACTAGGATGTTAGTGTATTTTCCCAATAGAGAAATTCTTTCATGCAATATATGCTTTCGTAACAAATATTCAGTACAAGCAATGTCTGCGATAACTCAATTTACTCTAAGTGCACTGTGGATCACTGTGAATTGAATACAGCAATGCTACAATATTTTCCCTTACTGTGCACTTCTTACATTAGGTCCCATTCACCGCCGCTTGCGATTCTTAATTAAAGATCACATCAAGTCAGCGATCGGCGTGGAGACCCCCCTCACTCACCATGTGTTGTCTGTACTTCCCATCACTAGTCATTATTTCTGCACAGATGTCTCCATTTCTCTTATTAAGCCACCCAGGCCTTAGTAATGGGTGACTCTGCACAGCAGCTAGAATACAAAGAAGAAGTCAGTCCAAACCAGGGGCTTGCAGCGGACGCGCTAAGGTTACAGAAAGGAGTGTAATTTGAGAAGTCGATTATTGGGTCATTGCAACCCTCTGCGACTGATCCCGGTCATTTATTCTTTGCCGGGATAATTACCAACATAGACCTTTGCAGTGCAGGGGTGCAGTGTGGTGAGACAAATCCACCATCATAAGGTTTTATCGGCTGATAATTTCACCAAAGGACACAGTACGCAGTTTGGGGTCAGGCCATTAATGTCCCTACCATTCTGTACACATTTTTATTTATTTTTTTTTTTTTGCTCTCTCCACAGCCTGGGCTTGTTGTTGTCATTTCCCATCTTGCTTTCAATTCAATCTTTTGCCGGTTGCATCTTTGTCAAGCGCAGTTAGTATGTGAACTCTCACAGATGGGCTTGACCAGATTTTGCCCAGTCCCCTTCTGAGATGACAGACCCAAAATGCTGTCCATTTTTATTTTGGGTGGAAATGTAGCCAAGCATGAAGGCAGCAGGGGTAGAAGGAGGGAGGGAGTGGGTGCTTGCCACTAACATAATATTTATCATGATGTTATGGCCATAACACATTTCCTTTTTGCATTTTACAAATTTCTGCAATGTAATACAGCCAGAAAGAGTGCCAAGCTAATGTACTCTTTGTGCCAGTTGCAAGCCTGGATAAACTTTTGACAAATCAATATACAAATACTGCACAATGATTGACTGTGAGGAGGAAGGGGAAAGCTGGAAGGAAATTCCTGCAACCTATTTTTTATTCACCACAAAGTATGTTTATTATAAAGTGCTAACATAAAGCTGTAGAAAAACATACTTAATAATTCACATAGTATCAGGACAAATTATATTCTTAAAGTAATTTCAAAGTAAAAACAAAACAAACTCAAAGTCCTGAACTTTTGAATAGACCCATGTTAACTGGCTAAATTTCCTCATCCATTCAGGTAGACCTTTCCACAGAGAACACTCTTTGTACTTTCTGCTGAAATAGTCAGAAATACCCTGAGTAAACTGTGATCAAAGTTGTTGCTTGAGGCTGTAAGAGTAAAAATAATGCAGACTCAAAAACTCCAGCCACATTAGAGAAAAGAAAAATGATGACAAGTGACAAATTACATAATAATTTATCTGTTCATTACCTTTCTTCAGTTCATTCCCTCCTAGCCGGAGCATAGCCTAGCCGCTAAGGGTGGCGTACACTATAGGAGCGCTAACCACTCTGCCAGCATGCACTCCTAACAAATAACATATTGAATTTTATAAAAGACAAATCTGCAGTAATGTTTTATTGTGAATTTTCATGCCATAGCCCTTTGATCACATGGAGACCAAAGTGTTGCCGTGTGTTATGAGCTCTTGTATTAAAGCTAACAATCAGATAGTGCTGTAAAGTCTGATAGTGTCTGAAGTCTCCCTGAAACAAACCATACCAAATATTCTAGAAGTATGAGAAGAAGACAAAAACAAGAGCTAGATATAAACAGCGAAGAGTGCAACAGGTTAAGAGTGGGCAGCTTTGATTTCATTTTAATGGCTGTTTTGTCTTTGAAGATTTTTGAAGACATGTAAATAATGAATGCAGTATTTGCAACAACAGCCTTGTATGACCCATATATTTTGGCTCTGACCATATAATGCTTCTCAAATGGTACACTGCAATCCTTATCTACCTATTAGCTTGCATTTTCCTCAAACAGATTTTGTGATTTATCTACCCACTTACGTTCAGTGACCCAAACGCTGTCCCCTTTTTTGGCCTGGGTGAAAAGTAGCCAAGCATGAAGGCAGTACGGACCCAGGGGAGAGGTTGGGGGTGGGGGTGGGGATGGGGGGGTGTCGTGGCTCTCTTCCCAGGAGCATGTGAGGTGAACACAGTGATGTTTGCTGACAGCTCCCCGAGAGGTGCCTGGCCCTCACGCTCTCCGATCCCACACTCTCCCTTTGCATAAGCATCAGCCTGTCTTCCCTGTTCCTCCTTGGGGCTACTCGAAAATCATTTGCTCCATTCCAGAAGTTGAAATACATTCAGCCTAAGTGGTAGTAACTGTAATTGAATATTTTTTAGGTAAACAAACAACTCGAGGTGAGGTTTTGATGCTATATCCTGACTACTTGTCGTGATGAATCACCTCTTATTAGTGCATAATTTGCAGCACACTATTAATTATGTGTTGTTGTTGTTTTTTTTTATCTGGAACGCACTGGCACCTGATTAAAGCACCAACGTGGCGGTAAATCTCTTGCTTTACACTGCTGACCCTGACCTCATGTGGAGAGCGCGGTATCTCTTCCGGCACTGCTTCACTTTGAACAACCAGCGTTTGAACACAAGCCTCGGTTAAATGTCAGCCAGTTTTTTTAGCCTGTGTAATGTTAAAAAAAAAAAAAAAAAAAGTTAATGGAATATATAAACTCTGAATTTTGAGTCACTTTTTAAAGTTTTAAAATTATGCTGAGAGAAAAGATTAATTAACCATGTAAAAAAATACAGTACTGATGGCACATTCACATTGTGTGGAAAATGGTGAGTCATAAAAGTGCCACACATGTAACTAGCATTGCCAAGAAGGTTTGTTGTTGTTGTTGTTGTTGTTGTTGTTGTTGTTGTTGATGTTGTTTTTGCTAGAATTGATTTGTTGGTTTGTTGTGGGTTGAACATTTACCCCTGAACTAGAAAGTCTGGCCACAACTCTCCAAGTGTCTCATTTTATTTGAAGCAACTTTCTAAACATGTAGGCATTTCTTTTTCTATATTATAAAATACTATCATATACATTTTTATAGTGGGGCAAAAAGACTTTGTTTATTCACAGTTAAATCGTTTCAGTCCAATCCACTTTATTTCTGTAGCACATCTTACAAAAACAGACAGTTTCCAAAGTGCTGCACAAGAATATTAAACAATAAATTAATTAATTAATAAATGCTCTATTTAACCTTAATAGCTTCCATTAAAACAATAAAAACGAGTAAAATCAAATGAGAAGAGCAATACACTTTAAAAAGCAATAAACAAGTAAAAACTATAAAATAAATAAAACAAAACAATAAAAGACATAGGACCACACAACTCAGGCCGAGTTAGAAGCCAGAGAATAAAAGTGAGTCTTAAGACGAGACTTAAATCATTGGACTGTGGGGGCTGTTTTGGGGGAGCAGAGCATTCCACAGTCTGGGGCCAACCACAGAGAAGGCCTGGTCCCCCCTGGTTTTCAGTCTTGTCTTAGGAACCACGAGCTTCTGGCTATGACTCTTTATCACTTCAAAAGGTGTCCCTAATTTGGCAAAATGTTTCCATTTTTATGAATTTCAAGATTGCACATCATCATTTTTGAGGTGCCAATGTTTTAACTAGTTTTTTTGTTTTAAACCTGACAAAAAAGACATTCTTTGTAAACATTGTTACAAACGTACATTTTCAGTTATTTAGTTGTGTTAGTTTATCAATATGTACAGTACAGTATCTATTTTCTCTTTTACAGCGGTGGAATGTGGATTGCATAGTAATAGCTCGCAGCTGCAGCCTTATTTGACTTAAAAGTACAAGTAAAATATATAAAAAGCAAAGTGCAGGTGCGCCAGGAGAGCGTCCGTCAGACAGCAGAATTTAAGTGACTAAATAAGTAAGCAGCTATTGCGTCTGACAGTTCTGTAGTCCCCAGCCTAATTACTGCTGGTACACTGGAGTTTAGCTTCATTTTATTCAGCTACAACTCATGCACGTTAAAATTCTGTACCGCTGTGCTGGGCTTTATGAGAATAATTAGCCCAGTCATAATGGAATTAACGGACCTCCAACACCCATTCACTGTTTTTAATGGCGCTCGATGCATGGTAAATGTAATGCCCTACTATGTATTCCACTCTGTGCAGTCTTTTTTATGGGGAGTTATACAAGAGGCAAACCTGCATCCTCTGCGTCGTCTGAATTCCAGCCATGCAGATCTTTGTGCATCATCACTGAGATTCTGATAACCGTGCGGGAATATGATCAAGATAGGCATGATGGCTGACGCATCTAGTAGCTTGGCCTCTGTCAGTATTGTCGAGAGCAGAGTAATTGGCACATGAAAAGAGGTGTTTGCGTTGGCTTCAGTCGCACGCAGCCCGCGCGCATCTTCAAACGCTCTCCCCTCCTACAGTTCATTTTTTTCCCTTGAAGTGCTTACCTTGCAAGAGCCGTGAAGGGAGGAAATATTGTCCTGCAGCATGTACTCACTCCAACATTAATAGTCCTGGAAAGATGAAGGCATTTCTCTTGAGCATATCTCTTCTTTTTTTCTTTTTTTTTTTTTTTTCCTTTTTTTTTTGTCTTGAACAGGTTGACGTTGATACTTGTAACTGACCAGCTGATATGAACTGAGCCCCTGTTGTGGTTTCAGAAAATTAGCACCTTTAGCTATATTTTGTTCAATTTATTTAGACATGAACTTCCAAATTGTGAATGAATCACTACAGCGAGGAAGCTCTTTCAAAGGCAATCACATTTCACGCTGGCCTACATCACAATGGCTTTATTAGCCCAGTTTAGCTGCCAATCCAATACGGTCTAGGCAGGCTCTCTCTGACTGAGGTATCTAACTGTTTCTCATATTAACTGTGGTGGGTGGTCAGCATTATCGTACCACACAATTCCTCCGTCATCAGCACTTCCATTTTCATCTGAGAGACCAGAATAACTTCATACAAAGACATGTTTATTTGCAGAGGACCTGCTCGGCTAAAGACGAGAAAAAATAAAATAAAATATCAATATGCTGGCGGAGCGTTGCAGAGTGAATCGGCTTCCATACTCAGAGACGCAGAGAGAGGAGAATGTGGATCCTCATTATGTGGGAGTCCATCTCGGGCTGCTGTGTCCGTAGAGATTTCAGAGTGCTACTGTTAGCAAAGAGTGTGAAGGCAATGAAGAGTGTAAGAACATACAGCCTGCAGTCTGACGTTGACATTTTAGTATTTTTGCATGATGTGTCCAGTTGATTTGTTTTTGATAGTCCATTCTGATAACTCAAAAAGTAACTGGCGGATTTTTCAGGAAAGGTCAATAAAGGCGCCAGGAAAGAAAGTATTTGTTTTGGGGTGGATCAGGAACACTGCCGGGGATATTTTAAATTATTTTTTGTCATTGTGAGATAGGGCCAACGATTCTGATTCCAAGGAGTCAAAGAAAGAAACATTTAAGTTTCTTTGTTTACATAATTTTGAGATTTGAGATGGCTCAGTGGCTCAGTGGATTAGCCCAGATCTAGAATATCTCAAATTCAAGTCCAGGTCTGCGCACTAAATCTTTACTATTGCAAGATAGTGCCAGCGATTGGCAGATGTAAATTCTATTTTAAGCAATTTGTAAAAAAAACTTGTAGAGGAGTGTCCATTGATTAGAATAAAGAGGAGGGTACATTTTTATAGTGGTGCAAAAAATGTCTGTTATTTGACAAAACACTTATCATGTCAGAATTAGTTTATTTATTTATTTATTTTTTTTTTTTGTCAAGGCCTTATTTTTAAGCTGTTTCTTTTTAGCAGTGCTGAGCAGGAGTGATTGACCCATCACTAATCAGAATCAAGATTGCACATAATTATTTCTGAGATGTCAATATTTTGATTAGTTATGTTTTTAAACAAAGACCAAGATTGTAAACATTTTAAGTTACATGTCATCATTTTTGGCAGTTTCTCCTTTACTGTAGTACTGTGGATTCCATATGAATAGCCGGCAGCTGCAGCATTATTTGACTCCAACATTTTGTATAATGCATCCGGTTGACTTGTTGTAAGGAGGCGTCCCAGGTAATCACAGAAAAGCACATGTGTATATATATATATATATATTCATGTCCACGCCCAGAAAGTGATGTACATCTTCGTGCTGTTTTTGCTGATGACGGTCTCCATGATGAGAAGACAGCGAGGGTTAATGGCTTTGTTTTCCTGCTGTCAGTCTGTGGCACATTTCACCTCGTAGCCTACAGAGCTGACCGCCCATCCTACAGCTCACACATCCTCATTATAGTCATTCTGATTATACGGCTCAGCTTCACTTCTGATCTCCCATTGTTCTTGTGACGGCAAGGATGTCAGGACCAAACAAAGCATGTATTTTTCCAAATGACAGGTAAGAGACAGTGGTTCGCTTTTTAAACATCAGGTGCTTCTAATACAGTTCAGAATGATGGCATTGACTTTACTATTAATCAGGCCTGCCACATAGAGGTAGGCAGTGTTGTTTTTAAATCAGAATAGTGAACGAGTGATGATAAATAGGTTTTGGCAGGCTGCTGTTGTACACAGTCTAGGGCACTATGTCCCAAACTTCACAAGACCCACTTTTTGAAATAACTAATCACTGTGACCCACCTAATTATAGAGCTCATTTATAAGTCATGATGAGAACAGTTTTGTTCAGAAAAGCACATCGTCTGCCATTTTGACAGTCTAAATACTGTATACACGACAGCCATTCAGTTAGAGCAGCCATTCCCAAAGTCACTGGCTGCGGCCTCCTTAAATTTCTGAAAATCCCACACGGACCCCAACAATAGAACTTCCCTTTAGTTAATAATCTGTCCTGTTTTTTCCTCATATATTTCTATAAAAAAATTAGCAAAAACACAAAAAATAGTATATAACTGTAATTCAAACTGAATTTCATTTTATGTACTTAATTTAGACAGCCTCTGGGGCCCCTCTGCAGTGCCTTCGCAGGCCCCCAGGGAGCCCCGGACCACACTTTGGGAACCACTGAGTTAGAATTTGAACTTTTGCTTTGTGCACCTGTCACAGAAAATGTCAGAGGTGGAAGAAATGCTCTTCAGTACTGTAGTACTAAACTTTGCAAAAGCTACTACTGCTACTGTACCAAATCTTTTTTTGAGTAAAAGTTTAAAAAAAAATTCAAAAATGTACACAAGTAAAAGCAATAGTGTGGGTCAGAAAATGTACTCCATAAGTACTCGAATGTACGAGTTAGTTTTTGCCACTGTTAAACATCTGCTTGTAATAAGTTATACCCATTACCAGTACTGTACACTGAGATTGCTTTTCTATTATTCACTAAGTACAGTAATTAAGTGTTAATATGAACGTTTAGAGCACTGCTATTAGAACTGAAATGCAAATTAAGCAGGGGACACAAATTACTATTCTCACTTTAAGGTCATAACCCATGAGGAGAGTTGAACAGTCTATGATTTCTTCCTTTTATTTTTGCAGTGCAGTCTTTAGCTCCTTTGCTCTCCCGTCGACTTAATTGGTTAAAAAGACGCTGTTTAGCGAGCTGCTTTTAGAGTTAGTTAGACATTTCAAAAGCTGCTGTCAGTGAAATTGAGGTCACACAAAATGAAGGACTCTGGGATCAGTGGGGGCTGTATTAGTAAGGGGGTCAGTTAACATGACTGGTAAAGGTGACTAGAATGCAAATGAGAGGTCAAACTTTTACTTCTGAAACCTCAGGGGGACATTTAATATGCCTATTAAAGATCAATGTTGAACCTTTTCACCTTTATTGACCAAGATGCCATTGTCTTCCTCTGTCCTCTTGTCGTTCTGATTACTCAGGAGGCACTGCAGCCGTGACAGGCCAGAGCAGAGCATATAGGGCCTTAGCTTTGTGGCAATTAACCACAGTGTACACTAAATGGCCTTGTCTCAAGTTAATTTAGCTTTGTGTGCACTGTGTCTTGGTTAATGCACGTCTGAGTGCTGTGGTCACTGCAAGTATGATCCAATATTGCAACATAATCCACTTTCTCTACCACATAACATGATTGAGTTATTAAACATGGTTACTTGCTCTGTCCATGTGATTATCTAGTCCACATTATTGAGGATAGAGAACTCTGCTCATATATGAAAAAGAACATAATGACTTTGTTTTTGTGACCATTATTTTTTAACAACTTTTACCCATTTCTGTCAAGGAGGGTATGTTTTTGCTGGAATTGCTTTGCTTGTTAGCAAGATAACTCAAAAAGGTACGGTCAGATTAAAATCACATGTTCAGGAAAGGTCAGTAATGGGTCAAGGAACAAAAGTTTTTGGTCTGGATCTTTGCCATTGCAAGATTTAGATGTAACTGGATTATGGTGCGGAACTGTGCCTTGGCGATGGTCTGCACTAGCGATTGAAGTTGATAAGTAAGTAAGAGTAAGAATACCTTTATTAGTCCCACAGTGGGGAAATTGCAAAAATAAATAAATGCAAACAAGAAAAGTGCAAGTTTCTAGTTTAATAAGATCACATCTTGATTGCACTTGTCTTGATCTTAGTATACTGTTAACCCTTTCCTCCATTGTGATTCTCAAACCTTATTGTGAATTGACAAATAATAACTTTGGTTTGGTTATCCAGGTTATTTTAGTTCATGTTGGTGACACTTGCAGAGACTTCCTGGATATTATAACTTAATTGCTGATTTAGAACTCTTGCTGTGACAGACCAGACCAGAGCATATAGGAGTCCTGGTTTTGTGGCAATTAACCGTAATCTAAACTGAATGGCCCTATCCATTCCAGAGAGTCATTTAGTTCCATATACACAGCCTCACGCTGGTTGTGTGTTGCACAAAGGGGGAACTGATGAGGAACAAATAGCCTCCATATGCAGCTGTACTATAAATATCACCTCCCTGTGTTGTCAGATATGCTCCAAAAGCAGAAAAAGTTGCTATGGAATTTCTTGTTGAATATTTGAAAACTGGAACATTTGACGAGACGGAGCAGTTAGTGTAATCTGCGTTTGAAAAGGCCTCAGGACGCAGAGATAAGTCACGGCGGCACCATCAGCTTCAGCTCTATCTTCTGCCTCATTTGTTCCTGTCCAAATGAGATAGGCTGCTATCTGTTGGCAGCCGTCCCGCAGTGAGACAGTGACAGGAACGACGCGGGATCTTTAGAAGTATCACCTGGGTGGCCCGCGACCTGTCATTCCACCTAGAGTGCAAACAGCTCCAATCAGCCGTGTGGGGGGGCGATTAGAGGTCGAACCAGGACGGAGACAGACAAGCGAGGATCATGTCAAAACAGTGGGGGGAAGGCACAGCGCGAATTAACTGAGTCAACAGTGAGCGCATGGAGAGACTATAGAGATTATATTGGGATTTTTCAAATGCATTAAAAAATGTAGTTTGATTGGAATGCCATTTATTAATTCTATGAACTGCAAAAAAAAAAAAAAAAAAAAAAAAAAACATGAAAACCAGTCTTCAGGGCAATGCTCACATTTTTTCCTAGATAAAATGCAAAAATGCCAAGTAAAACTCACTCTGCTTGCTAAATTATTTATTAGATGTTTTCTCTTACATTACATAAAAAAAAAAATAAAAATCTAATTTATGGTAAAAAAAACTGGCAGCTGTGGTTGCCAATATTTTAGAGTAAAAAATCTAGTATACGTATAAAACGTTTACATTAAATGAATGACTGCATCCATTTTTCCTCCTTGTCTTTTTGACTCAGTTTCTGATCAACATACCAATGTGTTGATTTACAGTACTGTACTGTGAAAAATAAAGGTAAGTACTGAAAAGCAGTGAAATTCTGGCTACCACATGCAGCTACCAGTCTTAAGCTCTAGTTGCACAGGATTAGTATTACCTAGGGACCTCCAGTAATTTGTAATAATTGCCAAGGTTGTCAGTGATATTTATCCTGTGCAAATCTGCTATGCATGTAAAAATGTTAGTAAAAATTCTCCTGAAAATTACCTACCATATTTCAGCCAACACAGGAGTCCTCTTATAAAACTAGTCCCGTGCTAATCCCCATGTCTGTGATTCAGGCTGTTTTTGTCAGGAGATTGTTTCCGTAAAAGATCGTAAAAGTTATCCAAAATGTCTCATTTGTTCCTACTCCGAAACGATTACTTTTTTCCCTCTGATTAAAAAGTAAAAAAGAGAAAACAAACTACGGTGAAGACGTGACCCGGAAGCACCCCCCAAGTTTTTGGAGCTACATGGAGGTCCTTTTGAAAAGTTTGTACGCTTTTTGTGCTAAAGTTAAATCAAAAGCGACGTATCTCAGTGAATGGAATAAGAGAGGGGGCGCCACTCTTCCCGAATTACAGGGTTCAAAGTCAGGATTATCTTGTTTTAGCTTTTTTTTTTTTTTTTTTTAGCTTTTATCTCTGTTTAATAATTGTTATTTTCTAGTTCAGCTCAATGCATCATCAGCCAGAGTGGAACAGTTTTCTTATGTGCATGTAAAGTTGGACAGACACTGTATTCCAGATAAATGCCGTAATAGAGCTGTCAGTGTACTCCATCTAAACTGGTAAACATAGCAGTTGTGATGTTGTTACCAAGTGGCTGGACAGGTGGACAGTCCGCCTTCTAAATGTCCCTGTCACTCCACTAAAAGGGTGTTAGCGTGTTAGGCCAGGCTGGATGTTTACCACTCCTGCCTCTCTGGTACAAGTGCTCTCCTGATACTGTGCCGATCCATACAAGACCCGAGAGACACCCTCCTCCTCCTCCTCCTCTTCAGCTCCTGTTTAAACTCTAATCTGAAGCCACCGTGGTAAACAAGGAGAGTCTGACCGGGCTGATTTGCATGTGGAGCAGAAGAAAGGGAGGAGCACCGCACCTGTTGCATCATGGTCTATGGGATATCTGTAATGGGCTTTGATTTATGGAGGAGCCGAGTCTAGCACGCTCTCCACCTCCTGAGATCCAAGGCGTATTCATTAACTTTCAAAGTCAATAAAACGCATCTATCCTTGTGTTTTCTGTTCACAGAAAAAATGGCTAAAAGTAGCGTCATGCTGCATCAGTTCTTTAGTGAGGGTTGTTACTCGCCATCTAAAAATGTCATATCACGGCTCTTGCATTCGTACTAAGCACCACCTTAACACGTAGTTTCTTGTAAAGGTTAACTTCTGCTGTGGATTTGTCAAAGCTATTGCAGCTCTTTTTTTTTAATCTGTCACATTCTACTCTGGTGCACTTTACGTATTAATAGCGAGAAGAGCAAACTCATATTTTGTGATGCCTTGCTGCCTGTGTGCGTGGTACGCCAATGGCAGACTCAGCAGTCATTGGCGAATCTTCTGATATTATCCGCATCTCTCCCCACGGCGGGCTCTTCCATTACAGTGGAAATGAAGAGTGAGAGAGGTCAGGGCAGTCAAATAAACAATTTTAGGTGGGGAAATTTCATTATGTGTCGAACCGGGGAGAATGGTTTGCAGAGAGATTTGTTTCCTCAATTAAGCGCCGCCTCCAGCTGGAGACGAGATCTTTTTGTTTTCCGACCACTGTGATTATCAAAGTACCATTCCTCTCTCCTCTATCACTTAATGTCTTGGTCTCTTAACTCCACTGCTTCTGCTCAGTGGGATGGAACAAGAGCGACTCGATTTGTTTTCCATTTGGATTAGAGGAAACTCATGTGATCATCTAATAGTATGGTGTAATAGGAATCATCTGTGGAAAAAAGTAGACTTAATGATGTAATTTAGGCTTTATTATTAATGATTTTAATCTGCTGGTACACTCCAATAAGGGACACTCTGATTGGCAGTTGAATGATGGCTGCCGGTGAAGTTAGGAAAGTAGTGCTAGATACGTCTTTTTACACACAGAAACAGTGCTAAAAAGAAAAACATATTTGAAAAAAAGGGAAGTGAAACAGTTAAAAATTGACAATGAAAGACGTGATGTTTAACTATGTGGAGAAAATTTGCATTGGGCCAATGCTAAACTCAACGCTAGAAGTTTAAAGTTCCTATAGTGTGTTTTTTTCAGGGCTTTTGGACGCTTTTGCTTTAGTATTTCACACTTTTAAAACTTACAATGTATATGTATGAAAAACGTATTCTTTTGGGGAGCTGTTTCCTTTATTTTGCAGAAAATGGTTGAATTAGGTGTGATGCCCTCTGCTGGCAATGGTGGGGAATGGACAGAGCATATAATGGCTAATTAGCATGGCTATTTGGGGCTAACAGTTGGATAAATGAGCTACGTAGTGATGGCAGTTTAAGCGCTGAAATCATCACAATAAGTCTGTGGATGGTGTATGGGTGCAGGAGCACTTCCTGGTTTCACATGTCTACATGAGTGGTGAGACCGAGCGTTTTCAGCTCTTGAGAAGGGGACAGCCTCAGCAAACAGGAATACTCAAACGTGAATAAAACAAAATACTACTGGAGGTTTGTTTTTGAGGTGTAAACAATAATATGACATGGTTAAAAGCTCCAATAGGTCAAATTAGCATAAGACACTTTTCAGTTTGCCATATATTAGTATTTTGAGGTTGATATTTACATTGGTTAATAAAATAAAATCAGAAAAATAGCCATACTGTTGGTGGTGGTGAGTAGTGGGGTTGGAAATGCTATAGGTAACAGTTTTCATTGTAACAGCACTAGTACAATAGGGTAGTTCAGCTTTAATTTCTTGGCCTCTAAACTCCCCTTCCTCTGCTCAGTAGGCTTAAGATTAGCCAAATGTGTACTCTCTGGTCTTGGAGCGCTCACTGTGTTGTCCTATTTTGTGAACTGTGTGGATCATCACGGTCTCACCAGCCCCAGCTCTCGGCTTCTGTTTGAGTTTGTTTGTACCAGATTGCTTTGTTGTGCGTCTTTTAACAATGTTCTGTGGGTTAGGGATCACAGTGGAGTTTTCAGATGTGGCTTTTGGCTGACTTTAAATAGCTGTGAAAGTTTCGGCACTGTGCTACAAACAAATTCTGCTCAGCTTTAATGGCCTTTTCTCTCAGCTCTCTGGGTTTGTATGATGTCATTAGATTCAAAGGCTCCATAATAATTAAGTGTTTTATCCTGTAATATATGGATTTCAGCAGATAATAACTAGGTGCGTAAAATTACAATGAGAGTATTTGATCGATTTAATGACCAGCAATTCAGTCGACCCTCAATACAGAATGCAACTATTCTTTTTCTTTAGGATACATATCTTGCCAAAGGAAAAATTAAAGTTAATTAAAATGAATGCGTCTTCTGTCAGCTGAATTTAAACCAAACTATTGAAATTGATATTTTAATGTATTGCAGTGTAAGCTGTTACAGAGTCTGTTATCTAAAATCATCTGTGGGTGTAAAGCAGGGTACAACCTGGACTTTGCCACTGCAAATGATATGCCTTCTAGTGTCCAGTGATTTGCGAATTCATTTGGCATAGGTTTTGAGTCAGATGCCCTTCCTGACACATTCCTATAATTTTATCTGAACTTGGCACTACCACAAAGAGTACACAGAACTGTGACCTCCTATGGACTGATATAAGGTACAACCTAGACAATCAGCAATATGGAAGCTACTACCATTATTGCAAAACTATTTTCTACTAACCAGCTAGTGTATTTTCCTAATACTAGATATAGTGGTTTAATTTCCTGAACTTAATCTGCCCTGTCAAAAAAATAATTTCATCACTAAATCTCTAAATCTCTTGTGGATTTTGGCTCTCTGTTTGCATCTCAGTATGTATACACCCCAAACTAATGTGACTTGTTTCCAGTAAATCTGCATGCAGTTTACATGGTGCACTATATTTATAACTATATACATTCAACTAATGCAGCAGTGTCGTGCAGATACAATATGTTTCGCAGCTCACTGAACCAAAACTTTCTTCAGTACCAACCAAGCAGTTGTTAAATTAAAAACACTGAGACAGGCAGCACTTGTCCCAGTGCTGCCTGTTTGCTCCTGATTGGCGATCCATTCCTAATAATGCATTGATGTTTGGCCCAGGCCTGCCACAGCCTGGGTTTGTGGAAACAGATTTGAAGACAGAGCCAGAGATGACACATGGGCCTGCAGTGGATGATGAGCTGTCCCAGAATGAGGACACTGAGACGAGGGATAGACCCGGAAAGAGACAGATGTTTGCAATATGAATGTGGACAGAAACCAGCAAAAGCTATGTAAGCACCTGTAGGGAGCATGTGTTTACATCAGGTTTATTCTGTGTCAGTGTTATTCTCTTACATATTCTTCAGCTCTGTGTACTTCTGTAAACCTCTGTGTGCGTCATTTATTGGTCAATTACTAATCACTAATGAACTACAGACAGACTGGACTCCATTAGAGACCACTTAAAAATGGACATCCTAGCATGATTCAATATTAGCGTTACCTTTGTGTGACTTCCCCATTTAAATCTCCAATTACTTGTGGAAAAAAAAAGAACACGGTGCCATGTAATTCATTCATGCTTTCAACAAAAAGCCAAATCAAATCAGCTGTTACACAAACACGAGTTTCCCTTTTAATGTGTAATTTTCATCAAACGCATTTCCATTTTTCATCACACACTTCCCAGTGTGTTAGTCCTCTGGGAATGATCTGTCAGATGGATGACTCATATATTCAAGAAGTATTCATTTGGAATTACTCAAACACTTTCAAATCAAAGGCCACAATTTGGCAGCTATTTTGTCAGACACAAGTGTGGAATGACATGCGCTGTGTGGCTGGTCAGTCAAAATGGGAGGCAGCTGGAGAATGGTAATAGTTTGCAATTTGTTTATGATAGACTACTGTACTGTACTGTATATGCTATGCTGTGCTCTTGTGCAAGGATTCCCGACTGGTGGGTCAGGGAGTGTCAATATACAATTGTTTTAATGCTTGACTCATTTGAAGCCTGTTGAGAGCTTTCAAAATTCAAGTGTCATAAATGTTGTTGAAATAATACAATTGCTTCTGTAAAAAATGACCAGGAATTAGGAATCAGACCACTTGGTAGCCACTGCAATGCTTTCCTTTTGGTTTTTCCCTGTCTTGAGTTGCCACAGCAAACCATCTGCCTCCTAGCCTGCAGAGATTTGCATATTTATTTGGCATAGAATTTTATGCCAGATGCCCTGTCTTGGCACAACCAACTTCAATATATGAGCTTGGAACTGGCACAACTGGCTTGTGACTGGACACTGTACAATTCCATACTAGAATATACTATTACATGACACATATACCAGTAATTTGTTTTTTATAATTTGCTAGAAACTGTTAATAGTTATGGAAATAGTCCTTTGTAATTTCTATAGTAAACACAAATATATCTGATAGAATGTGTTAAAAATCACAAAAAGGCATGATCAACTAAAATGCCCCTGTCACGCAGGTGGCTCACTGCTAATATTTCATTATGTGAGTTTGGCATTTGCAAACAGGGACACAGGGTCCAGGTCCTGACCTGAACTTCGTGAGTCAGTCTCCCAAAAGTTTCCTGCACTTATACGCTGATGCCTCCATTTGCAGTTGTCACTCGATTTCAGTCTGAGTCACTTCTCCAAAACAGAGCCTGAGTAGGACTGTAATCGGCTGGATATAGATGCGGGGTTTTAGTCTGGTGGTACAAAGCACTTTAAAATGTAGCTTTCATTCCAAATATTGCCTTGTGGATCTATTTTTTCCACTGGATGCATATATTTCTACATCAGCAATCCCAATGCTACTGTCATACTAAAAAATATAGTTTTGTCAGCTAGGACAGTAATGGGCCATGGAAGAAATCATTCTTTTTTTGTGAGGATCGAGAACACCACCGGGATCCAGGAATTTTTCATTGCTAGATAGGGCCAGAAATACTAACTCCAGTCACATGGGTCAGTAAAGGAACAAATTATTCGTTTTTGTGGATGTTTTTCCGTTTATTCCCATTAGGGGTCACGGGTACTGGAGCCTATCCCAGCAACTTTGGGCCTTAGGCAGGGTACACAACAGGGTAGACAACCATTCACTCTCACATTCATTCACTAGGGGACATTTGGAGTTACCATTTCACCTAAATAGAGCTTTTATCCTGAACTAAAAGATTGATGGTTCAAATAAGGCCTGGGCGTGATATATTTTTTCATTGTCAGAAAGGACCAGTGCTTTCGGAGTACTCCTAATTTATATCATGTAATCAGCCCGCGATTTTAATACCACAATTAAGTTTGTCGACTGTGCAATTCAAATTGCAACAAGTCTAACAACCCCATATGTTATTGGAAGTTGTTAATATGTCATTGAAAAACATTTTTGCAGTTTCCCGTTTTCCTGTGGCTGTCTGGAATAGAAATGTGCTCTGACAGTGAGATAATTGAATTGACCACCTTCACCGCCCACCGCTCTCCACCTTCGCTTCACACCTCCACTGTGTCTGTGTGCGGCGGATAGTGATTTCTTTGAGCTTTGCAGAAAAAAAGGAAAAAAAAAATAGTAAGAAGGGTGTGTATTGATCATTCTTCTTGAGTGTGGAGCTTCACAGATCACCAAGTTTCCCAGGCAGCCAATGTTTTTTTTTTTTTCCTTTTTGCACCAGCAGGGATGCTGTCTGCTCTCTTCTCGTGGGCTAAGAGTCTTTACCTTATCATTGTCCAGAATATAAATCAACATTATTTGGCGTAAACATAACAAAACAATATTGCCCACAATTTCTCTCTAGCGGCAGTAGGATAATGAAACATTATGATGGACACATAAAGTTTTAAAAGGGGAGTCTTGCACAGATGACAGCTTTAACTTCGATCGGCATAATGGTAGGTATCCAGCAGTGGAATTTTACTTGGCAGGGATAGACCCACTATTATTAATTAGTGACGTTGCCATATAGAGTAGCAGTGGATATCCTTTAGGCTTAGGTGAGATTTGTGAGTGACCCTGTGGTAAATGGATATATTTTGCAAAGTTGGTTTCAGTCACCTTTTACTTTGGCTATATATAAAAGTCACTAACAGTGCAACAGTATGAAGGCATTTCAGTATACAGCACTTCCAAATGACAGATTCAGTTAATGGGATTTATTTTAAAAATGCAACTTGCAATTTATACAACCAGCTAAACTAGCATTAGCATAACCTGAATTTACACCACGGTAGTGATTTACTGGTTGCATTGCAGATACCTTAAAAAATAAGTTGCAGAACTGTGACATACTCATTGCTTTCCTGTAGCCCTAGGTAAAAGTATTTCTTCTTAGCCATTACTTCATTCACAGTCAGTACCAAAGATATTAAAGGTACACTGTTATGCAAAATTTTAAATGCAGCTCAAAAACATACCTTAAGTTGTATTTAGTTTCATTCACGCTTGTTTGAGTAATCTATGCCCTAATGAAGAGCTGGAAACACTCGGTCTCACAACTACACGTACCAGGAAGTGCTCCTGCGTGTTTCTAAAGGACAGACACCGTCGCCAGACTCATTCTGATCATTTCAGTGCTTAAATTGCTGTCACTATGAAGCAGTCAGCTCATTTATCTGTCTGTCAGGTCATGTTGCTAATAGCCATTCTAATTAGCAAGTTTATGCTGGGTCCATTGCCAGCAGGGGGCATCAGACACCTAATCTAAGCATTCTCAGCAAACTGAAAGTAACAGCTCCCCCAAAGAAGGCATTTTTCATACATACATTACGTTTAATTAAATAATTTAATTAGTTATTTCAAAAAGCATAATATAGGACCTTTAAGTCCAGCCTGATGAACAAATGACTAGTTTAGTTTTTTTTTTTTTTTTACTACTGTGAAGGGCTTTGTAGCTTAATGGCTTCAGTATTTACCCTAGAAGTAGACCGTTTCAAGAGAGGCATGATATTTCGCCATTGTGAGATAGGGATTCTAAATAAATTGAATTGTTATAACAGCGTGATTTTACTTTGTGGACAACACAGCTACCGCTAACAGTTTTCCTCTCATATCTGATTGCATTGCACATAACTTAAATCACATTCAGTGCCTCCATGGGGATTCTTGCTGCTGAGTTTGAGTCACTATCAACTAGTAAAATGAAAAATGGATCTGCCAACAGTCAATCATGAGTATGTCTATAAAGATACAGAAAACACACAACATAATCAAATGGACACAAAATGGGTTAGAGAAATCAATGTGAATCCTGTCTGGAAAGAAAAGCCATTTGTCAGACAGCATTCAAAGTGGCATTAACAACATGCACTGCAGTCAGCCACCAGATGGCACTGCAGATGTTTTGGCTTCAGTTTTAAGTAGCTGGCACTTATTCTGTCAAGTACTTTCAAAAAAGTTGAAGAGTTGTATGTAAATGTATGTAAATGGACAAAGTTATACATTGGAAAACAAAGGAGTGGGTGTAGCTTGAGCTGCCTTCAGGCTTTTATTGTATCACATAATTGGAAAAGCAAAGAGTGCGCTTTTCTCCACCCAAACCCACATTTTGTTTATGGTCATATGCTCAAACAGATTTTAGCCCTCTGAGAAAATGTAAATGTGCATTCGGTCATGTTTACTCAAGCGTCCTCATTCTGACAGACCAGGCCATATGAAAAATGCGATTGGGCACATTTGATCCCATTTGTGTGATCTTTCGCACAACTGGAAAGGCCAGAAAACACGTGGAAGCATAATGTTGCCTTCCTTTTTTTCCCCTCAAATTAGCCCTACACAATGCATCCTGGTCTTAATATTTCAGAAGTGAACAGCTTGGCACAGCTTCCTTTCCCCCAGGCAACGACAAGGAAACCTATACCGCTGCCATGTGTGTCAAAGGCAGTGGTGCTAACGCTAACACACCCAGTGATCTGTTTGTGTGTACATATCAGGTTGAGTATGAATACCCTGGTTTATGTGATCAGGCAGAAAATACTGCGGTGAAGCGCACTGGTAGCCATCTTGACCTCCCATGGCGCGCTCCTGACTAATTACAAGGCAATTATCTGCTGTGCGCCGCTGTGAACTGGTCGCTCAGAGGGAGAATTAAAGTCTTGACATTTGCCTTTTTCCAGTGCCTTCTGTCATCCCGTATCTTTTTTCAAGACTTTTATAAATAGGCACTTGACAGTAATGGCTTTATTCATGATAACGTCATAGGGTCAGTTTAGACTAGGCTTTGGAAAGTGTTTGCATGTTTTAATTTTATCTAACGCCAGGATGCCTGTGGATTCGTCAGTTCTAATCTCCAATTTCATCCTCCACAGTTAGAGCGGCCATTTAATTCTCATTGTTGTGCCTCGGGGGAACTGATTTGCTCTGATTACAGGGGATCTCATTATCAGAAAAGACAAAGTAATGATGAGGGGAGCCTGCACCCTTGCACCTCCATATCAAAGCAATTATTTATATGGATTTCACTTGCTCTCTTATATTCCTCTCCCCTTGCTTGCTTTCACTCACAGTTGAAGCAGTGTTCAGCCTTCTGTAGCTCTTATTCTTCCCGAAAATCTTAAATCGTACCATCTCCGAGGCCGGCATGATAAAGAGCTAAAGGCGAATGGGAACATTGCAAGTCTGTGCCGGAAAAACTGCCCAAAGATGCCAATTTAGATGTCATTGTGTCTGGTTTTGAAGTGCGCCTTGTCTAATGGTGCCAGAGAGAAGGGGATGTAACAGAAAAAGCGGTTATTGCCTTCAGTGCGGTTATTATTCTGTGCTTTCCCCCCAATGCGGTCAGTCTCTGGATTGGTAGGAGCAGGGACGTAACAACCAGCGATCCGTCATTAGGCCACAAGCTTTGGCAAAAAAAAAAAGCTGAACCTCTACACATAACGCTTCAGCAGAATTGGAAAGAGAGTGCATCCTTTGTAGAATCAGAAGTGGTACTCAAGTTGTAGTTCTGTTATTTGGAAATAATATTACTCATGTAGATGTTAAAGTAGTCTACGGCGTTATTATTTAAGCAGCGGTTAAATGTATCCAATATAGATTTCAGCAACTACTACTACTACAATCCAGCCACAAGGGGTTACAAGCCAGTATACCCTGTGCCGGTCACAAGCACGCATAAATGAAGGGGGCTGCATCGGGAAGGGCATCTGGTGTAAAACGTCTGCCACTTCAACATGCAAATCACTGGATGCTAGGAGGCACATGATTTGCTTTGGCGCCCCCCAAAGGGAAAAGCCAAAAGGGAAGAAGACTACTACTACAAATGTAATACTTCAAACTACTACTGTTATGACTACTCTTTTACTGCTGCAGGTAGTACTTCTATTACATATTCAAGTATCTCCCAACTTTCCACACTAGTAACTTATACATAAAAAAATAAAATAAAATACTCACTTATTCTCTAAAAGTACAACTTAAACAATGTAAATAATAAGTGCATTTAAAATGATCCAGTTCCAAAAGGCAGTATTTAGCCTTGGAGTCAAGCTGCATCTGATCATGAGAAGGTGAGCTGTTTTACACCTCCTCCGCAAAATCCCTCCCGAAATCATTTCAAACATTCTGTTAATTAACTGTGAGCTGAAGTGTGCACTCCACTCCAGAGGCTCGGCTGGCACTCGCTCACGACCTTACTTTTTTTTCTGTGCATTTTACCACTGCAATCCTCTGTCCCTGGTGTGCAGTGTGGCGGGCCTGGAAAACACTAATAGGGGGCTCAATCAAGAGGAAAATTAAGTGTGCACAACAATGCCAAATGGAGTGTTTGGCTGCTGTAATGACTGTATAAGTCAGGATGAGATGACGGAGCATGTGACTAATGGACAGTGCGACGGTGGCAGTGCATCTGAATGTTCTTGTCAGCGTGAATTGGATTTTCTTTTATTACACTTCTCTTCATTTTCCAGATGAGAGTACACAAGTGTGTGTTGGGACAGAACTGTGGAGTCAGGCCATTTTTTGTCATAATATATTCAAGGCAAAACATCCTGCTCTTGTTTACCACATTTGCAGTGAGTAAAAGTTTGAGAAAAGTTTTGTTGTTAGATATTAGTCATAGGAGAGAAAAAGAAAGGCAATGACTCCAACTGGCAAAATAATGTCCTGCCATGGCAAATCACATGGCATAGTATAGCTTAGTATGGCATAGTATTGTATAGTATAATAATGTAGAGTTGTATACAGCAGAACGCTAAAGTATAGTATAGTATAGTGTATTTTCTCTATTGACTTTTCAAAAAAACTATTGGATTAGAGTTTAAAGCCTAATCTTATGGAGTAAGTCAAGATTATAACACAATTCATTTTAATCAAAACAATTATCTGAAACTTGAAAAAAAGCCAAAGTTAAAACGCAAGTCAATGGGAAAAAATGAATGGTAAATTTCCTTCCGGAACCAGATGTAAGAGGTCTCTGTTGAGCTCCATACAGCAAAGTAAAGCCTATTGTTTTGTATCTTGTTGCGGCCTTCCATCCACATCAAAATTCATCGGTGTAGGCGTCTTACAGACAGTGACATCTGTGCAAAAACAACTTTTTTCACTTCACCTTGAACAGTCTGCTTCTTATCATTTGGGGGAAAAAAATAAATCTTTACAATTTTTCTGGATGTGTGGTAAATGACTTAAAAGAGACAAATGCTGCTGCACACTTACATTGTAATGAAATTGTCAATCAAAGGTTGGAGTGGAGTATTCAAACCAAAATCAGTTTGGTCCTAAAACAGGTTTTTAAAAAATATATATATTGCATTAAAAACATAAAGTAAAAGCAAATGCATAAGCTTAACTGGCTTGTTTTCTGTCCAAATATTTAGCTCTTTCTTTGGGTTTTAGATGAATAAAATGACTATCCTGAACCTGCAAGCCTTACATTTTAAAGCTTGTAAGATACAAATCCTTGCATTCATGAAAATATGTAGCCCTAAAGTCACTTTAATAATTTCCGGTTAGTTTCTCATCAGAACTTACACAGTACATTCTGAAATCTCCACACAGTTGATGCTTTTATTCACAGAAAATTATATACACATATTATTGCTTCAAAATCCGACCTTGGCTCCTGAGCTGTGGACATGCTTGTCATTGCTCATTAAACTCGAGCTTCAATTTGAGTTATAAAATTCAAATTCAAATAGTATTCAAACGTTTGAAGTCTGCAGTGGTTTTAGTCACTGTTTAGTCACAGTGGGTCCATTTGAAAAGAACCCAAATCCACTGAATTTAAATGGCGATGATGCACAGTGGAGAAGATAGATGGAGACAAATATTTAAAGATCTAAAGGTCTATCTTTTTGATTGGACCAGGAGATATTCTAAACAACTGAGCGTGTTTACACATCCAGCAGAAGTCATTTACTTATATCCAGACAAATTCTCCATGCCCTACTTGTTACACCTTCGTCACAACAAGAAGTATTGCCAGTCATTCATTATTCATCTTCCAAATTGCCAGCTCAAGCGCCTGTTAGAAAGATGAATGAGGAGGAGGGAGTGGACTGTGAGACCGCTTGAGATTAAAGTATGGGAACAGACACAGAGTTGTTTTTTGTGTTTTTTCTCAAGCTCATATCTTTATTTTTATCTTCCCTTACCTTATCATAATCTCTCCCTCCTCCAAGCATTCAACAGCCGAGCTCAGACCAAACTGAACACCCAGCCCCAGGCGAGAGATGTCATCCAAAATAGGATTTGTAAAAAAAAAAAAAAAAAAAGCAATATATAGTTGACGTGGCGATGAACAGAGCTTTGCATACTGCAGGGCTTTTTAGCTGAGGTCGAGTGAGGATAAAGATACATTACAGGCAGTCGTTCACTCTCCACAGCCTATCCCCACTCACTCCACTATCTTCCTTTGGGAGACTGACTCTGCAGATTTTCAATTAGCTAAGGCCAAGTTGTCCTCATTAATAACACTCCGTTAAGATGATGCAAAGAGATTTTTTTACACTAGAAATTATGCAGGAGAATTATGCAACGGGCCCCGGAGTGTCTGTTTTTTTTTTTTTTTGTTTGTTTGTTTTTTTTCCTTCCTTGTTGCTTAGCCCCTACTCTGTCCCTCATGTTGCACTTAGCAGGGCCAATATAAGGCTAAATCGGGTTTACAGCTGTCTGCGTCTTAGTGTCAATCCATAAAACATCACTTAAGGGTTCGGCTCTCGTCTGGAGTTCGCCTCTTTCGTCTTGATTACTTGAGCTCCGTCTGCAGTCTTCACGCTTGTAGTTCAAAACAGAGCATGGTGAACTTTGGTTTGCAAGTGTAAAGCCCTAAAAACATGTTAGATATTGTCCTCATGGGATTATAATGTTCTAGCTGTGTTCTGAGCAGTGTAAGATGTTGATGTTTAAAGTTCTAATTAGCAACTATGGCATGCAAAAATCTATAAAACATGTTGTCAGAAGTTACATATTCACTTGGACACTTGAGGAAAAGAAATTGTAGACAGGATCATTAAACCTGTATGTTCAATAAAACTAGCTGTGCAATAAAGATTTGGAAACAGCTACAAAAAAGTAATTGTACTAAGGAAATTTCAACTCACTCTGGTTCCAATGACTAATTTAATAATTCCAGATGCAAAACATTACTCAAGAAAATTCCTAGCCCAAAAAGCACACCACAGCATTGTTGGAGCAAAAAGTAGCGGTAGAGGTCGTAACCTATAGGCCAGATGCTTGTGGGTGGTTCTGAGTAACTATGGGCCATAGGCGGGGTACACCCTGGACCGTGGCCAGCCATTTGCAGGGCTGACATAGAGGCATGCACTGACAGACAACCATTTACTCTCACATTCATTTACTATGGGCAGTTTAGAGTTACCATTTCAGCTCCGCATGTACTGTATGACTTTGAACAGTAACACAGGGAGAACACGCAAACTCCACTGAGACTCATTGCATTGGACAGCCCAAGGATCAAACCCCCAACCCCCTTGGAGAGGGGCAGGCGAAATTACCACTTTGCCTCTGTGCACCTCTTAATTTCATTAATTTATTTCGTTTTTTATGACTTGCTGAGTTAATTGCATGCTCTCTTGTCACATTAACTCACCTGTTTGTTGTATTAAATGGTTTGTGCCTATCTGAATGAACAAGAGTAAAAGATCAACTACCTCAAAATTAGTTTTAAGCGACTACAGTGTGAACCCACTCAGACGCTTGTGAGGAGCTTGGCCTGTCTTCTTGTTTGCACACAGACAGCTGCCTGAGCCCTTGTGATTCTCTTAATTGCAGGTTCAAGGTGAGCTGCGCACACTGCAGATTCCTCCAGTCCTGACCTGAATTCAGATCAGGTTTACTCTTTTTTTTTTTTTTTTTTTTTTTTGTTATTCATGACTCCCTACTGCGACTTACCTCCCATTTTTCCTTTTTTTAAGACGCTCTTTCTACAGCAAGGCTCTCCCTCCCTCTCTCTCTCTCTCTCTTTCTCTGCATGCATGTACAGCAGAATTACTTATAGGTTTTAATTAAAATTACAGTCTGTATCATGAATAGAGCACAGTCTAATGAAGATGAAGATGGGACGGAGATGTAAACATGTGGGACAGCACTTATCAGACGAGTGACGACAGCCATAACACAGCCTCAGCATCTCTTCAGCATGTGTCTCTTGGGGAAACATGTCGAGTGGATATTATTAATATTGTCTTAACTAAACACATCTCTCTGCCTTTGTAGCCTTTGTAGTTTGATTTATATTTTTGGCACTTCACATGTGCCATATGTTTGGCTAATGATATTTAAAAGCCTTTGTAAGAAATAGATTAGGAATAATAGTAAGGATTAGATTAAGAATGCATGATGGGTTTGATCCCACAATCATTTGCATGAAGAACATTCTGGATTCCTCCCACTGCACTATAAGACATGCATGTATACACTGATGACTATTTTGGTGACTCTAGAGTTGGCCATTGTGAATCACTGTGAATACAAAGGGTTGTTTCTTGTTGCTAAAATCTCTACAATCCTACTTCCTGGTCTGCCTTCGTGTTTGATCATTATTATTATAAGTTTGGTCTTTTTTAGTATTTGAATCATAGTTATTTGTATAACATTTTATGAAATGTTCCTCTTTTGTATGCTGATAATAATATCTATGTACTACCATAATATTTTCCTCAAATTCTGATCCAAATTTCTGATTACCCAAATAAAATCGACTCACTTTTTTGTCTTGGCCCAAGGTTTTGGGAACCACTGCTGTGATCCAGTAATGATACACAGCATCAAAATAATGCATGGATTAATATTTGCATTAAAAATATACATATTTATGTCTTTATGTCTTTTTGACAGGAACAAAACAAAAAGCATTGTTACAATAAAAGAAATACAGCCATTGCTATGTTTAAAGGCCTTATAGCTACTTGGTTCTAACACCTAACATAACTAAGGTTTGCTATCAAAACTATTGAAAACCATGCAATGCCATGGCTCAGTGGTATAGCTATAGCACATAAGCAGGGCAACTACAGCCTGCCTCAGTGTTGTTAGTTTGAGTCCGGATTCTGACAGTTTGCCGAATCTCTTTTCCCGCTCTCTCCCTGATTTCCTTCTATACTGTGACCTATCAATAAAACCTAAAAAATGTCCAGACTATGCTGAAATGCCATCTAATAGAATTTATGGTTAGCCTGAGACAATAAATCTGCTCTCTCAAAGACCGAGGTTTTGTGTATCCATCCGCCATCTCACCTTACTCGATTCTGGACAATTCTTGCAGATTGCTCTGGTATTACAACCACACTCAAACCCAGCCCTGCCTCTAGAATGTGGTAATCAAACAGTGTAATGTAGCAGCTGATGTAATGAAGAGGATAAGGTGGCCATAGATCTGCAGCGTCATGGAAGAGGAGCTGGAGTCAGGGGAGCCAGGCATTAATGTCAGCCTGCAAATATAGCTCTGGGGGCAGAGGCGGGCCATGTGGGAGTGATCGGGCCGTGTCAGGACTCCATGTGCCAGGCCTGATGGATCGAGGGGGAGCTCCTCGTCAATCACACCGGCTTCGTGTTCCCACTAATAGATCAGACCTCATCCCGGGAACTGTCCTGTGCAGGGTGTCGCCCCCCAGCAAACCCAAAGTCAGCAGGCAGGACACTGAATTTTTAATGTATTAGAGATCTATATTTATCCAATGTGAATACCTGGTGATACAAGCATATCATCAGTTTCCACATCTTTTCTTGGAGAAGGAGAAGCAGAGGAAATTCTGAGACTTTTTTGCTGAATATTTTACTCCTGCGACAAATGCTTTTTTTTTTTATTTACTAAAAATCCCACTTTTGCTTTTTAAAAAAAAGGTATTTGCAATGTGCATCTGTGAATGATTTTTGACACATTCTTCAAACTGAAAATGTAGTTACCACCAAATCTACACAGAACTATTGAATATGATTTGTCCTTGTTTTTCATACTAGTACAAGCACAAAGTCTCAAAAGCCTTGCTTTATACTGGTACAAGGTTTTTCATGTGTGATTAAAAAAAAAAAAGTATACCAAAAAACTCTTCTTTATTTTGCAGTACTACTTTGGGACTTTGACAGTCATGCCACTGATCAAACTCCTCTGTTTAATTGAAATTTATTGACAAATATTCTCTAATTAAAAAACACATCACCTCCTTTAAAATGATTCTGGCTACACCATCTATTATTCCAGTCCTTCACTTTGACTTGCTTTGCTCTGTCAGACATTTTTCACAGAATACGGCTCAACTTATCTGACACTAAGCAAATGCCAGACCAATTAACCTCCCCCAAAGGCTAATGAGAGGCGGCTCTATCATTTACATTGACTGTCAAACACTTTGCATCGTCCATAAGTGATGCAAGGACCATATCTGAGTTTCCGAGATACCTTCTAAAAACCAGACTTTTTTTTTTTTTTTTTGCTGACACAGACATACGTTGCTGTTTATCTGCAAATAACTTTGAACTTGCAGTGTCAAGCGGGTTACAAGGCGGAAGACCTGAGCCACTGACAGCTCGAGGATAGTCTACATTCACGGAAAAACATGTGGCGGTACTCACAGTATTATCTCCTTCAAGCAGGAATCCGTCTGCAGCCCTGTTACTGTACATGGCCGAGTCTGTGCAATAAGCTTCATCATCCGCAAAGCCCAGTGCCACAATGCCGCTCAGGTGCCACTGTAATAGCTCATGCTAAGTCCTGCTTTGCATGTAATCCCTGTCCTCTGATGGCCCCTTTGTTGAAAGAGCTTTTTAATGGAATTTGGTTGAGGATGTGTTGATGTAAAGATGAGATTTCTTGACTTAAGTGGATAGGCAGGTTTTGGGGGATAGCATTTTGGCACACTCCAATAAGGGATGTTGTCATTGGTTGTTAAATTGGTGGCCATAGAGAAAGTGTGTGCAAACCCAATTCCGAAGAAGTTGTGACACTGTTAAATGTAAATAAAAATATAATGTTTGAAGATCTTAAGGTATTGGGAACACGTGATTCTGAAGCACTACTGTTTCTTCTTGGGTTTGTCTTTTTTGGGGTCATTTGGCCATAGAAAAGTTTTCCATTTTAGCTCAGCCCATTTTAATAAAGTATGGCCCAAGGATGACCATTAGAGGGAAAAAAAAAAGTCCTTTTTTGGACTTGAGTTTTTAGGACAAAGTTTAGCCCTGGGAAGCAAAATGAAACTGGGATAAATATTGGCAATGCATTCACAAGATGTTTAACAAGGCTGAAATTATGGCTGGTTAGTAGCACTAAACTAAAACTAAGTTCTATAATTTTTATGTTAGCTCTAAACTTCAGTTAACGTGTCATATTATAGTATTTTGATGTGGCAAATAAAATCTACTGCAGCTTTAAGATCTCAGGAAACTCAGCGATGCCTCGACCCCGCTCATTAACAGCACACTTCCCCATTCAAAGTATCAACCGGCTCTAACTGAAGAAAAGTCATTTGTCGAAAGGGGTCAAATATTCTGTGAAAATACATCACAGCATTCATTTATTCAGCAGCGCAGTGGGAGTACGGACCAAGGCATATGTGATCCGCACACTAATCTGTTTCCCATTATCATTCTACATGTGCTCAATCTTTTATGGTGCGCTGAATTCACAGTACCATTCTCCAAAAAACATAAAATTTGCATTGCATTAATTACTTTCAGATAAATCAAAGGGCTTAAAAGTTTGAGCAAGCATTGTTATTCTTCAGGGCTCCACACATTGATAAGTGCATGTTTCTTTCAAATTTTATTACTAATATTTCCTTAAAGTAGCAGCTCCTTTTGCATGAATCCAGTTTTTTTCCACCGCACTGGCTTAGAAGAGGAAGTCCGTTCTCAGTGGAGCTAAGAAGTCAAAATCCGCTTTGCATTTTCCACCTTGTTGTGTTGTTAGAGAATAAACAACCAATTCGGGATCGATAGGACTTAATGAGTAGCCTCTCTGACACCGCTCTAGACCGCTGGGATCTCTCGAAACCTCAACTAATAGCCATTGTACGCTCTTGTAGCCAGACTTCTTCTTCTCTTCCTAATCCTCAGCAGGGATCTTTGGTTTAATTATTTTGCAGCCTGCCTCCATATGTGGCTTTCACGGCACATTACATGGGATGGACGACATGAGGAGAGAAGAAGGTTGTGTGAACAGATATCTCCTGTTAGGTATAAGGAGGACCTGGATTAACCTTTGAAGGAGGCCTCTTCAGAATGCAGTCATTAGGACTCTGAGGAATGATATACGTGAGGAAGATTAGAATATCCGAAATGCTTTGGAAAGTTTTAGCTCTATTATGTAAGTGAGATAAATAATGACACACACCACTGTTTAACCTTTAGAATGGGTTAAGCCCTCTGCAGACAAATGTTAGAATTGCTTCTGTGTGGCTTGGTGGACAGCGCCATACATATTCACTTCGCAAAATGTTTGTCTGTCCCATCAGTTTTCACTCACTAATTTTAACCATTTATCCAATATGGCTTTTGTACATCTTTAATTGGTTCCATTTGCAGTCAGAGGCAATTTGTTTATGCATCCATTAGTGCTCCCCCTTGGAAATCCAAGTGTGTTTTGGAGAAATCAGTATTCTGCATTGCTGTTATTCTCAACTGCTCTTTTATGTGTATTTATTGCATTGTGTTTTTATTTATTTTTTACAACTATATTTATGGCACAATTATTCAAATATGTGTTTCTCTATTTCATGCAATTAAAACAATTTACAGCTTTTAAATGAGTTAAACATTGAAATCTATATTCAACCTCCTCACAGACCAATTTTGGAACCGCTGCTGAATTATCTTGATAGCTTTTCTTGGCTATGTTTTTTTAAATAGTTTATAATTTACAAGTTGTCGAAAAAGTCATTATGGATTCATGAAGTTTAATGGCGGGACGTTATTGTATTGTGCAGTAGTTTGTGTATTGTATTGCTCAAACACCTTACTGCTTGTCCTATGTGTTGTGCTGCCAACTTTAAAAACATATTAAAAGTAAGATGCCTTGACCCTGGATCCATTATGGATTTTTAATGTTGTAACTTAGAAAACTGTAAAATGTTCTTTCACTGCATATTTAAACAACTATTTCAGTATTTCTCAGATACAAGGCTACATCATCTTGTCTTTTCTACATCTGCAGCTCAGATTTTTTTTTTTTTTACACTTGGGGTCTACTCTAAATGATGAAACATGTTTTGGTGAAAGGCAGGTTGTGTGTGCTGGGAAAAAACAAGTTGCTCAGCCTTTCATCACGGCACCTTTCTTACTTTACCTTTTACACAGTAGATTTTGGAAAAGAAAACAGTAGTTAGTGTTTTATTTTTCCTTTCTTCCGAGACACATCCATTCGCACCTCACCAACAAAATCCACCCATATTTTATATAGCTGGAACAGATAAGACGCATCATTATGTTATATAGTAGACTGATCCTTCTGAAGAAAAGATGCTTCCAACACATTTGCAGCTGAGCCATATAAAGTAACGGCCCTAGCTGCCCTTCGGATACAAGCGCACAGGCGGGCAGAAGCTACAGACATGAAGCCTCCTGCATACCCAACGACCTTGTGCTATTCTCAGACAGAGAAACTGTACAGCGCATTTTCCTTGGCATTAAATCGTAAGAAGTCAGTACAGCCGTCTCGTCTTAACTCACAAATCAGACTGGATCATTTGGCAGGCTGCTTTTAAAAGGTCTTCATTTCCTCGATCCCTCCTATTTGTGCTTGGTTATCGAGGATTAGTGCTGAGCGTCTGTTTACCAAGCTAACGACGAGCAGCATGGATGACAGATGTAGCTTAAGTTAATTAATCATCCGTGACATTTCCAAAGACACACCTCTGGTCCACCTCCTCCACAGGGGTGCCGTGGACTGCGATGCTACAGTGTGCACCCAGTGTGTTGATAATTTGTTTCAGGATTCAATAGTTTTTTTTTGTTGTTGTTGTCCAGAGAAACTGTGCACAATTGATTTTTTTCTATATGAACATTAAAGATGGATAGGTGTCTTCCCCCTCAGCTGGCTTCTCGTGCCTAATTTGGATGTAGGCCAAAAAAATTTAGCCATTTAAAAGCCTTCATTAGTTAGCCCCATCCTCTCCTTTTGTTCCTACTTTTATTCATTTGTGACCATTATGATAGAAGCTTTTGGGACTCAGATACTTAATGAATATCTCGACGTTTTTATTAGAAGAAAGACCATCCATCACCAAAAATCCCTTGTGATGTAAATTGGAGAGAAAGTAAGAAATTAGATTTAAGTGCAGTTCACAAAAAAAATAAAAAATCATGTCTTATTTCGTGGAATTGAAAGCTTTTCTTTCTTACCTCAAGACATTAAGTGAAGTGGGCCTTAATCAGTAACTCAAATGTATGACATCTCACTTAAGTACAATAGAATCACACATTTTATAGAGTAGATGATTAGCTTCAGAAGGTTGCTTATTTAGACTAATCGGCGAGTTTTGTTTAGTTGCTATATGTAGAAGTACTGGTAATGGACCAAGGAATCTGACTCAATATTAGTTAAGATTTTGTCAAAGCAAAGTGTGTAATTTTGAAGACTTGAATGTTTTAAGTTGTGGTTTAACACGTAAACTAAAATGTGTTCCACTGAAGTTACAGCAGAACACAGTCACTTTTTTACCTTAAATAAACTGTTTTGGAGTGCGTGTGATGGTTAAATGAGTTGTTGTGGGGTGAATACCTCTGGTGCCTCTGGGCCGAAAACAAGACTTGCAAGTATGAGTGTCACCGACCCGGTGTCACAAAAGTCTTGAGTTCTGCGAGAGAGCAGCACATCGCGGTTAGCAAAACAACAAGCTGACAATGACTTTATTTCCCAGTTTTCGTGATGGCAGAGTGGCTAAATGGCAGAAAAAAACTTTTAATGGATACACAGAGAGGAAAACAAAAGCAGAGCGAGTTATCATATAGGAGTCAATTGGACTTATTTACTCGCATTTAAGCTAGTTCGCAGAAATAAAAGGGGAGCTCCATAGAGGAAAATAAGAGAAAAATAGCAAAGAAACAAAGTTACTAAGTGCTTTAAATTAGCCCTTAGCATTACCATTAACCTCACTGGCTAAATGGGTTGTAACTACTACTAACTTCTAAGGGTGTCTTACTTCAAGCTCTCCAGTCTAAAACACTGGATTTTGGTTTTGTCATTCTGGCTTTGCAAAAAAATCCTTCTATATTGTCAGGTACCTGTATGTTTTCCTATAATTCACATAACTCTGTTATACAGCACTATAACATGGATATATCTGGTCAACCAAAACCTCTTCATAGTGATTAATGTTACACATTTTCCCATAGAAATGTCACTTCACATAGTCCATATAAAAAAAATCGGAGAACTTCTGGTTTTTCTATGCCCCATTGAAAAGACTTTCTGCCTGCGGGCTCTGGCCCTTCTGCTCACATTTGCTGCATTGCCTCGCTCACATTAACATCTTCCAAAATACCGAACTATTCCTCTTATGTAGCCCTCGTCCCATAGGCCTGTTCCTGTTTGAGGCACAGCGGTAAACGGTCGACCCTCTTCGCCCTGCACCCCGCCGCACTGCTCCTCTCATCCAACACTTAAACTCTCCACTGCCCTTCTCTAGTGCACTTACCATTCATGTCTCATCATTGCCATTTATTTCCAATTGATGCACTTCATCAGTTTAAACCATGTGGGAAATATTGTTCAGGGCTGTGTCATGGAAAAGACTTGAGCTCCATTACGCCATTGGCTGATTTTAGATTAAAGATCTGGCTCTAAATGATCATGGGGCCATGTGACGGAGCCCCAGCCCGGTCCTCTGTTCAAGCTAGCCTGCCAGTGGTGTCTAAATATAACCACCTCAGTCAGCCGGGTCGGGCCGCTCGGACTGCAGCTGACCTTACTGCGTTATATGGGCCAGAGAGACTCCTGCTTTCCCTGACCCAGCATGTGGACCCCGTGTTCCTCCTGATGAGTGCTTATGCAGGTCGGCGGGTTGAACTTGAAACACTGTGAAAGAGCTGAGTTTTCTTCTCTTGAAGTTCAACACAGGTGGGCTGCGAGAGTACAACGTTGTCATCTTTAAAAATGTACATAATTGCCATACCACATGTACAAACCATAGCCTCTTGCAACTTGAGTGTTGTCGACTTGATTCAGTATACAAAATGAATAGTGTTTTTTTATGTCCATACACTGTATTTGAAATATTTGTAACTTAATTAAAACAAAAACATGAATGAACATAATATAATAGCTAATAGTGGAGATGGGGAATACACAAATCTGTATTCAAAAATATTAATCAAGTTGGCTTTTCCCTTCTGAGGTTGCCGCACCTAATCATCTGCTGCCTAACATGCAATGGTTGGCATATTTATTTTTGCATAAACTTTCCACCAGATGGCTTTACTGAAACTGCCCTCTCCATTTATCTGGGCTTGGGACAGGCACTAGAGAAGACTGGCTTGTGAACCCATTTTTGCTGGATTTCTCATGTAGATAAAGGTTTTTAAAGAGAGAGAATAAAAGTGGATATTGCTGAAGTAAATAACTTGTGTAAGAGTACCTACTTCCCACCTTAGAAAAGTATACAAATGTAAACAAAGCAGCTAATGTTAGCTTTGCAAACACAACACCAGGATACTATTCCCAAATACTACTATGCCAAATGAATAAATAAATGCCAATCTGATAGAAAGGCACAGTACATATTCAGTTGTCATTGAAAATGCATAAGAAACAAAACAAAACAAACAAAAAAACAAAAAACATTCAATTCTAAAAGGTTTTAACCTGGTAATGTCACCAAAGACCAAAATGTCACTCTAAATAAAGGATTCAAATGTACCAGTACCATCATGTTATTTTTTTTTTATTTATTTATTTCAGGGACAGTGCATATAATCAACATTTCTGTAAATATGCCAGAATTAGCCAAAGGCTATTTTTCATCCGTAGTCCCTTAACAGCAAATACTGTCCACCTAAAAACAAGAGTAAAAATTACAGTACAATAACGACATAGAAAACAGTTGAGAAATATATACACTGTTACATAAGATGGCAGACTCACAACAACATTCAACATTCAGTTACATACCACCGCTCATAAAAAGAGCAAATACATACACACACGACAATCGCACACAGACACAGGGCAAGAGGCCAGCAGGGGGCAGCGACAGCAGAAAAGTCAATGTTCACAGATCTGGTTTGCAATTAGCCATTGTTTTAACTGTTTTTTAAAGGTATGGTAAGTGTTAGCGGATCTGATGGTTGTGGGTGTGAACTTCCAATCCGAGGCAGCACGAACAGAAAAAGCTGTTTGCCCAAAGGAACTTTTCCTGAGGGGGATGATGCAGTCTTCTCGTGCTGCTCCTCTAGTTCTACTGTGGCTGGTGGTTCTGATGGAGATAAACTGACTGAGTGGTGGAGATGATAGACCGTGGATGATTTTATAGATAAGGCAGAGATTAGAGTATCTGATCATGTTATCCAGGCTGAGTAAGTGGTGTTTTTGGAGTATTGGACAGTGGTGAAAATGGTTTGTTTTTTTATCCAGAATTTTAATAGTTCGCTTGTGGAGTGATGGCAGAGGTTTCAGTGTTGTGGTATTTGCCAGGGACCAGACGGGTAAACAGTATATAATGTGAGAGAGAATCATTGAGTGCATGAACATTTTAGCTAGCTTAGACCTTGTATACTTCTGTGTACATGAGGCGGCTCATGCTGTTTGGATACGTGCTAACACAAATAGTAGAATCCTTAAGTGGAAAGCATCCTGGAAATGCATCAGGCAGCCAACATTTTTAAATCTTTTAGTGTGTACCCATATTTATGCCTGACTGGATCCAATGTCTTAGGTCAGCATCTCTCAGAAGTTCAGAAATATGACACATTTCCCCAACTCCTCCAAGCTTTCCCGGCCTCTACTCCAGGTATTTATTTATAATATCCATTCTAAAGAGATTCAACAGATGACGAAGCCTTCAGCTGTCACCTCCCACGAGAAATCCACTGCCTCCTGCTTCTCCCTCAATTCACTCTGCATTAGAAATACTGGGTGTCAGTGTCAGAATAGGACTGACGGGATATAATTCAGGAGAGGTTTTTTTTTTTTTTTTTTTGCTTGGTTGTGTCACTTCTCTTTTCCGGAACATTTGACCTGGCCTGACCCAATGGGCGCAGGTCAAAATCAGATGTGCTCAACAGGTTTCCAAATTCAGCGCGGGGTCAGTTTGTTCCCACAAGCGTTGTGTTGACAAAGCAATTGGAGAGGCTTAAACGAGACTTGTCCGACACACACATTGCTATTTATGGGATAAAAAATTGCACAAATGGAGCTCTCTTGCCGTATATTGGGTTGCATGGACACGCTTGGGAGAGTAAACAGTAAGTGAATAGAAGGATCAGCTGCTGGACTGGCTACATGTAGGGGTCGGGGTCAAGTGTGACCTCTTGCGCACTTCTTGATGGTCAAGTCTTGCCCCATGCATACTAACACGGTTGGACTGACACCAAAGGCATGTAGAGGTTGAGAGGGGCACGGGAAACACTGTGTAGGCTCTGCATGTGAGGATCATATCCAAACAGGAGCTGTGTTTCAAAAAGAATTGGAAGACAAATAGAAGATGAAATTAGACTTTTATGTTAATTAAGGTCAAATAATGAATACACTTGCATTTACCTTTGTTCTTTTGTGTTGGATACATATAGTAGATGACAAAAAATGTTGCAAAAAATGCTAAAGCTGTGTCGTAAATCAAGTTAGTCTTAATATTGAGTTAGTAATTTATTAATTCATCTTCTTCTGCTTATTCCTATTAGGGGTCGTGGGTACTGGAGCCCAACCCGATAACTTTGGGCCAGTAAGTTTTGGGCCAGGCGGGGCACATACTGGACAGTGGCCATTTAGTTGCAGGGCTGACACAGACACATACACAGACAGAGAACCATTCACTCTCACATTCATTTACTAACACAATGAGGGCATGCAGACTCCAGAGAGATTGAGGGTTGGCAGGCACTACAATCAAACCCACAACCTACTTTTTAAGGTGCAAGAGCACTAATCACTCTGCCATTGTGTCCTATTAGAAACCTATATGAACTGTATTGTAACTTTTATCTTATTCCCTTCAGTGCTACCCAGAAATTGACCATAGTGATATAGACAAATATCAAAGTATCAATGGTATGCCAGTATTTAGTAAGGAAGTAGTTTTGTAGTTTTGTACTTCATCTCAATTTATTCTATGAGAGGCAGAAAAGACAATAAGGTGTGTTTTCAATTTGACTGTTCCCATGAACAAGTCATAAATATTTGCAATTATGAATTTGTTCTGTTTATGGAAACTGCAGCACACTGCCATCTTTGTTGTTGCCTTCCCTCAAACATCACTGTTAGATTTCTACTTTATTGACCAAGGCATTGTCTTTCTTTAAAAACAAAAACTGTTGGTGGGTTTGGTATTTCCTGTTGTTTGTTTTAACTACCTTTTTCATTCTATTTTATGGGGATTTAAACTTCCTAACAAGACAGAAAATCACTTCAAGCTACCCTGTTTCAGGTTAAGGTATACTTTATTGTCCCTGTAGGGAAATTCGTTCTCTGCATTTGACCCGTCCTTCAATGCTGCTGGGGCAACCTCTCAGAGGCAGTGGGCAGCCGCAGTGCAGCGCCTGGGGACCCCTCTCCAGATCTTCAGCCAGGCTCCTGGTCAGGAGTATCTGGCTGGAGTATTAGCCTGTTGTGCATGTTTGGGGGAAACCAACCCAGACATGGGGAGAATAGGGGTGTAACGATACAGTTACTATATCAATGTATCGTTTTTTTTTTTACATGATACAGCTATATCAATACACCTGACCTTGATTGATTTGTATCATTTCCTAGGAATTGTATATTGATATACATGGCGAATTGATCAATAATATCGGAACTATCGAAATTAGAAATTTTCATGTTAAAATAAAACCAGATACAGCTTTTTGAATGTAATATTTGTGTTTTTAATTAAACAAAATATTCAACTTTCTTTGCTCTCTGCTTGGCATAATCAACTCTGGCCGCGGTGTTACATTTGAGAGTAAACTTTTATGATTTTCAGCAAAAAGTTGCTGTGTCAATTATCGATATGAAGGTGGTGTTGAATCGTATCAAATTGTATCGTTCCAAATTAGCCAATATTGTTCTTGAATCATATCGAAACACCTCTAATCAATACATATCATATTGTTACACCTCTTGGGGAGAACATGCAAACTCCATACAGAAAGACCCCACACTGTCTGGGAATCAAACCTGGGAACTTCTTGTTGTGATTTGAGAGTGCTAACCACTCTCTACAAAACCACAATTTTAGCTTCCCAACTTTCTGTGATGATATATGATTTCTGGTTGTTTGGTGGGAAATGCTAAATTGTTGACATATTTCCAGTACAACTCTGAAACTATAGAATTAGTACTGAATCATACTTTTCAGATAACAGTCATTGGATACCATTTGTTGCTGTTGACCATGTTTTGTATTCATAGCCTTTTTTACGTGTAATAAACTCCTTCATAGACTTTAGACTGTGGAACTACTTCACACTATCATTTATAAAGGATGTGTAGTGTATGTTATTTGCTGCTCTATATAATCTTCTCTTTGGCTCTGTTTGTGTGAAATTGCCTGTCTCGCAGCATGGGGTGTCTCTTGCCACATGAGTTCAGCCTCTTGTAGGTGAATACATCATCGTCGCATTTCCAAGATCAGTAAACAGAATCAGCTTAATCTCACGGCTTTTTATCTCCAATACATCCCTTTTTGCCTTGGATGATTAACTTTTAGCCACTAATTTAAGTTTCTTTCCTTTTGCATTGCTGTAAACACACTAAATAACAAATAAATTCAAAATGAGAATACTAGGCCTTGAACTTGGTTACATACAATATTTGATGACTTTGATGATGAAGAGGTCTTGGCTCACTTCCCTTTCTTTCTTTTAGGCCTTTGCCAGCTTTGATATAAAGTAGCTTCGCTGAAAAAAAAAGAAAAAAAAATCACAAAAGCCCAGGAGGCTGGGACACTGTGTAGAATGTAAATGAAAGCACTATGATTTGTAATTCTCTTATACTGTACCTATATTTTATTCAGAATAGCACATAGATAACATATCTGAAAATAGTTTGCTATTTCTTGCAAGATAATAACTAATTTTGAATTTGATAGCAGCAACAAAAAGGTTTTGATGGGGCAACAAAAGGCTGGGAAATAAAATTGTATGATGGCAGTAAGTGTTTCTGAATCATGCAACAATTCCCAGTGCAGAATAATGCAGTTTCAGTGTAATGTTGCTTGTAGTCCCGAAAGTCAAGAGCATCAAAAGCATTGAATAATACTGATCCTGCCTTTCTAAAGGGCTCATTTTATTTTAACGGAAGTGTTACTGATTAACATAATTATAAGCAAAATGCTCCCCTAGGTGTTTTTATAACCTTTTGTTGCTCCGTCCCAACTTCTTTGAGATGTGTTGTTGCTATGAAACTTGAAATAAGCTATTATTTTGCATGAAATAGTAAAATGTCTTATTTTCTGTTAATTCTGATCATGTGAAAAGGATATGGTTTATAAGATTTCCAAACTATTGCATTCTGTTGTTATTTACATTTTACACAGCATCCCAACTTTTTTGAAATGGGCTTGCAGATCATCTTAGATCATGCAAATGTTGTCACTGCAAGATGGCACGTCCTGCGCTGGCTGAAAAAGGTTAGTCTTTCAGTGCTGCCATATTTCATGTTTTAAGAGGTGTTGACAAAACGTTACACCCTTTTAATGTGGCTGGCACTCTGGCCTGAGCCCAAACTCACAACTAGCGTAACGGTGTGGCCGTCACGTACAAAAATTACATGCAATTTTCCACCCTGAAATGGATCTTACCCCAGTTAGCTTTGTCTTTGAGTTTGATGACAGATTGGCCATTGCTGCAGGTGCTAGAAGTTTTCAAGTGCAAGGGTTGGTGGGGTCACAGCGGCAAGTGGGAAGTGAAATATACCAACATGCAATCAGCACATAAGCGCAGACAGGCCGTGTGATGATTGCAAGCTGTATAATTCTTTCAATCATTCCATCTGGAGCATAATGTCAGCTGTAATTTTAATAATATTCATACTAGTTATTAAGAATATCATTTTACAGAAACTGCCACTCATGGAATATGTGTCCAACAGTAAGTTCTAATATTGGAATTTTCCTAACACAAAGTAGCAGTAGTCTGAACTTTTCCTAAAGGTATATGCAAAATTTAGATGAAAAATTAAAATAATCCTCACACAATTAAAAGATTTCACACCTTTGTTCCTCTTAAGCAGTGTGCACTGAACAAGGATGATATCTGACCATCTGAATACAATACAATTCATTTGACCTTAAAAAAGTAAAAATAATACTGTCTCACACCAAATGGAGCTGTCTAATAAGAATGAAGGTGATCGTGGAAAGTGTCTATTTTGTGAATGTCATTGTACAGTGATTATACACACTGTCTGTTATTGTAATTCCTAAAAATGTACCAAAGACCTAAAAAAACAGTTAACATTCAGTTACCCTTGTGTGAAAGTCCTTAGCCATATCTTCTCACTAGCCAACTGAAAGCATGGTATTGGCCCTGTCTCGCAATGGTGAAGATATAGTGCCCAGATCTGGCCTTATCTAGTTCAAGGGTAAATGTTCTGGGATATTCTTATATCACAGTGGTACAGATTTTTTTTAGAAATTCCTGGAGCAAAAATGTGCTGTGGATGTGCCTGACTATTTATACTCATTCACTTTATCTGACCAGGTAAAAAAAAACTCTAAATGCTTTGTTATTTTTCTTGTGTTTATTATGTTGCATGTGACGGTATGTAATGTAACTTTATTTTCAGTGTATTTTTACTCTTTTTGGTTTAATATTCTGTGTGTTTGATAACTTCATACGGTTACACCTACACTGCTAATTGCATTGATTTGTACTGCCAACCAGTTCAAGGACAGTCAATAGGAAACAGGACAGATACTCTCAGTTATGCATTCCAACAGTAGCCAGCATATGGGAAAGTGGCAATATTAAATGAAATGTCACAAATGTATAAGGCGACTATTAAACCAGGGCTTTGTGACTTGCACTATAAAAGTGGATGATATAACTTGTCATCAAAATGAAGTATTATAGTACTCTTCATGCACATATTAACTGTCCCTACAGGCCACGCTGGAGCCATTTATAGTGGAGAGTGATAGAATTTGCACATTTCTGCTGCCGCCTGGCCACTGGACTCAAGGCATGACAGTATAGAGCTGTACATTCAGAGAGGAAATAGAATTGAAATGTCTAAATTTAAAAATAGGACGCCATCAATATGTTCTCATTCTCAAGGGGTGATATAGAGGAGGTTGGTCAATGCTCTCGGCCTCTAATAGTATATTTTGGGTCTGCACACAGCCTCCTACTTTGTCCAAATGTTATAAGCTTTAGGAAAAGGACTGTGGATAAAGAGGGGACATAAAACCCAGGATTGTAATTGAGTTTAAAGGAAGAGATTATTTTTAGCAATATACAATAGAAAATCTGAAATTAATAGGGTTGTGCAGTATAACTTAAGTTGCATTGTGGCTTTTACAAAAGCTGCCTTGGAATGTTGCCTGACATTTTCTATTTATGACAAACTAATTAGCCAGTCAGGAAGCTTTAAATTTTGCAGTGACAAATTGAGTTTTTGTACCATCATAATTCTTTTTTATTCTACACAAGGAATTAGTCTGCACATTTTGACTCTTACCCTCCAGATGCTATTGGACTAGAATAACTTATCAATATAAAGGAGGAGGGACAAAGAGACATGGAATGAACTGTGTGGATAGGCAATCTGAAACAAAGAGGCCTATAGTAAAAAAAAAAAAGTTCTGGCTGTGATTGGTTTTTCAGGATTTTAACCAAGTGAAAATTTCCATCTAACAAGCAATCTTGCTCAGTGGAGTCTGCATGTCCTCCCTGTGTTACATTGGGTCCTGTCCTGGGACCCCAGCTTCTCCCCTTTGTCCAAAAACATGCATGTACACTTAAACTGGTCCCTCTAAATTGCAATCCTTAGTGAATGATTAGAGTGAATGGTTGTCTGTCAGTGTAGGTGACTAACTGGCCATTCTCCAATGTGTACTCCACCTCCGGCCCATAATTGCTGAGATAGGCTGAAGAAGACGAATGAAAATTTCACTTGCGATCTTGTTAGGAACACCCGTGTGAGCAGTAAAAGTTTGTCTGGAGCCCTTTTTTATGGCTTTTACTTCAAGCCAAACTTTTTCTGTAACCCAGGAAATTGCAAATGTCCAACATCACTGGATAATATGCTAGCTAGCTTAAATGCATAAATCTTGCAAACCCACTGTGTGAACTTAGAAAGTAATATTACCAACATTATGCTTTGTATAATGTACTGATACTGTGCCTTAGGGAGGAAAACAAGCTAATACCACACACGTCCACGGACAATTTATTTTTTGACAGACTAAATGCACAGCTAATGAGCATTGATTTATTCTAATATTGTTCTCTAAGCACCTATCGATCCATTCTGTTGATTATTTATGCAGCGTGTCACCCACGTTGGTTCTCCCATCCGCTGGAAAAGAACACAGCATTTCAATAGAGAACTTATTTATGAAGTTTAACCTCACATTATAGACAGCCCTGACTGCATATCTCTAATGTATTAGCGCTATAGGCCACTCTTCTGTGCATTTAGTCGGATGAGGGAAATAGAGACGTGGGTTGATGGAGACATTTTACAGCGTCCTCTTACATTTCATCGTGAACTAGCAAATCATAAAGCTATAGGCCTGTATCACAACATTAACACGGGGATTGATGCCCGGCTATTATCCCACAATAGGTCATTCTTTGTACGGTCACCGAGATGAGGAGATGGGGACTCGAAGGTTGGCTGACCAGAAAAGGGTAGTTACACAGTCCATTTCCCCCTGCGCACTAATTAGCATGTCAACTGTGAAAGCACCTCCAATGAGCCGTTCCGAGAAAGGAGATTGGAAAGGAGAGTGCAGAGTCTCAAGGAACATTTTCAGTGCCATCAAACTACCTCTTAAGTGTGACCTTTTGCACAAAAAAACAGTGCAGAGTTTAGTACAGGTGTTGTTGTTCCCGACTTGACAATGTGCGCACAGAGCAGGGGTGGCATGTGTGTAGTGCGCAAACTGACAAAGAGGTTGTTACTACTCCCCAGCGCTGAGTGAAGGTCATACCTTCTGGGAGGCCTCCGTGAAAAGTTTAATATCTTCGCCGAGCCGCAGATGCACACAATACTTCCTAATTCTCAGGCTGCCATGCCACTTGAGCTGTTCTTAAATGAATTTTAAAAAAAATACACCATGGTATAAAAGGACATAGCTTCTTTGCAACAACCCCAGGGATACTCTAAACTAACCATATGACAATGCAAAGTCATTCGAAGCCCATTAAAAGCATGTGTGCTCCTAGTTCTCCATGATGTTTTCCCCTGAAAACCTTGTCTAAATTAAGTCTGAGTTTCTATGGTGATGGATGAGCTGGGCTTTATGACCTTTAGACAAGACAGAAGAGTTGGTTGTCTGTCAATATATGTTTGTGTCAGCCCTGGGTGTACCACACCTCAGGCTCATAATTACTTAACAGAAATAAGCTGATGAAGACGAATGAGAGAATGAATGGAGATTTCACGTTGCGAAGTAACTGGGTTGGGATAGATGTAGTTAGGGGCTCTCATAAAGGGAATAAAGAGAGACTCTTTACGACAACCACAGGGAAGCTATGATCAGGGCTTAACCATATGGCAATACAAAGTCATTCGAAGACCATTAAAAGTTCGATTTTTTTTTTCCCCCAGCAGGTGCACTCCAAGTTTGTGATTAAAACCAAAGTATCTGATTTCTGCAGTTAAGATTTTGACTTTTCTTTTTTCAGCCTTAAAGCATTGTCTAGATTAAGTCTTAGTTTCTCTAATGATGGATGAGCTGAGTTTTTTGGCCTTTAGACAAGACTCAGGTTCTATAGCTGTCATGCCAAAAGGTGAAATCGAACCTCTCCCCGCCCCCTTTTCCCTCCCTCCCTCACTGCATTGCCCTCCAGATGAGCAGCAGATGCAGACAGAGCATCATCAACATTCGAATGGCGCCCGCAGTCACTCAGTGCCTCCATGAATACAGATCGTCTGCTGCCATTGGCTAAGGTAACATGCTGTTTCCACTGTGTCTTCCCACACGCTCCTGGTTTATTAGCTCCGAAATGCACTCTGTCGTGGCACACATTCACACAGCAAGGTCAGCTCTCCTCTATTTGTGCAACTGCAAACTTAGGACGAATACCCAGCAATTTAGAAGACAGCAATTTAAGACTCATGGCAAAGTAATATGGAGGCAGGTTAAGTTTGTAGGGTTGTATAATTTAGAGTAGTGGCTAGTGTTCAGATTTGTGGGGCCCAATTTTATCCATGCAGCCAAAGTGGGTGAAGTGGCTTGCCCAAGGACATAACAAGAGTATACAATGCCAGCAGTGGGGACTGAACCACCAACCTTTGTGTCAGTGGGAGAAGATCTCTACTGACTGAGCTACTAGCATAGTTACACAAATTTACTGAATACAGACAGCCATATTACAGTATTAAGGCTTCAAATAAGCTAAACATTGAGAATATATTCAACCTCCCTACAACCCACAATTCTCCCTAGACCCACAATTTGGGAACCCCTGACTTCAAATTTATTTTATTTATCAGCACGGCCATAGTGTGGAGAACAGATAAAAAGCAGTATAGGCTGGCTATGTTTACTCCGTAGCACTGTACGACATAAGTTCTAAGATTTTGGTGTGCAGCAGGACAGATGCATTCAGATTTCTGCATATTGTGAATATTTATGAGATTTGCTTTAAAATACTGGTTAAAAAACACTCTTAAAGCTGCGTGTCTGTTACATATACTAAGAGTTCTGTCTAATCAAACCATGTGACGGCTATGATAATGACAATAATACATAGAGAATGATATGGGCAAACAGGAAATAATCTGATGTCCTGTTCACTATATAGGGCTCTTAGAAAGTGTGCAATAACATTAGCTAACTTTTCCACCCACACCGTCTTTCCTTAGCTGTGTCTTAAAAGTGCTGTGAATAATTTACCATCTACAGTTTGAAGAGCAGGGGGTAGTATATAAAAGCCTGTCATAAGTGCAGGAGAGAAGTCATTTAGCCTGTAGCATGGCACGCAGAATGACTATTGATTATATGTCTTTCAATCTCAATCCCCTCCTTTCGCCGCACTTGCCTTGTCCTCAGTTTTCTTGCTTAAGCGGATGTGCATATTTTGCATCTACCCCTGTACCCACCAGGGATGCATAATGCTTCATATTACATAATAGGAAGGGTTTCCACTAACAGTAGCTCCGCTCCAGGAATAAATATGCTTAGATGTTTGCAATTTTTCCTCACACGTTTGTTTGTTATGAATTTGTGCCTTTCCTTGGCAGATCATCTCTAAACACAAATGGTGAAAATTGCCTAAAATGGTGTTTGTGTTAAGCCACACTAGTTAGGTCAGGCCTTTTTAACACTGTTTTCCAAATTCAGTGTATCCACAATATAAAATTGGTATGTTAGATAAGCTGTAGAAAATAATGAAATCAATTTATTAATGCACAATTCGTGTACATTTAGGAAGATGAAAATTGCCATAAAAAGTTACCATTGGGAATTATAGCCATTATGGTCATTGTTTTCGCCACTGAACAAAACATCATAGCATTTTCTATTCATAGTTTTCACAGTGACGCCCCACCTGGAGGGCAAAGCTCCCTTGGACCAGTCCAGCTCTAGCAGCGACCTGGTTGTTTTGAGGGGGTCAAGCAGAGCAGTGGGGCCTCACACAGATCGCAGGTCTCCAATATTTGTAGTTTTAGTCCATATTATATTTTGCCCTGATATGTCTAAATACTTATTTGGCTGCATCTTATCATGCCTGCTGCGTGGCGCCATGTTTGTTTCCCCTCCGGTGGAACACAAAAGTAATGTGACGAAAACTATGAATTCAAGGGAACAACTGTCAGCTCCACAGAGCACAAGATTCCTAACATGAAATTTCCAAGGATATGGGAATGTGAAGGAGTAGTTGCAGTTTTTTTTTCCTTTTACCTTTTTTAAATTACCTCTTTGGCAAAAAATAATCTTCCCCAAGTCTTCAGCTTTGGCTTCTTTTTTTTTTTTTTTACCATTAATTATATTTTGTGACCATAGCAAACTCTCTATGAAAACTCTGCTGGTCAGTTCTAGGTGGTCTTCACAGTGACTAGACCATCCCTGCAGCAAGGCCAGCCTCCCACACTGCTGTTTTACCAGGCAAAATGAGATAACAAAGCACCTCATATCCCATGGTCCGCATCCGTACTCGCTGGCGTCCATATTGTATGACCTTTCTCCCTGCTCCTCTCCCGGTTTTTGTCTGTTATTTGCACAAGGTCATTCTGTCCGACCCTTAAGATAAAACCATAACAGTATGCTTCTGAAGCCACAAATGCTCCTCTTATTTCCAGGCATATCTCCTAGGGCTGCTTTTTTTTATACATCACCCAGCTTTTGAAACACATTTGTAATGACGTGATTTGCGCTTTGGCAATCTCAAACTCAACTAGCCAAGGTCAATTTAACACACACCGCAGAGTCCCTATGGCTATTAGGTAGACTGAATTATGCTGCTGTTGTTAATGTTGTCTGTGGTTGATGTTGTATTTGTGGCTTTCTGACATAAAGATGCAAATGGGGTGTAAGCGTAAAGTGCACTTGCATCCAGTTGGGTGTCATTAACAGAAAATGGAGAGCTTAAGTTACATCTCTTTATGAGCATTACGTTATTTTATTACTTATGAGCCATGATGTCGTTTTTAGACCTGCTGTTTGTAAAGCAGGTGGGGCACATGGGGGCAGAGCACAAAGACATACGTGCTTTTGATGCTTTGTGAATGTCAATGTAAAGGTCTGTGTCAGCCCTGCAACTAATTGTCCACTGTCCAGGGTGTATGCTGCCTAAGGCCCATAATTGCTGGAATAGGCTAAAGTAACTGCGCAGCCTCTAACAGGAACAGGCAAAATATGAATGAATGATTGTAAAAGGTTATAGAGGATTTTGAATACACATGTTCTACACAGGTTACGGTAATATATACCTGTATAGGCTATGTTAAACTCTATACATAAACTAACAGCTACATAATGTAAAAAGTAATGAATGGAATAAAATGTCCTAAACTTCTGTTCTACCACTGTGCTGGAAAACATCTCAATCACAAACAAGAGTACAAGGACAAGGACAACTGTTCTGAAACTAGCAGTAGAATGGGGTCACTTCATTATAAAATATATTTGTTTTCTGTAAACAAACAACATACTTATACAACATACATATTATAATAACAACATCACATAATGGTAGGAAAAAAGTTCACTTTTTCCCCACTAATTTCAAACAAACATTTCTTTTTCTTATCACTGAAAATATGATGCAGATCATATTTCAATTTCACACGAGTCAAGTAAAATTTAGAAAGTTTAGAGACAGGTGCTCTTTGGAAAAAAAGGGGGTACTTCTTAACTTGAAAAAATAATAAGCGGTTGTCTGCTGGGTAAAAAATCTTTGAACAGAATCCAAGGTACTCTGTCTCTTGTGTAGTTAAAAAGCCTTTATAAAATCATGGCTCTCAAATATAAAAAAAAAAAAAAAAAAAAAAAACTGCACGCCAATGGCTTAACATGGCCTTGCTCAGACTGCAAGAGTAAAAAATATTTATTTTTCTTACATTCAAGTGACTTAATAGATACATTCATACATTATTGTTGGTGTATCACTGGATAGATGCCATGATATACTTTAGATAAGGTAGAGTATATAGCAATCAATACTGTGATTTTTGCTACTATGAATATATGGTATTGCATTACATGATTCCACATACATTGATAGATCCACCTTTACACCTCAGCTTATGAGTAAAAAAAATATATCTCTTTTGAAGCCACCATCTTTGCGTGCTAAACCTTTCGGTCAAACACTGCAAAAAGATCAAAGTGAGGTATATGAACCAGGACATCGCCCATTTCATACCAGCTGAAAGGGTATACTTGTCGCAGTGCTATGATACAAGTCCATTTAGCCATTTGCCCTCCTCAGTGACATTGAATTCAGGCTTATTGTAAGACAAGGATGGTTGGAAGGCATCTGATAAAAGTGCTTAGTACACGACTTTTCTTTTACTTACAGCACACTGGAGCTTCCATATAGCGCATTAGGGATTTCCCTTCTTCCCCTGGTCTCTCGCTGCTCTCTTTCAGGTGTCTATGCAAGGAACAGGTCGAGTGTCCAACCTGCCTATAATACAGCAGTCCCGGGCCATGCTGTACCTCTGCTGAGGTAGCAAAGTCATTAAAGCCCTTTCCAGTATAGTGAAACGCTACGGGAGGCTTGCCAACCGTTTGCCTGCCCAGAGGATTTTCGGCATGGCTGCACTGGCAAAACGAAGTGAGATATTTATACAGGCCAAGTGTTTGTGTGCCTCTACAGACCAGGCACTTAATGTGGAGGAAAACAGGCAGCCATAAAAAGGACACTACATAGGTATTTATTTGGATATTTATGGTACACGGATGCCTTGTAAGGTATTGTAGCGAGCAGCTTTGATGCCAACAGCAAGCAGTAATATTATTTAATTAGCGGCTTGTGTTTGGAACTATTCCCACCATTATCAGTGCCATTTATGTATTTATACTTCATTGTCCTCATTGGAACCACATTGTCATTTATATGGACCTTGTTGGTTAGCACTCCAGGTTTGGAGCATTGGTTTTAGCCATATACTTTATCTAATTGAAAATCATAGGTCTGGGAAATCACAGCTGCACTTTATGCCAGGCAAGTCTACTACTGTCTACTACTCTATCTTTACTTGATCAGTTGCAGTCCATGATTCATCTGATATGGATGCCAGGGGGTTCAACAGGTCCCAAGTTCAGATCCTGGACGAGCCCCCCAATTACGTTACGCTCCAAGATATCAGTGTCTAGGGTAAAAAGAGGTACACATGGAGACTGTGGTGCACATAACAAAAAAGTGGATACCCCATTGTGTGTCTATTCAGTTGTATCAGAGGTACATTTTGACGTAGATTAACCCTGAAGTGTCTTGAGCGCAGAAGAGCAGTACCTGCAGTGTAAACAATATTGTATTAAGCTCTACTGCTGTCATACCAGATATAAATAAATGGTTCTGAGGTGTCTTAGATTCAGTTGCACACCCAACATACACTGTATAAGAGGCTTTACACTGGCATTTGCAGGATTTTTGATTTAGCACCAAGCTTTGTATTTAAACCTCCTTTCCCCACAGCTTTAGACTTTAGCCAACATGGACACCTTCTTTTGAAGCCACAATCATAGATGATTTTCTCCTTCTTGGTTCTCCCCTTCTTGTTCTTGATGCACAATTGAAGTGCCTTTGGGTTTTCAGCCTGATTGAAGATTCTTGTTGTGACAGTGGAGATCTAACCGCAGAATTAGTCAGGGATGTCTAATAGCTTTTTTCTCACCATCATCCTGTTTTTTTTTTTTTTTCTTCCCTTACCTTCTTTGTGCCTCAGGGTAGTGGCTCCTGTCAGGTGCGAAAGAGTCCCAATGTGCCAGCACAGATAGCAGGGATGGCCCGAGACAGCCACAGAACGACTTGCCTGTCTTTAATCCTTCCTAGTGCGATTGATTTTGAGTCACTTTGCACTCAATAGCTCTTCTTGGGAGGGTGCAGGCAGACGGAGAGGGAGGAGGGGACATTCTCCACTCGAGACACCCCAAAGGTGGTAATGTAACCTCCCTTTTTTAAGTATAAAGCTGGGCACCCAACCAGAACCACCAGTGAATGGGATCACCTTTGTTGCTCTGCTAAGCATGTGATAAATGATGGGAACTTATCCTCTATGGAAACACATCAAAACTGAAAAGACAAGACAGTTTGCCAGCCATTTGCAAAAGGTTAACCTATCTTCTGCAAATGACAGTTCTTATTCATAGAAAGACAAATGGCATGTTATCAGCCGGTGCAAGTTTCGAAGTAATCTCACGTTGGGAATCCTCCACAGCTCCACTGGGTAAATGAAACTTTAACCAGTCCGTTAAAGCTTTTAAATCTCACACGCAGCATCTGTCCTAGCCCACTGATTTCATGCAGTGTTTATTCTGAGCCTGAAAGCCGCCATTGCAGACGCCGTGAATAATTTACCGCAACTCCCATCAGCCCGTACTGTATTCGGTGGAGAATGAGTGGGATGCCCCTAGGAAGCACATGGAGACAATTTGCTGGAAAGCTGTGTGTTTCCTTCAGTCTAGGTTGTTGAACATAGGAGTAAATGTACTGTACTAGCTTGTAGTAATCAATGGATTAGTGAATTGGGTAATTGTGATTGCACAGGCTTCTTTGGGTGCCATGATGTCAATCCAATAATCATATCAGGGCAACCACTCATGCTCTGTCTATGTCGATCCTGTTGGATATTAATGATTTTCAGCTAATTAAGAACAGAGTCATTCATTTGTTTTTGTTCACATTTAGCCTTAGATTCAAAATAGTATTATAGACACAAACTTTAGCCAGCCTTGGCCCAGATTTTCTCCTCACAATTTTCTTGGGACAGTTTTAAGAGTTACACCAATAATCATAAAGATGCCATGTGCAGTGTTAGGACTGATTTCGGAGCCACTCCAAATCCAATTAAGCAGAAAAAGATGGGTAAACGAATATATAACATTTAGGATTGCCACAGTCCAAAAAGTTTTGTGTGAAATCCAATTTGATCACAAGAGATTTGGTGAGATTTCAAAGTCAGGCCTAAAAGGGATTCAATTTGTGTGTAGTGTCACATCACTGCACACCTCACACTTTGAAATCTCATATTTTTAATTGCCATCTAGGATTTCCAATGTCTTTGAAAAATGGCTGGACAGATTTTAGTGATATGCAAATGCGGTCAATTGTTCGTCCAACTTACATTTTGGTTCATTTAAAAAGACACTGCTCTCTTGCGAACTAAGTGTTTTTAAGGACATTAAAATTGTGCCATAAAGTAGACAGATGATTGCTATGGAGTAAAAATACACCAATTTATTTGTCTGGGAAGCACATCTTGAAACAAAACTTTCTTGACAGCTATCTCTCGGCACAGTCTGCTCTTAAAATGAATCCTCTCCTTGCACAGTATGAACTTTAGCTGTGTAGAAAACCAACACATCTCCATAGGTCTTCTATTATATGTTGCACTGCAGCTTTATTTACACATCTTAGTCCACACCATGGGCTTTCCATTTAGCACAGTCGGCGGTGACATGAATCTCGGGCTCGCAGGGTCATATGGCACAAGATGAAAAATCTTCCTCTATTTGGAGTGAACATCCGCCGTCTTGATTTCAGTGCAAAATCAATGGCGTCTAAAGTGCAACATTGTGTGTGCTGAAAGGCGGGTAGAAAATATCTGTTCTGTGTAAAAGAGAAAGATGATGTTGCAGTAAAGGGCAGAGGCGATGCTAACGTGATAAAGTGGCTCCCTCCTCGTGTGGTGCTTTTATGGTGGCATTTCTTCTAATTTTATGCTCAGTTGTGCGATAATGGAAGCACTTTGTAATTACTTAGCTAAAGGTTAGTTTGCGATACGTGCCTATAGAATATCGTTACAAGATGAGATGCATGTACTTTACTTCATAACATATGTTGGGTTCCATTAGCGGCTGATAACTTGACATTAGCTAATAGTGCATACAAAATGGTAATAGCTTTTAGACACGTAGCCAAACACTTATTTTACACAACTTACTTATAAACGAAGTTGAGCGGCTGACTAAAAGTGTTAAGCCTTAAGTTCAGTGTGTTGTCACCAAAAGTCTTGGGTTTTTAGTCAAAACATTTTTATTGAGCAGAATATGTATCATATATGTTCCACTGAATCAATGATGCTCAGGTTGTTTTGTATATAAAATAAGGCAACATAATAAAACCACAATGAAGTTGAACACAACCACAAACATCAATCACGTAAGCAGATGGCGGAGGTGTGCACAGGTAGCAAGTACAAACAGACATCACAGCAGTATAAGTTTGATTCTTCATATAGACTCGTTTTTGTAGAAAATAAATAAAAGGTTGGCAGATTTTCTAAAAGGATGACAGCTTGTCCAAAAACAAGAACCTTATTTTTTCCAAATGTAAAGTTTTAGTCAGGTCATGTAGCCACATTTTAGAATTAGGTACTGATGACCCTTTCCATGACATCAAAAGTATTTTTTTTTTTTTGCTGTGATAAGGCAGTAAGAGATAAAACCTTGGGTGTTGCTTTGCTGGTTGGGTTGTTAGCAAAATAAATAACAAACAAAAGTTCTAATTTTGATAACATTTTGGTAGAGAAGAAGAAAGAAATGCTTTGTTTTTTGGTGTGGAATTGGAACACCGTCTGGATCCAGGAAAAGAAATACTAACTCCAGTCACAAGGGGTCAGTAAATAAATACATGATTAGTTTTACTATGTATAGTTGTAAGCTTATACAAGGCCTTGTGGTCTAGTTTTTTAAAAGCCCCCCCACCACCACCCCTTTTTTTTTTTTTTCTTTTCGTTTCTCCACAATATTAAAGTGTCTGGCCTCTAGATGGCGTTGTAAGCTGCTGTGTTTGGTCTTGTCTGTCTAATGGCTACCATAGGGTCCTTAGAGATCATTGGCATGCTCAGTTGAGTCCATGTGATGGTGATATACAGCCCAGTATTTGGTGCCTGGATTGAAACTGACACATTACACCTTTCCCATCTGTTACCGTCATTGTACAAAGCATTTTTGTCAGTCCAGTCAGTAATGTTAGACGCCTTCTCTGGTCTTAACAGTAAAACCCTGGCCGTCTCTCACTCACTCACTCACCCACCTCCAGCACAAAGTCATCCTCTGGGGCATTCTTCCCTGTCACGAGCCAAGTCGATGATTTGACAAAAGCTGTCATTCTTTTTACGACACAGCGGATTCCCACATCGACCTCCGGGAACGCTGCGAGTGTGAAAAAAGGTCAATGTCGTCCAACTTCCCCATACACACACACACACACTCACACACACACACATTCTCTTTCCTCTTGGGAGAAACTGAAGTGTGGCTTCTTGTTGTCACCAAGCCACTGACTGATAATTCTCCCAGTCAGACACTCAGATGAAGAGTCAGCATCCATTTTCTTCATGTCCGCTCCCACATATATGTCTCATGTGTCTGCTATCCTTTTAGACTGTAATATCTTCCATTCCTCCTGTTCTCACTTTATCGGTGACCTTCCTCACCTCGTCCCGTTGTTTGAAAAGTTGCTTCACATTTGCCCTGCAGAGCTCCAGTGCAATTATTCTGAGCCCAAGTTTGTTATAAAGGCTAAAACAGCAGGCTGTGTCTATGCAGCTGTACAGAAGTGGAAGAAGTATTCAGAATGTATTGCTTAAGTAAAAGTAGATAGATAATATTAATCAATGGAAGTAAAAGTGAAATTTCTTGTGTAAGGTTCACAACAATTACTTTTTGAAGTAGTGTTTGCAATTGAACAGATATGTTGCACTGCTCTTTACTACTGCTATTGCCATTATTACTATCACTACTATAGCTTCTACTACAATTCATATTCATACTATTACTAATGCTGCTGTAGCTAGTATGACTGGTACTGCTTCTGAGGTAAGGTAATACGTTATTGTCCCCGTAGATAAATTTCTTCTCTTCATTTGACCCATCCTTCAATGACGGGACAACCTGTCAGGAGCAGGGGGCGACCGCAGTGCAGCGCCTGGGGACCGTTCTTCAGATCTTAGGCCAGGATCTTGGTCAGGAGTACCTAACTAGAGGATTAGCCTTTTTTTTTTTTTTACATGTTTTAGGTTGATGAGGGAAACCGGAGCTCCCAGAGAAAACACACCCAGTCATGGGAAGATAATTCAAACTCCACACAGAAAGGCCCCACACTGTTCAGGAATCAAACCCGGGACCTTCTGTATATATCTATAACTATTACTTCTATTCTACATATTTCTAATAGCTACTGCAAATGATAATACCTACGTATACCAGTAGTAGTTCTACTAATATTACTAGCACTACTAATACTTGACTGCTCTTACTACTATTGCTCAGACTACTACTAATTTTACTTATTAACGTTTAGTATTTACTCATTTTACTTTTTTCATTTACTTATTTTGAGATTTTGATTATGTAATATTTTCTATAAATATTTATTCAAGTAAAATTATGTTTAGAAAAGTACTATCTTTAAAAATTCTAATAACTAACAATAAAATAATCTAGTTACTTTCCACCATGGCTGCACTGCATTTCATAAAGCAGCTTCTAAAAAAGTGAATATCCTTGTCTTTGGTAACCCTGCCTGGATCCCTCTGTCACTCCTCTCCACAAATGGCATTTAGACCGAGGAACTCATTCTGCTTTGACCTGAAGGTGTTTTCCAAATATTACCAACACTCCTATGAAAAGGTCACATCTCCTACCTGTCTACTTCTTAAGCATTGATTTGAAAGTAGCCCAATTACTCTTGTTGTCCATCCAACCTGTCAGAAGTACTGTTAACTTTTTGAACTCAATTTCAGTGTTAAGAGTACACTGCTTTGTATCCAGGTCTGCAGAGGATTTTTCATTATCACGCTTCAAAGACATGTTGCTATCAGCCTCGAATTTCAACCTTCAAAAACACATTTCATAATAACTTGGACGCTTAAATCCAACGCGGCATCAACAAGACAAGATGTGGGAAAGCCAGTTGTTTTGACAGTGGTTTCCAGGAACGAAAGTAAAAATACACAGTCGAAATGCTTGCGTGCTAAAAGATTTATCCCTGTCTCAAAGCTTGTTAAAATTGGTATTTCAGAGTTCCGGACGTGCGGCCAACCATCTCTCAGTATCCAGAGCAATTGCTTCATGTTTTGTGAGGCTGCACGATGCATACAAATCATACAAATCAAACAGTTTTACATGTTCACACACCTCAGAATATAATTATAAGTATTTTATGACGCAATGAAAAGTGAGCATTTTGCACCTTTAATCTCATGCCTGTAAATGCAAAATAAACAAGTCTGTCTAAAAGCCTTCAAATAAGCAGCATTGCCTTTTCATCTTAACTTTAAAAACATCAGATATCCAAATGACCACCATTATAGTTATCTTACTTAAAATCTGTGATAATTAGGTGTTACCTTACTTAAAAGGGGATAGAAAGCTCAGAAATGTTGATTTTGCATAATATAGCCCCTCTGTCTTATGCTAAATTGAGTTTTCTGAGCTTTCTATCATGTTATAATATTGTTCCATCATCTAAAACCTACCTGGAGTTGGGTTTTGTTTCATTCACGCCTCAAATTAATCCTGTATTCTCTGGCACTGTCTTTCTGAGGCCTCAGAGTGCTCAGTGCCCACAAACCACCACCTCTCCCATGAACACCTGCCCACACCAGGAAGCATGAGCTCTCATTCATTTATCATAAAAACAACGTATAGCTGTGTTTCCACTGATTCTTCACAGCTATTTCTCATTTTGTGCTAAAATGGAATTGTACAAAAAGTTTAAGGAAATAAAAAAGCATAATGTAGCCCCTTTAGAGTTCGATGTTTTAGATGGACCTAGATATATTATAGTAATTGAATGAAATTTGTTTAAGGGATTATTGGGTGGCCTATTTTGTAAAAGAGAATCTTGTTCCATGCCAGTTTGGAGAAGCTGACAGGACCTGTGACACAGGCTTTATGTTATGTATAGTTGCTTATGGTGGCAAATAAAACACACTTTTTTTTAACACTTATTGAAGTGGATAGGTGCCAGTGGAGGAGGTCAGATGTTCAATTCCCACGCAAACTCCAGCTACACTTTGTGCTGGAGAGGAGTTGCGTCAAATAAGGGCCTCCATTGTAAAAATATATGGCAAATTGTCTGCGCAAAATTTTCCTTGGTGACATTTATGTTTTTCATTGTATAACTGCTTTTCATGCTCAGTTAAATCATGCAAAAACATCCATTTCTCAGCCACAAGTAAAATGTTTGGTCCAATTCACAGCATCATATTTTTTAGTCTACTTTGTTGCGTCTGTCTGTTTCTCTCTAAAATGACTATCACTAAATTAGCTTACCAAAGAAAACTACCCGAACAACACTGAACTATACCTTCTGTATGTTTTTACCTGTCATTTATTCATCAGTTGCCCACAACCATATATAATACAATATGTCAAAAAAGGTTCCATATTTTTAAGCAAGCATAATGAAGCTAATGTATTCCCCAGAGTAGGTGGAATTTTAATTTGATGTCTTGGGTACTTTAGAACAATATATCTATGAACTGTCATAATATTATTTAAATCAATCTAGTTTTCTCATTTGCATAAAGTTCCACATATATTTTTTTCTGCCATATATTTTTTTCAGCTTGATGCTTGTAAAAAAGTCTAGACTTAATTTATTTTCAACTCTGCAGTCATTTAAGTAGTTTAGTTAACTGCCTTCACATACTACATAGATAAAGTTGTCAATGAATGCCCTTCAAACAGCTTATGAACCAATTTGTGTGTAGCAGTAATTGAGACATTTGAATTGGATGTCCATGTTAGACAGTCAGAATTGTAACAGCCTAATTTGTTTTATTGATTTATGCTGCAAGGGCCATGTTAACCTGCATTAGAAAGTAACTACAGCTTTCAGGCCTAACATTATGACCACTGACAGGTGAAGTGAGTAACACAGATTATCTCATCATAGTGGCACCTGTTAGAGGGTGGCATATATTAGGCAGCAAGTACACATGTTGTCCTCAAAGCTGATCTGTTAGAAGCAGAAAAAATTGGCAAGAATGGCTACATGACTAGATCAGAGCATCTCCAAAACTGCAGCTCTTGTGGGATGTTCCCGGTCTGCATAATGTATCAAAAGTGGTCCAAGGAAGGAACAGTGGCCAGCTGGCGGCAATGCTAGTTCTAATAGAAAGGTGTCAGAATATGTATGGGAATGCATATGAGGCAGAAGCTCATAATGTTGTGCCTGATCAGTGTATGTTTTTGCATGTTTTTGGCACAAGAAGTCCAATCTTAGAAGTAGCTGTACGTCACTGTTAGCATTTGCATTGACTGGCTGGCGCGGCCGTCTTTACCGACTTCTGTTTACGATGTTCCGGGGTATTAGAGTAATTCCTTGATCCTTCTCGCAGATGGGATATATAAACATAGCCATCCAGCAATTAAAAAGAAGATAAGGAGCTCAGCCGACAGACGTAAGGTCAAGCTCAGTGGCACACGCCAAGGCCATTTCGAACAATCAGAACAGAGCATATAGTGGAGGTATTTCCCCAGGCCTCATTACTGTCCCTCTAGCAGTAGTGGTAGTAGTAGCAGTAGTAGTAAGTCTAAGGAGGTTGTGAGGAGATTAAGGCGCTCCTGGATGGCTCTAAAACACTGATCAGACGGGGCGAGTGGGGGCAGGGTGACACACTTGGACGAGCTCTCTTCACTGGGCATTAAGCACAATTAGGAGCAGGCACAATGGCCCTCACCACCTGGCCGCTGTTATAAATCCACTATACAAGCTCTAATGCTGCATTTATGTGCTGCCAGGAACATCGGAAAAAAACATTCTTACATTCTATATGGGTCTAACACCCAAATTTTACTTTAGGAATTAATAAAGTTGAACAGAAATTGATTATGTTATAGCATAATTGTTGCAAAGTGCCCAAAAGGAGTTAGAAATGTTACTTAGCTTGTTCTGAAAAGTCATATGCATTATGCAAACTGATCTGTATTTTAAAGTTTGTCATGAGGAAAGCAACAGGCAAGTATTTCAAAACAAATGTGAAAGGACTTCACTTTACAGTAAGCCTACCTCTACAAACTGTTCAGAATGCAGTTTTAAATGAAGCCATCTTTATTGTTAAGCTGGTAGGAAGTCAATAACAAAAATCAATAGTGACCTTTTGTTTATCAGTAAACAGTTGCTAGGCTCATATTGTGTACTTTTACTCTATATGAAGCATCATTTTTACCATCCAGCCACAGGTCACATGCCAGTGTACTCTTTGTGCCACTCCTAAGCCTAGATAAATGAAGAGCGTTACATCAGGACACCTTGTATGAAACCTATGCCAAATTGATATACAAAACACTGCACAGATGGCAGTGCTGTGAAAAGGGAAAAGCCAAAAGGAAAGAGGGAAAATATATTCATTAGATGCATTCACTTTTTATGAGAGTACACTTGTAAAGCCATGCCCAACTTTTTAACTCCAAACCAACACCATTCAAAATGCAGCATCCGGCCTCCTCCCAGTCTGCCTCCTCTAACACGCTCCGTATTACACTGCCTTCTGGTGAGTGTCAGCTGTGCTTCCATATCTTAGCCAGAATGCATAGGGACATGACCTTTTGCAGCGGTTTTCGATTGACGTTTTCTCTTCCACCAGTTCTTAATCAGGGAAGCATTAAGTGCCAGTGGATGCCTCTCAGCGAATACAGTCTTCTCTGAATTATTTAGACCACACATGATTGAAACTCCTGTGCTATACCACTCTTACACTCAGCGGTCCTATACCTATAGATCAGATTGCTTATTCATGCAAGGTGAGGGATCCAATCTGCTGTGTGTTATACATGTTTTCTGCAGACTATTGCGGGCTTTCTGTGGCCTTAGCCTTGACAGGAGCATTCAGATTTAATTTTATGCTTAATATAGTCCATCAGTGCTAGGATTCAGCAACAGGCTTTTATCTATTCACAGTAATTATGTTGCTACTTCTTTGACTTTGATTTGCACCTTAGTAATGATTAGTGCGGTCTTGAATCTCTAGACTAGTTAGACTTTTATTTTCTCTTCCTTTTGGCTTTTCTCTTCCAGGGTCACAACAGCAAATCGTCTGCATCGTAGACAACCGTATAGTTTACATATTGATTTGGCAAAGGTTTTAAGGTCTTTCTGAAGTACCCTCTCAATTAAGTCTAACTATACTGAGCTAAATTATGTTGTCTAACTGTACTACTTCTATTTTCTTTCTTTTTTGTTGATAGAGCATGAAGACACAAAGTAAATATTCGTTTCTGACTCTGCAAGTGTGCCTTCCAAAGATCATCATTTGAATAAATCATGAGCTACAATAGACTGGCACATTTGTTTACATGTGTTATGTTGCAGTGTCTGGTTCCGGAGAATGCTAAGGGTGCTTAGTTCACCTTGGCTCTGCTTAGCCATAAACAAAAGGCAAAGCCCACACTGAATTGCATTATATACTGCAGTGTTTGTCCAACTAAGATAAAAATTACTAAAGGCAATAATTATTCATTTTTGAGCGTGCATTCTGACCAAGATTTTGATCAGATATTTATAGACTAGACCAGATCAAGGCCTAAACCAGTGCACAATAATTGGACACAAGGAGGCAAATGTAAACAGGACAATTTCAATTTCACCTTATCACTAGATTGCTACTGCTTTTGTCAAGGAGGGCCAAAGGTTGTCAAGTGCTAAATCTCAAGGCATAATGTGAAGAAATTGCAGAGTTTTTGTGGCTGAGTCATCTTTGTCCTAAGACTGGGTTCAGGGCTAACACTGTACTGTACTATGCACAAATCCAAGCATGTTGTCTATCTGCATAGATGGAGTTCAGTGCATCACCAAGGTCAAAGGTTAATGGAACTGACTCATAAACGCCTCCATCACTATGAGCGAGTACTGCCGTATGTGTACATTTGAATCCTATAGGACACATTAGACTTGAAACTTCACTCGTCACCTCATAAGGGTTGCATTTTTGGAAACCCCTCCCTTCACGTCTCACTTCTTACTCTGTCGTACTTGTAATGTGCTCGGAGTCACTTTGTTTGCCGGTGGCTTAGCTTATCAACGGGACCGTGCCATTAGTCAAACGGAGGCTGCACTTGTTTGTCAGTGGAAGTGCGTCGTGCATTCCCAAGTGGGGCGGCATCAGCTGGGCCATTTCTCAGTTTTAACTTTGTCAGCTTGAGAAAATTAGGAGTGTGTTATGGGTGGCGGCTTGAATATTTCAGTATTAATTTTCTGGAGATGAGACAATGCTGGCTTATCCGTGATTTGCAGTAGATGATGGCTTCCAGGTTGGTGTTGGGAATAGACCGCCTTGTTTGTTCGCATGCACAGCAGGTCGGGTGAACATATTGCTGACAGGCATTGAAGTGGTCTAGAGCGGCAGTGCAGAGATTGGAAAGGAAATAGGGGAAAGGTGCGAACAGGAGAGAGGGGGAAGGAATAGGTGGCAGCGCAATGATTTACTGTGGTGCCATTCCCATATTTTACCTCATTTGGGATTTTTTTTTATTCATGCCAGGACCGCCCTGGGTGTTTCATTCCATTAGGTGCAGGCAAAAATGTCACTGGTTGCTATATTTCATTGAGAGTTGGGCATGTTTTAATAGTGGTATCTATGATAGATGGGCATGTAGAGTTGGGAAGGAAATCACTTCTATCTAATCAAGGTCTTCTAAAAACATTTTGTTCAAGTTGTGGCTTTTTAATGAGATGTTTCAAAGATAACATAGGTTAAAAGTACACTTTAAGGTTTGGCAATATTCTATTATGAATTTTTATTGTAGTTTTGAAGATGGCAACCTTTCTGATAAGAAGTCAAATGGCTTGGTTTCTCTATATACTATGGCCTGAATGAAAAATGACCATTCTCCTCATCACCCTTCACATTCAGTCAGTTGCAAACTTATAGAATACTAATACAAAGAATCAAGCAAATTAAAGATTGAGCCCTTTCACTAACTGGCCACTGTCCAGGGTGTAGCCCACCCATGGCCCACAGATGCTGAGATAGGCTCCAATAAGCAAAAGATGAATGGATAAAATGTTGTTCAGGATTGGGGGGGGGGGTTGTTTTTGAACATTTTGGTGACATCTGGTGGTGAAAGTGCAGATTGCAGTTGCACACTGCCCCTTTTTAGATTATGTGAACAGTGATGACATCTTGCAAGGACATGCTTTGAAAATACACTTTTAGTTCATAAATTTCCTTTCTACAAGGTTGTGTGCTAAAACAGTGTGTGTGCTCCTCATCCAGTATTGCTTAGTTTGTTCTTTCTGGGCACCAGTAAGAACAGAGAAAAGAATAGTGCTTTGAGTGATGTGTTAATTTCTACTACTACACTAAAACCTCTTACACCTTTAACACAGTAATAATCTTACCATCGCTCTATTCCATTTTATTATAACGTCGCAGCCCAGAGGAGCCCTATTAGAGATCAAAACCATTAAAAGATTGGAATAAATTAAATGTGGGGTAAAAGCTGCAATTTGTTTTAATGAAATCTTTATACAGTATTCAAATTAACTATAACCTTGCTCTTAAGTATTTTTTCCGATGACATTTCCACAGCAAATTCCATAAGAGATGGGTGTATTGTGAGCCTTGTATGCCTATTGCCTGCAGGACTCATGAGGATGTGCCTGGCAGTGTGACAAGGAGGAATTAGTGGATTGCTCCCTCTAGGTGAAGTTCCAATCAACTGCACATGGTTTCAAAGTTAGTTTGGTAGTGTTCGTTTTACTGTGGTGCCAGTGATTACTTTCTCTGTTTGTTCTGGGTTTAATGTAATCAGCTCAAACTTGCAAACCAGCACGGCCCAAGTCCAAATTTTGTTCTAATCATTCAGAAAGTTGTTACGGGGGTTTATTGCCGATGTAAACGGTGCAAACCCTCTTGTTTTTTTGAGCGATATTTGATGTTGAACTGTTGCTGTGGGATGCCAGGCCTGTTATGTGGTAATTTAGCGCTAACCTTGCTTCAGTGACCACCCCTCTGTTGTCAAGGTCTGTCTGCGTGATTCCAGACTTAAAAGAGATGCAAATAAACTTTCCCATAACCCTGAGGATAAATGGACTTTTCCAGTGTGTTCTCTCACCTTGTCGCCTGTGTGCTAAATTTTTTGTTGTTGTTGTTTCTTCACAGTTATGTGGCTGTGGGCTGCTCGGCGTGGGCATCTGGCTGTCCGTGTCTCAAGGCAGCTTCGCCACCTTCTCGCCCTCATTCCCCTCGCTCTCGGCTGCCAACATGGTCATCGCCATCGGAGCCATCGTCATGGTTACAGGCTTCCTCGGTTGCCTCGGTGCCATAAAGGAGAACAAGTGCCTGCTCCTGAGTGTGAGTTCCGTTTGCCTCCCTACGCTAAGCCCATGTTAATAAGACACAGAGCGATAACGGGCCATTGCTTTAGGTTGAATTTAATGTACTGGTATTTCTTACTTTTCCTTTACTGTTTAAAAAGTATACGGAAAAGTAGGCGGAAGATAGGAAGAAACTACATACTTTTACTCAAGTACTTTTTACGTACAAGAAAATGTACTTTTGGAGTACACTAAACTAAAAAAAGTTCATATTTTAGGTGTAAATAAGTGAATAGCTAAAATAGGTAGCACACGTCTCGCAAACAGAAAGTGAAGGTCCGAAGCAGTAGTAGTAGTAGATTAGTAGATTTTGCCATAACAAAAAAGTTTTTTTAATGAAATTACTTAATTACTTAGTAATGAATTCTTTTTTTTTTTTTTTTTTTTTTTTTTGAGAATTTTTACCTTTACTTGAGTACTTATTTTGAATACTTTTTCCACTTCTGCTCAAGAGTCACTGACGTAGCAAAGTGTGTAAATCTTTTTAATCTAAATATCTGGCAACAGTAAAAAAATATTTTTTAAAGACTTTTTTTGCAATTTTTTAGGCTTTATTGACAAGACAGCGTATAGTAGGAAGTATGGTAGCAGTGCACTGATTTATGCTAGTTAGAGTAAAAAGGTTGGTCATGTATATATATCAGTGGCCACTAAGTAAAAGCTCACATAAACGTCTTTCTCCTCTGTATTTCCTTCTATTCAAAGGGAATCACAAACTACTACAAACTGTGCTCAGTGTGCTCAGTGCTTCTGTACAGATTATTTTCAATAATATTAGAAATGGTTGAATTGAAGTTGAGATCTGTGATGTCTATTGAGAGAAAATATAATAAATGCCCAAGTCTGTCAAACACTTTGTAGACATCATATTTTATTTTTAAGCTGGAAATGATTTGCTTTCTAAGAGTCGTTCCCAGTGAATGAAATGATTTCTCTCACGGCTATCCCGGACGAGCCCCCGATTATGTTCATATCCCAGAAGCGAGGGAAACCATATAAATCTTAAGATATTAAAAGTTGACCAGAGCTATTTTATGTGGTCTGGGTAGACAGAAACAAGACATAAAACAGAAATGTCTCGGGGGAAGCAGCCTCTCGCACACACACCTCCACACTGCGGTCACAGGCCAGTGAGAACATGGCAGCGTATTTGTATTTGTCTTTCAAGTGGAACAGCACCAGATGCACACAACTGACAGCAGAAGTTGGCTCTGCATTTTACTAAATCCCAGACGCTCCCCAAAAAAAAACATTACATTAGCTTCAGGATTCTTCTTTTTCTCTTGTCGGGCGGCTCGTGTCACACTAAGGCCACTTAATATTTCTGGGCTCCATAATTGTGCATGTTCTGTTATTCATTACAAAGACATTCTCATTCCTTGTCATGGTACTGTTAACACCGAACTTGTACAGTTTTCTTGTTTTGTTTTTTTCTTTAAGCGCTCAAGTTAATTACAAAAGTTCAGCCAATAGAAGGAATGAAGTTACGCGCCACACAAAATACTTTTATGCATAGGAACTTTAAATGGGAAGTGAAGTTTGAGGCGCAGGGTACTTAACATCACAAACAGCCCAATCCCTTGAAGCTCTTGCATCAGTCAGAAAGCCCCTTCAAATCCTCTGCAGTCGACATGGCTTCTTTCACCTGCCTAACAACTGTGAATCAGAGAGAAGGGAGGGAGAGAAGAAAAGACAGACTTAATGGGAAATGGGAAAGTTCTGAAGCTTCTCATTAAGCCCACTTTTTTTTTTTTTTTTTTTTTTTTTTCTGGTGGCAGCATTTCAACATTTTGTGATAATTCTATTCGAAGCAGTGTCTGTTAGTTGTTAATTTTGAGTTTCTGTGTTTGTCCTGCAAAGCTAGGATGTGGAAGAAGACAGTGAGGAGAAGTGGGACTCAGAAACATCAGAGCTGGTTTAGATTCTGCTAATTTAAATCCTCAATGGCCAGGTTAATTACTTTCACCAAATAGGTTATGTCTTTGCTCACATTGATTTGTGTCTAGTCTATTTGTCATACCACGAGTACCCCCTCACTCATCTGTGTTGATTATTCTTCAAAAAGTGGTCAAATAAAACATCAGCATGTATTAATACTTTTATCAGTACTTTAACTATAAATTCTCTGCATCTTTTTTCTTCTAAACTCAAATTTAGGAAAAAATAAATAAATAAATAATTGACCTGCCTCTAAAATAAAAATGACAGCATAATACGCCTATTATATATATATATATATATATATATATATATATATATATATATATATATATATATATATATATATGAGAATAAATAAAAAAATGTCTAACCTTTTAAACTAATAATAACAAATAATAACACTACATAATGCTACAAAAAATCATTTGAATAACCCCCCTTTGAAATATATGTTAAACCTAAAAATATATAACAAAATATAATATTCAAATAATATTCTTTAGCAGCCAACCACTTGAGCTTGAAATATTTATCATAATAATAAATAATAATGCCTTGGATTTATATAGCGCCTTTCTAGATACCCCAAGCGCTTTACATTGCATTATTCATTCACTCCTCAGACACGCTTGGTGGTAGTAAGCTACTTTTGTAGCCACAGTTGCCCTGGGGCAGGCTGACGGAAGTGTGGCTGGCAGTCTCTGCCTACAGCCCCTCCGACCACCAACAAACACAGCACAGCCACACTGACACATACATAGGCATGGTGGGTGAAGTGTCTTGCCCAGGGACACAATGGCAGTATGCACTTCGGATGAGATTCGAACCAGCCATGGGAAAAAAAAAACGAAAAAAAAAAAAACACTTAGATGAAACTGATTGTAGTGTAATGCCGTGGTTGAGGTCTGTACTCTAAATGTTTTGATTTGTATATATAACTTAGAGAATTAGAGATAGAGATTTCTAAAACCTGGCTATACTTAGTACTAACCTCTTTACACTATTGCCATTTCCACCAGTGACTGCTTAAGGTATGGGAAAAAAAACAAGGATAACTCAGCTCTTAAAAATACATTGATGCCCACAAATTTTTTGAGTACTTTTGTCATGAACAAATGTCCCAAAACTGGTCTTTTCTGCATGTCCTGTAATGTTGACATGGCTTCTTTCACTGGCTAACAACTGTGACAATGTTGTGCGAATATTCTATTCAGAGCGGTGTCTGCCAGTTGTTGATCTTGCATTTCTGTGTTTGTCCAGTGAAGCCAGGATGTGGAAGAAGATGGTGAGGGGAGGTAGAACTCAAACATCAGAGGTGTTTTAGATCTACAGGAGTAAATACATCAACCTTGACATTTTATTTCAGAAGTTCCTCCACAGTTAACTCTCCACGGATCAGAAATATTCAAACGCTACACATCCTTTGCTGTGTATTCTAACCAGCCGGTCTATTCTCTGCCAAAAAACAAAAAATGTTTACAGAGACAAATTAAAAAAAAAGTGTGAAAGAAAACAATGAACTATCTGGCTGAAACAGCAAGCCACCGAACCTTTTAAAGTGCGAATTGCTGCAAGTGAGACCATACGCCCACATACGCAAAAAACACACACACACACATACACACACACACACACACACACACAGTAATGTCTCCAGTCATCAGAGCGCACCAGTAATTTCTGCAAACAGAAGCTGTTCCTTTAACTCACTGCAACAGAACAATGTGACAAACAGAGTGTGAAGGCACAACAGTGATATACTAAGCCAGCAGACCGCACAGTCAACCCACTAGAAAGTCCTTCATTTGGGGCCTGGCACAAATTAGACTCCTAACACTTACTCCCAACCAAGTCTGGAAAAACAGGCTTTACTAAAAAAAAAAAAAAAAAACAACTTTTGGTTCAGAAGATAATATTGATCTGAAACTTGAAAGAATAGCGAGAAACTGGACCGTGTTAAAAATGAATGCTAGGAAGTATTAAACTGTCTGCTTTTACTGCCCATGCACATTCTCCTAGTTGAGTCATTACATTTTATTGAGAAATATGTCTTCCTCCTGGAGTCTTATTGCTGACCAGTCACGTTGCTCTTCAAATTAGTTGTAGTTTATATTGTATAATTATGCAATGTTTTGTTTCCTCCAATTAAAAGTGCATTGTATTGCATCTAGAAGAAGTGCAATGTGCATCCAGTGGTTCTGCTCCCTGGAAACCTCATTTTAATCCTCAATCACCAGACTAATTACCTCCATACAGTAGGTTACATCTAGCCAGATCATTTAAAAGTTATGGTCGGATTTTTGATATTAAACTTTCAGTAAAGGTCACTAAAGGAACAAATCACTGATGGATCACTGTTTGGAGCCAGGGATTTTCACATGATTGATTACTGTTGTGGGATAGAGCCAAATTTGCTAGCATTCAAACTCCCAACATGCTGGTTTTAATGAATTTTGTATTGTGGTCACGCTGTTGTATGGCTCAGTTAGTAGAGCTATGGCGCATATATAGGGCAACTACAGCCGGCCTGCATCGTGGGTTCAAGTTCGGGCTCTGACAGTTTGCTAAATGCCTCTGTTTGCTCCCTCATTTTTGTCCCCTATACTCTGTCCTATCAATACATCCTAAAAATTGACAAAAATATATAAAAAAGAATTACGTATATGAGTCCTGAAATCAAAATTTAAGGGTGGCACAACCATGGTAATAAAACTTTAAGGGTGAAATGGGTCCGTACTTTCTAGTTCCAACCTGTCTAACCTATTGCCAGTGTCCAACAGTTTTTGCATGTCCCCAAATATCTCTTCCAGGAAACAATTTCAATTTATGTCTGACATGTTTGCTTTGGCGTGACATTATAAGCTGAGTTGTTGTAACACATCTCTCTCTCTGTGTCTCCCTGACAGTTCTTCATTGTCCTGCTGATCATTCTCCTGGCAGAGCTCATACTGCTCATTCTCTTCTTTGTGTACTCAGATAAGGTAAGTTCATTTGGCTTTTCATGTTGTGTGTCAGTGTTTAAAGCTTGTCTGTTATTGTTCGGCCTTAACCAATATTTTCTCTCTGCACTATAGTACTTCATAGTTTATGCAACTGTCGCCAAGGCCTTGACGCACTGTAGTGGTTTGAAAGCACTCATCTTGGCATTATGTGTTCTCGATAAAGCCAGGACAACACACGCCAAGCAATAAAAAGGTGTTAGCGCAATAAACATAGCTGTAATTCCAGTTGCTTCCTGGCTGGCTGGAAGTTTTTCAATGAATGTTTCTCAGGGCTAGAACTTTAATGTCTTCATTCTCCCAACAGTCCAAAGGTTAGGCCTCAAAATGCCAAGCAATCCCTACCAGTTGGCCTCTTGTAATTGGTCCCAAATGCATTTCCCATGACCCCTTGCATGTGTCCCAGTATGTGCCCTCTGAGGCAGCAACAGATGAGCGCCCATGAAGCTGTGAAGATTACTGACAAGCAGATTCCTCCTGCATGTATCAGAGTCACTTGAAGATGACACATGTTTGCAGGACTTTTATCCATGTCCAAGGACTTGACATTGATAGATCCCTTCTATTTATACATTCAAAGTCATATGTCGCCCGACCCAAGGGATGTCGGCTAATTTCCTCGTCTTTTGTTCTGGAGTTATTGCCCAAACTTGGTCGCAGTGGCAGATAAAGGAATTCATTTAGCAGCCAATCCATTCTCAGATTTGGATCAGGTCTCACAGGCGCACACCCTGTCAGGGGTAAATATGTCTGTTACCTTATCTCCCAAATATTACCGGCTTAACTTCGAAGGGAAAGAGAAAAAAAAAAAACTCCAAAAAAACCTTCATCCCATCAGTAGAATTTAAATAGATGTGCTTTCGACTTCTCGGATACATCTCCATAACCTGCAAAGCTGGCAGGAGACAGCAGAGTCGAGGGATGGAGATGACTTAAATGAGAGATCAAATTTGTTCTGTAGTTGGTGGAAAACTGTCTTGTTACGAGGACTCCTGGTGTGCAGCGACCGTATTTTGTGTTTATCTTGCCTTTGCCAAATTAGAGCTTGTTTACTGAGGCTTGAACTTAATGGGATGTGAAGATAATGCTGATAATGCTGATCGTCAAAAAATATATTTTATTGGCCTTCAGATGTCATTGGCAAGGCCTTATCATTATACAGAATGATAAGGTGTTTCCAGAAAACTGTCAAGATAAACAAATAGTTGGGAAATTGTGTGCGTTTCAAAGACATGTTAAAAAATTAGACAATGGGTGTCCATCACACACACATTTCTGTTTTTTCCAACTCCGGCTGCCTCTCTCCAGTGAGATCTATTATGCTGTGTGAGGCTCCCCTCTTCCGCTGCTACAGGGTGTGATCAGAGGAATCACTAATTCACTTTTCCTATTTGATCTTCTAATCACAAGGCATTTATTAAAGAGTCTGGAAGACATATAGTAGTTGGCAGCTTTTAAACGTGTATAGACACAGGGCCCGTGTAAAAACAGATATCTTCGTCTTTCAAATAGGGCATCATTTAGTCATGAGTGACGCCCACGGAAACTCTGATCCTTCAGGGTGACAAGCTGTCGACGAGATGTGGAGTAGAAATGAACATGCATGAGCCAGAGGAACAAGATTTTGTCTTCCTTTTATGCATCACATTTAGTCACCTCCTGTTCATGCGTTTTAGGTTTAATCCTCGCTAAGAGGTCCTACTTTTTACTATTATACAACATAGTTTCATCATCTCTATTGGTCATACCTGCAGGTATGTTTGGCACAGATGACTTCAGGAGCCCTATATATGAAGTACCAAATCAAACTCTGCTCAGCCATTCCATTTCTTTTTTGCAAAGATTAAGTCTCTATAGATTTGGACTGGATTACCAAGAAACACAGAATAAACTGTCCGCGGAAACAACTAGATAGACATCAAAAAACTAATTAGAGAAACAAAATATTGCATAGGATCCACACAATACTGGATAAGCTCTCTGAAAAGATTGTGTTGAGTGTTATTGCTATGAAGAAATAGGATTTCAGACACATACGCATTCTTGATAACTCCAGGCTTATGTTTAGATCTGATGCTTCAGCTCTATCTACGTAAATAGCATATTGTTATGATTTGCATCTAATGGAGAGAACCTATTCACAATGAGGATGATTGTCCGTACATCTTAAAGTGAGACAGGGACAAAGGTTACAGATATAGCTTCTTACAGCCAAAGACAAGCTGCGACAGATAACGTCAAATATTATGGGAGATTTGTCGCATTATGTCTACCTAACGCTGCACCTACAACAAATGTGACCATGCATGTTCCTTTTTTTTATTTATTTACTTTTCCACATACATCAACACCAACATACATCAATGCTGTAGCTATTAACGCCACTATAGCTTCTAACTCACCGGTGCCACAAGGACGTAAACATACTCTAGAGCTAGAAATTTGAACTGACTTGTTGTAACCACTATTTAACACATTTGTGACCATATTTCTTAGAGTTAGCTGTGCATCTTTTGATTGAAATAAGGTAATTTTTTTCTTATACACTTATGTCTGCCATACAGCTCTGACAGTGACATACACTATTTTGAATGTAAATCACAATAACAGGGCTTAGCAATAGCTTAGTTGTTACATAAATGTCTTAAAAAGAGCACTTAACCAATTGTCGATGTTGTGTTTTCGCGGCAACATTCTTACTGGGAGGTGCAACTTTGGTTTCCTGCAGAACAGAAGCACCAATGTCCACCTCGACTGGAACCTCACCTAGAACCAGACTTAGCTCAAAGATGCATATCATTATTTAAATCCAACTAATTACTCCCTAACCCTAATGGGAACCCTGTCTTTTAACAAACACCCGGTGATGGTAGTAAACTCTTTGATTAAATGCCATGTGAAGGCAGTAGTATAATAAAGGCTGGCCCCACAGTTAGCAACCAGCTGACTCTAGCAGATGGCTGGGCCACAAACCAGATTAGAACCATCCGTCTTTAACGCCATGACCTCATTGTGCTCATTCCGTAGACCCAACGCACCAAGCACAACCGAGGTTTATTAGCACCGAATGAGGAAACGGTATCTGGCAAGGCAGAAAAGAGAAGCACTACCAGAGCATATGTACAGAGCTGTAGAGTCAGGGAGGAGGAGGGGATGGAGAAAGAAAACAGGTGAGCAGTGCAGGGGCTCACATGAGAGAGAAAGGGAGGAGAGAGCGCTAAGGCATGGAGCTGACTGGGTTCGGAGGGAGGGGGGACAAAATCACATGTTTTATTCCATATATTACCATCTAGTGCACACTAGGTGACTTCACGGTGTATTCGGTTCACTTATCATGAGGAAACAGTTTTCTCAGCACTTTGGCTTTATAATAACAGCTACAGCAGCTACCTTTAAGAGCTCCTTATTTATATCTCACTTTAATCAGTGTCATACTGATAATTATTAGTGCAGGTTCTTGGCTGCCAAGAAAATTGCTGAACCAAGCTAAACTCAATGTATATTACTCAAGCATAACTAAAGGCCAATCATGCAAAGGTAGGGAATTCATTAATAAATTCCTGGGACAAGATTGTGATCCACCAAATACTAATAATGCATCCAGATGTAAGTTTTGTTGGCTGTTATAAAAGTGTGTTTTGACTGGCTTTGTTAGCAGCCAGACATAACACCATGCCTGTGTTGCTGCTCCTGTCTGCTACTCCAATCATAGACCCTTTTAAATAAAAATAATAATAGTAATAATGGATTGGATTTATATTGTGCTTTTCATTAGTACCAAATGCAATCACACTGATGCATTCATAGACAAGGTGGGTGAAGTGTCTTGCCCAAGGACAAAATAAAAAGTTTGTCATGGCAGAAGCAGGGATCGAGCCGTCAAACTTTGGGTTAGTGGATGAACATCTCTACCAACTGAGCAACAGCCGCCCCAATTAATGCCTTCCCTTTAACACAGTGGTTCCCATATGGTGAATATTCAATGATCTGCTTATTTGAAGCCTGAGTATTAAAATTACATTAAGTGATAAATTGGATTTTAAAATGCATGTGCTCTAAAGGCTGTAATAAAATTTAGAAAAGTGTATCATGATCAGGGATTAATTTTGGTCCCACAATCAGAGCAGTTGAGGACCACTGCTTGAACAGAATAGAAAATGCATCTTTAGATTTGTTACCCTTAATTTTCCTTCCTTCTTCTTGTCCCGTCACTCTCACCATGTAGCTTGTCAGTGCAAACCTGTAGAATGTCAGCAGACATGCTTTTGACCTTCTGGGAGAAAATGTTCTGTTTTTCCTTCTAAAAGGCCATTCTTGCCTACATGCTAAGTCCAGATTTCTCGTCCTAACAACCCGTCAACCCAGCAGAGACGTCTCTCATGTCTACATTTGTACTGCGGCAGTATTACACTCCCTGGTCATGCCTTATTTTCCAGACCAATTACAGTGGAGCAGCGGGGGATCTGCTGAGTGGCCTGGCCCGGGGCTCCGCACACAGCAACTGAGAGATTTAAGTCTTCCTTCTAATGATGTGCTGTTGGGGACCTCTGGCTCTGATGCTGTGTCTCTTCACATCATTTATTACACATTTGGGCCAGTCAGTCAGCTTTCAACCCACTTGTTCAAAGGCGTGCTAAAACACTGTTAGCTACACTTGTTTGGGCTCAGCGTGAATCAACTGCAGTCAAGAATGAAGAGCAGTGAAAGATTCCTCCAACTTTAGATGTGAAATGTTAGATTTGGTAGAATTGACCTGAGTATACAGCCTCCAGTGGGGTACGACAGTCTATTTTGAGAGCACTATATTGTGTAAATACCGGGAACATTGTCTGACACCAAAGAGACAAAACAGAAAACATTTTATTTTTGGAAATATTATGCAAAATACATGTCAAGTTTTGCAGAATAATTCAGATGAAAAACTGAGCAAATGTGCAAAACAAGAAAGGTAATTCTGACCGGAGATTTCCTGTGCTGAAAATTAACTAGATATTTTTACTCAAATAGTTTATTTTCAAATAGTTTTTATTTTTTAAATAAAATGAACTTAGCTTAAGGCCCATAGTTGCTGGTAAAGGCTCCAGTGACCCACGGCCCCTAAAACTTAAGTTAATTTTTAGAACCTCTAAATATCTAAACGTATTTTTGACCTTGGTTGCAATGTTGGTAGTTATAGTACTACTGGTTGCAGTAGTAGTATATTAGCAGTAGTAGTGATACCACTAGCAGTTATAGTAGGAGTAGTAGTTGTTCTTGTTGTTGTTGTTGGTAGGTACTTTTTACTTTTACTCAAGTAACAGGTTTGTTGAGTGCTTACACCTACACAATATGGGCTGACAGTGGCTCAGGTTGTAGAGCGGTTGTCCTACAATCTGATAGGTTGGCACTCCAAATGGTGATAGATGGGAGCAGAATGGCTGCCACTGTCGTTGTCTGTCTGCCCCAGGGCAGCTGTGGCTACAGAACCAGCTTATTACCACCAAGTGTGACTGATGAGTGAATTAATAATGGACTTATGTAATTTAAATTTTTGTTATTGTTATTATTTTACCTTTACTTGAGTAATAAATATTTTGAGGTAACTGTACTTTCACTTGCACAAGTAAAGACTGTTGTGCCATTTTCTACAATTACTCCAATAAAATGTTTTCTTGGAAGACTTTACTTTTGCCTATTGTTCTCTCAGAGTGCCTCATGCCTGCCAAACACCTGCGTTCACTTTTCACTTTTGTTTTCTTGTCAGAGGAAATGAGCGGCGGGAGCATTAAAAGCACATTTTTTACTCACCAAACCTACCGCATGGACCATTTGTCAATTGCCACAGATGGGCTGTTATTTTATTCCTTGGGCATTTTGATTTTGCTTGTTTGCCGAACCTCCCGCCTAGTCTGTTAGGTTTCCAGACTGCAGAGACTCTGAATCATTTGAAAATAAGCAACACCATGATTACTCAAAGTGAAATATGGCAGTTGGGAAAAGTGAATAAGATTTGCACAATGCACTAATTGCTCTTCCACGCACTCATCGCACCACCTGTAAATAAGCGTCAGGTGTGATTTGTGCCTCACAGTTTTCTCTAGTTTCCTCAGATAAAGCATTTGTTTTGGGGTCTGAGTGGAGAGACTAATGAGGGAGAAACAGGGGGAGTTGATCATTTCTATATATCACTTTGTTGGGCTTCACTAAATTTAAAACACAGGCTTCTGCCACACTGCCATTAAAGTGTCACCATCATGACCTTTGTCTCCCCTGTGCAAAAGCTAGTCAAGTGAAAATGTTCCTGTTTTGTGTTGTATTGTTGCAATTAAAGGTGCACTGCACCAATCACCTCTCATCAACAGCATAGTTGCTTTCCTGCTTTCTTAATAAAAAAAAAAGCTAAACTGTACCATTTACCACAGCACAATTATAAAACATTACATAAAAGTACATTTGGAGCTTACCTTACCTTGCAAACTATGCACAAATGCTTTGATAGTATCATTATGGTCTTTTAAAGGGGAGCAATATAACTTTTTTTTTACTTTAATTAAACCGCTTCAGGAGCCAGTGTGATGAAGTATCTCGGTGGAAAAACTAGCCTTGCAAGAATAGGAGCCCTGATCCAGCGTCCCTGAAGTCTCCGATCTTGTGAGGAAGTGACAGCAGTAAAAACAAGCTGACAGTGGCTTTATATCTTAGTGTTTTGTCATGGCAGAGTGACCAAAAGGCAGAGGAAACATCTATTTTGATACAAGATGGAAAGGAAAAAATAAGAGTAAAAAAAATGTAGAGGGAGCTCCATAGAGAACAATACAACCAAAACAGCACAGAAGAGTTGCATAGTACCCCTTTAAAGATGATTCCTATAACTAACTATACTATTAGGCAGAGGTGGAAGAAGTACTTTCAATCTGTACTCAAGAAAAAATACTGTTATTTATTACTTTCTCTTTAAGCTTTCTTATCTGAACCAGGCAGAGCTTATAGTGAAGCTGTCCTCCACTTGTTTATAGTTCAGTGTAAATTGCAAAAGAATATTATTGATCACACCATTCAAGTCCCATGTGCCATCCAAAGTCATCTAACCACATGAAAACTGACAGTGGGCGTAAATATCATTTGGTTATGTTGTTTCTATTGCATCTGTCTGTGAGTAGGATTTGCTGTGCCAGTGAGCAGTAACTGATGATTTGACTGATTCTGACAAGTACAGCATTATAATGGCTGTGAAACTCTTGGTGAACTTTTGGTGTGGATCTCGAACACTGTGTGGATACGCAGCAAAATCAGGCCAGAGATATCAGACACAAAGGGTGAGTAAGTGGATTCTTCACCATTGCAAGATCCGGTATAAGGCCTTTGTGGCTCAATAAATAGAGCATTTACTTCTGAAGATTCATTGTTTGAGACCAGGGCCTCATTTGTAAAACTGTGCATGGAAACCTTACAAAAAGTTCACGTACGCCAGAAAGCCAAAAGCAGCGTACACAAGAAAATATTCAGATTTATAAAATGCTGCGTACGCACACCTGGACACAATTTCCCCTTTATAGATCCCACCTGGAGTAGAAAGGTGTGCACATAAACCCACCTCACGTCACGCCCTCTCCATGCCCCAAATCCACCAAAGAAGGTCAATGCAAAGTGACATCTGAATGAGATTTACTTAAACATGAGCCGCTAATGAGTGGGTTTCACAGAGAAACACGGAAGAGAGGAAAGCACGAGACGCGCCACGCAGCACTACACACATGCACCTCTATTGCAAAGTGAACACTTCTTCTCCAACCAACACACACAATCACCCTATGAATCCACTGATCTTAACATGTACACATTTGAAAATAACATTTTAAAACATAAAAAGGTGTTTAATTTTTGTTGACTGCAACATATTGATGTTGTATGACATATGATTTTTCTGCGCTGTTTAGTGACTTGTAAATCATGAAAGAGCACGTGTCTTCACACATTCTGAAGTACAGTTTATTTTACACACTGTACATGCACAGATGTCTGAATATGTGCACGTGTACGGGGCAGTAGAAGTCCGGATGAAGGATGTGTAATGGGAAGGGGGCAGTGAACACCGCGGCGTTGTGTGTAATGACAGCAGTTTGTTGGGTCTCATTTGACACAGCGCTTCATAAAAACCAAACAGCTCTGTGTGAACCGTCTGTAGGAGTTGGTTAGACTTATGTCCAGCGATTATTTCATAAAAGCACCCAGTTATTCTTCAGGCATCATCCCTGCTTTCCGTTCACAAGGCTCCAACCGGACTTTATCAGTGGAGCCAGCACCGCTGCGCTCTGGTGCACATGCACGAGCGTGCATGTCTTTAAAACCCCCTAATGACACAAACACTTACTAAAATTAATAAAAACTAAACGCCTTCCATGTGTTTTAAACAGCGCTCGTGATTAAATGCTCACATCTTTGTGTAATTCTTTGGTTTTCTGGGGGATATAAAGTGAAAGTGAACTGTATCAAATGCGCACCAAACATGAAACTCGCTTCTCTCCTCTCCTGCCTCTGTGCCGTGTCTCTGAAAGGTGCGTACAGCGTACACAAGGTCGAAAGCTTGCGTGGAGCTACGCAAGGTTTCTAGTTTGATTTTTATAAATACCAACATTGGTGCAGAGAGTGACGTATGCAAGCTTTATAAATGAGGCCCCAGGTCTGGGCACTATATGTTTATCATTGTGAGATAGTGATAATGCCTTCTGCACTTCTAGTTGCATTATTATCCAGACAATTTAAGAGTGACCATTAACTTAAAGTCACTGTCTCTAATCTGGGAAAATGCTAGAGTAAAAATTGTGAGTTTTCCAGACAAACTAAAATAACTAATTAAATAGCAACTAAAATAAATAGCACCTTGAGTGTCCATTACTCCAAATGTCTCTATCTGTTCCATTAAAAGTGACTTGACAGACAGTTGCTGTCAGCCACTGTCTCCTGCTGTGACAAAAACAAACACTTATTTGAATGGAAAGCACATTTTCTATTCCTCTGCCTTTGTCGACGCCTGTCTATCCATTTCCTCTCCGTCTTTAGCTCAAAGCATTTTTGGTAAAAAGCCGTATGAGTGTGTGATGGATGTCCTGTCCTGGATTTCTGAGTGTAGACTCGTGTGTTGTGTGGCCAGAGGGAACCACGCAACACATGAAAGACTTGGTTTCATCATGTAAACAAACATCATACACTAGCTCTAATCCATCACCACTACTATTTAGAGTAGTACAGTACCCAACCTGGTTTTGGTATCCTCAATAAAAATGTCAAAAAATGTTTGTGTTGCCAGTGGGCTATGTCTGTATAAGTTAAAAAGGGTATCAGCAGAGTGGGAGGCTGAGGGTATGGACATACGCCAATCAGGCACAACATTATGACCACTTGCCTATTATTGGTGGTTATAATGTTATTATTAGTTATTATCACCGGCCTTGACCAGGAATATCCAAAAAGAGCTTCAGTTTTGGAGATACTCTGACCCAGACGGCTCGTCATCACAGTTCGGCCTTGTTAAACTTACTCAAATCCTCACACATGCCCATTTTTCCTGCTTCTACTTCAACTTTGAGGACAAAAAATTCTCTTTCTGCCCTGCAATGTAATGTTATGCCTGGTTGGTGTATAGCTACAAAAAAGTGTGGGAAAAGATTGCATTGAAGTTTATGCATATGAAGGTACGATTTTACTAATTTTGAGAGTGACCCGGCCTGACCACTGCAGTTTAAATGAGGTCACAAATGACTCACTCTTATTATGAAGCAGGGGCTTAATCAGGACTGTCCAGGACCCCCACTGATTAGACTATCATTATTGTGATTGGATGAAAAACATATACTTTTGAATACAGGGCATTGCTCATTTCCATTTAGAGTTTCTTTTCATCTTTGACAAAGCCTTTTTTCAGACTAACCAGACAAGACCAGTAAACTCTCTCCATTTGTAGACTAATCTCTTTGTAAAGAATAAGAAAAGAGTTAGTCTGGCTGGCCAAGTTATGGATAAGCACTACTGTCCTGACCAACATCTTGGCTCAAGATCTGGAGAAGGGTCCCCAGGCACTACACAGGGGTCGCCCACTGCTCCTGACAGGTTGTCCCAGCAGCATTGAAGGATGGGTCAAATGCAGCAAACAAATTTCCCATGAGGACAATAAAGTAATTATGTACCCTTGCCAGGATCAAGGTGTCAGTACTGGACCAAATGATTAGTTTTATACCATTGGGAATTAAAAGGGCTGTGTGGCTCAATGGAAAGAGCATTTACTCCTGATCTAGAAGCGATCTAGTTCGAGTCCAGGTCTGGGGATTATATCTTTACCATTGCAAGATTGGGCCAATGCGTGCATGTGGTCTGTGTTTTCAGAGTGCGTTTAGTTCTTTAATGATATTGTAGTAACCTAAAGGTTTGGTGGAATAGACATGTTATTAAATATAGTCTAATTACATTTTACATGATTGCTGTGACAGAGAGCGTAAGTTTTGGGTGGAAACACTATTTTGGATCATCTTGGAGTACACCCTGGAACGCATCCTGGAATACATCCTGGAATAGCGGAAATGTAAAATAATAATGAAAATGTCTGTGATGAGAGCGGCAACACGAAGTTGGTTTTCTTCATCAATAAAAATAGGTTAATGCAACACAGCTGTGTATCTTTGGAGAAAATGGGTCAGAGCGTTGTATGATCAAATCCCTGTTTGTTCTGCCTTCGTTTGTCTGCCTCTTGTTAGCGCCAAATCTGGATCATTACTTTTCATTTTTAAGCAGCACAAGCGGAAGAGGCGAGCAGACTGATTTTTATTGCAGTATAGCATAAGCCGCCCCTCGCTTTGGTCTGGAGTGACTGTAGTCTGGAGTCAGTAATGAGCCAGCAGCATCACACATCGCATCGAAAACAACCGTCGCAGGCAGAGATTGATGATGCTGCCTGTCATCTCATCTTGCACCACAAGGACAGACCCAGCAGCCCCGAGGCCCAACACATACTTTTACACAAGAAAAGTTTGAGATCCAAAAACTAAAGTGTGAATTATAGTAATCGCATCTCAAAGGTTTTCAGAGGATGTTTTAAGTGGGCTTTGCATGATTCATGATTACTAAAGCACTCATGCCAGGGAAATCTTAATTACTCTGTTCAAATTCAGTTCCACTTTAATGTTTAATTCAGCAAATAGGTTCTAAAGCCAGGAGATTAGATATAAGGGTTTGAAGCTTCCTTGTTTCATCATTTAGACACTTTACTCCCTAATCTACTCTTATGGTCAAAGGAGGCTTGTAGCTTTTAGTGTACTTTTTTTTTTTTTACGCAGATAATTAGCCAGGTTACTTTTTAGTTCATTTATTCGATGTGCATGTGCATGGAAAAAGAAAATTCTCACCCAATGGAAAAGACAGGTCCAAGTAAAAATGCATGACAAATTCTAAGACGAGACAGTATTCTCCTCTACCACTACTGCTACTACTACTACTTCTGCAACTACCTCCACTGCTACCAGATCTACTACGAATACTGCAATTTTTATCAGAACCACTAATCTGCTACTACTACCACTGCTAAGACTACTTGTTAGGTAAGCATGCTACCCATGAGGTCAAAAAATACAAGTAAAAGACTTCCCAGAAAAAAATACTCAAGGAAAGTAACACAAATCTTAGGAAATATTCTCAAATCTTAATTAAATGTTAAAAGTAAAGTATTACTAAAAGTGCCTAGTTATTTTTACCCGCTTAAAGTAAACATGTGTACAACTTAATAACAAGAAAGGCCTCATTATATAACCTTGACCTATTCCAGACTGGACCTAAGACTACTCGTGACTACTATAGAACTATAGAAAAACTTTTCATGCGTTTTTCATGCATTCTTACTTTGACATGTCTCATTCACAAACATGCACAAGTGTCTGGGAATTCAGAGTTCTAACTGTAATTCCTAGTTGATGGCCTCACAAGACATGTTTGCACTTCTCAGTAAATAACTCTGACTCTAACTATTGCACTGAGTTCAGAGATTTATATGCACACATCAACTTCTCTTCTGAAAAATCTCTTTTCTACCCTCATAAAACCTCATACCTCATATGGCATGTGGCCTACTTTCAGTATTCTCAGGCTGGCTGCATCTTACAGTATACAAACCAATACAGCAGAAACATAGCCATACTTTAGCTGATCGATGCTCTGTCTATAGTGCTCACTCTCTGCAGGCTCTGTATGGGTAAACTTGCATACTTGGAGTTTCCAAGCTGCCTTAATATTAAACTTTCTCTGGCTTTCTGAACTGTGGAAAGTTCCATGTTATCAATAATTTGAGTTTTAAGTAACTCAGACATTGACAGTACACTTTACTGTGGACCAACAACTAGAAATCTGCAACCAGATTGATAAACATGCTGCCACTTGTCTCATATTCAGAGAAATATAAAGTAGCCAAACATTTTACCTAAGTAACAGTATTGTTTGTTCAAAATAATATTATTCAACTAGAAATATAAACTAGAAAAGTGAAAATGTAGAAAGTAAAAAGGTAAAAAGTCATTCAAATACTTACTCAAGAATAAAAACACACAACATAATCCTTTGAAACCAATACCTAGGTAACAGAAGTGAGTAATTGTCAGAGTATTATTACTTTGAAATATTGTTACTTAAGTTAAAAGTATGGTGTGATAAAACTACTCTTAGAAGTACAATTCATTTTTAAAATTAATCAATTAAATGTAACAGATTAAATGTAACCCATTACTACCCAGCTCTCCTCATATTAATATTCATACTGATTTTGACTTGGTCCCAGACCATACCAGATTAGCTGTCATGTTTTAGTTTCATCTTGACATAGTTATGAACTATGCTGTTTATGTGTTGACTGACATACATTTGCTTTCATCCCAGCTGGAAAGCTAGGAGGAAAGAGCTAAGGCTCTCTACTCAGATTTTTAAAGTTAAAGTTTTAAAAAGTCCTTCCACTGTAATCATGTTTTATTTTGTTTATTGTCAGATTTGCCCTGTCTCTGTTTTTGTTTTCTGCTGTTGTGTGGTGTAAGCAGTACAAGCCCGGGCTGGAATTGGTATCTTTCCAGTTGGACTTAAAGGCGCCATTAGTCTACTGTATAAAGATGTGTACAGGTTGGACTCAGCCAATGAAAGTGTCCCTGACCCAAATGGGACCATGCCCCTTTGTTTTGAGCATGTGATTGGTCCAAAAAATTAGGTCCTGGTCTAGTTCCTTCTCTGTCAAAAAGGCTTTCTGATGAAGCCCAGATGAGGTCTCAGAGTCAGTTTTTTGGGATGACTTCTATTATGCTGTGCTGTTACCTGAATGAAATGTTATCTTTTAGCACTACTCACTGTATATTTCCTTATTTTCGCTGTAACATGATGTGTACAGGTCTAATCTGTTATAATGATGATAAAATCCCTAGACAAATAGTTAACGTAACATACTACATTGTCCTACATCTCATACAGACACACCGTGCTTGTGTTTTGAACTGATTAAATGCAGAGCTGTTCCTGGCTGAGAGTACTGAGAGCACCTTGATGTGCAAGGCCACTACACACATAGCGCCTCTTCAACACCACTTTTTCTTGTGATTCATTCTGAGATTTGAACTGTAAAAGCATAACACTTTTGTTGTGAAAACGTACACTGCAAATCACTTTTTCCAGTAGTAATTACCTCGTGTGTCTGAAGCGCCTCTCAATCTGTTCTGGCAGTTAGCAGATCCCCGCAGGCCGAGCCCAGTGCAGGAGAATCTGGCTCTGTATCTCATTAACAGATCAGATCACATATTAATCTCCATCAGACATGGCACAACCCTGAGCACATTGTTGGGGTTCACTCATGAGGAAAATGATCCGCTCACGTTACTGAAGGGCATGTCGAAGCTGTGTGTGTGGAGCGGACGCATCAAGTGTGTCAAATCTGCAACCATCACCAAAACATAATATTTAGATCACTGATAACTAAGCTCACCTGCAAAGTTTCTCAAAGTCATCACCACACAGTCTTTTTTATCATGATTACTTAACTCATCAAGCGCCATTCACTATCAATCATCTCTAAAAACACTATTTTCCGCTTCACTACCCGACACGGACACCACCATTATCCTTTATGGCTGTGCGTAGAAGGCACTGACAAATTGCAAAGAGCACGTGGATGCGCTTATACAAACACGCCGAGTACCTACTGCAATATAAAGACAATAATTACAGCCATAACTCAATTTACTGTTGTCGCTGAAGCAAACACATACATACACAAGTCTATGTTTAAACTGCCTATATTGTCATTCAGAGTGTACATAGAACATAATTTTGTTTGGCTCAGTACAGTTTTTAAATAAACAGCAGCAGACTAAATAAATATCTACAGTAAGCGAGTCTGTTGCATAAAGTGAACAATTTTAGTTTAGCAAGTAAAGTAATCTTCAGTATTTAACAGTTGTGGAAATAGTATATCCAGGATACAAAATTACACAGCAGTGATTCTTAAACTTTTCATACAAACTACCACCTCAGAAAATATATAGCTTTCAAATACCACCTTTAATGGACTAAAATGAACTAAATAAGGACAAAAGACAGACTAAAACCGGGCTAAACCAGGATTACCCCAAGACATAACCAGAAATAAATTGCTTCTAAACCAGGACCAAACCAGAACATAAACCTGGACTAATTTAGGACTAAACCAGGTCTAAATTAAGGCTAAACCAGGACTTAACTAGGATTAAACTAAGTCTAAGAACTAAATCAGCGCATTACTAGGACTAAACCGGCACATAACCAGGACTTAACCAGGATTTATCGGACTAAACCAGGTTTAATCTATGACTAAACCAGGTCTAAATAAGGACTAAACCAGCACATAACCTGGACTTAACTAGGACGTATAGGACTAAACCAGGTCTAAATTATAACCCAATCAACTCATTAAACCAGGACTAAACTGTTCCCAAACCATGATTAAGCAGTGGCCTTTAAATCAGAACTGCAAAAGACTATGAATACCACCAGAAGAAGCCTGCATTCTACCAGTTTGAGAACCACTGACATACAGCATACTATGAAGTGCAATAATAAAAAGAGTCTTAATTATCTGTACAACAAAATTACGCATAATAGTCATGAACAGGTATTAAATAGTGTACAAGAAACATATTGAGGATAGAGCATCATATGTTTCATACTATAGACCCATATATTAGGTAAAAAATATAGTGCAGTGAGAATTCAAAGTGTCTGACTGGTTGGTGTTGTGCTTTTCATCTGCAGGTGAGCGAGAACGCCAAAAAGGATCTGAAGGACGGCCTGGCCCTGTACAACTCTGAAAACAACATAGGCCTGCGAAACGCCTGGAATATCATTCAGGCTGAGGTATGTCACATAAAAGACACATTAGTATTGTAATAACAACACTAAAGCTAATGCATAAATTCAAATATGCAAAATTATTCTTGCTAATGTGCTATCTGGCATTACTTCTTCTAAAACAAATGCTAATTAAAACACTTTGGAGTTGGCTCTTTGAAGTAATGCTTGTGAATGTGTCTGTGTGACTTTGACAGTGGAAGTGCTGTGGCGTCATTGCGTACACAGACTGGCACGAGGCGCTGAAGGAGAAGGTGGTTCCAGACCGCTGCTGCCAGGAGCATTACCAGAACTGCGGCCGCAACTCCACCAACATGTTCTGGAACAGGGTGAGCTCGCCATCTACTCAAAAACATAATCTATAAAAACAACAGGAAATGGAAACATTTTAAAGAATAGGGCTAGTGTTGTTTGCGGCTATGATGAGGTCTGCCACATTCCTTTGTAGAACAGGTGGTTTTCTCTTTGTTGTTTTTACTGTTAGCCGCACTAATCACTAAATCTAATTACTATTACGGAATAATTATTGCAAACAAATTTTATATCTTTGGCTGCTGGACTGACCATGTTGTTTGCACGCAACATATTACTTAATCAGATATTTCGGGCCATTTTTATGCTTAATTGGTAGATAAAGTAAGGCAGAACATTAGAAAGTGAATGAGTTTGAGATTGGCAATATAGTGTATAAAAATTCCTCACTTTGGCCAAATGTAATCAAATCCATGCCAAGGAAACAGTGCCAAAATGAGTGGAGTAGTAGGAGTCTCTTGAATGGAACATAATATTGATTTTTCACCCCAGAAATGGCAAAATACCCACTTTTATTACAGAGTGTATTCCATTTTATACATATTGAACTCACATGACCTCAGAAATATGGCCATTTTACATTGTCTGGGATCAGTATGTCATTTAATTGTAGATTTTTACTTCGGCTACTACTACATCTGCACTACCACTACTGCTACTCCTGCTTCTACTCTGCTACTATTACTATACTAGTACTACTACTTCATTTTCAGGGGTCACCACAGTGAATCACCTGCCTCCATCTAACTCTATCTCTGCATCCTCTTCTCCCACACCGACTTACTTTATGTCCTGCACTATATCCATAAATGTCCTTGTTCTACCTCTGCACCTCCTGCCTGGCAGCTTTAACCTTAGCGTCCTTCCACTGATTTTCACCAATACCAATATTCACTACATCTTCTCTGTACATGTCCAGAACATCTTAATATGACCTGTCTGCCTTTATCTCAAAAATGTCTCACATGAGCTGTCCCGCCAGTATACTCATCCTATACTAATCCTAATCCTATACATCCTTGAACCAGCTCTGCTACCTCCAGCTCTGCCTCATGTATTTTCCTCAGTGCCACTGTCTCTAAACTACACCACTTGCAGGTCTTACCACCGTCTTATACACTATTTCTTTTATTCTTGCCACTACTACAGTAGTTCCATTAGAGACTTTTTATTATACTGTATATTTCAGTCCAAATACAGCAATGACATAAGTCAATTCCATGCAATGAGTAATAGCCCTTACAATTGTAGGTTATCAAGAGCTGCTGCTATTCAGGCGAGTTAAAATGTACTTTTTAAGCAGTCAGACTACTTAGTGCATTAAGCCTTAAACTTTTTTACTCTTAGTGCTTAATTCTCATCACGCTCACCTCTCTTCATTATGCATGAGACAACAGCCCTTTTTTGTGCTGAAAACCTTAAAGAACATTGTTCACCAATCTCCCCCATTAGCGGCCTAATCTGCTATTGGTCTGGCGTGCGGCTTGTTAGCGAGGCCAAAGCAGGGGATTAAAAGCTGTAATACAATTGCCAAAATGAGAATAGGCAGACATTGAGCCGGCCCACTGGGAAGCCATAGCTCTGGTGGAGTGTAATCCTGCCCAGAGGACACAGCCACACACTTCACAGTATCTGCTGCTTGTACTCACAGTTATGGAAGGGGAGGCCACCACTTTGCAGTCCCAACTACCTTTAAGTGGCACGGCTTACCTTTCCGCGCTGACTGACCTGGGGATGAACCCAGGTAGAAGTGCACGTAAAAGCTTTAGATTTTGCATTTAAACCATACATCCACATGCCAACGCTATCACTCCTGCCTCTTTTAAACATTTGACCTATAGCTCTTTGGACAAGGTGCTTGGTCTTTACGGCTGTCAACACTACCACTAAAAGTGAAAATGCACATTTCAGAAGCATCTTAACCAGAAGAGGAAGAAGATACTTTTACTTAAATAATTGACCTAAGCACATCTTAAACATACTTTTACTTGGGTATATTTTTAGGTAAATGTTTGATCATCTTCAAAAGGCAATCAAAAGGTCACAGGTTGGCAGCAGTAGTAGCTGTAGAATCACTGTCAGTAGTTGTAGGCCTTATAGTAGTAGTCGCAGTAGATGTAGTAGTACTAGTAGTAACAACAGCCACAGCAGTAACAGTAGTAAAAATGATTGCAAACACAATCAAATGCACTTTTTTTGTATATTTACATCTACTTCAGTTATAGCCTATTATTTTAAGTAACAGTATTCCACATGAGTACAGTTTTTTTCACATCTGATCTTAACAAGTGTGTATTCTTTTTAGGGTTGCTTTGAGAAAGTGGAGGAGTGGCTGGACGACAACAAACACCTGCTAGGAACCATTGGCATGGTCATCTTGGTCGTGCAGGTACAATACTCTCTCGTGTATGCCAACTGTGTTTCTTTAAAATATCACTTTCTGTGTCTCCATTTCTTTGTTTGACTGGTAAGAAAATACATGCATCGTGTGGCCTGTGTGGGCATTTTAAGAACCCACACATTTTGAAGCTTGAAAGTACTTCTCCATCCTGGTCCTGTCTGGGAGAATCAAAGCCACCCGGATCCCTGCCAAGCTGAAGTGAAGTCTGAGCATTCATCAGAAGATCAAGCCTGAATATAGAGGAGAGGACACAGGATGGCAGAGTGAAGCGGCTGTGGGAGGAGAAGCTCATATTCATCTTTTTGTGCTACACACTGCTTTACATCTGTTTCTTTTCCTTTTGCATGTAACAATAGCTCTGCAAAAAGTCCTCTTCACATTTCTCTATGTTAACCATCGCTACGTTTACAAGTAGAACATACTCGAAAAGTGCTCATAGCCTTTACGCCTTAATATAAGCTACAGCAGTGAAGCTGCATGACACATGACACCAAAACAAGAAACAAACAAGCTAGCCAGCAGCAGAAGAAAATATGTGTCTCAGCTGGTCTAAGCACAACTTCAAATCATTTGGTACTGCTTAGTGGCAGATGCTAATGTTTCAAACAGGAGAAGATGCTTATCATCATGCTGGGCTGGCTGGGCTAACTGGCAGGCTAGTTTCCCTACAACAATAATATAATATTTTGAATGAACAAACAAACTAACAAAACTAAAGCAGAATGCAAACTCAGTATTGCTGTGATTATGTTGTTCATTTAGTGTAATATCTGCAAACGGTGAAAATAGGATATATCACTTCGCTTAAAAAAACAGAACAAAAAAAACACTCTTGACGGCACATTTCTCTCACTTCTCATTTCACTCACAGAAAAAGCTCCAATGCCAATGTCTGTTTTGCAGTTAAAAGGTGTTCAGCCACTTCCTCCAATCCTCATCCAGTAGTCACTGTCATGGCCCACCCCCTGCTCCATTGACTCCCACTGACACTCAGCATCCTCACAAGTGACTCTCTTGTTTCCTTGGAGTGATAAAACCTAAACCTAAATAAATAGAGATTTATTCAGCATGCACGCTGCGATGGGATAGAGAAATTGCGTCAGAGAGCCATCCTTTAGTCATTAGATCAAATGCAATCTCGCTTTTAATGTAATGTAAATTCTTATTTGATAAAATTTAACAGTGCCCATTTGACCATTTATTCCATGAAATTGAAGCAGAGGATCAGTTTCCCTTGTTGTCTCTGAGCAGTCACCATTGATTGTCTCTCCTAGCTTAATCTCAAATAGCTGTATACATGATCCAACACTAGACCCACATGGATTTCTTGGTCAGCACTTGTAAACGTACATGTGCACACAGGTGTAACGGCAGCAGCATACCTCTAAACCCTGCTCAAATATTACGGCAATATCTCCATGTTCAAAACGCATTACGAATGAACACTTAATAGCTTGGATATCTGTTTTGGCCCTCAGAGACCATTTAAAGGCAGTTCAGCACTTTTCCTTCATGCAATATTTACCTTTTTCCCCACACTTGTGAGAATCATGTGTAGTTTGTCTTGTACGGGAATATCCCTGAGCATATTTTACCTGAAAACATACAGACAGCAAAAGATCAAATCAAACATAGAATCTGTAATGGCATAAAAGTGATAACATTATACAATATCAAGAATTCCACAGACGTGATGCTGTGGTATAAACGCAGGTGGCTATTCTCGTCATAGATATATAATGAATAGAAATAAATTTAAAAGTGCTGAGTTGTGGATATCTTTCAAACAAGGAGAATGAAGTTGATAGTGCCTATAAAGTACGTATTACTGTATTACTGTTATCCTAACCTTGTTACCTTGCTACCTTGCTACAAATGTACAGCTAATTGCAGGGCTAAGTACTTTTACATGCAGGTAGAGAAATTCAAATGAATGGCTTTGACCACTGCTGCGTGTACAGTATGGCTTACTGAGAAGGCATTAAGCAGCACTTAATAAAAAGCTGAACGACATGATGTCTTAGATGTGCTTAGAGCCATACTCACACATTTTTAGATCAATGAAGAGAAATATTCTTGGTCACACAACCATAGCGAAATGGAATGGAATGGTTGCCTGTCCTGAGATTTAAGCCCACAACCTTTTTGCTTTGAGGCAGGAACATGCACCTCGTTAAATGAGGATATGGTTATTTAAAAGATGAAATTATTTAATTAAATGTTTTTATTCAATTACTGTTTTTCTACAGTAATTTTAAAAATGCCGGGCAAATAGGCAGAGAGGTCACATGAATGCCATTTAGTCTGTTCACACTGAGGTCACAGTTAGATTTTTAACAGATTCTGAACCACAAGATGCCTGAATAATATTTTAAAATAATGAATAAAAAGGGTGGTAGGTGGGTGGTGAGCACTTCTGCCTCACAACGAGCAGATTGTGCATTCAGTTCTTGGGCTGCATGTCCTACCAATATCACTGTGAGCTTTCTCTGTGCACTCCACCTTTCCTTCATTGCCCACATCACCTCTAGTGAATTAATGAGTGAATGGCTGTAAGTGTTTCTAAATATCAGCGAATATATGTGATTAACACTGTCCAGGGTTTAGTCCACTTTAGGCCCATTGTTGCCAGACCCCTGTGACCCCTAATGGGAATAAGAAGAGGAAAAAAATTAAATAAACAAACTAGATCAAAACTTTGCGACTACATTGTGTCCAGGTTGCATTTTTGTAACAGGAGTTCTGCTGTTTTACTCTTAAAACAAGAGTGAGACAACAACAAATTCATCTTCAGGTGTACTGAATACATTTGACTGCAGCACCTGTCCACAGCTCTGCACAACAGCCCACGTTCACCTCACTGACCCTGGTGCCACTCTCCATACGACCTCACAATCTGTGCCTCTCCTCTTTTCTCTTCTGGCCTCAGGATGTCACTGCCATACTTTTTCCTCACACATCTATGCTCTGCTCTCTGTTGTCCTCCAAATGATTGCGGCAGGCCATGTAATTCAGGCCGAGTGCCGGGTGAAGTTTTTTACACTTCAAGTGTCTTAGTGTCGAAAGGTGTCAGCTCCTACCAGCTCTCACCTGTTCACTGACCTTCTTCCTCCATTACTCTTCTTCGAGCCCTCTCCTGTCCACACTAGTCAGCGACATATCTTGTGCTTAAGCAAGTCTTGAAAACCTATGAAAGTAAGGTTCGCTCAGATCAAGGCAGGTGTCGAACACTCATGCAATTATAAAGGCCTTTGGGGCAGCTGCAGTTCAGAAGCAATACTCCACAACGTAACATTCAATTTCTGTGCATTCATGTCTCATTCATAGCCTTTCTTCGACACCCGGTGCTGCGTTCTTACTGCCTTTCCGCATTGTGTTCAAACACCTACACATCCACAATCATCAACAAATTTCCAAATAGCGATTTTACTCCCTTGAAACACTGGCCTAGCCGACATTAATTTTAATGATTCGAACTCTGAGAGGAGAGGTGGATGGTGGAAAGTGCAGAAACAAGACCTTGAGCTGTCAGATTAGTAGGCTTCGAGACGAGGTGGAGGACATGACAGGGAAGAAATATCATGAAAAGTTGATGCCCTGCAAGTCTGCGACATTACATAATAGCCAGCGGCACCGAGAACTGCCTTATGAATGATTTAGACTCACGGCCCATATGACAGAACCAAAAGCCTATACATAAAATTTAATCTGCTGTATTTTTCCAAATCTCTGCAGTGTTTACATATTCTTAAGTAGAGATGGCTGATTGTGCAGACAGGGTCCCAGTAGATTTTCTGTCATTCTGTCCACATTTTTACCCCAAATGGTTCGTCCTGATTTGATTGACAACCGATTAAGGTGTATTTTCACAAGAAGCAGCCTTTAGACTGAAACTAAAAAAGGGGAAATGATCGGCTCTTAAAGGCTGATCACACACCGAACCAATCCTCAGTCGACTTTAGAGAGGGGAGTCCATGTTGGCTTTTCATGCAACATACAGGAGACCTACTTTTTTTTTCCCCCGTGCCATGCAAACTTTGCCAGATAATGGTTTTAGGATCAGCCTCGTGACTGTGTTTGATGTCTAAGAATCACGGGTAATGGAAACTTCAAAGAGATCGCCAGCTACTTTGATTCAGTGGCATCTCAATTTACGTCATTGCGTTAATGCTTGCCGCATGCTGTACATTTTTCTATCACAAAGATTCCAGAGTTTGAAGGCCATCCATGAGAAGACGAAGAGTAGAAAGAAGTGGAACTAGAAAACGGTGCTCCGCACTGTTGGATTTACTGTGCATCATCAAAACACATACTACAAGCCTTAGGCGCCAACATCAAACAGGAAACCCACATAGTGACACCATATAAAAGCCGGTACATACTTACAGCATATATCCAAACATAAATTCACCATCTCCTTCTTGTCTCCCTTGCAGCTCCTGGGCATGGCCTTCTCCATGACGCTGTTCCACCACATCCACAGAACAGGGAAGAAGTACGACGCTTAGCCCCGAGGGAGGCCACCAATGATGGGATAAGACTCTGATGATGACCCACCCGACCCACTTCAGACCACCTCTATCTGGCTTCCCTTCACTTTTTAACCTCCTCTAGAGCCTCCCTTTGCCCCCAAGACTTTCTGTACAGATTCCAGCTCTGTATCTGCGCCTCTCATCGTTCATTTTTTGCCAAAGAGTATCATAACTGGAAGCGAAGGGACAGCGACTTTTGGCAAGGAAGAGAATCCCATTGGTTGCCACTCCTCTTAAGTGCATTTTTCTGCTTTTATTTTATTTTATTTTTTTGTTTTAGTTTTTTCTTTTTTTTCTCTTTTGCTTGGACTAACAATTTGCTGGAAGTAAAGGAAAAACTCTGTATGACAATGAGAACTTTTACTAATGCCCACACCCCTCCAATCCGAGGGACAGAGAATATTTAAAAACTGATATACCCTCCACCTTATATGGAGCCCGTATTTCTCATAATAAATCCCACTGTAAATGTTCCAACATGGCATGATAGTTTTCTACTTGTTTATTTTTTTTTGTTTTTCTGAAGTATGTCATGCTGTGTGTGTGTGATTGACATTAGGTTGTGTGGGAGGATTTGATAGTACAGTATGTTTAATGTATGCCATCATTTTTAATTTTATAAATTCGGGCGGGGGGAAGGCGTGATTGGCAGGATCCCATAGGAGAGTGAGAAATCGTCAGTGGATTCAATTTAACCCATATTTTTGCAGTAATATCTAAATAATAAATTCCAATGCAAAAATCTGCACCAAGTGTGTGTACCGCACTGCAGCACTGTTTCCCATTCCCTGTGAGACAATACAAATGGTGCAAAATGGCTGTTTATTAGGGCTCCACCAGGAGTGTCAAGTGAGAAGATCTGGGTGATTAAGTTCCCCTTTGGAGAATCCAGACTGAATTGTGTGTCTCAGTGTAGCCTTTGAGAGTTTTTTTTTTTTTTTTTTTATCACCCTTGCCGGGCTGTAGACTATAAAACACACACACATTTCAGAGCAAGGGCACGAGGGGGCAGAAGCCGAGCAGACATGTTGGCCAGTCGCTGTCATTAATTGTGTCGGCAGAGGCGGCTCAGGCTCTGTTCTGTTCAAAGCTGTCGAGGTCTTATCCATTTATTTTTGGTCAATGCTAGGTCGGAACAACCAGTCGGACTCTCAGTGTGATTGGTTGCTGTGGTCTGCTGTAGGGAGCAGCGGCTGAACACTTATTCAAACTTTATTCAATGTTGTGACATCTTTGTTAAGTGTGGGCGACCAGGGCATGTTAGCACACCAAAATTAATTTCTGCTGACAAACTGAAAGAACAAGCCATACAATCTCAATCAGTCTCAGAGAAATGTAAGTCAGTTCTTAACTTTCATGCTTGATTGTTCATTCTTGCTCTACTGGTGCTATCTACGGTGTGCCTACTTGTTTATAGACAAGACAGAACTTCAGACCACAAGACACATATGAAATATTATTCTTTTTGTGACAACATGCCCCAATCTCCACTACAGACAATCAAAAAGCCAACAAAGCGGGTAGCTGTCTAGAATAACACCTGTCTTGAAAAAAAAAATCTGTTTTAAGGCAGCTGTTCTTGTAGCCAATTTTATTCCTGATCACTTTCCCTGATCATTTTACCAGGAGCCACTTTTCTGGTGTCTTTTAAAATTTTTACTAAAAATAATTACTCTGACCTTTGTGGCTCATGAATTCTTAAATCTATTTCACAATTTCAGGTCATTAAAACATTTAGGCTTCAAATAAACGAAAGATTAAAACTATAATGAGACTCAATGCGACCCACTTGTAGGTCTCTACCCACCAAATAGGAATCACTGGTGTAAGTTTTTTTTGTGTGAGCTATTTTACAAATTAGACACCTGTTGTTTTCCACTTTCCGCTTTTTTTGCTAACATTTTAATCAGGATTTCAGGAGCTACTATAACTATTTAAAAGTTAACTCCGGCTGATTCAATCTAGCATCAACCTTTTTTACTTGTTATTCTTGCCCATTTTGCTTTATTTTTTTCACTTGTCCCCCAAATGCCTGAAATCAGTGTGTTTCAATGCACAGCACGCAGAATCTCCATCAGTGCTGACATCCGCACTCATCACGCACTTCCACCTCCGGTCTGAGACTCTTCCATTCCTGAACGCCTCCACTCTCCGAGCCACAGAGGGGAGGGAGTGGGCCGTGTAGGCAGATCAAAGCTGAGGTGGTTAGGTATGGCAACACGCCCCTGTAGGACACGTCTGTTCACAGCTACTCCCCGCAGGACGCTAAAGCAGTCTGCTGCAGTACATTCACAATGCTTTATATCCACTGTGGCAAATACTCAGTTAAAATAGTCTTAGCAGCAGTTTTCTTTGTTCTGCTTGTTATGTTCTGTATGTATAAGTGGGAAGTGGTGCTGCAGTGGCCAAGGTGATTGTTATTGCAGCATTGTAGTGTATTGCTTGGGTCATTCTTGTTGCCATTATTTAAGTTGTGCTTGTTATGTTGAGGTACCAGACAATTAGAGTACATTTCTGCGATTTAACAGTGCAGTGCATCAGACAGTAGGGTTTACACAATGCACCAGTCAGTATTTCCAATATTTAGAGCCAGCCTATAGCCTGGATATTTTATTCTATATTAAAGCAACCTCGTTTGACGAAGATGAGAGATTAAATTGATTTGGCAGATGCAATACTTCATGGATGGAGTAAATTTACCATTCATCCTCAGTATTGTTTTTCTAAATATATGCATAGCCATCAGCCGCCTTCATACAATATTGCATACCTTGAAATTTGAGTATCTTCATTTCAACCGCCCCCATCTGTGCAGCTGTCACACAAGCTGTGACAAGCTAAAATTAAAAATGAATGAACTGTACCTTGCAATAATGCTGGCCACTATAGATTTTATTTCGGAGGGGCTTTCAGACATCTTTCTCTCTAGGACAGTGTGGGTCTGTGCGGGGTTGTTTCCCTTACCAAAAGTGGTCCGAAGCTTCCCTAAAAGCGTACCTTACTGTCTCATTTTTTGGGACATTCAGGTAGCAAAGAGGTTTAGCACTATCGCCTCACTACAAGAAGGTCCTAGGTTCGAATCCCTGGCCATGTGGGGCCTTGCTCTGTGGAGTTTGCAAGTTCTCCCCATGTCTGGTTGGCTCTGCTCCAGTTTTCCTGTCAACCTAAAACAGGCTCAATAGACTAATCCTCCAGCAAGGCACTACTAACCAAGGTCCTGACATAAATCTGGAGGGTCGCCCACTGCTCCTGATAGGTTGCCCTGGTGACATTGAAGGATGAGTCAAATCCAGAGGACACATTTCCCTACCTTAATCTTAAGACACACTTGTGACAACAAATAATGATTGTTTTTTACTGTTCCAGACCATGACATGGCCTGTACTGTTCCACTCCAGTAGAACTACGCCTTTAGACATGAACATAGACATGATTTATTTGTTGAAATTAAGTTGCCAACTCAGAAAATCCCAAGTTGTTATAAATTACTACCCTCCACTGACAGCTCTGAAAGGGAATACTTTGTCTGCCGCTGTTAGGATCCGAACTCTGAGATCATTGGGAGCAAAGTGTCTGCATTGTAAATATCAACCCAGCAAAACTTGATATGACAGTTTGTTGCTTTGCCCTGAAACTCTCTCATTGCCGCTACATTGGCTTACAAATGGCAGCTCACATCCCAAAAAAAAAAAAAAAAAAAAAATCCAATACATTCATTAGATATTCTTCCTGTCTGGCAGCCCGGAATGCCTTCGAGTATCACCTTAAGGCATCCCCGGCTTTTTCTGTCTCAATTTGGTTTTATAATTACCAAACCTGAATGAGACAAGTGTGGGAACATAGGAGCTGGAGGGAAGGTCACGCATCAGAATTTGGGGAAATTGGGATGTTCCGGTTAGCCCCCCAGTCGGCCCCGACCCATATGCTTCAGACTGCCTTGTTGCATCCACAAGGGGCAAACTACAATAACATGACAGCCGGTCACATCTCTGCTGGTCTGCTGCATCTGCGAAGCCTCGACACAGCTCTTATTTACTGCATAGAGTTTACTGGTCGCAATGACATGGTAAAAAATATCGCCTACCTGCAAATCAGCTGGAAGGTTTAGTCTACAGCCTGGAGAGATGCAGCGAAATCACTTTTGTAAATCATATCGTATACTTACTTCGGGGTGCAAAAGTTCCTGAAAAAAAAATCCACTGACAAGAATCTTTTGTTGTGCTGCTAAATCTTTCATGAGCAAATCCATTATTTGTGTGTAAAATCTGTTTGTTTTGACCGTTTTTGTTTGTTTGTTTGTTTTGTTTGTTTGTTGTTGTTTTTTTTTGGGGGGGGGGCATTTACTCCTCTTTGCGACCTCGCCTGTCATTTTTTTGTCTGTTATGCCATGTTATAACAAATGCTGTTACTTTTGTACATTGACTGTCGCTGTCTAAATGTTAAATGCTAATTTTTAACCTTGTTTTCCCCCCTTTTTGAGTCATTGTTGCGCATTGTATCACTTGACACCTGTTGGCATTTAGCTTACATGGGATTAGTCTTTGCAATATTCCTCACTAGGAGCAAAAACGCCATTCTGTCTTAACATTGCTACAGGCAGTTAGAGCAATTAGAGTGATGGGGAATTTGGCACGTATAGCACAAGGCCATTTTTAAACATACAGACATACAGCATTCTCCAGAATCACCTTGGCATTAACATCTAGCTGAATTAAAATAGTCTTTAAACTGCCAGTGCAAGCTCATACGCTTTTTGGAGCATGATCTAATAGACGACCGTGCACAAAAGACGTCATGGTGCTATCAACCTCGGGTGTAAATATAGTAATTTGTCAATATTTTGCACCTTGCCACGAACAGAACAAACATCTACTTTTCAAATGCCAACAATCTGCCCACACCATAAACCGTAGTTTTTTTTTTTTTATGTATGTATTTTATGTCAGTGTAAAGCCCTATTTTATGTAAATCTGTGTTTTTTTATTTGCAAAGACACCGTTTTCTTGTTGATTTTTTTTTTTTTTTTTTTTTTTGGAGTGGAGGGTTAACATATTCACTCTCGTCTATGGAAGCACTCAACACACCAGGAAGAATGCACATGCAGTAATTGGGTTTTGTCTGCTGTGAATAATTTTGACACATAGAAACTGATGTTTTATTTTTATAGATTTGTTTTTCTTTCTGCCACCTTCATCGTATTATTTCTGTAATGTCCCTCTAATCCTTCCCTGTGCTGAAGCTAAATATGTGAGCAGTGGAGATGTCCGCTGTAGAACTGGTGCGTTTGATGTTGTGTTCTGCTGGGTGCCACTATCTGATAGCTGCCAGCCGTGTCCTGTGGAGTTTTACTACTTGCTACATGTGAAAAAGCACTAATATCTATATCTACTATAGCCTAGTGCACTACCTTCTATTCTTTACTCTGAAAAATCAACTATTTTTTAAATAAAGGAAAGAGTGTCACAAAAATCCCACGGTACTGTACGCTCGTCGTCTTTCATGTTTTCTCTTGATGATTTCTCTTTTAGTGTCAATGTCAATTATATGTATGACATTTAAAGAGTATGTCTCTCCTAAAATTACTCTTCTAGCTGCAAAGCAGTACAAACTGGAAGTGCTGTGTATTGGCAAGAACTTGGTGATACGATACATTATAAATTTCACAAACCTACAATCGAGATATTGCAGTGAGAACTAATCATGCAAAGTACAAAACCGCATGCTTGAGGGCCGTAGTCTGCCTGCTCTATGGGCTGGACAATGCCGAATCAACCCAGAAGACAGTATTTTTTTACCTCTTTTTGCTGTGTGGACGTAGGGTGACCACCTCAAAAAGTAATAATAGTGGGACAAGTTGTGCAACTTGGTGGGACAAGGTAAGATAGTCAATATTTCAATAAACAAATCTAGCTTTACCAACTTACAATGATACAAGTTGCTACAGTTTAGGGCATATAACATTTAATGTGCTGTTCTCTTCCCAAAAATACACATTTTGCAAAGTAATGTCTTTACTGGGATTTGATTCGTTCAGACTAAAGAAGGTGGAATAGAAAAAAAATCAAAGCTCTCTGTCTGCATTTTCTCAAAACAATGCAGCTGCACCAACACCAGCTCACAGCTCCATGGAGAGCCCTTTACTGAAACACAGGGGCAGCAACACCAACCATATATCAACTTAGCTAGGATGCAAACAAATATTTGTTTGCATCCTAGCAATAATTTATTTCTACATTTTACACAAGGAAAATCTTTCTAAATGGCTGTGCAGTACAACCAAAAGTGGGACAGATGGTCACCCGATGTGGAGGGCGTCCATTACAGTCAACAATAGTGACAGGGTCCTGGCCTCGCCCACTGTTCAGCTCTACCCTCAGTCTCTGCCCACTTTTCCATAATTTTTCAAATTTTGTCAGTGGGCAGAGTAAGAGATACTTTTTATACTGTTTTAACATTTTTGAAAGAGGGACAGTTCTTGGCAAGCAGAAGTAGTGTCACTTAAGATCCCAGACATTAAAAGGGCTCTCTTTAAAAAAAAAAAGACATCGTGTTAAGGAGACGTCCTAAAGACGCTGAGCTGAGCTAATGGGAGCCCACCGCTCAATGCTTTTTTTAAGAACAAAAGGGAGATGATGAAATTGGAAACCATTGCCAGTTTGTCTGCCATTTCCACACAGCACAGACTGAGTATTCGCATACAAAGCTTTATCCTCTTTTACACAACTGATATCCAGGCTGTGTGTGATAGTGAGCAGAGATTGTTGTGCCATTCCATCCTATTTCTTTGGTTTTACAACACTTTCACTTCTTTGCAGGATATGACCTATATTTTAGTCTTCATACAGATTATTTTGTATGTGCACTAATAATCTGACTTGATAATTAATTACAGATGCTTTTATGGCATTGGTGGAAGAAGCCGAAGAAGCACAAAATGAAGGAACCCTTGGTGTTGATCGCAGTTTAAAATGGCCCCACACAGCATTATTCAAGTTGTTAACCTGCGCAGGCGGTGATTTACAACCGCTATCTGTTCTCAGTCCGTTGAGTTTCCCAGAGAAAAACTGCAATCTGTTTGACCTGAGCGGCACAGAGGACTCCATCACTGTGTGCTGACATGGCTCACATGCTAAAGTGGCATGGCTATGGAAGCGATCTGCAATTGCATCTTTCATGAGAACTAATACCTGCCTTCATTTTTGGTATAACGCAAAATAAAATCAACATGCATATGCTATTTTTTTCATTGTTGCTCATTGGATACACATAGCTTTCTATGTCTTAAGCCATGCCCTTTATGGCAATTGGTGGGTTGGGACCCAAAAATGGGTCACAGAACTGTTTTCAGTGGGTCGTGGGCTTTTGCCAGCAATTTTTTTATTTTTATTTAAAAAAATAAATCATCAATTTACACTCCTTAACAGCAGGTGGCAGTGTGGACTAGAATAATATAAAAGAAACTCAACCAAAGCAAAAAATTCTGTTCTATAACACTACTGTTATACCTAAGATTGATGTGAGTACTACTTAATTTTCCTCAATATCTTCTAATTTTCCTAAAATGTATCTTAATTTTTCTCAATGTCTCTTTTATTTGGGTCGCAGCTTGTCATTACAGAGTGATGGTGGTTCCCAAAGCCAGATCAGTTGAGAACCACTGCTCTATGGGTTGCACATTGATTGAGCACTTTGATAAAAACAACGGCAGCATTTGAAGAGCATTTAAGTTGTTCCATGTTGAGTGGTTCCATGCTGTTGCCTGGAATCAGTGGAAACAGAGCTGTACATCATCTTATGGTTAAAGGAATGAGAGCAGACTGGATGTAAAAGGCTTGTTGATTGGTCAGTGCTTCCTGGAGTGGACGGGGGTTCATTGGAGTGGCAGAGGTTCGGAAAACCAATCATTCTGACGCCTAAGAAATGCCAGATAATAGATGATTACTAAAACATGTGGGAATGAAGCAAAAAAGAATTCCAGGTATGTTTTTGACAAGGCAACAGCATTATATCATGGTAGAAAGCTCAGAAAAGTCGATTTTGCAGAGTATAGCCCATGATTTGGGTAATTGAATAGATATTCAGCTTTTCTTTTGGCTGACAAATTAACCCGGACTGGACAAAACTAAAATATGTTTTCAAACTTGTTGCTGACTTCAACCCGAAAACTAGGCTAAACATCTAAACAAGGTCCTGCAGCCAAAAACCAAGAATTCACAATCACAGAAAACCTTGTGAAAAAAATGATGGCATACAATGTTTGTAACTTACTGACAGTCTTTATACAATGTAAAATCTATTGTTTTCGAACTAACTCTATTAGTACAGTTACTCCAGAACTTTCTCTCATGTCCTCCTGTACCATCATGTTGCTGATGAAGACCCAACAGACCAATCAGGTTGACAGATCATCTAGTGTGTTCTCCCCTGACTCTGCTTATAGCTGTCTTACAAGAATCAATAGGACCAGAGAGCTCCCAATCACAAGTCAGACACTTGTATAGTGTGAACTGTAAAAACACTCTAATGACTTCCAACTAGTCCAGTATCTTTATTAAGTGTCTCTGTGTTGAAGTAGTCTCAATAATGTCAGATGGAAGTTTACCATGCATGGTTTAAAAGGGAAAAATCTCCTTAATTATTAAACTAAAGTCAAAGTTCTGGCAGAAAAAGAAGCTAGATCAATCTCATTAATTTGTTAGGTACCGTTGGCAAAGCTTGAAGTTCCAGTGGGGCCCCGTGTCCTTCCATCCCTTCACAGGAGAGACATAATGAAATGATAAAATACAAGCCCGTCATTAAGGTTTCACATACAACATTGCTGCCAAGGGCACTCGTGCTATATCTCTAAATTATGAGGTAGTGCCTGAAAGTAATGAATTGGAGTCATTCAAATTAGCTTTATAGTGTTGTAATTCTATTTTCCCCTCCACATGTATCCCTAGGTAACCCTTCACATTATGGAGATGGACGATCAATCTTCTCCCAGCAGAGTCTGACATCTAAATTCTATAACATGGACACAAAAGCCTGGATGTTGTGTAGCTTTTCAATTCCATTTTGGGGGGGATTTTGAAACAGATTTGCTCTGAGCTGAAACTGCCAGACCTATTTAAGTGCATTAGATGTTCTTCCTTTGAAAGATTTTATTGTCCGGCCTTCGTCAACTGTCATTCGGGTTTATTCTTTGCAGTGGTGCATCTGTCTTGGAAGATTTAATTTCTGCACTAAAAGTAGAGTTCAGTAGGGCCTTCCACAAGCGTCACAAGTGTCATCAGAAGGAGACAGAGTTATGTGTGGTTCGAACAGTCAATAGTCTGCAGGTGAACTTTTACTTTTAAGTTATGTTGGTTGATGAGTTGTTTACCATTAGCAGATGAAGAAAGGAGGATGTAGAAGATTCTCAGTCACATCACTTTGTGCTGGTGTTGGCACTAGAAACACTTGGAAAAATGCAGAGCTCCACCTGCTGACAGAACTGGGCCTTTCTCAATTGTGAAGATGTAGAGCCCAGACCCAGACTCAATCTTCTAGTTCAGGGGTAAATGCTCTTTTTATTGAGTAGCAAAGTCTTTATCTCATGATGGAAATTAATCCAATAAAACTAATTGTATTAAAAAACACACACACACAAAAACAGTGGGGTTGGTAGGTGCTATTCAAAAGAATCGAGGTCAGGTGCTCTTTGGAAACAAAGTGTGATTTGTTCAATCTTGAACACATAAAGAGTGATTGTCTGCTAGGCAAAAAAAAAAAAAAAGAAAAAAAAAAAACTTTTGCAAGTGTGACTTGTAACCACAGACAAACAAATCCAAGGCTCTCTTACTGAAGAAGTCTTTATTAAATCACGGTGTTTTTGTCTGAAAGTGTGGAGAACAGTCAAAGAGTCTTGGATTTGTTAGTCTGTGGTTACAAGTCACACCAGACAGAGAAGTTGTTTTTTTTGTGTGTTTTTTTTACCTTTATGTGTTCAAAAGTAACCATTAGTTATTTTACTGACCCCTTGTATGGAAAAATGTGATCATTAGGTTTTGAGTTATCTTACCCCTCACCAGACTAACCAACTAACACACAAACGCTGTGTGAATGGGGGTGCAAAATATTTACAAAGGCCGACTAAAGACAAAAAGATTATCCTTGCATTTTGCTTGCTTCTTAGACACTGCTAATACTAATCTCACCAGGCAGATTTTATTTTAGTCTTTATTGAGGAAGCACATATACTTAAATGCACACTTGTCTAAATGAAGTTAAAGGCGGTACAGCTGTGGGTTTAGCAAGCAGGAAGCAGCAGAGAGAGCGCGCCAAGCTGACAATGTGCCGCAAAGCTCCCAGGCCTTTCACTGCAGCCATCCACATATCACAGTGTAATCCAACCTGCTGGCCTACATACACACCGCCACAGCGTATGGGCTAGCCTCACAGCCAATGGAACCTGCTTTTTTTAGCCCCCCAGAATGCTACAGACCCCTCCTTGCAGCACTGGTCTTGCATGGCGGCGGAATATCGATAGGGTGGGATTGTCAAAGCTACCAGTAAGTGTAAACAAACAGCACTATGGACAGGGAGCTAAGCCTGAACCGTGCTGAGACGTTCTCCTTTGTCAACCCCTGGATCAGATACTTCCTCTTCTTCTTCAGCTTCCTATTTTGGGTGAGTAATGGATTTTCTTGCAGCTGTGGTTTCCAGGAAGGTACAAGTATAGAGCTTTATTCCTTTGTTACAAATTACCAGCTTTAGTTCAGTTTAAATAAAAGCCCAGATTCAGTGAAGCAAGCAGCAGAAGCCAGAATCCAAAAGCCAAAAGTAAAAAGCATATGAATAATAGATAAAGAAATGTAATACACAGATAGTATCCAAAGCAGCAGAAATACCCAGACTCCCCTGGTGCCCACTTTAGGATGATAGAGGTTGTTTCAGTGCATATACAAAAGTACAATTGTTTAGCTTTTGAGACTTTTTGGTGTTTAGCTATGTATAGATACATTCTGAACCAGAATAAATTAAGTTGAATTCGGGAAAACAGTACGATTGATAAAAATCTAAATTAGAGATCTGAATATGACCTGAACCTTAGCTTGGTCACATCAAAACTCTGGTTTCAATTAAAGCTGTATTTTTGTTTACTTGTATTATAATTTGAATATGAATAAGAATATGATTCCAGAAAATATACACAACTATTCTTGCAGAGGTGAATGTCTTTAAAAACAGTCAAAACTCAATATAATTCACTTTTTATTTCTTTTGACATGGTCGAAAGGAAGCATTTCCAAGATGATGAGGCTTGTTCATGAGCCAGTAACCCTGGTGACAAGCACTCAGAGATGGAAATGCCTCTTTATCCAGAAACAAATGCCTAAGGCAGAATAGAAACTGTACACTCCACAGCATAAATATGTAGATGAAAATGCAAAACAAACAAAAACGCTTAACAAATACAGCACTACCATCTTGCAAAAACATGCACCTATTGTATCTATGCATCCCAAAATATGTACATGTATTGAATTCTCAGAAACCAATGGTAAATGGACTGGTCAGATGACCTCCTACAGATACATCTGGAAAGACATTGACAGAAGAAGCCTTTGTAAAGAGCTGGTACTTTCAGATGAATATCTGTGGGTGATCAGCTGAACCATCTGAGTACTCGCCTCATGAGCAATCAGAGCAACTCTATGTAACAGCAAAGTAATGTGTCATTTCTGATTCAAACCTTAAACAATCCTATTACTGTTATTTTTGCTGTGCCTTTGGTTCACCAGACTTGGTTTTGTGGAAATTATATCAATTTAAGAGGGGCAAGGTTGATTTCTGTGACAAATTCTATAAGAATCTGGCTGGGTAAAAAACTGGTTAGTGTAAAATTTCAAGGTATATGGTGGAAAAAGCAAAGGCAAAGTGGACTTTCTGCCAAAACAAAATACATTTTACACAGATTCCCTGAGACATCATGAGAGATTGGAACCAGAACAATCTACATCTACTGGCTTCTGTGGACATCACATTCCAAGCTAGACAAATGCAAAAAAAAAAAAAAAAAAAAAAAAATCTAATTAATCTGACTATAATTTGATGTGGAAAAGCTCATACTCCAAGCAGGTGAAAACTGGTTCTGCAGTCACTTGGGGGTCACAGCTTGCTTATACCTCGTGTTGTGCATACTGACTGGGCGTCCTTATCTAATCAGTCCAATACTGGCTCATAACCATAAAACACCTGCTCCTCGCTGTGACTGCGCACATTTCACTGCTTCCTAAAAGCCTACGAGCTGCTCCACAAATTTAGAAGCCGTACTGTAGACTGTAAACGTGAGACGGATGTTTGGAGACAACGGCGTAAAAGAACGTAAACGTAGACGAGATTCTTTAGAGCAGCCATTACATCCTCCATTAGGGCATCTGGCGCTCCACACCTCTGTCATATCCCTGTTTATCCAGTCGTACATGGTAAACAGTACACTGGGTTTTCGAGCGAATCAGCAGTAAATGTGTCAGGCGTGTGTGCGTGTGGGTGCGTGTGTGTTGACTTTGTTTATCAGACCGGGGCTCAGGAGTGAACAGTGGAGCCATAATCCATCAGGTCTTTGTCCCCACGTCCCAACCGCCACTGTTCAGCCGGCTTTCACCTCGCCACACAATCCACCCAGAGAAGCCCGATTCATTCCTTTTGAAAAGCCAGGAATACGTTTGCTGTGACTGTTTTGCAACATGCCACCTGCATTTACACTCATACAAAACAGCTAAATTCTCAAAAACATCAAGTGCTCTGAAAGCATCTGGAGATATTGTGCATCATCTTTTGTTCCTTGAAGTGTCAGCTATTGTCTTGTCAAGTGTATTGATTTAAAACTTAGCAGACGATTCAACAAACCACTTCAAAGTAACTATTTAGTTCTGAAGAATAGGATAAAAGTGTCTATTCACATCCAATGAATACATTCAACAGCCACTCTACTCTTTACATCACTCACACACAAACAAACAAAACAAGTTAGAGTGTCAGGGCTATATTCAAAACTAAAAAAACAGTTTATTAATGGCTGTTAGGTGACTAAATAATGAATAATGTGAATAAATAGGTAATATGAGCAAAAACAGTTGATAATTTATGTCCATAATGAATCTTCTAGGTGTATTTACCTAAACAGATTCATTAGCAAAATGTTAAATGTGTTTTACAGACATGTTTTGAACTGTAGTGTGATGGAGTTGGTCATAGTGTGATGTCATGTCATATGGTATGATGTTCAAAATTGTGAAAAGGTAAAAAAAAAAAAAAAAATCTGTAAAGAATACTAAAAATATTGGTGGAACAGAATCAGAATACGTCTTGCAAGAGCTTCAAGCCTTTTAGTGACATTTTATCCAGATTTGTCATAATTAAATAAGATTTTTTTAGGGCTTTAAAAATGTGAAGTATTTTGCATGATTATTAATAAAAAAGTGAAAAATGCTGCAAATTTATGCACAGAATGACAAATGTCTAAAAAGCAATGAAAGGCATGTGTAGTGAACTGAGTTTTTAAAGAAATTGTCTAGGTTTTTTAATTACTAAATTGTTTGCCTGTCATGCCATAAGACACTGATTTGAGTAATTCATGAAAAATATCTAATTTAAATACAAAATTTCAAAAAGTATTATATATCTTTAAAAACTTTAGACTTGGTGAACATGAATATATCATCTTTATTCCTAGATTCTGAAGTTGACAGTTTTTTTTTTTTTTTTTTTTTTTTTTTTTTGTTTACAGGTTAAATGTCATCTACCCATAAACATAATATTTTAATCCCTTGTAATATTTTAAAATTTGATTGGACAAGGTGGCGTGGAGGTATTTGTCTAATAATATAGATTATTAGTGGTATTAGGGGTGAATTTTTTTTTTTCATGTTTCTTCTTGCTGGCCCTAGGTTTGCCTCAGGGACACCCCCTACCCAGTATGTGCCTGCCTTGTTACTTTCATATCAAGATATTGTGATGACTGACACGTGTGTATATAGAATCTGATATAAATGACGGTTTGGACAAGCAGCCTGACAAGTAATGTATGCCTATTTTGCAAAAAGCCAAATGATACCACAGAGCATTATGTACTGCGGAGACCGGCTCCTGCTGCACAAATAGCCTGTTTATAGAAGCAGGACAGAGCTGTTCTGTGTACACCAAGGTGAAGGCATGCAAAGACAATTAGTCACCTGGGAACGGAAGTGGAGGCTGCATATGATTGTTATTCGAGGTCACGTAAAGGAGGGGAATTAGCATAGACTGGGCAATCAGCTGAAAGCTAATTCAACTTCATTTTATTTGCATCCTCAGCATTCTCTATTACACTTACAGCACCCACCACCATCTGCCTAGATCTCATTAGAAAACATCCTCACCAACATCTCTTTGGTGTTCAATATTTTACACAGTGGGAGATTTTTTTTCCCTGCCTCAGTAGTAACCCTTTTCCTAGGTTTTATAAAAAGCAACAACCACCTCTCACTGTGGTTCCTACCACTGTAGCTCCAGAAAAGGAAGAAATAATCCCTCTATGGTAGAAAAAAAAAGTTTGGATTGTTTTGTTTTTTTGTTTTTTGTCTTAAAATAATCAACATAAACATAATCTGAAGAAATTTTCACAAAATTTTTTTTGGGGGTGACTTTTTGGAAAGCATTGCCTGTAAGGGTATAGAAATTTAAAAGAAAGAAATCTCTTTGAGTAATACATTTTATTTTATAAATATTTCTTTAAAAAGTAGAGTACATACAATTTTAAATGTAAAGTTCAAATACAAGTCACCATTTTTAAGTACTTCTTGTCCAAGTGTTGCCATTGTACATTGTACTATTATGGAACAGCCCATAGAAATAAATGGCTCGAAGTGTCTAAGACTAATTCTTTGAACTGTAAACAAACTTCCTTCAACACAAATATCATAAACATTTGCTAAAACAAGAGAAATGATAAGAAATTACAGAGATAATCACCAGAATTTCATTTCATATTTTTGATCAGTTTTTGGTGTCAGGCACTCTTCACGCATTTTTTCTGCTGTTTCCTCTCAAAAGTTATGGAAATCCATAAAGCAGTTTTTTTCAGGAGTGAAGTATAAGAAGGTGGCACATTTGTGCACTGCACTTTCATGATACTTTTACATCCAGTGTATTTATATCAAATTCATTCTGTTAATAAAAGAAAAAGTGATTAGATTATAAGCAAATAGGACAGGAAAGGAACACTTTTGCCTACAGGGTATTATTTCATAAACTCACTTTACTACAACAAACATAAAATATGTTAAATTACAACAATATAAACAAATTATGATAAATAGTATGCATTTGAAAATTATTTATGGATATCCCTCAACACAAACTCCAAAATTTACATGCTGTCTTGATAATTCCATAATGGTACACTGTTGCTTCAGGGCAATGGCTGTATTTTAAGTTTTCAGTATTTAATTACCAAAAAAGTATATAAAAAGTAAGTTTACTTACTTATTGTTGTCAGTATATTTTTTCCAGATGAAAAACTGACTAAAAATTATATTTTCAGATGATTTAAGGTGAGCAAAATTGCATTGCTGTTTCGTTTGAGAAGGTCCGCTAAAAAGGGTTTCAGTATGGCTTCCTGGAAGTCACATGACAAATAAAAGCATTTTTATTGGTTCCCTATGCTCTTTCCTCTATTTTAATAATAATAATAATAATAATAATAATAATAATAATAATGCATTATGTAGCGCTTTTCTAGGCACTCAAAGTCGCTTTACAATTTGGTGCATTATTCATCCACTCCCCAGTCTCACTCAGTAAAAATGCTACATGACATAAATGGATACATGGTGGAGATTTCACAGGCTAAAAATGAGTATGTTGCCTGAGGGCAACACCGTACCATAGAGGGTTGAAGCACAGCCACCTAGCAGTAGTCCAAGCACTAGGTTGCTCAGCAAGGCTTCAACAAGTAAAAACCGTGATTTTGCAGAAAGGTCAAGTTTCTCTCAGGAGAAACAGTCAACTCTCTCTGAACAAATAAGTTTGTATTTTCAAGGTTCTTTTTTGAAGAAGAAAAAAACACACACAAATTAGTTCCTGGAAAGTCTCTCTGAGTGGAGTCTGTATATCCTCCCTCTGTTACTGTGGGCTCTCACTCCTGGTACTCTGGCTGCTTCTCACTATCCAAGATATGGAGAGGTGGAAGAAGTACTCAAAAACTGCACTCAAATAATAGTACTCAAGTGGAAATAAAAGTACCCAAAAATACTGCAGTAAAAGTAAAAATGTACTAAAACATGTACTAGCATTGCTAATATATGTCTTGCTTCTGTTGCTGCCATTATTAATAATGTTGCTGCTGTCACTACCACTGTTACTACTCTAAATAAGATACTGTAATACCATACTGTACTAAACCTTTTTTTTATAGATTTCAGAATGTAAAAGTTTTTTTCCCTCCAAATTTCTCATAAAAGTATGTTGTAAAAAATGCACAAAATACATAAGCAAAAGTATCAAGTTACTTTTTACCTCTGTGTACATAGGTAAATTGGTGACTGTAATATGGATGAATACTTGTGTCAGTGTACATATCTCAGTGGTTTAGCCCTGCAAAAAACTGACCATTGTCCAAGGTGTACCCCACCTAAGGTCCATATTTGCTGGGATAGGAGACAGATGGAATAAGAATGAATCTATGAATGAGTTCCTACACAGTTTGTCAGCCTGTTTTGATTTTCCATGTGGAAAAAAACTACAAATCTATTGATTAATGTCACAATTCTGTTTTATGCCTCTCCACTGATGCAAAAACACATAAAGCAAATGTCATCGTGAGCATCTGGGAATGGTGTGTGGCCACTTATCCAATCACTATCTGTCTTCGCTGACAATGCAAATATAGACTATACAAAGGCGTACAAATTGTAAGCAGCAGACCTTGCAACATGTTCCACACACACTACAAAGGTATATGGAGATGGAAAATTTGTTTTTGATTTACATTGGCAGATGGTCACACAGGTGTTGTCATTTCAAAGTCACAAAAACAAACTTCAAACTATTTTCCAAAACTTTTTAAAGCAGAATTTGAAAGCGGAAAAATGCTCTTATGAGCAGAATTATGAAAGAAGTAGAACGGAATATTACATCGTCTCGTGAACCTCGTCAACCTCCTAAAAAACCCTTCAATGAGTGTCGCTAAATAAGAACGGTTCATTATTATTTATGAAGCAGAGGTCGGCTTTATTGGCCAATTAACCATGTGGGCAAGTTTTAACAAATGTAAACAAATTTGTACATTGCAAAGTTTTATGGCTCTACACTACAGCCAACTAATAACCAACAGAGCCGTGTACATGATTCTATGGCTCACCAGCTGTGCTTTAATGGGTAGACAATTTATGCTTGAATAATGCGGGATGCGCCATAACTTATCAATCACAACAAGACGAGCCTATTAGCTTCTCCACAAATCTGAATTGTAGCATGCCAGTGAGTTGCTTTCTGACAGAGTAAAAGAAAGCTTGGATGGTGGCAAAATGGAAGGCAATGATGTTTCTTAAAGCAGAAGATCAGGTGTTTCCTGGTTAGACTCTAGCAGTAGCATCTTGAGAACTTCTTTCTCTGATGTTGCTCTCATTACCTCGATCAGGGAGATTGGTGTTGTTTGGTTTGTTAATCTTTTTGGAGGGTTTTTAGCTTGTGACATGGGTTCAGAGCCATTGCATTAGAGTGCCAAAAACACAAGCAAAGGCACAAAAAGAAAACAAGCAACACATGATTAGTTTCAGTGTATTTTTACAGTTTTGAGTGCTTTTAGCCCCCCAATTGCCTTAAACTACCCATTCTAGGTCTGTGTTCCAAAGAACTGTCTCAGATTCACGGCAAAGTGTTTTTGTTTGTTTGTTTATTTGTTTGTTTGTTTGTTTTTACCAAGGTATTTGTGAAATTCTGTGCATGGCCAGTGTCAGCAAAAATGAATGGAATGTATTTTTTGCAGGTCTTCTCATTGTTGATAATTGCCATCGGGGTATATGCAAAAATCCAGAAAGCAACAGGTTTGTGCAACATCATCATATTAGAATATCGTGGAGGAAAATACAAATTATTTTAGTAGTTCAATTAAGAAAAGTGGAACATACATATTATATACATTCTAACTGTAATAATTATGATTATGAGATACTGCATGTCAGTCACTGTAAACCATATTCATCACTATTAAAATAAATAAATGCTTACTTTGTGTGCGTTGTTATACTAAATATGACATGCCTACATTATCAGTTAGGTAAAAGCACAGTAATCTATCCAGCTGTTTGTCTGTCTGTGTATGTTTCTGTCAGACACAGTGCGGGACACGTTCCTCATTGACCCGGCTGTGATCCTGATAGTGGTGGGTGTGGTTATGTTCTTCATCACCTTCTGTGGCTGCATCGGAGCGCTTCGAGAGAACATTCGCCTGCTCAAGACGGTAAAAGACATCCTCATTACTAACATTAGCACTGCCTCATCTGGAGCCAATGAACTCATTTATGGAGAGAATGTGTTTTTTTTCTCTTTTGGCCTAGTTCTCCTTTAGCCTGACGCTGGTCTTCATCACTCAGCTGATTATAGCAGTCCTCGGTTTCTTCTACTCTGACCAGGTATTTGAACAATTACACATGAAGTCATTTAAGGAAAGAAAACAAGTATAAAAGTCAAATTTGGTTTCAAGTAATCTCCCAGTCGCATCTGCACCCTATCGACCACAAGTGCCCTGACAGCCATTGATTCTATTCCAGCTTTCAAAATAATTGTCATCTACACAGTAAATAAAATGTAATGAAGCACGCTATCAAAATCCTCAAGAGGATCTTCAGAGCATAAGACACAGAGCTTATATTGACTTTGTGAAGTAGAAGTAGTGCTCAGTTTGTCCACTCTGGCTAGTAGGATTGAGAATAGTGAGTAATGGGATGTTATAGATGGGAGCAACCATCTGGGTACTTTACCGTTGTGCCAAGTCCCCACCCACTTTTGGTTGAAAACATATCTATTCCACATATCCACTCAATGGCAGTAAATACAATTTGTCAAATTTTTTCTCGTTGGGGACTTAAAAAAAACTAAACACAAGCTCCCAGAAGCATAGCAAACACTATCAGTTAAGCTAACGGTTCTATTCCCAATGAAAGATCAGTGTCATTCTTTGAAGAAACTCTGTGAAATAGGAGCCGATCGCTAACTTAACTGCCCCTGTCACTGGGGAACCCCACGTAGTAAACAGATTTTAGTACAACAACAATATACTTCATTTAACATAATTCATGACAAATACATTATCAGTAAAATGTTGGCTGACTTAAATGAGTTTAGTGTTAATTTATGTCTGGTTAGTTTATCTTCCCCTTCTCTCTGTGGCTTGCCTGAGGCCACAAATCTCTCTCTCTTTTTTTTTTTTTTTGGTTTCTTTTGGTCTGTTAGCAAGCATTAAAAATCTAAAATTGTGTTTTCTTTTATTATTGGAAGTACAAAACCGATCGTAGCAGCGCTTGGCCTGACACCACCAACCTCTCTCCTGTTCGCGGCTGGTTTGTTTTCACCCAAAAGGGGCGTTAACATTATGGCAACAAGGAAGTGATGAATGGCTGCTCTCATCTATAGGTGGTGTTCACCTGATGTAGAATTCTAAAGGGTCTATAGTTTAAAACTGAGCTGGAGGCAGGTCTGAGTTCTGTGGTAGGATCTGCTGCTAAAGATTCCAAATGCAGATGTTTGGTGTGGTTTATGGCTCATATGTTCTGGGCCTATTCACATGAAACAAAAACTGGCAAAAAGTTTATCGTCTCCTCTGTCAGCAGAAATTATAACTGGTGAAAACTGTAGTTAAAAAAAAAAAAAAATGTGTTATTGGCGATGTTCTTCAAACACTACTGTCAGTAGACTCATCATTAAACCACAGGATTATTATGGTGTGGTTGTAGGCCCAGTTGCTCACAAAAAAATTAACAAGTATTTGTGGATTTTCTTTTTGCACATTTCTCAATGCACATGCACAAAATCCACAAACTCCACAACAAATGTTGAATGTAATCAAAAGAGAATGCCTTTTTCACCAAAGAAAAAGTGATGGGAAGTGCTTCGTGGGTGCTCAGGTAGCTAAAAGAATGAGTCAGGTGCTCTTCAGGAAAAAAGAGGTGATACCTTGTAACTCAAAAACAAACAAATCCAAGGCACTCTGACTGTTTCTCCCTTAAAAAGCCTTTATTAAAACAGCTAATGAATTAAAAATGCACCAACATTTTTCAGCTCAAAGGCCTTCCTCAGGGTGCACAGACCAACTCAGGTGTGTTCATGAAAACCCCCTCTTCATTGAAATTTTTTATATAGATTTTTTTTGTGTATTTTTTGCTCGAGAATGCCTTTTATTTGACAAAAGCTGTTTAATCACCTCGCATATTAGCATATTGTGGAAAAACAAGTGCTTAAGACTTAATCTATGCTTATCCTTAATAATTTTAAGCACATTTCAGAAGCTTTAGCCAAGCACACAATATGAAATGAATGTTCCTCTAAGTTGTTGATTGAAGCCAATTGTATTAATAGCTTCTGGAATTGTATTGCATCTACTATTCTGTTGTGGATTAGTAACAATCAGACAGCTTCGGAAGTCATTATTGATCTGAGTCACTTCTCTCAGCCTTGTAACTATCATCATAGAAATGAAGTCAATGCATTTGTGGAAAAAATATATTTACGGTGAGGCTGAAAATCTAAGCAATATGAAGCTAGATTTCTGTTAGTCACAACCTTCATCTCCAACTATAATTATTTATCTATAATTAGGAGAGCGATACTTTTACATAGAAATGTCAGTTCTTTCAGGCAAAGTGAGTGAATAAGCACCAGCAGCAGTTGCACAGTGAGATATCCTACTTCAAGTTTTAATAATACTCGCAGCTCTCCAAATGGAAGAGGGTACATGTTTGTAGTGATTTCAACAGCTACTACTTAAAAACTGATTCCAGTGCAGTGTTATTATGTGTGTGATTAGCCATCAGTTGTACTGCAGCTCTCAGTGTGTTGTTAAGAACTGGAGCGAGAAGAGACCCTGCTACCGTAGATTATCTGAAGCCATTTTATTTGGAAGAGCCACAAATGTTGGTCATAATCATCGTGTGCACTCAGTGTAACAGTGTTATTACAGAAAATTGGCATGGCCTCTGCTGTAAAATGTTAAGAGCTATACTTTGTACGAGAAAACAAAAAACATACTGTGTACAGCAGAATCACTATCTCAAAATGGGCTGCAGAACAAGAAAATTGAAAAAAAAAAAATGTTTTTAAATTATTATTTTAAAAGTGAATGAAATCATGAAATGTGTAGATGTTAATATATTTTGGGGATTTGGGTTCTCTGTTTATGCAAATGCCAGACATTAAAGACACAATTTGGAAGTAAAAGGAGTTTCTTAAAATCATTTGCTAGTGTCCTTAAAGAGGCAGGTTATGGTGAACTCTATAACTCTGTCGGGTTATAGTAAATTATTCCTGGCTGCGTTGTGTTATATTCTTAATGTATTGCTTATCTGTGTGAAAAAGTCGTCTGCTTACTGTTTCACTGTTTGGCAAGTCGAGGCAAAAGCCATAGCTGTAAGCTGTTATATAGTAAGTAAAAGTTACGTTTGGTAATGAACAAGCTGCATCAATTTCTTGTTTAGATTCATGCACTTTCTTTGATTTTCACCAGTCAGTCTAAAGTTATTAAATTAGCAGCTAGCAACATCTTGAACATCTCAAAAAAATAAAAATAAAAGAAACTCTAAACTTTACACTTAAGTTACAAGCCTCTTGTGAGGATATTTAAAGCAGGAATGTGCATTTCTTTGTTTACATAGAATATGGAGCTCTCAGCTAATCACAGCTCACAGAAGAAAAATATATCTGACATAATGATATAAAGATAATTTAAAAGCCAGAATAAACCTTACTCTAATTTAATAATAAGCACTAAAACTTATATGTGGTTTCTTTACATGTGTTTACCTGCTATTCCTTTCCTTCCTAATGAAACATTCCCTGGTCTACAGTGCAGACCTTTGCCAAGGCACTGACCCCACCTCGCAATGGTAAAGAAATAGTGCCCAGACCCAGGAATCCCCATTTGTTCCTTTACTGACCCCCTCGCCCCCATCCCCCACCCCCTCTGGCTGGGATTAGTATTAAAATATGACAGTTTTGCATTATATTGCTTAACATCACTCTTTTTGGTGGAAGTCTGAAAAATACAAACATTATTTCCAGGTAAGACTCTAATCGAATAAAGTAAACGTATGCTCCTCTGTCTGACCACAAGGATTAGTTCTGTGATTAGGACTGTGAAGAAGAGGACACATCTTCAGGCGTCCACTTATCTCTCCCAGTACAAACCTATTATAACTCCAGTCAGAATAAGAACAGTATAGCAGTGCCGATGGCTGGTGCTGGTGACCGGTGTTGCCTTTGTGCCTGTCCCGTGTGTTCCCAGCCGGCGCTCCGACTGCCTGCTGCTAAACAGAACAGTTAACAACCCTCCCAGCATCCTTCCCTTTCTAAATGATTCAAATGCTTCGGCGCCTCAAAGTGGAACCAAATGTTCAATTTCACCCGAACCCTTAAAGGAAGAGTTTACCCCTAATGGCACAGCGAGGTGTGACGGTGTGGTTCCAGGGGCCACACGTGCGAACTGTACCACAACAATGAAACCGGCGGGAGTAACACTGTAATCATTCAAATAAGATTTAGGCATGTGGAAAAATCTGAGCTATTTTGACTCTATATTTATCAACATAACCTGCTCCGGTGCAGGGTGTAGGAGGAACAATCCACAAAGCCTTCAGCTAAATGCTCACACAAGTTCATTTGGAGCGTAATGAAATTTTAAAGTTCAGCTGCTCATTAGCATGCAGTGTGGCGCTATTAGCATACATTACATCTGAACTCGAGTCTGTAAATCCGTGGCCCCACTTGTTTTGAGAATATTAAAGCGAACCGATTTGCATTAAATATTCTTTCAAGCTCTCTATTTATAAGCAAGAATAGTGAAAGCCCAATATTAACAATACCATGCTTCATTAGTACACCAAAGGAGCGTAATTTTATGGACAATGAAAGCTAACGGAATATAGCAATAACAATTGCGGCCTCTGGAATACAGTAGGGCTCAAATCATTGTTGTGTATTATTCAGTCACATCAGTGCATTTCATTTATATTTCTACAGGGTTTTGTTTATGCTACTTGAGTGTAGAAGATAAAAATTACCCCATTATAATAACAAACGGCTAAGTTGGAGTAATTATCTACCGCAGCTCAAATAAACCTGCAGATGTGGTTTGGGTATTGATCCTGAATGGGTTTATTACTGCGGTTGGAGCTACTTCTTCACTGTTTTGTTGTTAGGACACATCCCCATGGATCTGTACAGCCTGTGAACAGCCAGACGTTAGATGTCCCCTAAAGACATGCAGCGTTATTATTAATGGTTATTTTATATGGGCTTCAGTACAGAGGCTAATGTTGTGCATCATTTAAATGGTATTTTGCATCATGTGTCCCAAGATGGGCCTTAAATATGAGGCTCAATGCAATAATGCATGAATAAATAATAACATAACACATATCCCAGAATCACCTGTTTAACCATGAATAAAGTCTGTCTACTCTATTGGTTTTGGCTCTTAATTTTTTACTTTATACAATAAATGGCATCAGGTGGTACGGCCTAGTAATCCCTAAAGTATTATGTGTACGATAGCTTGGAAGGAGATTGACTGGCAAATATGTAAGTCTATCATATGCTTAGTACGATACATACATATCACAGAAGTAATTATAGTTTTAAAATACAGAATTAATTGGACATAAAATTAAATTTCACTTTTAAAATGTTACTATTAGCACCAATAAAATAGATAAGAAAATAAATTATTAATGCATCTTCCATTTAACACTAAATGTCAAAACCTATGTTAATGTTTATTGCATGACAGGTAATTCAAAATAGGAGCCCTTCTACAATAGATGCTATCCAGTAAACCAAAACATGCTGTTGCTAACACTGGGAGATTATCTGTTCCCACAGCCCTATGTTAGCACATTTCTACGATTATTTTCCAGTAGATGGTGCATGTTTAACTTTAGTACCAAACTCTATCCTCACCTAACCCTAAATATTTTAAATGTGGGAACATAGGGCCTAATTAAAAAAAAAAAAAAAAAAAATCTTAGAAATTCTTTCATTTTATTTATCATACAGAGAAGATTAAAAGTGTAACCACAGTTAATCAGGCCTGACTCAGTCAAAAACTGTTTTCCAGCAGGTTCCTGTCCAGCAGCAAAAGGACAGACACACCATTAATAACAAGTTCACATATGCACTGAAACCTCACATTTTCACACAAATTCACATTCATACATAATACAGGTCATAGTCAGTGATTACAAGTGTAGCTGTAAGGCAGAAAAAGTCTATATGTTTTTCTAAATTGTGACTCAGAGTTCATTGTCCTGATGTGTTATGAAATATTGTTTCAAACTTTAGTATAAGTGAGGAAAAAAGACCTTTGCCCAAAGGTGTTTCTGAGTGCAGGCACTGGGAGTTGCTCCTGTGAGCTTGATCTAGTGTCTGTCGTGTGCTGACTGTTGGGAGTAAGGCGTTAGGGCAGGTGAAAGAGCGCTTAACATAGCCTTCAAATGTCAAAGCATTACATCTAGACAGTGCTGTACAATGGTGGACCCACCCTGGACGTTTACAGTGAATCTGAAGTGCCCTGTTGTAAAGTGTGGCCACAGGTTCAAGGACATCCTCAGACAGGCAGACAGTAGAAGATGGTAGAGGGGACTACTGCGTGTTAAGTATGTGTTAGAGACAGACAATAAAAGGTATGGTCTGATTTTGTTGTACACATAGTTACACAAGTGTACACAAGTTGTTTTTTTCCCCTGTAGTTTCTTCAGAAACAAGTTTCTGAGTCAGACTCAGGGTGTGCTCGCTGTAGCCAGGTATTTAGAAGTTGCAGTTGTTGTCAGTGTATGATCAGAGAAAAGGACTGAGCTGGATATTTGTAAATGCTTCGTGTTTAACACTCTGTCTTTTTTACATTGGTACTCTGTGGGGACATAGGGCTGTGAGAAATGTGAGAACAAAGCATCATGAGAAAATCTTTCAATTTTGTCTTTTTTCTGTTAAATCAGTTTATAGAGTAGAAAGTTTTGTCAACAGACTGCCGTGTCTAGCGGTTTGGTAACCATCCAGGGTTACAGGAACCAGCCAAGTTATCTAAGATAATATGAAATTCTATTTTTGCCCTTGAAAAGTAAAACTTTGATTAAATGAAGAAAAACAGTTGGGAAACTGACATGTAATGATGCACAGAACTGACCTCATCTCTGCAGTGTTAGTTGTAGGCTACAATGATGCAAAATGTTAGCATTAGGCATTAGCCACTTTTGCTCTGTTGCTCACCACTAAACTCTACACAGGTAAGCCTTTCCCTATTAAAAATCCTTATGAGCTCACATCAACCTCTGTGTTGGCTGCTGCATGGTACAATTCTAACTTAAATAACTTGTAGCCAATAGCAAAAATCTATCTAAAATAAACTAGCTTGTTATCAACTGTTGTAAACACAAAGACAGGACACAGTTTTCTCCTAAATAACTATGCTCAGATGAATTTGGAAGCATAGAAGGTAAGTTGAATAAAAGGAGAACAATTTGGCCTCAGATGACACAGAAAGTGCCGTTGAATATTTTAACAATGCAGCATGTACCTTAACCACTCGGCATAATTCATTCACTTATTAAAACTCACTTCTGTGCTTATTTGCAGACCAGGGACGCATTGGGAAAATTTGTAAAGAAAGCCATTGTGCACTACCGTGATGACCTAGATCTGCAGAACCTGATGGATTACATCCAAAAAGAGGTACTCAGGCCAATGTCACTTAGCAAGAACACTGCTGCATATTTATGTAAGCCATGCATCTGACAGGAATAAATGAATGAAGATGGTGGAAGTGAAGGTGGTGTGTAGTGATACCACAAATCCTGCACATCTGCTGTGTTGGATTTCATCTGGAATGCTACATGTAACATACAGTTCTAGTGAGCTCCTCTGTGGGATTCCTATACTGTTTCTCCATCTGTGCTCGCTGGCAAACTCGCAGCGCTGGGTGTCCCCTCGGGAGTGGCCCAGTCTTACAGGATGTATAGTGCTGTCCAGCCCTGTGTTTCTAAAAATATCTCCCTTTGCCTTACACCTCCCTCACAGTTCAAGTGCTGTGGATGGAATAACTACACGGACTGGTCCTGGAACCTATACTTTAATTGCACACATGAGAACCCCAGCTCTGAGCGCTGCGCCGTTCCCTACTCCTGCTGTACCCCTGTTCCCGGAGAGGTGGGTTCTCTTCCATTAATATATACACACTGCTACAATAAATAAATGCAAACACCCTATGGAGATAACTGCTAACGTAAAAGTAAGCAGTAAGATTTTTATGAGGTCTGTGTTTCAGTTTGCAGCATCTGTGTGCAGAAAACAGCAGTAAAAACACAAGTTCCCAAATGATTTCACTCCAGGTAAACAACTCAGCCCTAACTCAAATTGCACAAGTGGGTCTCAAGAGGACTAACAGTCAACAGTGGGCCTATAGCTTGACTTCTTTAACCCTCTGTTTGGGACAGGGCAACGATAACCTCCTTTAAGAGGAGAGACAATGGGAAAATAATAGGTACTGTACGTTTAAAAAAAGATTGTATAAACCTAGGACAAATCAATATGGTCTGCCATAAAGCGGTGCTGGGAGCAGCTTCAGTCCTCCAGAAATGGATTCAGCTTAACCTTTATCATTTTGAAAGTTTAATCTTTAAAGTATTTAGTTGGTCAACATAAAATAGAAACAATAAGAAATACCGCCTGTTTTTTTTTCTGGCTGTCATGGAGAAATCAGAGAATCAGTCTAAAGAGTATGCTACAGGTATATGGCCAGATTCTCATGATTTCTTTATCTCGTCTCAGCTCTGAGTTCACTTTATGAATTAAAATTTTTGTTTCATTCATCCTTTATTTGAGGGAAGCTACAGCATATCCCAGCTGCTGAGACACAGTATATGTTTGTTTTACCTTTCCAAATAAGCACTCCCTTTCATAATACAGGCCAGGGCATGTTTCATAACACAGGGGCACCTTTGAATCTACGAGTATGACAGGGAGGACATGCAGACTGCAGTGATTGTTTGTCGGCATGAGTGCTAACCACTCTGCCACCGTGCACCACAATAAATTACTTTTTTTTAAAAAAAGCATTAAAAGGTACAAGCATGCCACAGTATAGCTCAGTTGGTAGAGCATGCAGCGCATATACATAGCAACTACAGCCTCAACAATGTGGTTTAGAGTCTGGACTCCAACGACTCTCACTGCTCTCTCCCCATCATTTCCTGTCATCTCTATACTGCCCCATCTAATAAAGCAGTGAAAACAGACAAAAATATATTTAAACACAGATACAAGCAAAAATGAAGGCAGTTCTATTTCTATTTCAGTAAATATAGTCATTATTCTTGGGCCTATGTCTTGCCAATAAAATAGCTGGCTAGTGAGTCAAGCAGAATGCACCATTTTTAGAATTATCTGTGATAATAGTCCTGCTTTAAAATGCAAATACTGTAGACATATAATTTAGCTTAGTTACATGAACAACCCGAAATCATCACAGGAGGCGGTGCTGGTTTCCCTGAGTGAAAAATCCTATTTGACATTTATGATATGTATTCTGCCAGCAGTCTGTGCATGCATAGAAGAGATAAGTCCACATACACGTACACATTTAGTATGTAAATAGCATACACTGGGATAGCTGAGCTCACAGATTTATGCTCACATAGACTGATACAAAGTTAGAGTGTATGCAGGTCACCACGGACAAGTCCTCCTGCTCGGTGAGAAGACAGGGCACTATGAAGAACACACAGCAGTTACACTAATATTGATTCTGCATCATGCTAGGAAAAGGGATCACAGAAACTTTTTTCTACATGGTTGAGTGAAATCAATTAATTAAACAGCAGAAGAACTGGAGCTGTGCTGCTTCCTGCTGTTTGTGAGGCGCTACTGCACGAGTACTTCAGGGACTGGAGGGATCGGTCTCAACACATCAGATGGACTCAGTTTGGGTTGAAATCAAAAATCCATCTCCTGCAATTTTCTTTCTTTCTTGAGCTTACAACAAGCAGACTGGTGCACAGATCTCCCTTGTCCTGTGACACTGGCTAAAATCTGTGATAACAAAAGGCAAAGAAATACTAAGAATATAGGCAAACAGTGTGGTCCAATGGTGTGGTAGTAGTTAATGATCACCAATGAGACAATGAGGTGGCAGAGTGGTGAGCACTTCTGGGTCTTCTTAAGCAGATTGTGGGTTTGATACCATGGGCTGGCTTGCGTGCACATCTTCCCTGTGTTACTATGGGTTCTCTCCTAGGAATCTGCCTTCCTCCCACCGTCCAAAGATGTGCATGTGTTGGGTGAATTGGTGAATCTAAAGTAGTGACTGTATGTGACAGTGAATGGTTGTCTGTCAGGATGTCAGTAAGTTTTAGACATATGACTAGCCAGAGTGACAGTGGTTCACCAAAAGTTCAATTTGTAAGTAAGTTTAGAATGCCAGGAAGTGTGTGAAGATCCCTGGACATTTAATAAAAAATAGTAAACAAACAACACAGGCTAAGAATAATCTGTTTTAAATGATGAAAAACAAAGTAAAACATTCAGAAGGCTACAAAAAGCAACCAAATCAGCACTAATATATTTTGGAAGTGAATCAAGATTATCAATTATGGGTCTCTGATAGAAAAAGGAAACACTATTTGGCTTAGAGTCATGATATTAAACTTTTGCCCCCTTTACAGGCAGTGATCAACACTATGTGCGGTTTTGGTGTCCAAACCCAAAAATTCCTGGACGCAAATAAGTCCATCTACCCAGTGGGCTGTGCGGACAAGGCGGTCATGTGGATCGAATCTCACCTGCTGCTGGTGGGTGCTCTCACCCTAGGTCTGGCTCTGCCTCAGGTAAGCCTCCACACACCTGCACTAATCAACAGCTGCTGTGCACAAACTGGCAACCTCCACAGTTCTCTGCTAAAGTAAACTATAATTCTGGCTCTGGTCTCATCTTAAACAAGATCTTGCATACACAGCGGCGTCAATACAGGCATCAACTGGGGGCTTATGAGATTGAGCATGTTGCCGTCTACATATTGACAGCTGGGCTTCTCCTCAAAGGCACGGGTGAAACAGTCCAAGAAACACTTATCAATGAGGACTTTGCACCTTTATTTAGGAAAGCTACATCAACATACATTCTGTCTGCAAGTTCAAAAGCAAAACAATCTCCATATAGGCAGAATTGAGGAATGTTGATTTTAATGGCATATAAATGTGCGCTAAGGGCTAAGATGTACATATTTGGTCCATTAGATGTGCAGGTTAAAGCACCAGATCCACACCAAAGCCAATCTATGAACCTGGTTCCACACCAAAAATGAATCATTACTGAGCTTACTTACTTAAATTTCCCTCAAACGTTTGAGTTATCTTGGCAAAAACATAACCTTTGTAATAAGAGTTGCAACATTTTATGAGTGCAGCTCTAGAGTAGGACAATCAACTGGAGACTTTATATTTGTAGACCATGTCAGCTCTTTTGGGAATGCTACCATAAATGTTCTTTGATTTTGTCTGGCGCAAGACTTGCAACCTGGAGAACAAAACATGTTTTCATTGCAATGGTTCATCTGACGGCTTGCACCCCGGAGAGAGAAAAAATTGTGGCACTTTTTGCTGTGGTTGAAGATAAGTTGTAGTCTTAAGGCAACAGGATATAGTATACATATTGTGTGTTATTTTATTTTGTAGATCAAACTACAGCCAATAATCACATGACGCCATAATAGAGGTTTTTCAGGCAAATATGCATAAACACAACTGGTCTTTCATCCAATCATCCCTTTTAGAGAGGAAGTTAAATTCAGGTTTACTTTGGCAATTGAAAGAACTTCAGCCTCCATACAAATATGTGCTCCATCCTCCCTTGATCTGTGTCTGTGATTGGCTCAGAGCCACACACTCAAAACTGTCCCTCTCCTGAAGATGTGAAAAGCAAGAAAAGATAAAAAACAAACAGAAAAATTCATATCCACAGAGGGCTCTATCTGCAATAAAAATGTATAAACCTTGAATACTATAACTAATTCTGGAGCTGATTTACCAAATTCACCTGATTTCCCCTTTTAGATAGTTACCAGCTTTGTCTTTGAAGAATATCACATCTTCAAAAAACTCTTGATTACCCTTCACCATACACTTTGAGTGTGACAGTGTTAAGTGGTCTGGTTGATTTCACATAATTTGTACAAATCAGTGCAGAGAGAAGAGCCTTCTGACTTGACAAAAAAGAGTCTTATGTGGTGTACCAACTGCCTTTTGATCATATTGCAGCCCTGATAATAAGCTTTTTCCATCAGCAATGTGGACATAGAAAAAGCAATTGTTTATTCATCTATATAGGCATAAAACATACACGTACATGGTCTACAGTTATAGTGCAAAAAAGGACTGTACACTTAAAGATTAAACGTCAAAACTTCTCTTCAGATCCTTATTTCATTGGTCACAGACTTACGGAAGGTACTATTTGATAAAAAAAAATGAATTGGACACGCCAAGGACTGCAATTAATTTGAAATATCACTTTGCTATTTCAATTTTGCATACTAGCATTCCAATTTGTTCTGTATGTTGGGGTGGTAATATGAAATTCAAATAATGAAACCTAATATGAGAGAACCGGGATGAATTTAAAGATGAGAGTTATGACTATGACAGCAGTAACTAGGCACACTGGGATGATAAAACTTTAACTGTGCATTACTCATTTATTGTGTTCTTCCAGACTCAAAGAGCAGGTTAATGTGCGGCTATGGAAGTCTGCACGGGTACCACTGACGCTGATGCTCTCGGATCCTTCCTGACATACGAGCACCTCCATTTCCCACGGCATTAGATACAGCTAATAGCTCAAGTCGAAATGTTTGATTGGCCATGAAATCAAATTAGCACTTATCAAGAGCTGCCTCCAAATAATTAGTCTGCTTACTTATCAAAATAATTCTGCCGCTGTCACATTACGTAGTGCCTGCAGCTTTCAACTTGGGATCTTTCTCTTGCTCTCGCTTTAATATCTGCCTGATTAGGTCCCCAATGAGTCTGTTCAGAGGGAAGCATGTGAATTACCCCTGAGTCCTGCCAGAACAATTGCATTACTATAAGGGTCGCTTTGATGTGTGGGGAATCTGATGAAAAAGCATCAGCATTTTTCTATAGGACATTCTTTAACTGAGGATCGCAACCTCACTAAATACTACTGACATAGGCACTCTATTACATGTTTCAATTGTTAATAATTTATAGTATTCTTTGGCACCAGATGTAGAGGCTGTCTGCTTGGCAATCAGCTCATAACACATGATTTGTTTGTAATAGGTCAATTATTATTATGAATTGCATCATCCAAACAGATTTGCATAATTTAAAAGCCGTGCCGGATGAGTGTTGCGACACCTTTTAGGAGACCTTGAGAATTTGAGCAGTGTGTTCTGAAATCTTTGCTGCTGTTGTTGTCCTCCAGATCGCAGGCATCGTGCTGTCCCAGATCCTGATCTCTCAGATCCAAGACGAGATTACCTCCGTGTTTTGAGCAGACGACGCCTGGGGAAAATGAACTCAAGTCTGTGGCTCAGTTTCTCTGATGTGTGCAAGGACACCTCTCCTACTGCAGTTCAGGACGGCCGCTACAGTTCAGGACAATCTCACCACGATCAGTGGTACATAATGTTATTTATTGGATTTAAGCATTGGTTGTAATTACACATGAACATAATCTCTGAGACATATTTATATTTTAATGAAGTTTGCTAATAAAATCTCTGAAAGATCAAGGAATTGATTTTAATAGGTTATACATTTTCATTTGACATTATGTAAAAATCATACCTTTTACCTTTGAATGCAAACTGACTATTTAACAGTTTTAATGTGTGATAAATCAACTTTGATAAGGCCATTATTAATTAAAGCAATTTATTGTAATACTTTGAACATACTAATTTTCCTATTTTGATTTTACTTATCTTACCATGGAACATGGCAGATGTGGTCTATGCTGGCTGTAGACAGGTACACTCTGAATTGTTGATTTCATTTTTGACCTTCTCTTTGCTATTGGTCAGTGAAAACATGTACTATATGTAAATTAGTTGTAAGTGCCCGCTACAGTACCTTTAGCCCACATGAATGTGTTTTTAATCGATGAATGTACTCAAGCCAGTTTTGAATAAATCTTAGACTGCCACTTTAGGCAATAGGACTATGTAGACTTTTAAAACCAGAAACAATGGACAAAAACAAACAAGAAGAGTCTTCTAAAACAGTGTTTCTATAGAGTTGTTCATACGTCATTATTGCTAGTGGTAAAATAAGTACTTTTTTAAACTTCAAGGAATCTTCAGGTTCAAACTTCAAGAATCTGGCAGGTTAAATTGGTATAAAGGCAACAAGCATATTAATAAAAAAAAATTCACTTGAGCTCCAGCTTCCTCCTCTTTCCCAAAGCCAAGCAGGCACCTTGGATTATCCGTGTGCTTTGATGTGTCTTGATATTTGAAGGGTTGCACACACCTGGCAGACAGGCTAGATGTGAAGAGCTAGGGCTGTCTTCATCAGACGCTCGGTCAGAGGGGAGTTTGGCCTCACCGAGTCTCGCTCCACCAGCAGACATCTGGGAATTTCCAGCACAGTACCGTGAAGTAAATGCAGCTACTCAACCACTACAAGAACACAGGCTAGCTAACATGATCAATAATGAAAGCTAACATGGTGTACAAACTGTGAATGTGAGTTACATAGGGACCATACATTCTGTGGTCTGTATACACATGATAAGACAGCAGCTAAAGCCTCCAATGCCATCATGATGAAATCCACTGCTTTAGAGAACAGATTCTCTCTATTCTCATTATTTCCCTAACCGATTCTGTTTACAGACAGTGGAAAAGAGTGGAGTACTCTCTCGGCCGTCAAATCCCCACAGTGCGTTACCTTCCAAGTTTCTGGTGCCGTGTATTGTCTGACTTCATGGCTGCATGAATGAGCAGTTGATTGAAGAGGTCTCTCTGCAAGCAGCGGTGGACAAAACCATTAGAAAACAAAGCCGTTCCAACATTTCAAATTGGGTTCCTCTTTTCATCCTATTGTTAGACTTTGTGAATACTGTTGCTCCTTTGGGAGCAGTGTTCAAACACAAAGAACAGAAAATGCATGCAGTCCATCAGTATCCATCACTGAGATTCATTATTCATGTTGGAGTACGCTGCTTCTGTTTGTTTTTACGCTCTATTGTATGTTCTTAGAGGGAAGGCTGTTGTTTTAATGCACAACATTCTTCACCTCTGGCCCATTTTCACAACAGGGATTTTGCATTTGTGTGCAAGAAGAAAACACAATCTGGTGTGATCAATGATACCCAAAGACAGTGAACCCTCAGGGCAGCACACTTCTCAACTGTGCATACAAGAATCGTACTCAGTTCACACCTGACTTTTATTCTTTTACCTGCCTTTGAGTTTACTTCTACAGTACCTCAGGAGCTTACCTGTGCATCGCTGCCCCCTATGTCCACGATATGGTAGCGCAGTGGGTACAGCAGCTCCACAGACTGATTGTAGTTACCCTGGTCAAACTCCATCATGGCCTTGCACATTGGTACTCCTATAGACTTAGCCAGCTGGTGTTGCTGGTTGTCCCCTGGCTCTCTGGTAAAGACAAGTTTAAGAAGGACAGCTTTACCCGCAGTGTGATTAAAGTGTAATGATTGACATGATGGATTCAGATGACATTACTTAGACATTCTTACTTAGTATAGTATTAATTTATTTATTCATTCATATATCTTCTTCTGCCTATTCCTGCTAGTTTTTAAGTGGACTTCTTTTATGTGACTAGACTGTTTTATTACAGCGTCAGTTCAACAGTACAGAAATCTGAAGTAAGCATTAAAATCCAAAGAGCCTTCTGTACTGTTTCTAATTTACCAACAATTTGGGAATGTCACTAAAGCACTTCTGTCAGCACATCAACCCACAATTTTAGCACTTTAGGCACTTTAAAAAAAATCAGGCTGTGGGCTAAGCACTCGACTTCCACAGAAGCAAACTGTTATAGATTCAAATAAATGAAGCTTATGTAGAGATTAAAACACAAGGAATGACATTTCTAGTCTTAAACTGCTCTTTAATTTTTTAGGAGCTGCTTTCCTCAAGGCTGCATCATTCCCCACTCTTTGGGTCTTGAGACTTGTTATGCAATACAAAACATGACAATTTAATAAAATCAGTTGGAAATGGAGACTTTCTGTGGGCTGTGTGCTGGTCAGAATGTAGGGCACAGACTGTACATGGTCATAATGCCAGAACACATTAGAGGCACAGGTCTCTTAAGAGGCTGCAGCTGCTGGTACAACATCTGCCACAGCGGGAAGACCCTGCTCACTCAGATGGACTCTGTGCCTCAATTCTCGTTCTGCCAGCTCTGTATTTCCCATCCTACGCTTAGCCTGGTTTCCCCTTTACATAAGTCTGAGTGGCTCTTATGTAAAACTGATACTGAGGTGTGTAGCTATGATGAGAAATAGTGTGGAACTCACTGGGCCAATTCCTGAAGGCCCTCCAGTAGTCGTCGGGATGTCCCATTGTCTTTAACTCCCAGCGAAACCATGAGGAAATGCATGTCATTAAACAAGGTCATGTGATCATCAGAGTGAGGCTGTGTGATCTGGAACAGCTCTCGCCAACGATCCTTTACACACACACCTGACAAACACAGAAAACGTAGCATAAACATTAAAATAAAAGGATGATAGCATTTAAAAAAAATAACAGCAGGATATTCAACATTTCAGTGAAAAAAGTCAGTCTAAAATTGTTCTAATTATACCAATTTTAGACACAGCGCTGCAGGTGTCAGAATAATGAGATGCAATGTGTGGAATGATAGCTCCTCATTAGCAATTTGTCTAAAGACTAAACAAAGAACAGTCATAAAATCAGGAGCTTCAACAAAAATTCAACAGCAACACATTAACTTTAGTTGTTTTGGTCAGGCTGCTACGAAGATGTAATGGCACGCTTAATGTATTGAAATTTCATAAAATAATAAAGGTGACAAAGATGTCCACAATAATGTGTGGTAGTTGGACCTATCAATGAAAATGCATAATTTCCTTGCTATGGGTGGTTCCAGTTCTAATGGCGCCTTGTAAATTCCTGTATTATGCTCTGTGTACATACAGTCAGGTATCTTTAAGGGAGCTTTTTTCATGCATTTTCGTCTCCTGTACACACAGAACTGGTGCAGGAGGACAGTTAGAACAGTGGTAGAGAACTTAACAACCACCACTACCATTAAAGTTCAAAGATAGTGCAGTAGTTTAGTATGGATTGAAGGGGATTATGTTGTGTTTTTTTTTTATTTTTATTAGCAACACTTTCAATGACGGGCAAAACATCTATTATAGATAGATATTATTTGCTGTGCATGTGTACATAGTCCAACCATTTCTAAAAGAATAAATACAAATTTACAACTTACAACCAACAGCTTTTACAACTGTGTTTTGTAATAGCTTGTAAAAACAGTGTGTCCATTTAGATGAAGAACTTGTATCTAAATGCTGTTTCTTGAAATAAGAGTATTTTTTATTGTCATCTAGGGCTCTTATTTCAAATTTAAAAAATCCATTACCTTAACATAGCAAGAATAGTCTCTGTCTTACCTTCCATTCCCAATCTGTAGAGCAATGAACAGGCATCAACAATGTCCAGCATGGCTCCTGAGGCTTTACAGCGTCGAAATACCTTAAGAAAGCAGGAACTCGTGCATGAGGGTAAAACTGCATACAACATCAGTTTTATTTAAACAAAAGAAAAAAAGCTGAAGCCTGTTATGTAGATCCCACTGAGATGAGTGTTTAAATATTGAAGAACTTAACATTATGTAAGAATGCCCTATTGTATTCAAACTTATGTCAGTCTTGAGTAACATTATGCAATGTTCCTGTTTAGTACGGGACATCAGAGTGCTTTGCTGCATATATGTGTCGCTTTTACTCCTACAGTATCTGAATAAAATAATCACCAGCTCCGCCGTACAACACTGGAATAAGGCTGGTGCATCGCTACATGGATTTGACTTCCATTTGTTCACACTTGGCCTCTTGACTCAACACACTCACAACAAAAACAACATAGTGCTTTTAGTGGGAGTCCCTTGTGTGCTGGTGTATGAAAGAAGTCCATATGTGCCATACGGTGTCAGTGTTCAAAGGACTGATGGGAAGAGGCAGCATACTAACCTGAGAGTCGTATATGTGCAGGGCGGCTTCATACTGTCTCTGTGGACGAAGAGGAGGTGACACAGATGAATTTGAATAATGTCAGGCTGGAGAGATAGATTGAGCTGATAGACTGTGTTCCGCTGATACAAACACAAATTAATCTTGCAATATAATCAACTCTAGACTTTAAATTACCCACGGGTGTGGATATCATGAATTGAGATTCTACAATCCCTCCCACTGCCAGTTTTGCGCTTGACTGAGAAAACTCATTAAAATCTTTACCTTCTCTATGAAGTATAGCGCCCAGTGCCAATAGTTATGACTGGCCAGCATATCAGAAACCTGGAATTAAATAAATACACATTTCACATAACACTCCTGAGGCTATCTGAGCTGTGTTAATGCGGTAAACCCTGACAAAGACAGAAGTGAACAAGGTTATGAAAATGTGATTGGTAAAAAAAAACTAAAGCAAATGCCATCCACCTGCCAGTCATTTTCTCTCTCCTCCATGAACTTCAGGCCTTTATCCACTTCAGCTTTCATCTCGTAGACATGGGCTACAGAGTGGACCGCCCATGCATCACCAGGAACCAGAGAAAGACCCTGCAAAGAGGAATGGATGAATACAAACGTCAGAAAACAAAGCCTGGTTTCATACACCCCAGAAAATGGCTCTTTAGAAATGATGGCCGAACTCTCAAAGCTACTGCCTTTCATTCTGTCTATGATGCTCAGTCTTATGTTGTTTGGAAGCAGTGCACATTCAGCAGTTATGACTCAGACCAGCTGTTTATTACATATCCTCAACTCTTTTTTTTTTAATCGAACAGATATTTCTTATGGCTGGCACAAAAAGAAGTGACCAAACAGACATTGTAATGGTGACTGTGTGTAGAAAGGGACATAATGGGAAGAGAAAATCTCACCTCCATGGCCACTTTCTCGGCCTGGTCATAGAAGCGAGTCTCCAGGAGACCAAATGAATACAGCCCGTTCAGGTAGCTGACCAGAAAAGAACAGAAAAACTCGTATAACAAACACAAGGAGAAAAATCACACTCATAACTGACTATTATGAACAACTGAGTACTGTATGACTACTGTCTCTGGCACAGTACAGGTTGCAGATAACAGATAAGATAACATTGATTTTTAAAATAATTCATGTAAGAATAAAAAAGCAGCTATGGCTCAAAAAGGAAAGTAAGACACAAATTTAATTTTGAAAACTACAATATACTGTAAATAGACTAGTGCTTTGCTAGTTATTGTTTTCTGATAGATTTTGCAATATTAAAAACTTGAGAACAGACAGTATCTTTATTGTTCTGTAACTTTTTTTAAAACCAACTTTAACTATTTCTGAGTGAAGGGCTAAAACAATCTTTATTGTGTGTAAGTTGTCAACCATAAAGGACATGTGTGATTGCAAGTTAAAGTCAAATGCCACCTCCTATGAGAGAATTTACCCACTGCAGAACAATGCACGCACAACACTGTCAGCTTCATAACTCTACAACTTGACAAAGAAATCTACAATTGCTCTTTCTATTACTCCTAGTACTTCTACTTCTTGACAATAAAATTGAAAAAATATACAATTTTGAAGATCTAAGCATAAAATTGACAATAGATGGACATAAAGAATCATTAGCAAAATTATTCAAAAACAAATTAAGGTATGCATTTGAAGGTGCATTGTGTAACAAGCATCCAGTTAGACAAAATGTCTCCATTGAAACTTTTTGAAAATTTAATAAAATTTAAATTACATTTGTAAGAGCAAATGCAAACCAACCTGCTTTTCTTTATTATATCATCTAGTTAAATATAAAATAAGTCTTACTATTCTATAACATAACATTACGTAGTGGTAAGAAGAGATTACAAGTAAGGAACAAAGAATCACCTACCACAACAAGATGATTTTGTTTTACTTTGTCCATCAATAGACATTGCGGATTCCGTACCTGGACAAGGGCATATGAGGTTTCCAGAAGGGCAGAACTCGAGCCACTGAATCCCTCATTGGGATTTGAGCACCCATGTAGAAGTAAGTGTCATGAGCAAACTTGAGTGCCAGCAGATCTGTGGGATGATCGAGTAGGATGTCTTCCCATGCATCGCAGGCTTTGGGAAAGTTCCTACAAGAATCAGAGGGCACAGCTGAAGTCAGGCAGATTGAGAAGCACTTAGAAGAGAGTAAAATGGGAATCACAAAGTAAGAAAAGTAGCAACAAAAACTTCAAGGCCCCTGAAAGACAAATGGCACGCAATACTGAGGAGCACACTTTTTTCTAATGTAAAAATATAGACCACAGGGAAATAAGAACGGGTGATATAATACCCACATGTATAATTACTCCATAGACTGCTTGGGTAAGACATAATAAAACAGATGATATGAAGCATGTAGCAATATCACACAGAGACAGACAAAGAGAAACGTAATGATGAGTGAAGGCTGCCTCAAAGATAACACTTCTGTTGTTAATTTAATGTCTCCTTTTCAAAGGGAACCTATTTTCTCAGACAGGGCCATAAACAAGTGCATTTCTTGTCAACTGGGGGAAAAAGTACACTTTAGTGGATACTTCACATAAAACATGAGGCATTAAATGAGAAACTTTAGATAAGAACTTTTATTTTTACACATTAATCAACAGTTTGTATGGTACAACTGACTAAAAAAAAGAAATTTAGAGTTCACAAAGAATGACACATACCAGTGAGCTGGTATGTGTAAAATTTGTTTTTTCAGTTTTTTTGTTTGTCTAAAGCGCTTTTCTGTCAGAAAACAAGCTGTTTGAGGATTTACTGTAATTACAAAGCTTCAACAAACATAATTGCATCTGCAAATATTTAAATGTTGAGAGTTACATTGGAAATATTAAGTTGCAACATACTTAGATTTTTTTTTTGTTGTGCTTGCATTATCTCTACCTCCAGAAAGTTCTTACCCTTGTGAAAACAGTTCAATGGCCTTGGCGTGGAGCCTCTCGCGGGAGCTGATTTCTTGGCTTTTGGACAGCTCAACAGTCCTCCTCACTGCACTAGAGAGACGCTCGTCCAGTCTGGGAGAGCGTGTTGTTCCTATGAGCTCCAGCCCTGTGCTGATCACATGGCCCATAACTGCAGACAAAATAAGCACACTAGAGATTTTCTACTAGTATTTTTCTAGTTCTGTCATGCTTAGCAATTGGTTATCACATTTTTTCGCCTAGGTGCACAATGTACAATTTTGTGGCAAACAAAGAATTAGCAACACATCTATTTTTTCAAAATCCTCTTCACACAGTAGTCCGAACAAACAAGTTGTGCTAGAAGAGTAATCATGTTTCATTTCTTAAACATTTCTTACAATGACAATATAGATTTTTTTTTCAAATGTTTTAGCATGACCTCATTTTAATGTTTATTCAGTCAACAACATGTACCTGCAGGGCTACACACTCACAGATGCTGCAAAAATTACAGACTGCAACAGAAATTGTAGTAATTTAGGTAACACTGCTAATTTATGCAGTTGGTTTCACTTCCTAAGCATGCTTCTAAGCATGGTTTGGGATGTCCATGTTACTGACATTTTAAGCTTTATTTGTTTTGAGAAGTGTAATTGTCCAAATTATGAATAACATTGGTGTGAACAAAATGTAAACAAAGACTGCAGGAATTAATAGAAGTAATCAGCTTACCACAGGTGCATCATTTTATTAGTAACACTCATTAAAAGCTTAAATTAAATTAGACTGTTTTGAATAGATCATTGTATCTGAGAATCAATTATAGTGCCACAGTCGTCACAGTTTACTTTCACTAAGTTAAAGTGCAGTGTCCAAGTACTTTGGTCACTGTTATAGCCTAATGTTTAGACAGAGATGGTTTGGCTAAGGCAAGTTTATTACAAGCTATAAAATGTAAATACATAACGCAATATGAACAGGAAGTACAAGCCTACAGGTAAAAAAAAATAAAAAATGAATGAAATAAAATCCATGTCTGAATTTACCAAAGTTGGGATCAGCAGTCTGGAGAGCAGAAAGGCAGCCGTCAAATCCTCCAAGTGTTTCATCATTGCGCCATTTGACGTACTAGACGATAAGTGTGTGGTGAAATACTATATTAGATTTCTCCACAGTTTTATTTTCCTTAACTGCAGACTAAAGCAGTGTATGTGAGTGGTACATCTACCTGAGTGAGAACTGCGTCGTACAGCTTACAAGCCTCATTACTGGTCGTAGACATTGGAAGACCCTCTGTCCTCCATGCCTGAATGGGTTAATAAAAATAAATAAATAAATAAAAAAAATAAAAAAATAAGGCGATGAACATTCTTTAATTATCACGTGACGAGACTGTATACTTTAGTCCCAAGCTTGTAGCCTTTCTGCAGAAGGCAATGTGAATTTAAAATAGCGCTAAATGTTGCTTCAAGGACGCTTCTTTGACACAATTCACGATCAATAATGGTTATAATTTGAGTGTTTTGTAGAAAAAAGCAACCAGGTTAAATGAAGCAGCAAGTTAACTAAAACGCTACGCTGGCTACATTATATCAAACAGCTGCTAACTAATAAAATTACCAAGGCATGTCATTCCTCTTGTCATTTTTTTTATTATGCAAGTACGTTATGCGTTTCCACTAACCTGACAGTCTCTGAAACTTGACACATTCATGACGACAGAAGCAGAAACCGAGTTCAAGACTGGGCTGAGCAGCAGCAAAGGTGCAACTTTTACTTCCCACTAATGCTGTCAGGATTCTGAAGTCATAAACCAATAATATCACAAGACATCTTACTAAAGCCCGCCCTATAATGCCACCAGCCAATCACATCACCGCAACATTTCCTTTCTAAAAAACGGCAGAACTGACACAAAAAATATCTATAGAAATGTGCGCTCTCATTAACTGCAAGCTTTTAAACTATTTACATAAACACAGAAACAGCCTTTATTGAATATTATAATAGCATTGATAACTTGGTAGTTAATAATCAGAAAAAGTAATGACCTGTCATAGTCCAAAATTACATAATGCACACACCCTGGACAGTGGACAGATAGTCACACGGTTGGTTGACATACACAGACCAGCAACCATTCACTCTCATATGCATTCACTATGGCACCATTTAAAGTCACTAACTCTTCTAACACATGCAAATCTTTGGTCTGTGGGAGGAAGACATAGTAACACGAGGAGGAAATCCAAACTCCACCCTGAGAGATTGTGACAGAGAATTGATCATTCTCTCAAGAACACTAACCGCTCTGCAACCGTGCACCCCTAGAAGTGAAAAATATAGTAAACACATGCATTATTTTTGGTATATTGTATAGTTTTGTAAAAATATTATCTGAACTTTGAATAAAGAGTGAGTCAGACATTAGAGAACAACTGCATTGATTTATTGCCTTTTGAGCATACATCCATCACCCCTATGCATTTTAGCTACATGAAGCATTTACATTACAAGTCCTGTGTCAACAGACTGTTTTAAAAATTAGGGTTTATTTTCTTTACATATAATACAGTTTGCACACATGTTAATAAATATCAATCATTTCAAACTTATATCACACACCATTTAAAACAACACCCCTTAAAATTATTTGAACATTTTATTCACAGCTTATACCAAGTCTTATACACATATACCGCAGGGGTCGCGGGGTGCGCTGCAAAAGAGTGACCAAGTAGATTTGCCATTGTTAAAAAAGGTTATTTGTTCGCCCATAATAAGATGCACATTGCTCCTAAAATTGTATGCATTTTGCGTGCCATGTTAGGGAATTGCTGCTATAGAAGTATGTTTCAGGGAAAAAAGAACTCTGACTTCCAGTGAGAGACACAGATGCAATTACCTTAAAAACAAAAGTAAACGCAAAATGATAAAACATAACTTAATAAAAGATAAAGATGATGAAAATGAAAAAGGCATCTTGTTAAAGTGAAAAAGGTAAACACTGCCATGAATTGAAAATGTAGTGTTCCAGTTGTGCACTGGTTTGATATTGCAACATTGTATGTATAAAAATATAAAGACAGTCCCGTGGCACAAAAGTTCTGTGTCTGACTAATAGTCATCTTCATTAATCATACACAATTCACAATATTAATGCATATGGCTAGAGACTTTCCTAAACCTGAAAAGACATTTTCTCCCAAAGTAAATCATTTCCAAAGCTGTTTATCTCTCTGCTGTTGCCAACGTGGGGAACAAGAAAACCCAATCTTGAACATGAACAATAAGCTGTAAACATTAGTTGTCAATATGATAAACAGGCCTCACACAGAAAGGGCCAGTATTATCAAGTCTGCTGAAATGCTCAAGTGTACATACATTTGTTTTCTATGTCCAATTCTCAATACAATATTCAACTATGCACCTGCAGCCTCTAATTCTGAAATGCAGGGGCTGATGGGTGGGTTGGAGTTATGCACAAGTGCAAAATAATGAGATTCCGGGCACTCTCCTGTGAATACAGAAAAAAATATATTTATCTGTTATAAGCAAACAAACATAATAAATACATAAAATGCATGGCCATATGTAATGGTTTTTAGTGACTCAAAACACTTGGCTAGTAGAAAGAGAGCTAAGAACAAATGTGCCGTTTTATATTGCCTTTGTGGTTCATTTGGATGCAGTCTGGGAAATAGAAAGGCAACTTCAGCAATGAATGTCTTTCCTAAAAAATATGAAATTGTAACTGGACATCTCGCTCCAGCATTTAGCCAAACCTATGCATCATTACTTAAAAGGTCAAAAGAGGACGCTCATTTTGTTGAGTGGGACTGGCAATATACAACTATACACAAAAACACGTTTCTTTACAATTGCTGTACATCAGCAGGACCTAACTGCATTCTTCCCTTTAGATATTCTTGAATAAAACAAGTCTTTAAACATTCTCCCAGAGTCCCCTGTGTTCCAGAGGACTCACTTCAAGGCTGTGATGATAAAGTTGTGGGTGTACTTGCCTCTTAACTCCCACAGAGTGAAAAGAAGAAGCAAAACTACAAAGTGATTAAGCAGTACTGCCTTGGGACAGCGGATATGTAAACGTCGCAGACTGCTTCCACTGAACTTTGAGCTGCAGCCATCCCTTGTGAGTTCAGGGGAAATCTCTAACATTCACTGCTGCAGGTGTGACACTTTTTAGACAAACTGCTTGTGTCAGTGTTCAGCAGACTACTCTGGTGGAACATGGCTGTGCAGGGTAGATACTGCTCCAGTCCATAATGAGCTCACTGCTCTTAGGTCCAGTTGAGGTTGAAGCCTTTAGAGAGCATGACAGCCTCTAGATCCTTGTCTTCCTCCTTCTCTCTAAGCCTTTGCTCTTCCAGGAGGGCCACTAAGGCGTCGCGCTGCTCTACAACCTCCAACATCTCATTCAGGATCTGCTTTTCTTGAGCAAGTTCCTGTTCGGTTTTCAAGTGGTCTGAAAGGCAAAAAATATGAGACATTTAAAGTTGGAATGCTACATAATAAAGTGACAAGGCTGTTAGCTGATTATTATTCTTGCACTGACCTTCCACAGCCATTCGCTCCCTGAGTTCCTGCTGCAGTCGGCTCTGTCTGTCCTCTAGCTCCAGCTCTCTGGCACTTGAACGCACAAGGCAAACAGACAAGTTTGTTTAACTGATGAACTGTAGCTTCTGCCAATGCCTTTATTTACTTTTCATAAATGTTTAAAAAATTTACTTCCTCTACTTGAAAAAGCCAAATTTACAGCGATTCAAAATCCATAATATTAAGAATAATATTTTAAGTATACGTAAGGACTATATTTCACGTTTCACTAGCCATCTGTCTATGTTGCACTGTTGTTTGCTCTGGCTGTGTAAAGAGAAAAAAATCCATTCTCTTTTCCAAACAAACAATCAGCAACAGGAGGCCTTTACTGGGTCCAAAACTTCTAGGCTCATCACGCAGTGGCAGGTAAACTGAAAATACTGAGCCAAAAAGTTTTCTCACAGCCACACAGCCAGGGGCATTCATTTACAGGCAGTTTGTGTGTCAAAACTAATCTTAGAGCAAAGTGCTTTAGGCTCATACCACACAAATGTGAAAGCCCTGAGCAGTTTAGGCCCATGTGACCATTTAGTATGTATCATTCACATCAGATTCATTCTCTGTGTCAAATCCCTTTCCTGTCTTCCTCTACAATTAAAGGTAAAATAACTAACAAAGATAATTTAATACCACTATATTATAACATACGACATTATAACCTTACTGTTATAGAGTGTTAAACTAGTGTGTATTAACCAAGACTCATCCTGTCACTGAGAAAACATTTTCTGGTATAGTGCCCCTTTTTTTGTGTGTGTGTGTGTGTGTGTGTGTGTGTGTGTGTGTGTGTGTGTGCGTAGGGGGTGGGGGGCTCAGACACAATTGCCACAGGGCAGTATTGCATTGGCCCGGCCGCCACAGGTACGGACCCAAACGGATCAGCGGGAGCCTGACAAGATGGATTTTGTGACTTTGTGAACTCACAAATTTCACGACAATCCAGCTTGCTGTGCATGGTAACTAAGTCTATATATGTTTTAATTTGTTACTTTAGTGCCAGTACAGTTGTACAGCTTAATACCGTAGTGTACTTACAATATCATGAGCTCAGATTCGTAGCGGACCAGCGCGTTTTTCTCCTGCACCAGCTTGAACCACTCCTGCATTAATTTGGGATCATCCTTCTTGCCCATGCCTGTAGGAAAGGAGGGTGGGAAGGGAGAGAAGTCAGCTAGTTTTAGAGTCACGCTGATCCCACCCATAGGAGGGCCGACACAGGCAACTCAATGACAGCCAAGCCTGCATGTCCTTGCCGAGGGATGGTGAGGTGGGACGGATGGACTTATCACCCGCAGTGGTCAGTCAGACAGCCATACTCAGAGCACGGCTTGCAGCAGACGGTGTGGAGCTACAGTTCTTAACTTTAATGCAAACACACATTCACACTCATCCCACATACAAAGCTGTTGCAAAGCTTTGTTTTACCCAGTTTGGACTTGTGTAAGAGTGAGCGGATCTTTAGGGCAGGTATACTGTTTTTCTCTTTCTGGAGTAGGCTGGTAGCAAACAACAGAACTGAAAGATATTCGACCTTTGAAGTGTTTTCATCCTCTCGAGGCCACATATTGAAGATTCAGAATAGACATAGTTCAAGAGAAATTATTTTATATGCATATCTGTAAGGCCAAATGTCATGGAAATTTTTAAGTTCTCTACGAAGCCTGCTTTCTGAGGTAAGTCTGTGTTCTGTAATTGTGCATTCTTACTTTGCCATGTAATCAATTAGAAAGCTTGCGTTTCTGTAGATTTGATTATACCACAGTCTGACTTCCAGTTAAAGTGGCCTGCTGCTCAAGTGGTATGCCTTTTTCATTATCAGGCTGCAGCAGGTGGAGCTAAGCGCTTTCAATGAAACACCAGAAGGCAAACCTCAACGCAGCGTGACATACTTAGCTGGCGAAGAGGAGGCTCTTTAAAACAAGAACACTGTGCACACACAAATTGCATGGCTGTGTTCTCAGGGGCTGGCTTTTGCTAATTAAATGGAGGGACAAAGAAAAAGGTAGAAACTGTGTGGAAGTTGCAGAAAAATACAGAGTTAGGGGAGAAATAACAAAAAAATGCAGTTTTCCTATAAAAGTTGTTATTCTTATTTCACCCTAGTTCACCACCACCAACCCTCAACCCAAGGCTTTGAACACAAAAAAGCCCCCAGTTCAAGGCCCAAAATGCAAAAGAACAGAACAAAACCTGTAGATCACACATTAGGATTAAAAACAGAGGCACAATCTCTACTGACAAGTGTTAGATTCAGGAGAAAACCAAACGAGCCATTAAATTTTAACAATTTTGTGATTGAATATTTATACCAAACAGTCATCATTTTCATCACACCATGCAAGTTCTCTCACTTCATAAAACCACAAACTTGCCTGCCAGCTAGCCACATCTCAACTTGTTCACCTTTATCTATCCATTACTCATTTAAGGTACAAGACAATTTTAGCATTTAGCCTGAACATCATGGTTTGAATTCTTCAAAATGACCAAAAAAAGGCACCAAAAACTGTGGCTTTATTTCAATTTAGGTCAATGGAAAACAAGAAACATGCTGTTAATGGCACGCAGCAGCACAGTAGTTTCCCCCATTGTAATTTTAAAAATGATTTAAATAGGCCAATCACGAGTAAGAGTGAGTTTAGAGTCAAACAATCTACAAGTGACTTTTGAACTATCTGGGGAAACGTGCTGTGCTCAATTCCACATACATGGGAAGGGAGGGTGTAAGGGGTAAAGGACCAAGGTCCAGGGAGGGCAACAAGGGGACGTCCCTGAAGGTGTAGATCCATATGGTTGCCATGGTAACCCGCCACACCAGTCAAGAGCGACAGCGAGGTTACGTTACCTTCTGGGGACCAGCAGGGGCACAGGGACACTGGTCTTCGGCGGGCTGTCCCCACGTAGGGCTCAACTTCCACAAGACAAAGGGCAAAGAGTTTTGAGGGAGTGAAGCAGACGTGAACATTGGTTGGACAATAGACAAGAGAGTGATGACAAAGACAGGACAGAGGAGACACAGAGGAGACGGAGTGAAGAACAAGGACGGTGTTGTAAGGGGGGAAAGGCAGGAGAGAAAGGGTGGTGAGAGAAAAAAACTGTGCTGTGATACAGAGAAGACAAATCACCTGGAGAGGTGAGGTGGAAGAGATCAGCTGTGCCGTGTGAGGGATGATAAAAGGTATAAAATAGGGAATGAAAATAAAAGAAAACAAAGAACCTGGTGCATGGAAGGGAAAATAATCTTTCCATTTGATCTAGTATCCATTGATCTTGACTTACCCTTCAATTAGCGGACATCTCCTCATGCTTTTTACTATGCACTTTGTGAGAGCAAATGGCCCTCGGAATGATGCAGTTGTGTTAATAAAGCCATTTCTGACCATCCAGGATATAGATATGTCTATCACATGAAGTAATACTTCTGTCAGAGTATGCCAAGCTTCTCATTCAAACTCTACTTCAATATGGTGAAATTCACCTGGTGCAAATTGCGGCTTTTGAAGTGCAAATCAGCCCAGGAGGTGTTCACTTAACACTTAGAAAATACAGACCATAATAAACAAAAGCTGAATGTGCAGGGAGAAATTGACCGAGGGAAAAATACCAGAATTGGCTATATGTGTCGCAAAATAACATAAGACTGTCGAAGAGTGTAAATATTAAAGATTTAATATTGATAATCAAAAGGTATTCAAAATGTCATCCTGGCAAGTTCAATACATTTAAAAACAGCAGATAAAATCGACCCAGTCCAGAATCTCTCCAAAAGAAAACACCAACAACAAATGTGACTCAGAGCTCCACACCAAATAGACCACACTGAATCATAAACCATTTTGTTATTTTTAGGCTCCACACAATCTCCAGTCTGATCAGGGACAGAACCACGGGAAAAGCACAGGCCTTGCTCAAATATGTGGAAATGCACCATCATTAAAGGTAGTACTTCTGAACTACAGGAGAACAGGTATGCATTTTCAGTCATATTTTAACAGAGGCGTTAGTCACTACAAAACACAATACAGAGTACAGTGTCACTCTAATGACAGTGGAGGAGGTCAAGTTGCACCATCGTCTGTTAGTACCACACATAGACTGGGGATTATGCAACTGAGCAGGTATGAGAAAGTTATGAGCTGCTGTTGGGAGCAAAGGGCAGAACTACAGCAGCAGCACACCACTAAGAGAGGACAAGCTAGTCCCACTGCTTAGTACAAAGACACACAATTAGTAACCTAACATTGTGTAGCATAAAAGTAAAATATGATGCAATTCTATGTATTTTTTAACAAAAAGTAACAAAAAAGTGGATTTTTAAAAACTGTCTTTGACATTTGAATGTTGCAGTGTAAATTAAAGCACTCTAACCATTACAATGTTAACAATGGTAGCTACTCAAGTTAGGAACAAGAGAAAGACGTTTTAATAATTTTGTCAAAGGTGTCTCTCCGGCAATCGCTTTGGATCTTGTGACTGCATAATGTGATGTATCTTTTTATATTAAAAAAAAGTAAACATTTTTGATTTATTGGTTAAAATATGTTTTTATAAACTTCAAATCTGCCTTCTAAGATCATGTGGTGTATAATATATTCAGTCTTTATATTACACTGCTGTTTGTATTATCCAGTCTGTGTTATTGAGAAGTGACAAATAAAAGTTAATCATTAATTTGTTCATTTATCATTCATAAGTTTACAAAGATCAAAAAGGATCTGCATGAGACCAACTTTCTGATCTCGGCTTGATGTAAAGAGTGTTTGAAAAAGAAACCCTGTGAGTGGGAAGGGAATGGAAATGGGGAGAAAAGGAGAGGGGGCAAAGCAAATTGCAGTGAGGCTAACAGCCAGCCAATCCATGTAGATATGATGGGGTACAAAGCTCAAGTAGTAAAACTGGGGATGGGACAGATTGGGTTAGCAATTAGGTTAGTTTAAAGCGACAGATTTGAAATACATACCGCCTAGATGCAAGTCCAGGATTTCACTGTAATTAGAATCTCCCCAATAGTCTACAATGACAGGGATATATTAGAGATATGCGTTATTGAACACAGCCCCAAACTGGGAAAACACACACAAACACTCACAAACCTCCATTATCAGCAGAACATGCATGTTCACACATCCACACTGCAGCAAACTCAAACAGAGAGTCTCTCAGTACTCACCACTGGGCATAATGCAGACAGTGTGTGCAATACTTTATTGCATTCCTCAAATATAATAAGAAAGGCTACATAGATTTGCTGTATTGCTGTTCAGTTTGCTTATTTCACATTGAGCCTGTGGCGCAATGAACTTCATGTGTAGACATGTCTATGAATTAGCATTTTTATTAAGCGAATTGAATTTAACAAAATGACACAAGGCCATTTTTTATGATGTGCTACAATATTGCAGGTTATTGGGACTAAAAGCTGAGTGTTAAATGAGAGGTCTATTTGCAGCAGATAGTGGAACACAGAACTGGATCTCATTTCCTGCACCACAATAACAAAGATTGTATGTCTTCGTCAACAAGATCTTAGCAAATATCTTTATCGGATCACTCAGCCACAGCAGAATATGCTATAATAAAGGAGATGTCACCCTGCAAACCCATTCAAATGGGATCTGATCTATTCTGATTGCATTTAGTAAAAAATATAACGTGCCTTGAATTCAGAGTACCAAAAGCCTCCTCATTGAGAGGCAGTGAAGAAGTAAGTCCAGAATGAGCACACACAAATCTATGTCGGGACACACATTCTTCTCAATCCCATGCAGATTGGACTGACAATGGCAGACATGTGATGTACGAACAACAATCAACATGTTCAGACATGGAGAAGTGTTGCAGTGTGTCACCACAAATGGAGCCTATACGCAACAGTGGCACAGGTAATGTCAACAGAGAGAAACGTCAGTAAAGCTAATACCTGATCGCCTTTTGTGCTGTTTGGGTAACGTATAAGTACCTTTATACATTCCTTCAAGAGAGTAAAGTAGTAAACAAGTTAAAACATAGGTTAAAATCAGGATCTAAAGCAACGTAATCAATAAAATGTGCTTAAATTGAGAGGATTTATAATCATGCATTTAAATTTGTTTGGCAGCATGGACTGAGACATGCTTATAAAATTGAGCTCCTTTCTTTTACTCAACAATTGTCTCCTCCAAGTACAATTTTCTCTCTGCCTTGCATAATGCTTCATTACAACTATATAAATGGCAATCACAGTCGACAATTACAGCAATCCAAATGCTTAGGGACAGTTTACTTGAGGCTATGCAGTTTTGGGTTATGCAAGCCTAATCGTCAAAATGATTTTTCCCGGTGGAGCATTATATAATACTGAACTAGCATCAAATAAAAGATAAAACAAGGCTTGCAGTGAAGATCTAAAACGTTTTCTGTAAATGACTCAAATAAGCAGTGTTATGAAACTATTATGTATAATCTGTAGCTGTAAAACAAACAGACATATCACATGAGAGAAAATGAATGTATAAAAGCTGTTACCTGCTTCGCCTCGTAAGGCTTTCTCCACAGCTACGCCTCTCTCCTCCAGCTGCCTCTGCTTCTCCTCCACCTGCTCCAACTGTCTCTGGATGATCTGAGGGGGCAGCCAGTGTCAAGTTACACACACATAAAACAACAGACACACAATAACACACACACACACACACACACACTTAGAGGTGAGATAAAGTATTTTGTAAAAAAAAAAAAAAAAAAAAATCACACAGGCACAGGGAAAGTAACATTTACTACTAATTACCAATGATTCCCCAACATGTTTTAAGAGGCCATCTGGGGAGGTTAGCTTCATTGATGAAACAATTTGCCCTAATTATAAGAATAAATATCTAGTTGCACACAAGGGGCACAAGTACTACTAAGCTATTGGATATGGGCCAGTTTTGATGTGCATCTAATTCATTTCACTACTTTTACCAATAAACATTTCAGTCTTTGTACTAAAATCACACTTGAATTACTTTTTAATAGTAGTGCTGCAGGGATGTTATAGTGCTCATAATGGTGATGGTTGTAGTTCAGTGATTCTAAACTCTCTACCCAAAAGGGGTTTCTTGATTTTGGATGTTAAAAAAATACCTTTGGCTATGTCACAATAAATTGATCAGCTTATAATTTGGTCCCATAATCAGACCAGTAGATAACCACACGTAGGCTATAAAGAAAAAGGGTTTCCCAAATGCATAATTTATAGAAGTTTACCATCAAAAGGCAAATAAAGCATTTTTTGATGGGTGAGAGTAGTTACATCGCACAGAGCTATAAAATCCTGATGTCACATGCAATTATATATGGAGGGTTATAGAAAAATTAAAAACCCAGGAAATCCTTTTCACATTTTCTCTAACTATTAATAAAGAGGGACACCCATCCTGCTGTTGGTTATCATCACACGTATATTTCAGCAAATCAAAATTGTCTTGACTAGTCCTGTAGTGAATCCAATTAGAAGTCAAGCAATGGCCAATAAGTACAGCCAATTTCTTGGACTGATATGCTGATTTTCTTAATTTTATGAAAGAAATTAATTAAATATAGTCCTTTGTTTTAGGAAAGTGTCTTAAATTGAAACTGAAACGACAGTGAGAACAGTGTTCACTTTAAAACAGCTGTAAAGTTAAGGGCTGCTTGAGGGACACTGTGATTAATAAATATTTTGTGTATAATGCACATTCATATGTTGATGTTAATGACATGGAATAACAGTAAGGCTTGAATTCTTTCTTTCAAAGGCTGCACATGTAATGCTGTTGTTTAAAATTAAAATGTCTCTTTGGAAGGAAGTTTTAAATTCCCAGATATGCAAGCCTGCTGTATTAGATTCAGTCCACAAGTAGAAAAGTGTATGTAATGTGACTTCTGTTCCCCTGACTGTGGATAAATGTTGTCTTATAGAGCCATATGCTGTAGTAAAACACGGCTACAGGCATTAGATAAACAAAATAATGTAAAAACAAAAGCAAACAGAAACGTGTAGATTAATGTCTGACTATGTGGACAGCATATGTCTGTCTAGCAACTTTACAAGTCTATACTCAGTGTCAAACATCCAAGAATTCAAAACTCCCATGATGCTTTGCTAGCCTTTGTGACGACTGCGAACAGGCAAACATTAGACGGGAAGCATAGACGCTGCTATATTAGTTTGAAAATTATTGAAATTTCGGAGATGGTGAATAACTGCTGTGTGGTGGTGTGTAACAATAACGTTGCACGACTCTCCACTTCCACAGAATTCAGTGGCCCCTGACTCCATCTACCCTCACTCCACTACATCTGTTCCATTTATGCAAACTGGTTTGGAGACACCACTTGGCACCAGTGAAAGTGAGATGTTAAATGCTGGGATAGACGGCCTAAGAGAGGAAAGGGACATTGAAGTAAAAAAATCCAAGCTTCTTGAACTACAGCTGGAGGCCTCAAGTATTTTGTCTGCAACTGTGGCTAATAATTAAACACAAGATAATGCTGGACATTCATGGAGTGTGTTTACTGTTAACCCAACTCTTCAACTTTCTGAGTGGATACAGTATGTGAGCATCCAAGCCAAAAGAAAAAATAGTCTGCCTTAAATGGTAATCTTCACATCTTCATATGCCTGGTAACCAAATACCAGTTGACTGGGGCTTCGCTCTTCATGAGGACTTTGCGACCAAGTGCAGTGCCGAACTTCTGACTCTTTACTAAAGGAAAGAGCCAGCTTACACCTAAAGAAGTTAAAATAGCAAGAACCATTTCATCTGTTAGAATACACATCTAAAGAGTAATTGGATTGTTGAAAAACCCATGCACTATTTTGAAGGGTCCTCTGCCAATATGTGTGGTTCAGGGAATCAACAATAAAACATATGATGCCAAACTGTCTAGCATACACAAAATAGTCACAGTGCGTGCCTCTCTTGTTAATTTAGGAGAGACTATTGTATAAAAATAGAAAATTTGCATGTTGACACTGTGCATACTGTCAGAAATCAAAGTCATTAAGTTTTTTATAAATCAATAAATAAATCACATTTCAATGAATCAACTTAAATATATTTCTTCTCTTATGCATGCATTTGTTATATGAATGAAGTTTCAGCATGGCAACTCCCACACATATTACCATTTGTATTTGTATTTGTTTGATCTTGGGTTTCAATATAATTATAGCCCATTTATGACTTTGAAAATTACAGCTAAGTCATCTGTTGTTTGCCCCCTCATGAAAATGGCGGCTCACGTTACTAAGGAAGTGACACCACATTGACAGTACGACAACGTCATGTCCAACGTGAGAATTACTCCCCACAACATCCCGTTTCCCTGTATGCATTCCCGCCTTTTTACCGCTGTCACTACAGCACACTGCTCCTCATCATAAAAGTGCAAAAATTGGGCAATGGCTGATTGTCTTAAAAAATGTTTTTAAAATTTGCTCTATACATATTGGCTGACCAATATATCACACAACCTCAAAATCCAGTATAAAGATGTAAAATTAATTTGCCTGGCAAAATGTCCCTTTGGTATACCTAGAGTTATAAATGCTGTATGTATAAAGTGATTTTGTATATTGTGTGCTGTTTTTTGTCTCTGCAGATTTTCTAACTTCTTTAAGAAGTGGAGCCTGTATCAGTGCTGAGCACCAGGGGCCAAACAACAAGTCGTGTTTGGACTCTGTAAATAGCAGCTAAAAAAAGAAAGAAAACTCAGGCCAGCAAACCAGAAACTCCAGGATAAGGGAGGAGGCGAACTGCTGACTCAGTAGACTTAGAGCCAACTGCAAAAGTACAACATCAATCACTGTGGATTTCCAGACTAAAGGAAGAATTTGGCTTTCTTCCCAAGCATCTAAGTCACATTACACTGGCCATATGCAGAGACAAATAGGTTACACTTGGGGACTAAATTCAAGCTTTACCTAAAAAATGTGCCTATTTCAGGTACTTCTACCAATATTTGCAGGTATTTTAAATGGCCTGTATTTGCAGGCCATTTAAAGCTATTTTGGTGTAAATGAGTGTTTGTTGGCGCATGTATGATAACTATGTTTCTAAAAGGGCCCATATTGTGCTTTTTTCAATTTTTGCATCAACATTTTACATTATATAACTTAGAATAATGTATATGTATTAAAAACATCTTCTTTTGAGGAGCTGTTACTTTCACTTTGCAGAAAACGCTTGGATTATAAGCCTGTCATTTTATGGCCCCCTCAATACACCTTAGTTTATAGTAGCAGACAACAGTGACAGACCGCAGGGCTGAGGCCTTTCACTTAGAAAAAGCCCCTTAAAGACACTACTGCCTCTATAAAGCTATGTGAGCTAGCTAAGCTAGATACTGTAAATGAGCTAACTGCCTTGTATTGGCTGCGTTTTAAATGCTGAAATTATCAGAATGGGGGGGTTCACGTGTCTACACAGAGCAGTGAAACAGAGCACTTTCAGCTCTTGACAAGGGCAGCGCCTCAGCGTGACTGAAACAAAATACAGCTCCAGATATGTTTTTGAGGCGGAAACAACATTATAACATAGTAAAAAAAAAAAAGTCATGGAAACTTTAATTAAAACCTAATTTATGTACTTTTTTAATGTTCAAAGAGAGCCACGGTAGAGCTGATGAGCTTGGGATGTCTCTTACCTGGGCTCTGTGCAGCCTCTTTAGTTCCTCCTGCTTGGCTTGTCGCCTTGCAGCTTTCTGCACCCTTCGAGTGAGTTTGGCATTCAGCTCCTCTTCTGTGTAGGTTTTCTGGTATAACAACAAAAACACAGCTTTGTAATTTCTTATTTAAAGTATCCCTGTTCTTGTAGTTGGCTCCTTGAGGCACTACAACAACGTAAGGGGGAAAGAAGTTGAAAACTAATTAGAGCCAACATGAACAAGCACTTTTTCATCCAGCAAGGAATACAAATGGATTATAAATGTTTTTAATCATAAAAATGCATACCAGGTATATGCACATTATCATATGGTCATATGTGGTTTTCACATCTGTATTCCATTTTGCATATTTTTCACATGATAAGATTTTCCATAATTGGAAATGCAGAGTGTAAATAAGCTGAGATGCCCTCCCTTTTAACTGTGAGGACATAAAAGCTGAAAGAGAGAGATGAGTACTGCAGAAATGTGTCAGGCTTATCCAGTAGCCTGACTGGAGCAACATCGGTGCTACTGTGACAGACAGAGGCAGGTTAATATTATACCAGTCAGAACCAAACAGCCCTCCACAAGAAATGTAGAGAAACCACTGTGACCAAAGGTGTGTACTTAAACAGAGCTGACATCCAGCAGCAAGTGGGCCTATGGGCTGACTGTCAATCCATAGAGGATGGTTAGTATGAGGCCGGACACACAGAAGGCTGTTATTACAGGTCAACATGCGTAAATAGGTGCAAGTGGGTGGTGTGAAGTCTGTCAATAAGAATGTATGTGATACTACCTTGGTGGCATATGATCTCTTGAACGCCAGTGCATGGGGGACATATACAGACTTTGGGAAGACAAAACAAAAAGGAAGGGAAAAATGATAACACAGAACATGATTAAATGGGTTAATGACTGTGTTAACAAAATAAGCCAAATCATATAGGTACAACCGACACAGACAATGTTAATATCGAACACCAGTTAAAATCTAAACATCTATGTTAATCAAACTATGGTGCTGATATTCTTGTGCTAATTTCTACAACACATAATAGCTCATAGATACACATAACTAAACACTACATCAGACACTACACACTACTGTACACACATTATAAGTGGCCTTGCAGGCATGGCAACGTATTGATCTGTAGTGTATTTAGTACAAACCTCAAAGGAAAATTCAAATGCTAATTAAAAAAAGACAAAAGACATTTCTTTCCATGCTATATGTCGTTAGACTGTGTGTGTGGTTTTTTTTTAAATGCAGCAATTAAATTTATGCCTGTGGCCCTAAACTCAACTGTACCTACTGTATCTATTCTAGCAGAAGCACAAACACACAATGAGCAGCAGAGGAGGAGTGATTTGGAATTTCAGCCATAACATAATCAATGCAAATGGATTCATAACGGAAAACACTTGCACTGAACTTGCTTACATTTTTTTTTTTTTGCATAGTCTGAATAGATTAAAATAGTGGTTTTCCTTATTTTATTATAAGGCTTTGAAAAACCCCTTTGAATGGTTTGTATAGAGATCCAGGGAAAACTATAGAAGCTATGCATGCTTGTAGCTACTTTAGAAGGGCTTCAGTTAACTATTCATTTGAGGTCAGCTTCAAAGCCAATGAAAAACAACGTGAACTTAGCCTACATAAAATGCGACTTCAGTGGCCTTATTTTCTCCCTTATGGTGATGTGAAATTCAAAACCACTTAACCCTGCTGCTGAACAATACCTCCTCATCTTTATTCTCCTTTTCTTGATCAACCATTTTTTTCAGCTCTCTTCCCCTCTGTCTTTCTTTTACCCTCTTTCTTTCTTTCACCTCCCTTCTTCTCTCCTTTTCCAGTTTTTCCTCCTTTATTGCTTCCCTTTGTATGCCTGACACTAGATCAAAGATGTCCGTATGCTGCTTTAGGGAGGAAAAAGTAATAAGGAAGAAATATTCAAAAGACAAACGTCAATGCAATGGATGTGATGAGTACATTTCTTACAATTATGTTTCTACAACAAATGCTGTTTTACAAAAAGGAAAAACAAAAAAAGTAACAGTAGTGATATGTAATTTAGTCTACAATAGCCATTAGATGTGTCTTTCATGAAATTAACGACTACTCTCTATTACTGCTTTTTTAATAAAAAGCTGACAGAAAAAAGTCACAAATTAATTTACTTCTTTAAAAGTGAATGATACACATTGCTCTCTGTTGTAGTGTGTAAATGTAACATACAGTATTATGCTACTTACATCAGCCTTCGACCTTTGGGATGATCTCTCCAAAACATCGTCACAGGACAAGTCTGAATCCTCGGAAAAGCTCAGGTTTCTTCGTGACTTCAAGTCTGGAGTGTAGATTAAGATTTACCATGATAAGTTTTGTTTGTGACTTGAGTAGACTTTGTGTCAACAGCACCTACCTGATGACCTCCCGGGAGATGAGGTCTTCTTCTTGCTGGAGTCCTGAGTGGTGGAGCTGGATGGTGTACTGGGGCACGATTTGTCCTCCTTCTTCTTCTTATCCTTCTTGTACCCCGAGAAAACAGCCTTCCACAAGGACTTGTGCTTGGGAGGTGTTTCATCTGAACCCGATTGCCTGCTGCTGTCGTTCTTAGCTTTTTTCTCTTTCTTGTTCTTCCGTGGAGAGAAGAGCGAACTGCGTTTTTTGCTCTTTGTGGAGGAGGAGCCGTCAGAGGAAGCCACAGAGCTGTCCAGACTCTTGTTGCTGCTGAAGAAGCGCTCAGGTAGAGTCTCTGCCCTTTTGAATTCCAATGCTTTCACTGCAGATGTTTTTGGAGATCCGGGAGACTTTTTACTTTTGCCGGCAGCTTCTGGGGTTACGTTCCAGGCCACTTTAGGTGAGGCACCCTTGTCTGTATCAGATTCTTTCATTTTGTTCAGTTGTTTGGCCATAGCATCTTTCAGGGCCTGGCTCTTTACCGATTTTTCTCTGGCCCTCATTCTCTCCTCAGCAATCTCCTTGGCCTCAGGAGAAAATTGAGTTGCCCTCTGGGTCTTGGAGACAGGATTGACTGGGATATTAGGTTTACCGTTTTCCATTGCTAAGGCCAGGTGCAGGGGAGGTTTGTCCCTACTGGGTTTGCTGGTGGGTGGAGTGTAATATCTGTTCATGCTTGATTCTGGCGTTCTCTCATCATAGCTCTCCTCCACGTCATCTGCAAAAGGAATCTCTTCCACTGTCTCCACAAAAGACTTTCTCACGTGATCTGGCCGTGGCTTCTTTTTCTCCCTCATGATGACTACCGGAGCTGTTTCAAACTCAGCCTGTGGTGATGTGGCTTTTCGTGGTGCAGGTTTAGGAGCAGAAACAGGACTGAGCTGAGTCCTGGGGGAAGGAATTGGAGTTTTTGTTTTTGCGGGCTCTTTGGCATGCTCAGACTGAGTTTTTTCCTTCCCATTGCTCCATGACGCTTGATGTTTTTGTTGCCTGAGCATTGCCGGCGACTGGTTACTAGGCACTGGTGGCGGGGGAATAGAGGGCGGTGTCAACATGGTGGAATCTGAGGTGTTGTAGCTATCACTGTTCACTGCGTGACTGGTCACAATGCTTCCATTTAAACCCAAGCCCGAGCTGCTGCTAAGATCTTTTTTATCTGAAACGTTACTCTTGGGTTCCTGGTTTATGGGAGTGATCACCTGACCTTCTAGAGTGATGTTGATTCTGCGAATTACAGCACGGCCTGTAAAGGTTGGCTTTTTCTGTTCTTCAACTGTATCTGGCGATTTTGTCTTGACAGGCTCTTGTGGTGAAATGTTGACAACACTCTTCTCTAAGATTTTACTACTGCGATCCAACGGAGTCAAACCTAGACTCTTTCTGATCTCTGCACTTTTTAACCAGAACTCCTCAATGATATCTGTCTTTTTGGATGGGGTTTCCTCGATCGATGAGTCCGTTGACTTGTCAGATGTTTCTGTTTTGGGTGTTGATGCAACAGCAGGAACAGGCTGAGTTCTGACGGGAGAATCAGAGGTAAGGGGTGAGGATGGCTCGTGGCAGGACAGAGGCTGGGCGCAGATTGGAGAGAGGGGATTCCCCGTGAGTGGGCAAATGGAGCGATGAGGATAAACTGGGGACCTGGGGGTGTGAGTTTCCGGAAGGGAAGTGGGCTGGGAGCGGATTGGAGAGCAGACTGGAGACTTGACAGGAGATCTGATGGGCGACTCAGGTTTGACAGGAGAACTAGCTGCTGATTTGGCAGATATAGATGCAGGAGATATGGCAGGAGCAGCAGAAACAGGAGATGGTGTGGAATGAGGATCTTGGACAGCTGCGGGCGAAGGGCAAACTGGGCTCTTTGTGGCTGGAGACGGAGATGAAGCGATCCTGTCAGCTCTTGTTGCCTCAGGTAGGAAAGGATCGGAGAAAAAGCGAGCACTGGGTGACATCAACAAACCAGCAGGAGATGTTCGATTTGTCTGGAGCAGCAACAGAAAAAAATACACTTTAATTCAACCCAACAACTGAAATGTTCGACTTCATAATTATCTTGTGTTTTACCTGAGAGTCAAACTCTACAGGTAATTTAAGTGGAGGAAGGACTATGTCGTCTTTCTGAATTGGGCTGATGCTGGATAACCCTGAAAGCATATCAAACAATAATGATGCTATTTGTTCATAAAAAAATGTATCTGACTGTAAGTGCAAAAGGCAGAGGCAGAGACATGTACCAATGCTGGGCACCATCCCCACACTTTCAGATTTCTTGTCTTCCTCGGGAAGTGCTTCAGTGTGCTCAGACTGGTGCAAACGAGCCTCTGCTTCTGCATCTGAAGGGATGTCATCTAGAGTTCAAGAATAACATTATTACTCATTGCACTGTTAGCCACTTTAATTTTTTCTTGGGCTTTTTATTGTAACAGTACACAGTTCACATTTTATGCATGCAAATCGATGAATCAATTATTTATACTCTTCTGGATGCATACCCTGATCCATCTCTGTACCAGGCTCCACATCCGGACTGTCGGCCTCTGCTTCCAGCTCATCATCCTCACAGGGCTCTGACAGGACAAGGAAACAGCCAGAAATGAGTCAGCTGCCTCTGTGCTAGTCTTTACTCAGAAGCACACAAAACATTCTATACCAACTCCACAGAAACCTTGACTGAACCTTCTCAGACTGCATAAAATACATCAGATTCTAAAGACTACTTGCTGATGTCAGCTTTCGAGACCAATTTTAAAGAGTAGTGAATACAAATGGAGCTTCAATATTTTTTAGCAAATGTTTGCCAAAAAAACAAAAAACTGTACATAGTGGTGCAGTATGGCATTAGTAAAAAATAAGAGACATGCAGAGATCCATTTTTAAATAAAATGGATAATCAGGCAAGGGCAAACGAAATCTGTTAATCATGAAAACCTTGAAGAGAAAAAATATGATAACCGCAGTAGTAGTGATACTAACTGTAATAGTACCTCTGTTTAATGCATGAGCTCCTCCATTGTTCATGTGGGTGTACATCCCAAAAGTACACTTAGTGAGTACAAGCACAGCTCTACTAGGCTTTTAACACTGGATCCAAACACACTTAGAACTCTCATTCCATTCATTAACTATTCTTGGTGTCAAGATTTTTAATGGACCACAAAAACCTATTCTCAACTGCAAGTGCTATCGAGTGGTTAGTGAGAAAGTAGTAATAGCAAATTTGGAGTGAATAGCTTACAAATAACACAGCAGGTCACAAAACACTGTAAGAAAAAAGCTTGTTTATTCATGGCATAAGTTACCCTTAGGTTAGGCCAATACAGTAAAGGGGTAGATAAAATACAGACTTTGAAGCTTAGCATGAGAAGAAGAGACAGTAAAAAGAAGTCTTAAGTAAAATGCATGCTTGTGAGTCTGGTCTCTGAGTGTGTTGGCGCGTGCCACAGAGAAAAAGCCAGACAGAAGATGATTCTAAGGTGGGATGCCATGATCCCTTTTAAATCTGAGCTACCTCCGGACATGGACTCCAGCCAGACTCTCACTGCCTCGTGTCGGGCTGATGTGTGGGCATGGGCTACATTCAAACCAGAAGGTGTGGAACAACGAAGGAGGATAGATGGCAGGAACATACATAACACATAACATAACAGGAAAGTAATTAGACACATGAGAAAGAACACAAAAGAGAACAAAGCAAAAATAAAAAGAATTCACAAAAGGGGTTATATGATGCACTGGGATGTAGGAACTGTATGTTTACTCCAGAGGACTGACAGCGACTCTGAATGACAAATTAAAACATTAGATAAGATTAGACATTCCAAGGAAATAAGCAATGTGACAAAATAGACAAATAAAGAGACGATTATAAACAATAGGAAAGAAAGAGGTTTGTCCCTGTTTCAAGCAGCAGCCACACTGAACAATATACTAAAGCCATGTTTCAACCAAGCAGTACGGTACTATTTAATTCAATATGGCATAGTTTGTTCTGTGACCACTGATTGTACAAGTGGAGATAACAATAAATATGACAAATAGTGGCATCATAGAAGTGACACAAAAACTTCATGTAAAGTATTAAGCTAATTTGTGTGAATGTATGGTATAGTGTATGCACTGTATGGTATATTTAGTTTGAGGGCCTATGTATGTTTAATAGTACAGTACTGTTTGTGGCAATGTGGCTTACAGGATGGCCCAGTATTTAGTTCTGCAGGGTGGGGATTGGGGGAGTTACCTGTGGGGGAAGGCTGTGTGTACTCAGAGGGTTGGGAGGGTTGGGAGAATTGGGATGCTGAGACCTGCTGGCCATCCTTATCTCCCTCAGAGTCCAGGTGTGTTCTCCCCAAATCTGGAAGGGCCTGAGGGTCCACAGGCTGCAGGACTTGTTGGATCTGAAGGTTCCTGGCTAAATGTTATGATGTCATTTTTGCAGTGTTGTGTGTGATTGTTAGTTAATTGCAGAAAAGACAGAGAAAAGAGTTGGAAAAGAGGGAAAAAAGAAGAAAAAAGGAGGAAAGTCTGTTAGAACATGGTAGATGGGAAAGCTTTAAGAGGCTTAGTGGAAGCTGCATGCACAAAACTGCAAAAATAAGTTAAGCATAAAAAAGTAAGGTTAGAAAAATAGCATAATTGTTTTGAAAAGATTGTGCTTATTACCAAAGCAGCTCCTACCGGGAAAACACAAATAGCTATGGTATTTTGCTGATTAGGGCTTTAAAGTCTTGAGCTAATAGAATGCATTAAACAATGTGGTAGTTGAGAATTAAGCGCACACTCTGAAACACAGCGCTTTCAATACTCGGCCAAACAAAAGTAAAAAGCACTCTATTATTGAAGAATGATTTAACAACAACAGAACCAAGGTTAAACATCACACGTGAACTGCAAACACACCAACGGGCAGTCCTTCTGCTACCTTTAAAAGTACCAGTATCTTCTTCATCTTTCAGGTACTTCTCCAGCCAAAGGCCTGACTGGAGCTCTCTGTCCCAGGGGCAGTAATCGCCCTCTGTCAGCAGGGGGAGACAGAGGCCACAAACAATAGAAAAATACATAGATGGCAGTCACGTAAGGTAATGAAAAAGGGGACAAAGAGGGAAAGGAACAAAGTGAATGTATTAAAATGAAAAGTGAAAACAACACATGTAGCTGGACAGGACACAGAAACACAAAAGCTAGACAAACTGTTCAAGACAACCTAAGAAACTCAACTACCTTCACTTGACTCCTCTTCGTCTTCCTCCTCATCATCCTCCTCATCCTCATCCAGCTCTCCGTCTCTGCTGACTGCATCCTGGGTCTCAGCGCCCCCCTCCTCACTGTGTTCACCCTTAAGCTTGGCGTGGAGCTCCACTGCTTCTTTCCATGGAACACCACCGAGGTCTGAGGGGCTGGGAGGCTGCTGCTCCACATCCAACTCCTCTGGATCATCCTCATCTTCTTCTTCCATATCTGACTCTGAGCTGCTGTTGGGAAACACACGAGCCGTCCCAGAGGAGTCAGAACACGTAGGAGGAAACTGAGCTGTTCACAGACTACAGACAATGAAACTTCAGTGCACAAATGAACTTTTTTAGTCCAGTGTGGGTTGCAACATTTTTCTGTCAATCAGCTCAGCTCAGGACTGAAAAGAAGATTTAGACATCTTTTCAAGAATGTGTTATGCAGTGATTTGAGTTGACTGTGGATTTAATAACAATAATGGATTAGATTAATATTGTGCTTTCCAAGCTTATTCCAACTTCTCAAAGCGCTTTACATTAAGGACACAACAGTATGCAATGCCGAGAGTGGGGATCAAACCGCCAACCTTCTGTTTAGTAGGTAAACAGCTCTATTGCTTCCATACCTGGACCCTAGGTCAGCATCAGTGGCCTTGTCAAGCACACTGCTGAGATTGTGTTCTGCCAGCGTCTCCTCTGGCACCTCCTCCAGCTCCTCCTCTCTCTGCAGGGACAGACGGTAGTTCTCCAGTTCGATGCGCTCTGGAGTCCCCCGCAGTCTCTTAGCCAGGCTTGGCTCCTGCAGCCCGTTGACCTCCGGCGCTGGAGGTGACAACATAAGCAGAAGGTGGAGACCCCAGGTGAAATGGTGGCGTCAGGAAGGACAGGGGATTAGAAGAAAGAGTGAAAGGGCAACAGAGACAACACAGAAATACAAAATTGAAAAACTGCAAGCTGCAGAAGCAATAAGAAATGAAAAAAGTTCACATAACCTGCTGCAGTGTAGTAATGACATCGCGCCTAACCGTTTCTAGTAGGCCAAAAGTATACCAAAAACATATCAAAATGCAGTCCTGATGATTAACAAATTGGCCCTTTTTATGTCTAACAGCAACAAATTGTTTACCCATTCATTATTTACAAAAAAACAAAAGAAAGGACACCAACGTTAGATCTATATCCACTTTTATTGTCTTAGATTCACTACAGCAATTAGTTTAACATTAATTACTTTCTGTTTGTCTATTACTTTGATTACTACTAGGTTTGTACCTTGCCTTTTTCCCATCCTGTGGAGCAACTCTGACAACTGGATTGTTTTTTTCCTTTATTTTAAAAACGTGGTCAATATACTTGCAAAATATAGTAATATTCATAATAGCGAGACATAATAGGCAAGGAATCAAAACTAGTTAAACAATACTCAAAAGTATTTTTAGTTTCACTCCGAACTTAATTAATTTAAAATGATCTAGAGGAAACTGTTCATGACCACTAACCTGATAGAAACTTCATTATAATCTGTCATCTGCACACTGCAGCAGGCCCATGTTTTTTTTTATTAATCACTATTAATTTTCCAACTGTCAAAACACATATATGTAAGGTCTCTATCTCTTTTTTTTATTGGTAAAATTGCACAGTATTAATATTGTGCTGGAATAGGTTTGGAGTTGAAAGGTTTAAGAATGCAAGATGATAAGAAAGGAAGAGTTTGACTCAAAAGAGAAATTCACATGCACTGCTACAGCGGTGTTAAGCTGCTCTATAAGGAGGGGGAAAGGTAAAGCTCACAAAACAAACCTAATAAAAACACTAATACAGGCACTTGATCACTATAGCATTCAGTTCTAGAAAGATAAATGTGCAAAATGGCTTACAAAGGAAAAGACACAGGCTTTACATCACATCACACACAAAGAAGCAGAGTTAAACAACACAGGCTACAGATTTACATTTACTGTAAGTACAGCTTGGCTCCTCATTAAAACACAGTAGGAAGAAAATATGATTTCTCATCATATACACATTGGAAAATAATACGCTATTGCTTTATGTAGTTAATCTGAAAAGTGCATAGTGGCTTTCTCCAAATAAAATAATAAACAGGCAGTTATATACAGGCCCAGAATGGCTGACTAGAAGGATTCTGCTTGTTTCAGTTAGCCAGGAGAGCAACTTTAGATGCAACATTCATATTTTAAATAGTACTAGAAAGAAAGTGCTTAAAGAATGCTGCATCTTTAAGAACTAAATCAGTGACTAAGAAAAAGGTCTCTATTGACATTCCACAGGCTCAGTGATTAAACAATCAGGAGAATGTGAGAGCTAAAATCTATACAAACAGACATTAGTTTGCCAAGAGTAACAGGAAAGAGAGAAAAGGAAGGGAGTGGGGGCTGAGTGTCATGCTAGAGGAGGCTGAGCAGGACATTGATGGTGAAACAGCAGAAGAGGTAGAGGCAGTAGGTGCACAGGAAGGGAGAGTCTAGGGGGCTGTGTGCCATCTGGTGGCAGGTCCAGGATAGTGTGTGACGAAGGGTACGCACTCCCACACCCACGGCCAGACGACAGGGCACCACGGCCACAGCCAGAGAAGAGAGTAGAATACCTGAGGGCTGCTGGTCTGCTGCAGAGGCTGCCACTGCTGCTGTGGCATGTCCTGGGGCGTCCACAGTCACTGAAAGAGCAGGGGGCGGCTGGTTCTCCTGCAAAACCACATTATTATTAGATTTGTAAACATCTACCTATCCTACCTATAAGTGGGACTTCATTTTTCAAACCCAACAGCAATAAATGATGGATCCAGTTGATCAGACTTTATTATCTGTTTGTGTCTATATTCATACAATGTTGCTAAAAAGTCCCTTTGTTTCAGCAATTTGTTTGCATGGATAGATTGTCAGGTTTTTGTCCTCTCCATTTATCAGGGCTAGGGAACAGCACATACTGAGGCTGGAGTTTTTGGCTCCACTTTGGGAAATCAAACCCCTGACATCTCAACAACAAAGACAGGGAACTAACCACTTCACTAACAGGAATCTACTCTATACAATGTTGCTATCATCTCTATTATAATAATTTGATCACCAAAACTAACATGTACAAAAACAAGTCCAACAAAATCTTACTTCATAAAAAAACTCCAAAAACAAGTGAATCCCCATAAATGCTCAAAATCGAGGTTTTAGACCCAATTCACCAAAAGGAATTAGTGCTCATGATAATAAAAATGCCTTTACTGAATTTGGACAACTACAGAATGCACAACATGATAGCTTTATCAGAGATACCTGTGGTCAAACAGGTTTAACAGAACAATGAGATTTAGTGAATAGTTTCTGTCTAGGGCCAAGAAAATAAACGTACAAATTTGCATACATATTGTGCCAAACATATTGAAGATGATGAGGCATATGTTTACAGTTATGACGAATACATTAAATACCTTAGCAGGGGCTGGAGCGGGAGAGGGAGCGGGTCTCTTTCTCTGAGCGTAGCCAGACAGACGGTAGCAGAAGTGAGGCTTGCAGTAAAATTTCCCTGCAGGATAAACAAGTAACACAAAGCAAATTAGCAAACGTATTGCTGGGATAAATGTTATTTCTGTTCTGCTAAAATCATTTCAGAGTCTAGTATTCCTATAATCTTTGTTGCAGAAATACAGATAAGGCGAGCATAGTTATTAAATTACTTAACATAGAAAAATATGATTTCTTCATAAAGTTTTAGTCCTCCTGTCCAAAGAAAGCAAATGAGATAACTATTGTTTGAATGCATAATGAACATACTGGACACTTAATTGTATAAGACTGCACATACGCAAATGTAGGCTTTTATTAATATATAAACACTAGTACACACATAAGTTCATTTTTGTTAACACACTAAGATCTATAAACTGTAAGCTTCCAGTGCAATTTTGATAATTGCAATGTTTGCAGATAAGACACCAAGGGGCCTCAAAGTAAAATAATAGTGAATAAAGCTAACTAAGAAAAAAACACTTTTTTAATATGTTGAGATTGCTCTGATACAGAACTTGTCTCAGTCAATATTAACTCTATTATCTCAGTTGAATGTGAAGCCAATTTTGCAATTCTTACATACACACTTGTAATGATTTAAAAGATAATGACAGTCTTTTTTTCCCCGTCCCTTACCATCCTCTACATCAAATGCGTAGGAAGACAGTCTCAGCGTGGTGCCACAGTAGTCACACTTGAAACAACTGCGATGGAAGAACTTCCCCTCTGCACTAAGCCTCTCCATCACGTACACACGTTTCCGACAGAAAAAGCAGACATCGCTTCCTCCAATGTTGACGGGGAACTCTTTTCTGAGAGAGCCCTGTGGAAAAAGAAACCACACAGTCAGTTTTATGAGAACAGAGAGGAAGAGGGGGTTGCAGTGGACACTATCAAGCTACACGACAAGACAGACAATTGCTGATATGTGTTTATGTGCAAACAAATAGAAGTAAATCTGGAAGGAAAATCTACATTGTAGTATTCAACTACAACACAACATTTTAAAAAGTTACATTTGGCAGAGCAAACATTGTATTAGCAACACTTCAGGAAACTGTGCTGTGTGGTAACATAACCACCAGCCTCCTACTCTCTGGACAGCTTCTTACCAAATCCCTCTTTTCAGAAATCGTCTTGGTGTCTTCCTGAGACTGAAGCTGACAGGCTAACTGCTCAGCCAATGAGCTAACACCACCTGTGTACATCCTCACACAGCGCTATTGACAGTATTGAAGACAAAAGACAGGTGGAAAAACATTAGAAACACAAGATGAAAACAAAAAAATGGATAAAGAAATGAGAAGTCTGTCACAGAAGTAAGGTGGAAAACACATTCAGCACATTCAGACGTAACAGGGCGATATTTACATGCATGACCTACCACGTGCTTAGAAGTGATGGCAGCCACACCTACGAACTCCAATACTCACAAACAACCCAAGCCATTTTTTTTATTAAAGTTTAGTTTTTCAAATCCGAAACCTGTAGTTCAAGATGTCAGTAATGCAGTCATTTTTCCCATGTTCTCAACAGATTTGTAAAGCAGTGACTTGTTATTTGTGAACCTCATGCATACTAAACCTATTACAAAGTCAAAACACATCAACCATAAATCTACATTTGAATAGAAAATTACCCACTGGTGTGCAACAAATAAACACAGATGTTAGCATATACTAACAGCATACCTTCAAAATTCCACATGAAGTCTAGTTCACAATCAGACTACGACCCAAAAAAAGCCTTTTTATCCTTAGGCCATGTGTAGTGTAGCCATGTATCCAATTACTAACTTACAGTGACACATTTGCAACAGTGCTTGTCAACATGGGACTATAAGTTGAGATAAATCTTGCCAAGCTGCCTTTAGTATCTAGAAAGGATTCAGATGGCAGCAAAGCTGTGTAATTCATTAAATCAAAAATACTCTTATGAAAACCACTTTGGTGCATTTGTGTAACTACTCACACAGATATTAATCAAAGCAGTAGGTGTAAACAAGATTGCAAAATGCCTGATATTTCATAACACGGGGCAAAGCAGACACCGGTGAGGGAAGTTGTAGTCACAATTATGATGCAGCACAGCCGTTCCAAAAGCACAGGTGTGGAGTGTTAGCTTCACTGCACCAGTGTGTTGCAGGTGTTAAAATGACTACCTGTCTCAAAGTGTCAGGGGAGGTGGAGAGAGAATCAGCGGGGCACTGGTCTTGGGCTGCGTGCCACTGTTCCATAAAGAAACGCGAGGGCTTTTTTTTGGTCTTTTAGAAAATGGAAAGAGTAGAGCAATTATTTTACGGTATGATTAGCAATTATTTTATAGTATAATTAAATAGAGAAATATAATATGGGGATGTATTTTAAAGTCCTTACATTAATATCAACAATTGAATCAATAATTTAACAGTTTACTTAGTACTGTCCCATGAAAACATGATATTATACTCTATTTTTAATTTCTAAGTAACTTGTAACTAATGTTTTCAAGTATAAACTGACAACTATACTCTTTATTATTTCTATTTGTTTGTTAGTCTATAACAGGGTAGCTCCAGATTTTGTCAAAAGATTTTTAAGACCTTTTTAAGACTTTTTAATGCCATTTAGATTGATATTTAATGCCAGCATTATCAATGACATAACAATAATCTGTAAAAAATGTACACTTAAAAAATGTACGTACTATTCTCTGAAATTTTGAATTTTATTTTAAAGACAAAGGCAATAATTCCAGAGCTACAATAAAAAACTGAATACACTTAAATTAAAGTGAATCATACATTTCAATGATAAAGTATATTTAATAAGTAAATAGTAGATACTGATATTGTGGTGTCTTAAAATTTACAAATTTAAGGCCTAGATTAACTAAATCAAATACCTACTCAGAAGATTTAATACTTTTAAGGCCTCGATTTTGACAACATTAAATTTAATACCTTTTTAATACTTTTAAGGCCTTGGAGCTACACTGTATAAGCAAAATAACTCAAGATGACAACATTAAAGGTTAGATCATTATGACATTTTCAGATAAGGTCCATAATGGGTCAAGGAATAAGTAATTACATAGGTTTAAATATTATTACTACTGTACTTTCATTTGTAAATTGGTTTACAAATTAATCATTTATAGTTTTTAGCAACCAAAAAAAAAAAAAAAAAAAAAAAAAAAAAAAAAAAAAAACTAAAGGTGACAAATAGGACTCTCTCCCAGTAATTGTATTTGACTGATAAGCAGCTGTCTGAGTAAATGTCACCTGTGGTTTGGCTGGCTTTCCCTCAAATAGAGAAGCCAGTTGCTCGGCTCTCTCCTGAATACTAAGCACATATATGGGCTTTTGGTCATCAGACAGCCTTGGCCTTTCAGACTCCTGCAGAAGAATACATGATTCAGTCACAAACGAACTGCACCAAAAGTTCACCCCTGACATAGTGTTTTTTACAAACAGAAAAACTATTGGAAAAGAAGCTGGTAATTGTGGCAAAACCCAGAGATGCTTTGTGAGTATGGCAGATACTATGAATAAACTATGAAAGTACTGCCCTCAAGTTAGTACAAAAATCAATCCACACCACAAGACCAAACCTTTCTGGGACAATCTGAAGACAAAAGTGGTGAACCCGGGCTCAAGCCTCGAGACATGTACCACTGCTCTAAAAAGAAGCGTGATGGCTTTTTCTTTGGCTTTAAAAAAAACAAGAAATGGTGAACAGAATTAAGGACTGGGTAAGATGACTCAGTGCCATTAAGATTACTGTGACCACACAAACATCTCCATGCACGGTGTTCACCTTCGGAGGCTTGTTAGGTTTGCGTTTGAACTTGGATATGAGGCGATCAGCCCTCTCTTGTATACCAGGTATGTGGATAGGCCCAGGGTCTGTAAGATGCAGAGATGTCCACTCCTACCAAGGATGGTTTAATTACATTTTTTGTATGGAATACTTTTTTTTTTTTACCATAAATTCTGATTAAAAACATCCCAAACTGGATAAAAATGAGTCAGCACTAACTACATGCAAGCACACTTTTATTCTACCCGATATTTTGAGGGAGTCTCGTAGTATTCATGCTCTTCTTCATCCTCTGAAGTTTTAACCAAATGCTTTAAGACAGAAATAGGCCAAAAAGTGTATTAACAAACAAACATTGTTACAGAAGTAGATGATTGCTGTACTGAAGAAAAATGCTTTTATGCAGATTTTCTCATAAGTAAATCTATCTAAGGTCTCCTGAGACAAACATTTCAACACTGTACTGTAATGTTGTAAGTGTTCAAAACAAGCACACTGGCTAATTATGACACACACTTTCTGTTCACAAGAAAGTAAACAAGACTGCATCCTCTTCACACACAACAATGAGATTTTATTCTCAGCTATGGGGTATACTTTATACACATCCAGATTGAAGGGAAGCCTATTGGATTTGTAGGGAACTGACGGACGTAGACAGACAAACAGAGCAGACTATGTGTCACCTCTGAGTGAAGAGAGAGCGAGGAAGTGGAGGAGGAGGAAGGGAGCAGTATGGTTTTCTTTGGGCAGCTCCGAGAGCCTGAGCCGGACACTTGGTCTGCACCACTTCTCGCCTTGAAAAATGAGTGACAGGAAAAGAAAATTAAGTAAAAGATGAGGACGTTAAAAATGGTGAGGCACTGCTTAAAATATGTCTCTCAAGCTGTTGCCAAGACCAGTGGTTCTCAAACTTTTTTATGCCAAGTCGCGCCTCAGAAAATATTTGGCTTTCAATGTATTCTTTAACAGACCAAAATAAACATTACTAAATAAGGATAAACCGAACTAAACTTTGAGTAAACCAGGATTAAGCCATGCCTAAACCTAGACAGTGGTCAACACTTCAAATTTGATGCCCAAACCAGAATATGTACAGTATGTCTACAAAAGAAATAAAACTGGCTCTAATTAAACAAAATCAGGACTTAGATCAGAACTGCACAAGACTCCGAGTACCACAAGAAGAAGCCTGCGTACCACCACTGGTACCTGTACCACAGTTTGAGAACCAATGGCCAAGACTAACTGTTCAAGTTTTCTCTCTCTACAATAGCTTATAGTTAGCAAAAACTAAATTTAGAAATCACTCCAGTCACATATGACACACAAGTCATCAAAACAAGAAAAAATTGTGAAACATTTTATATAAAAAAATTGCTTAACCATATCAGTTAGCTCAATAGCTATAATATAGCAGCTTAGTGTTAGAACAAGAAAATAATACTAACATCATAATATCAATATGATATTATGTTATTCGCAATTCAGCCAAAAATCATCAAGACAAAGCCACATAGAACTTTATAAAATTATAATACCAGTTACTCGTTCCAAGGGAGAAATTATACGTACATACAAATACAATCTACCTCTATCAAGACTGTGCTGGCAAACTACTTGTCAGGTATCATTGTGTTGCTTTCACTAGAACTACATTTTGGCTGTGCTTATTATTGTGGTCTGTAGAGGAGCTGTGTCGGGACTTAATGAGACGTGAAGGGGTGGGAGGCCTAGACGACTACTTGGCTAGCTAACCAGTGTTAACCATACCTGCTCCCCTCTGTTGGGCAGTGTCTGACACTTGAGCATTTGTTTGTAGCGAATGCTGAGCTGCTCCTGCTGCTGTGTGCGCCTCTGAACCATGGCAGAGAGGTACAGCAGGTGACACATTCGTTTCTCACTCATGCACACCACACCAAAAAATACTAAACATCGAGGAGGAGGAGACTTTCAGACAACATATCAGCCAATGGTACGGGCTAGAACAAACCAACTAGTTGAAATCCACACAGCATAAAAAAAAACTAAACTTAGTGGTTAGTCTATCAGGGACAGAGCTAGGTCACTCTTTACCTTTCTCCATGCTGGGACAGGGGCCAATCTGACAGAAACTGGATCATTCTTGGGGGTTTGGGTCAGGGGGGTGGCCAAAAGGCAGTCCAAGTTGGGAAGAGAGTCCCCCTTTGTGGTATAGAAGTGCACAGAGGGCAGGTAGCATGCAAGACATGATGAAATGGTCCACAATGGTAGGTGAAGAAAAGAACAGACAGATAAAAAAGAAATGAATTACGATGATTGTACAGAGTGTATGCAAGTGTGCAAACATACTGAGGAAATGCCAGAGTCATGCTGGAGGAGGTTCAGAATGACTTTATACAGTGTAAAACCGGCTTAAAAGGGATAAATAACAATTGGGATAAGGGAAAAGATTTTAAAACAACTGAAATCAATTACTTCTTACAATTCTACAGATAGTGTATACAAAACTCTAATGTGCAACTGGTTACTAACATGTTGTTTTGAAACAGCCAAATACTAGAGCCTTTTTTTTGTAAATGTCTTAAAGCAGAGCTCATTCTCACATTATTTGAGAAATTAAATGGTAGTTTACTGTTAGTGTTTGTAATCCACAAGTTTAAACACAAAATTATTAATTATTCACAGTAAAGGCAAAATAATCAGAGTTGATCTTAAACAGAAATCGTTGAGAATGACCTTTCCTGCCTTTTACAATACTGGCTAGTGTTCCATGGTCCCACTAGTTCGTCCCACTGTTGTTGCTCCAGTGTCAAGCGGACCAAAGCTCTGTGAACCCACTCACCCCAGGCCAATCAGCCCAGTCAGCACTATGAAACCACCCACCAAATGCCAGAACAATGTCCAGTCTGACCACTATTTGCATTGTAGTCTTCTGCTTATTTATACAGTGGCCAACAGCTCATCCATCAAAAGATGTCATAAGACCAAAGGCTGTGTCACACGGCATGAAATCTATACATTTTATTCACTGGAACAAATCGTTCAAAACCTTCTCATTTTGAAACATCATAATTACCGCTGCTTTATTGGAAGGACCCTTGTGATTTTACTCATACCTGTCTTTTCAGTCCAGATGGCTGGGCTGGAGCATTCTCCTCAAACTTGGCGAGCAGCTGCGTGGCCATGACCTTGACTTTGTTGTTGTTCCCAACAGTAGCAGAGTCCATCCTTCTCTCAGAAAGAATAACTGGGACAGACGGCCTATCTTCACGGCAGCTTCTTGAAACCTCGTCCTGTGGGAAAGTTAGGGAAAAAAGTTACATTTTCTGCTTGTTTTGTCAGTCTTTGGGGATTAATTAGTCAACACTGTCTGCTCAGACACTAATCACAACTGAACCTGAAGATGGTTTGCTGTCACAATTACTCACATCTTCTGACTGGCTGGTTTTCCTTCGCTTCCCCAAACCGTCCACATCCTTCTCTTTTTTGTCCTGTTGATGACATAATAGGTTATTTATACTTCTTCCAAAACAATAAGATGAGCTATGTTATGCGCTTGGATTAAATATAGCTTCAGACTGACCTTTGGATATCGTTTTCTTGAGATTGCTATACTCTGACCAAGCTTGCTTAGGAAGGAGATGGGAGATTTGGTGCTGGCTATAAGTGCTGCCTTTTCTTCTGGGCTCAAATTAAGGTTATCTAAAACAAAACATAAGAAAGCAAATTAAAAATAATAGTAAATAATGTCACTCTCAAATCCATCCCAAAATATTCAAAACAATGAAATAAAGTATTTTTTTGAGTACACAGTCATGAAGCCAACTTACCACTGGGTGGCACTGTGTCCTTAAACATTTCATAGAACTGGCTGAGGTACATGACCATAGAGAGTTTGTCTGGCTCCACCACAGAAGACATCTCTTTGCCGGTCATACAGGGTGAGATTCCAAACTCTCTTTCTGCCACGTCGAAAGCCAACTGATTGTTTCTCTCTTGGTCCCTCTCGTCCAGAGAATCAAAGTCACTGAGGCAGAAAAGATCTCAAAGGTTCATAACACCATAACATTACACTGATGTGAAAAGGCATTATTGATATAAAATACACAACATTTTAATTTTCTTTTAATATAACGGCAACTTCGCCAGAAAATTACACAGGCTTTTGATGAATGAGCTATCCCTGTTATGTAGCCAGCTATTTAGCAACTTGCTGACACCAAACCTGCATTACTTCAAAACATTGATGACTAAGGGCTTCTTATACAGCAGGCTAAACTACATGTTGTGGAAAGCATTACTGTAAATGTCATTAGTACAGCTGAAAATACCATTAACAAGACTCCATCAGTACAAGCCCGCAGCATGTATAGCCCACTTAAAAGCATTAACACTAAAACACTAGATCATAAACTGAATGGACCCTTTCCTTGATCTTCTATAATCAGCTGTCTTGTGCACTTGAACATGTGACCAGTGTTTTCCCAAGACTCCTACACTCACCAGTGTCCCTCTCCTCCCTCCATCAGCTGGCCTATCAAAACTGTGCAGTAAAGGTCAAGTAAGACATAGACACTAATCGCTTCTAATGTTAATTGCCGTGTTGTCTCCAGAGAGCAACTAAACTGCAATAGTCAGTGTGGATGGACAGTGTTTATAGTGCATGACTGGTAGCAACATTGGTTTTATGGTACATATCTGAGAGAGCAGATGGGGGAGGGGAATGTCCAAGGCAACCTTAAGAGACCTGAGAAGCCATTATGACTGGAAGCTGTCATCTTATTTACAGTGATGTACAACTAAAAGGGTCCCAACCAGCCAATAAACATAATTTGCAACTAGGTAACTCTAATAAACACAGCAGAACAATCATTCCTGGCACCACAAACAGTTTGAACCCGGTTCCCTAGGTCACAATAAATACTCACATAAGATCAGGCCTATATCGGTGAATGAGAGCACATAGAGCCAGGCCACTTTTCCAAGACATGGTTAGGTCTGTTACGTTTACATTCTGGTATCCCTCCGTTTGTCTCTGGCACCAGTTCAGCAGCTTACTGGACCGAGCTATGGATTCTGAGAATGCATAAAAAAATAAAATGAAAAGGTTTGAGTAAAGCAGCAAGTTGGAAAGGCTGTGGATTAAAACATGGAAATTAATGTAAGTATTTTTTGGGCAGAACAGCACATTTCATAGCTTTGGTCAGACAAGGCATTGCATAAAGTCATAAAGTTATCTCATCCATGGCATTTTCATCCATGTTAGTACCCATTTTATCCAACCACAAAACTATAAAGAGTGACATGAACACATTTCAAACAAACAAAAATGTATGCCAGTGAGAGGTTAGGAAAGGATACATAGCTCAGAAACCAAACAGACAAAACCAGAATTAGTTTAACATAAAGGGTCAAATCAGTTATACAGGTATCATTCTAGTTTTGACTTGTTACATAAGTACACCGCAGGGAAGGCTGTTAAAACAATTATAAATCCCTGAAAAGCAACACCATGCATATGGTCTTTGTGTTACCTTGCAACTGCTTGTCAAGCAGACAATTGTCTAGAGTAAAGATTACATTTCATCAGTGATTAAACAAAAAATACACTAATGAAGGTTTACAATAAGTGCTACATTAAATCAGTGAATGGCTTAGAAGTAGATTGAAAATACTAACCATTTCTAGCCAGCTTGGGTGTTGATGAGTTGATCACATTTTCAATCTCAATTCGCATTTCCCTGGATTCACCAGTGTCAAAGAGGTGCCGCACCTACAGCAAAACACAGTTATATTCATGGCAAGTCTTGGCTTAGAGAACATGGATGTTTTGGCATAGCTGATCATATCTACTGTTGATATCTTCACGCTAACCTGGATGGGCTTGAGGAAGTTAAGACTGATGTTGGGATACCGTGTGGTCGGATCCACACTGTACTGACTGAAGTTCTTACTGACATTCTCTGGTGTTGTCTGGGGCAGTAGCCGGTAAATACTCTCCCTATAAATCACAAAAGAAATTTGCCATATTAGACATTTTATTTTTAATTCAAGGAGGAATATAGTGCAATGTCATGCAAGCACATTAAAATGTCATGTAATGTTGCTATTCAAGCACATGAGGTTTGTGATAACAATGCAGTGACATTCCATCCTTATAAAAAGCCTCTTATGCAATTAGAGGTGGGAGTGATGCTTTGAAGCACATACAAGTACATTTCCTAGTAAAGCACTCAGAGATACAAGATTGTGTTGGAAGAGAGTGAACATGTCTACATGTGTATGAGTGTGTATGCACGTTCCACACCCTTACCTCTCGGCCAGCACCTCCAGCGGGGTTTTTCCCTGAGCCCAACTCTTCACCATCCAGGCTGAGTCCATGGCTGCCAAAAAACCTCGAGCAATCCCAGTGCCCATGGGCCAGAAGGGCTGAAGACAACAATGAGCACCACCAAATATAGTAAAAACATAAAATAACTTTTCACAGTAATAATAACTTCTTATTACTAGTAATTACCTCCAATAGACTGTCACCAACAAGTGCAACTAACAGCTTGTGGCCATTGCGCTGCCGTACCATGGCAGCGTTTTCTGAAGCATACATACAGGTAAAGTCAAACATAGCTACGTCAGGCTGGCCGTAGTGATTTATGGCAAAATCCAGTGTGGGCAGCTGGTGATTTGTTGAGAAATCTGCAGCTTCACGTGCATATGACAGCAAGGCCACCTGGTCTACATTGGCCCTAGACAGCAGCAGCTCTGTGTCTGCATAGTCCTGTAAGAGAAAGAAACCAGCCGAAAATTTTTAAAAAGATTAAAATGTATGTGTGATTCAGTCAAAACCAAATCTTGCTTGTAACTGTGCCGTAAATTTGAGATTGACATTGGGTCTTTATTACATAACAGTGAAGCCAAGCTCCTGCAGTTGAATGAGCCTTTTCACAAGTCTTTCCAACATGTAACATCAAGTCACTGCATGCTTTCAAAGTGACAATGTTTTCTTAAAGGGTGGTGAGAAGTGCATTCTTCCATCTCCAGGCTATGGCTGTCCAGTGCCAGACTGGTAGTGAGATGGTGGTGAGAGAGGGGAGGGGTAGGTGAGTGGAAGATATGAGCAGGGGTTTGTTTTCTGATTGACTGCACTTCCCTGAACTTCATGGACTCACTGCCCTTTGCCTACATGTCCACCCTTCCTCTGTCCATGTACAGGACAGGACTCATTCATACCAGTGTTAAAAGCCAAGTTCACAAACTGCTTTTCTTTTTCATCATTAGCATCTTCCTGGTGACTCATATACCCTCTGCCTTTTAGACCTTACTTGGTACTAAAACATTGTCATGTCATTGGCAAACACAAAAAGTACATGCTCACACTGGCCAATATACTTTGTCAAGTCACACATCTTTACATTCTGTGCGGAGAAGCAGAAGATTAAGACTATTATTATAACTATTTCATGACATCCTGAGGAAAGAAGTCATGGAAAGGAAACTACTAGGTGTACTGAGGAAACAAACAATGTGCTGTAAGTGCGTAAAAATTGGCAGACAGCTCCTATTGGCTTGGTTAGACCATTAGGTTCACACTGGGAAAGACAAACTCTGAGTCAAAAGAATTAAGTGAGAGAAATAATTTTGGATATTTTCTGCTGAAGCTTTTGAATTTTAAATACAATACAGATTTGATTACAAAAGCATGGGTTACTTGTTTCAGGCTTTGATCACTCACATGCAGAATGACTCCCTTCTCAAGTAGGCTCTGTTTTTTGGCAGTCATCACAAAGTAGTGCGTGTCATCCTTGTAATAGACAATGTTTTCCAGGTCAATACCTTGACAGATAAAGAGAAAGACCAATTGTTTAAAAAAAAGAGAAAACAACCCTTTCCTTATATTTGTTGATGATGTTGGTGTCATTAGAGACCAGCAATTAGGCAACTCAAAGCCCAGGGACATTGTTATGTCAGCATTAAACATTACTGACATCATGCATAATGGAATTTCTAATTAAATGGAAAGGCAAATTAAGAACTGTCCCCAATTGCAATGTTTACCTGTACTGACCCAAAAACTGTGTAGAGGCAATTTCAAAATAAAAAATTTAAATCTTGTTGACAGACCTGTGGCCTCTCTAAGGTCTTGAAAGAACTTCTGATTAAAGATAAAAGCTACGCCGCTGATCTCTTCTACTTTTGCTTCTGCTGTAGTGTTCCTATTGATGAAGTTAGCAGTGATGGCGATGGCCAGTTTCCCCCTGAATTCCTTACGCCGAAACCCTGAAAAATAACATGGGGGGGGGGCAGATAAAAATAAGAACTATGACAACATAAGCAATTAAATCCCTAAATCTTAGAGATTGTAACCATTTTGTATGTGCCAAATCATATTTACTTTTGCAACATAACAAATCCCACAAAAGTTTACTGTACACTGTAAATTCATCCAGATGGTTTGTGTCTTGACAACATAAACATCTTTGTAGACCTAACACATTGTAAGTGTGGTTCATGGTATTCCCACAGGGAGCTGGCTGCTTCCCTTTATTGACGTAGAAAGAGTGGGGTCAGGGTGCTCTGCTCCAGAGGGGTTTCCTTTAAATGTGTCTGTCTAAACGCCAGACAGTCATAGAGGAAACACAAAGCCAATTCAACAGTTTCTATTTAGCTCTACAGGAAAAATACTCACACAATGAACTTAACAGCCTGATAACTGCACACAGATGTGCTCCAACCCTTATTTATAAGTAAGCAACTGTGGGGTCAGGCACAAACCACCAATGTACACAAGTGAGGTCATAATCATTAAAACTGACATCCCGGTCAGCATGAAAATACAGCACAGAGTACTGTATGGACTTGCCTGGTAGTGTGTTCCTCCTTCCATCTGCTCCAATAATGACATCAAACTCCAGCTCACTCACAGGGTGTGTCCTGGGGTGGACATCAGCCCTCCAGCCAATCCCTGTGGAAACACAGCTTATGTAATCTTGCAAGCAAACAACCATATTATTTGTCAATGGCAAGCAGCTTGACTCACTTTCAGTCTCTTGGTCTTCAGGGGGCTCAATAAGACCCTTGAATTCAACATTGACATGAATCTCAATACCTAACAGAAGAGCAACTTTGAGCAGCATTAGCTGCAGCTGACGAATACCTGCAACAAAACAAAAATAATGTTACATGGCATTTAAAAATGATCAGTCGCAATAAAGCACAGAAGCCTCATGTATACTCACTGATATGATCGATAGCACCGGCACAAAATTTCCCATAAAATTTCTTGGCGCCGAGGCCCCTGAGGTCCTGGATAGTAAAAGGCCAAAGATGGAGCACATTGTTTCTGGAGAAAGCATCTCTCTTCTCCAGCAGCACCACTTTGGCCCCCAGAAAGGCAAGCTCGATGGCAGTACGCAAACCACATGGTCCTGCACCTATGATCAGACACTGCACACAAAGACATAAATGAGTGGGGAAGAAGAAAGCGACGAATCAAGCCAACACGCACTTCACATACAGTTTATGGTGTCCCTTGACAAAGTGTGCCACTTTCTACAATGATGCAGAACAAAAAATGTCTCCAGTATAAAGTGTTATTCTTCCTAGACACACACTGCACAGCAGTAAAATCAAGTCAAAAAGTAAATTGTTAGTAATGTTTCTATATATGTTTTGATCCATATAACATTTAGTCAACAAGCATGTACACATATAGAGGGGATATGCAGGACTCACTTCAGCCATATAATATTTTTCAGTTTACTGTCCATATACCATGCATACAGCATATCCTTTAATATATCTATTTAGTTTGTAAGTTTTTTCAAACAGTGCATTTGTTTTGTTAGGCAGAGTAAAGTGAAGTGTCCTGTATCAAATATCCTTGAGATGTCCTTTCATAAAGCAATAACAGACCGTTAAGAGCAGCAAACATGAGCATCATATTACATGATCCCCAAGACACTGAAGATCAAATTTTCTGTCAGCTATATCCCCGTGTGAACTCAAATGACTTTTCCAATGACTAAGCATTACCTTAGAGTTGGCACAGGCACGGCCCTTCTTGTACTCTTTCTGGCTCGCCCTCTTGTCTAATTTAGCCCAAAGTGCTTTGGCCTTCCAGTAGTTAAGTTTGGATCTAAGCTTGTGATAGAAGACTTTATATTCACGAGGCTTGACGTCCAGGTGGTCACACAGCTCCTGGAAGGCTTTAAGCGTGCCCTTACAGGTGGTTCCCTGGACAAAGTTGTCAAACAGCACATGGGACTGGTTTACGCCGTCACCTCCAGCAGCACCAGCACCTCCATCCCCCATGGTCTGGACTCACACTGGGGTGTGAGGGCCCTTCACCCCCGAGGCAGGGGTCTGTGGGTCCAGCCCCAGCCCTGGAAGTCCCTCTGGCAGCCTAGCGGAGGGGTTTACCTCCCCACTTCTGGCACCCTCATTCTGTCAGAAAAGAGATAGGAGGAGCAATTAGTCATTTATAAAACAATTAGACTGTAAAAAGTAAACCTCTGCCTGCATTTTCTTTTGCAGCGTCAATATGGATAAACTTTTTCAAAGTTTTTTCAGTCAATCTACCACCTGACCTTAAACAAAAATTTGTGTCTGTCTAAGAAAGACTGATGCTTGGTGGACACTGGAAGGGCATAAAACCAAACAAAGAATACAATGTGGCACAGAGTCCCTCCTGACAGGACCTTGCCATCTGCCTTCAGACACAGGAAGCTGGCAGTTCATCCTAAAACCCCATGGAACAATTCTAAGCATTCAAAGAAATTATAAAGTAATGATGCTGAAGCTTATGAGAAGTGACAAAATTGACTTGGTCTTTTACCCACTACAACTTGCACTACTGTACTACCTAGGCCTCCGGCCTGGCAACTCAAACCTCAGCATCCTTCTACTGACATATTTATACTGTGTCTCCACTGTACATATCCAAATCTGGCCTCTCTGAATTTATCTCCAAAATGTCAACATTAGCTGTCCTTCTGATCATTCCTAACCCTATGCATCTTTGTTACTCCTAAAGAGAACCTCAACCTCTTGAGCTCTGCTACCTCCATCTCTGCCTGGTGTCTTTTCCTCAGTGTCACTGTCTCTAAGCTGTACAACATAGCTGGCCTCACCACTGTTTTGTACACCTTTCCTTTCATTCTTGCTGAAACAATTTTATCACCCAACACACCTGACACTTTCTCCACTCTTTTCAACCTGCTTGCACACACCTCTTCACCTCTTACCCACGCTCTCTATTGCTCTGGACTGTTCTTTACCTCCGCACCCTGTAACCTCCCCACTCCAGTGGGGTCTCCCTCATTCACACACATTCTGCCTTGCCGGGGCAAACCTCTATTCCTCTCCTTTCCAGAGTGTACCTTCGGCCCCTAAGATTTTCTTCCACCTGCTGTCTGCTCTCACTCCAGATCACAATGTTATTTGCAAACTTCATAGTCCAAGGAGATTCCTATCTAACCTCATCTGTCAGCCTGTCCATCCCCATAGCAAACAAGAAAGGGCTCAGAGCTGAATCATGCTGTCCCACCTCCACCTTAAACTCCTCTGTCACACCTACAGTACACCTCACCTCAGACATACATGCACCGCTCAAAAATACTTCTCTGCCACTCCAGACTTCCTCATAAAATACCACAGCTCCTCTCTGGGTGCCCTGTCATATGCCTTCTCTAAATCTACATAGACAAAATGCACCTACTTCTGACCTTCTCTGTACCTCTTAGCATCCTTAAAGCCAACACTACGTCCATAGTACTTTTTCTTGGCATAAAACTGCTCACAAATATGGTCACTTCTGCCCTTAACGTAGCTTCTGTTACACTTTCCCATAACTTCAGTGTATGGTTAATCAACTTTATCGCTCTGTAGTTGCAACAACTATGCACATCGCTCTTGTTCTTAAAAAATGGCACATATCTCCTCCATTCCTCTCAATTTACAATCCCTTGCTGATAAACCTCAACAAAAACTCTACCGCCACCTCTCCTAGACACTTTATTACCTCCACGGGTATGTCATCAGGACCAACTGCCTCTCCAGTTTTCATCCTCTTCAATGCCATCCTGACCCTTTAATCTCTACTACTTCCTGATCCACAGCAGTCACCTACTCTTCGTTCCCTCTCATTTTCCTGTTTTAACAAATATTCAAAGTGCTTCTTCCATCTTCCCTATCCTTAACCACCCCAACCTGCTGCATATCCTAACCATCTCTATCTCTCTCTGCCAGTGCCTTGCCAACATGTACTTCACACTCCTTACTGTCCAACCTAGCATACAAGTCCTCATATGCTTTTTGCATATAAACTTCCTCGGACAATTATTTGAACAATGACATCCACAACCCTCCAACACATTTTCGTGTGCTCCCAGATGTTTAAAGAGGTAAATAAAGCAGAGAACAAAGAGCGAGACCTGAAGCGAGGGGCGCAGGAGGACGGAAAGAGATGCGGCCGTGCTGGAGGATAAACTGACGTGATGGGTTTTGACCAGTTTTAAATTAACTCATTATATGTCGTGTTTTTACAAATAAGCACTTCAGAAACACATTTTAGTACCCTTTTAACTAAATTTTAAAGGCAAGTTTAGCTTTAATTAAGTTGATAGACAATTATACCGTATACCCTGGTATAATTTGGGAACAGTAAGCTGGTATGAAAAAATGAATATCGCCCAACTCTATGCTGTACCCTCCTGTACTCCGGTCTACTCTCTTCAGTCCTCTCAATGTCTCACGTCCTCTTAGCTAACCTCTTTCTCTGCACACACTCCTGAACTTCCTTGTTCCAACACCAAGTCTCCTTATGCACTTTCCTCCTTCCAGATGATACACCAAGTTCCAAGTTCCTCCTCACCACCAGAGTTAACCTATGCTGTCTGGCTCCACTCTCCCCCTACCACTGACCTCCTTCAGATTACCTGCATGGTCCTGCCTCCACTCTTATAAGTCACCCTATGTTCCAGCCAAATCAAAAAGACTGTCAGTGTAGGCTTTGGCTTTAATTCCAGGTTCAGGGTTGGAGAAAGGAGCAACAGGAAAGACCTCGTCCAACACAAATACTTGGATAAACAGCTATCTATTCATATTTCATCCAACATGCCTGCTTGGACTATGATGAGAAAACATGCTCAATAAATCACCAAAAATCCACCATGTCATTTCAGCAGCTCAAATACAAAACAAAGTCAGGATTGAAAAACATATCGATATGGTATTTTACAAAGAGATCAAACAAGTATAATGCCCATTGCAGATGATTAAGAAAATATGTAATAAGGTAAACAAATTAGATTAGATGGATTTTGCTGAGATTATATAACGGCATTGATATAATGTTGGCAAAGAGTTGCTAACGTTATATCAACCTTGAATGGCTCCCGTTGAAAATGTTTGTGAAGGGGCGGGACATTCAGTAGAATACTTGGAGGTGATTGGATAAAGTGCCAGCTTCGTAGCTAAACAACAAACTGCTACGACAGTGAAACAACACAATAAAGACGATGTTAGAAGATTTTGCTGTTTTTGTAAATGTAGAGCAGAATATCTTACATTTTTTCGCCATGTTGTTAACAAGTATGGCTAAAACTGCTTGTTGTTGTCAGCAAACCTAAAACCCGCCCACTCATGGCAATACTGCCGCACCATTGGCCTGGACGCCAACAGCTCACACCCAAATGGATCAGCGGGAGCCTGACAAGATGGATATCGTCAGTTTGTGAACTCACAAATTTCACGACCATCAAGCTTGCCGTGCTAAGTAAGAGATTATACTTAAATCCCCTGAAACCCAGAGCAAACTTTGTGATAAAATTACAGCAAAAAAAAAAAAAAAAAAAAAAAAAAAAAATTCACCTTGATGAGTTTTTGATTAACTATGAACACAGAAGAGATTCTTTTGTGACAAGCTAGACAAGATCTTCTTTTCTTTTTTCTTTTAAGACAATCAAATTGTAAATAAAGGACAAAACTAGTAATAAACAGAAAATAAGTGTGGCATTTGTTTGGTCCGTCCAAAATTTATATAAGTAGGGAAGACACAAGACACAAATCCCATGAGATGTGACAAGACACAAGAAAGTGTTAACGAGAAAGAGACAAGACTTTTATACTACTGAAAAATGTATTTTACACAAATGAAAAATTGTATTCATTCACCTGAAAATCATGAAATAAAAACTTTTTAGGTGGAATTTTAAAATCAACTTGTTTTTCTCAACAATTTTTATATTCACAAGAATCGTGACATTTTGATCTTGCAAGATGACAAGATTGCGAGATCTTGTCACACCCCTATCAATGAGTGGAAGTGACAACTGAAATGCTGTCAAGAAATATAATACAGTGTAATTGCTTAGCACTAACGTACTACGCCCACATTTACCACATGATTATAATGGTCTTTTTTATTTCATTAAAATAAAAAAATGTTGTTGCAACAAATCAAGATTCATTGCAGTGGTAACATTAGGCAGTCAAACATAACCCCAACTCAAAGACAAAAAGAAAAACAACATAGGCTTACAATTCCAATCGTGCATGATTGAACACATTCACAGAATCCACTTACAATTGCCACACATGCAGGCTGATGTAGACACAGCCTCCACCTGTACTGCACAAATACACACACAGCATGCCTTTTTACTAGCAGTATTACATCATCATCTAATCTGAGAAGAGAGCCCCAGATTAGGCCAGTAGGCTACACTGCTTCTAAAGCCTATCTCGAGTATTTGAACAATATTATTCAACTTGATGTAGATAAAATGTTTTAAGAATATCATACTCAGAATTGTGGTTACAACAATATGTTTCCTCTTAGGTAAATAGAATATAACCATAATATGTAATGTTTTAAAAATGAAATGCACAAAGACTTACTGCATATATTCAGGGCCCAAATACTGTGATTTAAACTAACTTTTCCACAGGCTACAGTGATGTAACTGGTCTTACCAATTAGTACTTTGTGGTTTTGTCTCAATAGCTAATGTTGCAATAATTGTATATCACAGAGTTTCATTTGGCATCAAGTGTGTTTTTAACCACATGCTTACTACAGTTTATCATTTAGCTTTCTAGGTTATGGCAAAATTAAACATCAGCACTAGCTAACTAAGCTAGGTAGCTAGCAGTCAGATAGTTGTATAATTGAATTTGAATGCAAAATTGCTACCATGACATTTACAGCATTAACAAATAGTCAGGTACTATTATTTATTTTACACTAGTTTTCCTTATTTGCAAGCTTGTTGTTGATGAACTAAATTACTAGGCCTACTTCTGGTAAGTAACATGCATGGTAGTTGTAGTAGTGTTTTGTGTTTTGTTAGTGTCTGGCTGACCGTCGCTCACAGGACACCCCCGACTCTCACGGTACAACCTAGAGATTAAAGAAATATCTCCTTTTATCAGTCAGCAGACTTGGCTGAGGAACGCTACCCTTTTCACAAAGTGGTGGGAGGGTAGTGAGTTCAACTTTTATTGTTGAGAAATGTGCACCACACCCACCTACAACATATAAAACAATTTAATTGTATATAAGCCTTTTTTTTTCATTTGCTTTTTTCTATCTTAAACTTATTTTTTCTTATTACCAGAGATGCTAATTACACAGCGGCTCTGCAGCAGGTGTGGTCTATGCAACATTTGCACATCTGGGGGTGTAATATTTTGACAGCAAATACTAATTCACACTTTTGCAGGCACTTAAATAATTGGCTAAAAATAGCTAGCAACCAAATTTAGCATAGCATAACTTAGTGTATGACCACTAAGCCAACTGGATTCCTAATGTGGATTGAACATATAGATTAGCAATGTTAACCTTTTTAATGTTCAAATATTACAACATTAAGCTGATCTATAATTGATAATCATATTTAGGAACTCTTTTTCTGTTTTTGTTGATACTTATTGAACACTCATAAAATCTCTACACAAATCACTTGTACTTCTCTGCTATTCTATTCAGACTCTTGTTCATTTTTTTTTTAGCTTGTCATGAGTGGAGGCAGACAAATCCTCCAGGCTCACAAAGTACACAAACATTTGTTGACTAAAACCTACGTGCTACTGTCTCCAAACCATCTGGCTATTGAATCACTTTTACTTCCGATAGTCAGGATGCAAAGTGCAGCTGGGCCCTTCACTTTAAGTGGTGTGGATTTCAAACAGCTCTGGCAGAAGACTAGCCTTGAAGCCAGTAAACATAACATGAACAATAAACAGGCTGACATATTAATACTCAGCACAGCGGAAAAAAGCAGCAAGTACCTCTGCAAAATTGATTACTTCTATGCTTTACTGGGATTTACAAGAAAATGTGCACACTGGATCCACTAAGAAGGATGGTTTGTCCGACCAACCACAGCTTTACACAAAATGTAAGTGAAACACCACTTGATCTTCTGACATGACAAAATCAAATAGGCTAATAGGACCTCCACCAAGGCATTGGCTCTATTTCAAAATGGCAAAGGTGTTCAGGGGTAAATACACTATTATGTTTAAAGGCATACTAGAGCTGGGCAATTTAGCCTAAAAAAAAAAAATCTCAGAGTTTTTCACAAAAAATTCGATTTACGATTTAAAAACGATTTTTTCCCCCACTTACTTAAAATCAAACTGAAGACGACAGAGAAATTGTCCAAAACAAGTTTAGCTTTATTGCTTTGATTTCCTCTTGAGGTTAAAGTGCAATCAGACAAGTCAAATAGAAGAGAAGGCCCTGTGATTTTACGGGGGATTTTCTTAAAAATTGCACTAAAAGTTGCACATTTTTTTGTGTGTCTATAATTCTTCTTAAAAATATTAGCTAGAACTGTAAAAACTAACAAAATGTGTTTTTAAACATATGTGAGTTGGTAATTAATCTAATTATTATAGTAGGTACGTTTGGCCTGTAGTTGAACAGGCCAAGCGTACCTACTTTTTAAAATGATATTGCTGTGTTATTAGGCTGTTTTTTGGGGCTCCTGCAGCTGATTCTGTTCCTCTCAGATCTTCTCTGGTGATTCCTGTTGTGTGCTGTAGAACATCCAGTCATTAAAAACAGAGGAAGTTTGCTGTGCTAGGTTTTCAGGAAGGTTATTAGCCTGCAACATTAACGTTTAAAGAACAATGACCTCAAACTTCATTATTGTCTAAATTCGCTGCCCATTCAACTTTTTAGGCAACTATATCACCATGGCAACGCAGACAGCTTTTCAGAGTGTCACCAGACAAAACTAGAAAGCACAGAGTTCGTCTCCTCCTTTAGTCCCATCCACAGCGCTGCTGCTGGTGAGCACCTGCGACCTCATGTGCCCTCGATCTCCACGCTATAGCTCCGCGCTGCTCCGCACCGCACCTCCACGCCACTTTGTCTGTGGCTCACCCCGACCTCTGCCGTGCATTACAAGTGCGCTGCTGCTGAGAGAGTTGCGGAGTTTGGATCAAGTTGCAGGGTCGCGCTGAATTTGCGGGGTTTGCTTGATTTTGCGTTAATAGTTGCGATCGCAACATCGCGAAATCCTGTAGGGACTGACTTTGCAGCAGGGCGCTGTTTGTGCTCCATCTGACGCCGCAAACCCAAACCAATTCCACACAACTGACGACACTGTGCCTTTCTTAGGAAAGAGTTCTTCCCTGCTCGCATGCATGTTGTTTGTGTACCTCTAGCGCGGAGGGAGGGCTGGCGGGCCTACCCACTATGAACTACGGGAGCCCAGAGCGCCGGTGGTGGACGTTTTTTTTTTTTAAATAAATTTTTATTTAAAAAAGTCGACCTGCCCTACAAATTCGAATTAATCGAAAAAAAAAAAACGATTTATTGCCCAGCCTTAAGGCATACATCCCTTCTACTGTATGTCACGATACAAAATCCTTTGAGAAACATCATAAATTCAGATAATGTATCAAATCTACACCAAAACCAAATAATTTCCTCTTTGAACATTTATTAATCTTTCTTGAATAGTCATCAAAATCTGATCTTTACTTTTGTTTGTTTTTTTACTTGCTAACAGACAAACAAACCAACTACTAGGGATGGGACAATATTAGAATTTCATGTCATGATTATCTTGACCATAATAATTGCAATAAACTATATTATTTTGATAATTAAGAAATTATGCTTACAGTTTGAAAATGCCGCTAAAACATACTGGAATTTCTTTACACTCACACAACAGTCTCAAGTTAATGATTGAGGGATAAATTATAGCAAACAAAGAGCTACCCCTTGTGCAAAATTTTGAACACGTGTAAATGACAGCTGTAGAAACCTGGAGAATGCAGTGACAAAAAAGACTTGTTGAACTGCTGCCGCATGTACAGAAGGAAGGAGTGGCATTCAAACAGCACTAAGTACTGCAGAACAACTTTAGTACAGAGTTTAGAGCAATTTTAATATATTTTATAGATTATCATGTTGTGAAAGTTCAAAAGTGAAAGCACGGCTTGAACGCCTCACAGTCCATCTGTCTGTTCTGCTGTAGATCAAGTAGTAACCTGTTCTGGAAAAAGTGCACTGAAGACAAGCTTTGAGCCTCCTTGAATCATGTTTTGCAAGTAAATGTAGGGAACAGCAGGGGGCACATGCTCTCTCATGTGAGGATAATAGTGATTAGATCAATGAACAATTATCACGATGATTAAAAAATTGCCACCAATTAATATTACTGTTTTCGTCACAATGAGCGATTTAATCATTTATTGTCCCACCCCATCAACCACCAAACCAATGGTAAGAACATAGCCTTTTAGGAAACAATAATAAATAGGTCTACAACATTTGAGCTTGGTCTGAGTCTTTGTGACAGCCCAAGAGAATAATTACTACAGAGACTGCTTTGAAATTCATATTTGAATGCCTTGTAGGGAAGTCTCAGTCTAAGCCCACAGTGCTTGCTCTTTGCTGTTGAACATGGTCAATTAAAAGTGCTTGCCAGCACTTGCCCTAGCTTTTCATTAAGAAAAAACATTTTCATTACATGCATGTATCTTTTAGACCTTCATTAAAGTGATGTACTTTATATAGACAACCAAAGGGAAAAGAATCACTGAAAAGCACTACCATTAGTGAAAATCTACCTGGGCTTAGACATTTGGCTATCTTTGAACTGGATTTGCATGCTGTTTCAAGCCAGAGAGTGCAATGAGCTGCCATATATCTGGTTACTCATATACCTGCTGAGGAACTAGGAAGTGTAATGTGAGAGCACCAGGCAAACCCAGTCAAAGCAGACTAGTTTCAGGGGCTTACCTATTTGGAAACTACGCTAACATGGACCGGGTGTCCATAATACAAGAGTTTCAACAATAGTTTTGTTTTATAGTTGTTTAATAATAGTTTAATAGATATATTGATGGGATTAAAAGAAAATGTGCACATTGGATCCGATAAGAGAGGTAGTACCTGCCACAGATTTACAAAATATAAGCCAACACCACTTGATCATGACCCTGGCAAGGCATTGGCCCTATCTTGCAATAGTAAAGATATAGTGCCCAGACGTGGACTCAAACCACAGATCTTCTGGTTCTGGCAGAAATTTGAGCCACAAATACAGTTGCAAGAAAATGTATTACTTGGATTTCTGCATGATTTGGTCATAAAATGTGATATGATCTTCATCTAAGTCACAACAAAAGACAAACTCAGTCTGCTCAAGCTAATGCCACACAAAAAAATGTTTTCATTTATGTAAACATTCACAGTGCAGGATGGAAACAGCCACGCAATCCCAAAAAAACAAAAAAGAAAAAAGAAAACAAAAAAAACAACAACATTGCTGCACACCTGAAGTCTGCAAAAGAGCACCTAGATGTTCCACAGCACTACTGGCAAAAGATTCTGTGGCTAAATGAAACCAAAGTTAAGTTGTCTGGAAGGAACACACAATGCTATGTGTGGAGAAAAAAAGGCACAGCACACCAACATCAAAACCTCATCCCTACTGTGAAGTATGGTGGAGGGGGCATCATGGTTTGGGGCTGCTTTGCTGCTTCAGGGCCTGGACGGATTGCTATCATCGACAGCAAAATTAAATTTATCAAAACATTTTGCAGGAAAACTGCCCATTGAAGCTCAACAGAAAATGGGTGACAGGACAACAACCCAAAGCATAGAAGAAATCAATCTTCTGGAGTGGCCCAGTCCTGACCTTAACCCGATTGAGATGCTGTGGCATGACCTCAAAAGATCGATTCACACCAGACATCCCAAGAATATTGCAGAACTTCAACAGTTTTGGATGGGGGACTAAAAATTACTTAATTATAAATGAATAAATACATAAATGTAGAAATGTATAAAGCAATAAATATATCTTGGGCATAAAAAAATAAAAATCCTCTATTAATTTTGACATTTTCACACTTATTTATCTATTTACGTTGACATTTCTACTCTTATTTATTTATGTATTTCTACATGTCCACATTTATCTATTTATGCATTTCTACATGTCCACATTTGTTTATTTATGTATTTCTACATTTATGTATTTATGCATATCTACATGTCCACATTTGTTTATTTATGTATTTCTACATGTCTACATTTATTTACTTATGCATTTTTACATGTACACATTTATTTATTTCAAATGTCAAAATAAATAGAGAATTTTGACTTTTTTATGTCCAAAATGTATGCATTTATGTATAAATGTATTTATTCTTTTCTATTTTCTATTCTATTTTTATTTTAGTCCTCCATAGTTTTGTAAAGAAGAATGGTCCAAAATTCCTCCTGAGTGTTGTGCAGGTCTGATCTGTAACTACAGAAAACATTTGGTTGAAGTTATTGCTGCCAAAGGAGGGTCAGCCAGTTATTAAATCCAAAGGTTCACATACTTTTTCCATCCTGCATTGTGAATGTTTACATAAATGTTCAATAAAAAACATGAAAACTTAAAATTTTTTGCTGCATCAGTTTAAGCAGACTGTGTTTGTCTATTGTTGTGACTTAGATGAAAATCAGATCACATTTTATGACCAAATCATGCAGAAATCCAAGGTTCACACACTTGTTCACACACAACTGTATCTAAGCCACATTAGTAAAGAATCCCCTAAAACTAGTTCCTTTATGGACCCTTGCAGCTGTCTTTTAGGACAGAATTGATACCATAGATTAATGAAAAATCTGCATGTTTATTAACATTGTGTCATCTCAACATTATACAGGGATTTTCTGAATTTCTATGGGAAACAAAAGTCTATTTTTTCTCTTTGTATTATTTACAAAGCTATGGTTTAAATTTGCAATCTGTATTAGCAAGAAATTCCAGACTGGTTGGATGGTTGTTTAATCCACCCAGGCTAAGTGAGCGTAAGAGAGTAAGATGTAAGAATACATAAGCCACATAGGCCAGGCATAACAAATATGACCACTGACAGGTAAAGTGAACCAAATTATCTCTTCATTGTGGCATCTGTTAGTGGGTAGGATATATAAGGCAGCAAGTGAGCATTTTGTCCTCAAAGTTAATGTGTTAGAACAGAAGCAATAAAAATAAGCAAATGTCAGGATTTAAGCAAATGTGACAAGGGCCAAATTGTGATGGCTAGACGACTGGGTCAGAGCATCTCTAAAATGGCAGCTCTTGTGGGGTGTTCCTCATCTGCAGTGGCCATTATCTTTCAAAAATGATTCAAGTAAGAAAACGTGGTGACCCGGTGATAGGTGCACATTGGGAGCAAAGCCTGGCCTGTGTGGTCTGATCCAGCAGACTAGCTACTCTAGCTTGAATTGCTGCAGAAGTTAATGCTGGTTCTCATAGAAAGGTGTTGATCAGATTGATATTTAACACACAGCTTTGATTTGTTTGCTGTAAATCATTGCTTTTTAAAATAAAAATGAAAACATTGTTGGAACCATTTTGTACAGTATTGGAGCGGCTGTCCAAATACAGTGTTACATGTAGGGCTTCATATTAGGGAGGTGCACAACATTATAATTGCCAATAGTCAATGGTCATAATTACATTAACAATATTATCTCAACATCAGTCCTAAGAAAATTGCATTTAATATCCATGATAACAGCAACGCTAAGTGACAAAAACAATATCTTGATTCGTACATTTGCAAAAAGCTGATGTCCCGCTCTACAGTCAAATACAGCCAGCACAAGTCATAATCCTGTCACATCCACACTTACTTTCGCTAATCTCTGCGTGGGCATGGCTGCAAGTAGCTCAGATGGTAAACAGGCAGTGTCTCTGTGAGGAGTGGCTTAAGTGTAGTATGTAGTGCTCTGTAGTGGAAATGCACTGAACTATTTAAAGACAGAAACCTGCTTAAATTTGAACATTTGACAAGCCATCAGCTGGGTGAAGCAGCTGCAGGCGGCTCTGTGCTGACCATTATGAGCATTATATTTTCACTGACTGCAAAATGGGACATAGGATAGGATGACTGTAAAGCAAGGAGTGAAGAGGGCAGGTATCCTAATATCAGCAAAAGTTATTTATATGGGTACAACAAAAGTCATTTTTCACTGTCACATTGATGCACTACTAGAAAGTTCAATATATTTCATTTGAATTTAGAAGCAATGATTTATTCAGCACACACATGGATTTAAATGCAGAGGCTTATTCTCACTATTAAAATCAGTTCATCTTGCCTTGTGCCAATTCTGGTAAATAGTTCAGCACTCCTAGGATCAGGGAAGGATAAGAGTTCTAATGTGAAGTGTGCAGGCAGATCTAGTACAAAGAAAAACTGTGCAAAGAAATGTGTTAAAAAAGCTTTGAAAAAAAAATATTATACATAAGATTCAGACCCTGCAGACACATTAACCACTTGGTGTCCTGCATAGATCATATAAATGTTGAGAATACGGTGTTTAAGTTGTATTATTGAAATAAGAAGCCATATAGTACTGTGTTGAATAACTAGCAAGTGTGCATGAAATCAACCAGACAGTCAAGGGACAATAGTATAGTTGTGGTCTAATCTTGGCACCTCTATAAAACAATAAATAGCACTTAGTTTGTATACAGGTTCCTCACTTCTTTCTTGGACCCAATATTAAGTAGACTTGTTTCTCCATCAGGCCTGCCAAAGAGGAATTTGTCCCATGTCCAGAAAAGCAGATAACAAGGCCCGAGGGCTAGTTCACACACATCCAGAGAGTGAATGTGAAATATGATGTGGCCCCTACAGAGTTGAACGGTTTACTGGAGTAGAAAGGGCCAGACTTTGAGCAGAAGGCTAACAGCTAAAGGCTGCAGTTGTTAAAGCCCAAAAGCTAAAAAAAGAGCAGGTAAAAAGCTAAATATACTTTTAGACCCTTACATTTTTCAAGAGCCACCACTGTGATCTAGCTGAAATACAGATGGATTTGCTGATTCTATCCATCTAAAGTTTGAGCTACAGTTCTTGAGTTGCACACTTTTAGAGGCACACACACGCACACGCACGCACACACACACACACACACACACACACACACACAGTTATGATGACAACTCAAGTTGACTAAAACATTTGAGTGATTAAAAGTGGAAAAAATATCATCGATATAATACTTTTAAGGGGTGAGCACTTCTGGTACTAAAGCCAACAAGTGTCACATTTTTCCAAAAAATGGCCCCTGTCCAAAAAATAAGAATTCATCAAAATCAGTATTGGTGTCAAACAATGACACATCCAAGACCAAAATAATATGTTTTTAAAATTTCCACATAGCACTTAGTATGTTGAAAATATGTCTCTTTTTGTGTGTACTTGTTTCTGTTTATGGTTTATAGAAGCAAAATGGCATTTAACAGGTTAAAAATATTTTTTAAATATTTAAATATTATACTTTTTACAAAAATTGAAGTTGATTAGAAGAATTTAGTGATAAAAATATCATATATAATATTCTAATTACACTTTTTAGGAGGTGACCACTTTTTGTACTAAAGGCTCTGAGTGTATGTTTTTTAAAGGGCTGGACAAGGGTTAATTTTCAAAAATGCTGAATAGGTGCTTTGTTCACTTTTCAAGTAGGTCAAGTGTGGGTGACACTATGGAAAAAAGTTGGCAACTCCTCTCTCTAAGAATTTTGTCTGCCAGAGAAATTTTCATGCACATTATGAGCGAAATGCAGCAAATTTATCTACATCACTAATTTACTGTTTTGCTAGAAAACACTTCCTTAACTCAAAAGTAAACAAAAAAGCTGAGCATGCCCCACGTCATTTATAGCCCTTTGACGACAGAGTCATTATTCCTCACAGAGAAAACTGATTTTGCTGCAGGTCTATAGTGTTCAAGGGTCAGCCGAGTGGCAAAATGTAAACAGTTGCACAGGCATGGACTGAGGAATGCACTTGCCACACTGACCTCCTTTTGAACTGGGAGCTAAAAGAAACACTAAAAAAGTTAAGTCCTTAATCTTTGACTGTGATAAATTAAAAAGGAAATCACCAGACTTACAACTCATGCATTAAATCTCCATGTAGAAGGCCTATCAATTTTAAGCTTAGGTACTAGAATGGCTGCTGAAATGAACTGATCATTCAATCCATAATAATACTATCTCAAACTGAAGTAAAGTTGCAGACTGATAAAAACAGCAACGTGATAATCATAATTAGATCTTAATGGCTTTTATCAGGTCATTTACAGTGCCAATTTAGCTGATTGAATACCAAGGAATATAGTCATAGCTATGGCATTATTGAGTAAAGGTACAGTTGGGAGGTTAATATTTTTTCATGATAAGCCATCAGCAACAATTAGTGCTCTTTTAAGGAAGCAGTCCACACTAGACCACTTCAAGGTGTAGCTTTACATTACTAAGGCCCAACACACTTCTGATGAGTCAACCACAGCACAGCACCAAAACCTGACAGTAGGGATGCCTCCAGCGGCTCATAACACTGCAGGGGTGGTCTATAGCGGACTTCCTCTGGCCCGTTCTTTCATCTGCCAGTGTTTCCAAATCCATGGCGCTTTGCAAAACCACAGAGCTTTGGGGCTAGACGGCAGTTATGAGAGTGAGCCAAAGATAAAACAGAATGAATCAGGTGGCTATCTTACGTTTTAAGGATTTGACTTCCCTAATTGTGTATGTATGTAATACATTTTGATTTGCACTGTTTGGTCTGTTGGAGTTTCCAGTGATCGGTGATGGAAAGTAACTAGATACTTTCTTTAGTATAATTTCTACAACATACTTTTACTGTACTGTAAGTATTTTTGTTTTTACATATGTGGCAAAGTGGTGTACCACACTCCCCTTGCAATCAGAAGGTGCCTGGTTCCAAGGCCATGAAAGAGTATGTATAGTTTGGCTGCACAACTAATTGAAATCAAATGAAAATCACAATTTTAATTGTTGCACTTAGCAAATCGCAAAGGCTGCAATTATTTATGTAATTTAATGTCTACTGCAGAGAAGAAAATGTCCTGTCTTCACAGGGTCTTAATAAACTGTGCAACTGCGGTAGTTTAGACTTCTACAGAAATGATCTGAAAGCCATGTGACTCCTTGTGAATATTTCAGTCTTCTCTCAAGTGTCAATGCTCCATCACATGCTTGAAATGTAAACTGTGAACAGTACTAAAAAAAAAAATCACAAATTTAATCCCAATATGTCTCAGAAAAATTGCAATTAGATATTTTTTCAAAATTGTTCAGCCCTAATGTGTAGTTGTAGGTCTTTTCTTTTTTTTTCTTTTACTCACGTAATAATGTTGAGTACTTCTAATTGTACATATGTAATGTATGATTAAAGTAACAGTACTGTTTGGAGTACTTCTTCCACCTCTGCCAGTCATCCAGGTCATCAAATAAATAAAGAATTTAAAAGAAGCCATTTTTATTCATAGAAGACATCTGATGAGGTGATCATCTCTAGGACCTTGATTGAGGGACAAAACATCTTCTACACACCTTTTTAGCTATGCACTGTAGAAAAGACTAGCCTGCGTCTAACAAATTCAAGTTTTTTCTCTATAACTTCAAAGATATCAAAACAGAGAGGAGCCAACCTTCACATCAGAAATGTGGACTAACACATAATAGAAATTGAGAAGAATTTACAGCCCTGAAATAGCTTCAGAGGGTCTCCCAGCAACCATAAACGTCACAGCCCTTTGGGATGATGTCATTAACATGCTACAACTGACACTTCCCAGCAGTTCATGCTGTAAAACAATTCAGGTTTATAGTACCTCTTGGTTTGGTTCTAAGTACATAGGTGAGGCTGTGATACAATGCCCAATTTGGACAATACTGCCAATATGAATGAAATCATATGTTTATCACAATTGAGTCAAGGGATGATTAGTCTGACCTCTAAAAATCAAATGCCAGAGTGGAATCTAGTCCAGTGTCTGCGCTGAGTCAGAGGCCCAAACAAACATCTTTCTGCTGCTCCTCCACATCCTGATCTCTTAGAGGGAAACTGGGACTTATGATAACAGATACTTAGACACATGAAGCACAGCCCCAATTAAAGTCATTCAGACTGGAAACACCCCTGTGAGATCAGAAAAGTTGTTCACCAGGGTAGAATCTCTGAGATGGCCTAGAAAGAGGTGAATGAAATACAAAGAGACAACAACGGTCAATATCAGTGGTCGATACAGCTAATGCCCATCACTCCAGAGAGACAGATAACAGGGTTTTGTCTTGAAGAAATGTCTGTCAGATTGGGACATTACCGCTCCATCTGACAGAAGACTGCCAATGTCACTCTGCATTGATGCATGGACCAATGTGGGACAGGTAGAATAGCACTGTTATAAGAGTTGTCAGTGGACAAAAGGACTAATCAGTACAACAAATAAATATGATCATACGCACACCCACTAAATCATTTCTGGGCATGTATTTGTGCAGTGTCGGTAATGTGTGGGGACTGAAGATGTTGAAATTAATGCAATGCAGAAACCAGCACTGGACATCTAATGCAATAATATATGCTATATGCCTATGTAGCCTGCCCCTTACATTCACTGAAACATACCTGTAACATCCCCATGTTAAAGTTTAGCAAAAACACAAATCCCAAAGTTTTCAAAATCCAAAATTTCATGTTTCTCTCTGCATGATTACACACTAACCACAAAATTGGAAAACTACTTTGTCTCTTTAAGATCAACAAAACATTAGCTACTAGCTCCAGTATAACATAGACTCCAAAACAAACTCAGCACATCTGTGCAAGCAAACCCAGGTCAAATAAGGGCAACTTCCAGAAAGCATCATTCAGGCTGATATAAGGTAGGTAAGAATTTTTAAAAACTCATTTTAACTTCTTAAGGTGGAAACTAATAAATTACACTCTACATGTCTTTGGATTATTAATATAAAATAAGGCTACAACAACAAAAGCAAAAAAAGCACAACAATATACTGTATAAATGCATAGTAAATGCCTGAATGTAGAAAAAAACTCTGCTTTAACAGCCTTAATGTGACAGTCACGTCAAACACGTGCAGTGCAGCTTGTGGCCTTTTTTCTTTTTCAGGTCACTGGTTAACTGTGGTACTCACACTTTATAGAGCTATTTCTTACTATTTCTTCTACATTACATCTTCTATTGTGAAGATATGTAACACTGTATCTTGACAGAAACAGAATTAATGACATATTGAGTGTGGGTTTATAAAACCTTCATATTTAAAATATGATATAGTTGTGTGTAGGAAACCTGAAGTGAGCACTGGCTCCATCTACATTCCTCAAGTCTTCCATGCCCGGGCGACCTGTAACAGGCTTACCGCTGGAGTGTATAAACACGGGCTTGACAAAACACCAAGGATGCACCATATAGCTACATACATGCAGTCAGTGTGCCAAAAAATTTATACGCACGCGTTTATGAACAAGTAAAATCGTTAGCTACTCTTTTACACATACCGGAGCATGTCATTCCTTAACGCAGAGGTACAGCCCACGGGTTTCAGGACAATGTTAAAAATGCACCGTAGTCCTGTTTGTCAAGAGAGCAAGAGCAGGATCTCGTTTACCTTGCAATCCCGAGGCTTTACGATACATCCATAAATCACGTGTATGTATACATAGCTGGTAATAATCCCAAATTCCCCAGTAAAATCCACTGTATCCACTGGTTTAGTATGAGCTGGTCGTGAAAGAGCAGAGATCCACAGAGAGCAGCGAAGGCGCAACTTGAAACTGACAGAGGGATCGGACCAAACCACAAGAGCAACAAGGAGGGGCGTCATAGCATCTTATATATGATATAATAATAATAAATAAAACAATACCGTGGCACAAAACGTCCTGAATATTGTGTAAAATACATAGAAATTCCTATATGTGTTTTATATTTGGAGAAACTGTTAACATCAATTTATATATGCCCACAATAAAGTCGGAACCTCCCCACTAGTTCTTGGTATGGACCTGTATGTTTTAACTCAGTTTAATCCGATTGGTCTTTCCCAACGTGACGCAGCGGCGCAGCTGCTTTCACATGGTGTGGGAGACAGGGCTGTATTTGTATTATAGACTGTATTTTTACATTAACTGGAAATGTAACATTTCAATATTTAAACAACAAAAAGCTAAATTTGCGCTTCTTAAATTATGATATACTGTAACTTCAAAATAGTAAATATTTATTAATAATTAGTCTATAGCATTATGTTTATGTTACAAAAGTACAAAGTGCATTTTATTCCATAAACTGACAGGCACACAATTTAACTAGGACAGTATTTAGTAAGTCGTATAACTGAGTTATATGAGTAAATGAACAGGGGGTCCTCAGATTTGCATGGAGTTTCTTCTAATTATTTCTTCAACATCATGGTTGCTCACATGACACAAATTAAGATTAATTACTGGGTCTAAATGCCCATCCTTTAAATGTATAGACTGTGGAAATGCCTGTTTGTTTTAACAAAACACAAAATAACTGTCCTTGTTGGAGAGCATTTCTGTTTATGAAAAGAACAACAGAGACAAGGTATGTATTTCAACCAAATTATCAAATGAAAAATAAATGCAGTATGTACGTATACCTATAACTAAGAAACAAAAAGGCTTTGGACCCAAGATCTAGTTCTAATTACAATATAATTTTTCTTTCATACTGTGGAGCGCTTAATACAATATTGTTTGTTACTGCTTTAGATGCTCTGCAGGGAATACGTGACAAAACACAGAAGAACTACCACAGCTACAGTAACTAGTCTCTTAATTATCTGACTGACTTCAAATGTATATTTCCAGGTTTAACTGCTTGATGAGACATGAAGCAACTGTACAAACACAAAAGCTAAAATCTAGAGACAGTGGACTTATAAATGTTCAGATACAAAATCTTAAGTGGACAAGGAAAATTACTCATCTCAATGCATTTACAATGGCACACCAAACAGCGAAGATCATTATACTTAAATCATACAAGGACTCTCTTGCAGACCAGGAGAAGCTTTTCCTCTTAGAGTTATATTAGAATGTTTATTTCTGGGTACAGCTCAGACTCATTTGTTACTTAGGTAAAGATTTTTTAAAAAGTGTCTTTGCCACTACAAGGCCATTATGTGTGAGCCAGCTGCCCTACTTAGAATTGCATATAGCTAATTAAACAAACCTCTTGGGGACACAGAATGTCATCCCAATCCAAATGTGTGCAAAAATGGCAGATAAAGAAAAAACAGAGCGACTCAGAGAAAGAGAAGCAGAGGAGGTAATGACTGATAAATATAATGGCTTCCTGCTGCTTATACACAATGCAGTAGACATGCTTATGGCACATTATGAAACCTCACCTAATTATCTTGTGCACCTTGGTTCCCGCCACACCTTTCCCCTACACTATCGACTTGTTATAAGCCATTTACTGACAGGCAATGGTCACTGAGCAAAGCACCAAACAAAGGACTGTCTAACTAAGGTGAGGCACACTGCACACATTCCCAGCATAACAAAGGAACTACACATGATGTCATGCCCAAAGTCTTCAAAGGCTCATCTGACAGATCACATTATCCCATTCAAATGACAACAGTACACCAAATCCTTCTCCTTTCGATGACAATAAACCATAGGGGGTGCAAAACTGAAGCTAAAAGACTTACTGTACAGAGCGCAGGATCTGAACATCCAAAGGGGAAGTCCACCGGTAGGGATTTGTTCTCCTTTTTTCCCCCCGTCTGTCCTCCCGCCTCCTCTCACCCCCCCTCTGTCTCTTCTTCCCCTCAGCACGGCAAGATGCTGCCTGGACCAGTGCTCGTTGTCATGGTAACCAAGACCAGGGGGGATTGTCACGTGAGCGGCTTTCCCTGGACGCCAATTGGTCAGGCGCACTGCTGGAGGGGGGAGGCAGGGAATGAGGGAGGGGCAGATGATGTCACATGCCCGATGCCTCTTCACAAACAGGAGGGAGGCTGCCTGCAAACATGCATACACACAATGGATGTCCTTTTAAGGTGCGCTGACACCAATGAAGGGGGCTATTACACAAGGCTGGATCTACTTGACTCACTGACTTATCGCTGACTGATGTGGCTCAGCTGTCTCCCACTGCCAAAATGTGTTCCAGCATTTGCATCTGCCACGGGCCACAATATACAACAATAACACAACTGTCCCGGGACATATGAGTGGAGTACTTCAGCCTCTTCTACAGCAGCTATTTATAGAATTGCACAAGACTCATTCACCAAAGCATATCTTGAGTTAGTATCTATCTATTGAGTAACTATACATTTAGGCAAATTCTAATACTGTTCAGCCTTCTGCACTTCTGAATAACCATTTGGTCCATGCAGAAACTGACTGAAACATGTACTGCTCTAAAGTGGGTCAGTAAAATGTGTTTTAAATTATTTAACTCCCTCAGTTTCCATTTAAATGGGTCACACACAGAGGAAGTGTCCACAATACTGTATCACTGAAAAATAACTTGGATCCCACCCCACAATTTGGAATACTATGATGTGGATATTTTTTTCTCATTGTTTTTTTTTTTTTTTTTTTTTTTTTTTTTTTTTTCTATGTTCAAAAAAGCAATAAAATTGAGATTTTGGTGTTTTTGTATCTCATGTGAAAGTTACTCCCAGTGATCACAGCAGTAATCATGGTCAAGGCTAGATGTCCAAACTGTTGTGTAATGATCTCTTCTGGGGCCAGTTCTGCCAGAAATGAAAAACTTTTTTTTTTTTTTTTGCTCTGAAGTGATGTCATTTGTTATCTATTAGAGGTATTACCTAACACAGAACTATCTTGACACTACGTGGGACTTAAATCAGTTACAGTGATCCAGAGCAGGGAGAGCCTTGGACTGGCAGGAATTTGTATTGATTTACTTGTCAACAGAAATAATCGCTATTTTTATAACTGATTTAGACATTTTACTCTGCAAAACAAAAATCCATATTAGTAAATCCCCACTGTGTGGGTGAAATTTTGACTTTAAAGTAGTATGACATGGCCTGTGTCAAATCTGTCACCATTTGCTCCTTTTAACCAGAAAATCTGTGATCAAAACGGTAGGTGCACTCCAAAGGCAAATGCAGTCATACATTATGCAGTCATTTCTCTTCAAATGCTACAACAGGCAGTGAGCTTGATTAATAAAACATGTCCTGGTGTCTCTGCAGCCACCTGGTTCACCATAACCAGCTGAGACAACTTAGATTAAGCCATTGTATTACCCACAATTAGGCTACATTTGATTATACTGGAGTTCACATTTCACAGAAAATCAAATTGTTGATGACCTGAACACATGCATGTATTCATGAGGGCAGAGAATCTATCTGCATAATTTATCCTGCTATGTTTAGCTGTCTGCCCTTTTATAGGCCTGATTGTGACTGGTGTAGGGGAGGTTGGGAGAGATGATGCTAATAGGTCAAGTCATCATGTTCATGGGCCATCAGGAGCCTGTCTGTTACAGGCCACTGGACTTTATAACAGAACTCGACTGGATTGGTCCCATGACATTGTAATAGCTGTTTCCTGCCAAAAGTACAATAGCAAAAATTTAAAGAATAAACATATAGAATAAACAGGTGTATATCTAGAAATGTAATTGTAGATTAAGTAGCAATAGCATCATTTATAAAGCACACGGGTGTAATAAATTAGACAAATGAAGTACAGGTATTCCCACTACCTTTAACAATTAATAAGCATTTTGCATGTTTTCTAGGGTGCCTTGAAAGATGACTCCTCTCCACATATATATAGTGGGTTAGTGGATTGTGCTAAACACATAGGAAATATAAGCACTCCACTAAAAAATTTCAGTTCTATCCTGGATACAGTGATGCAGGTCCACATCAAAAGCTAATGAGTCATTCCTTTTCTTTAGATTTTATAGATATCATACCTTTTTGAGTTATCTTGCTAACAGGCAAACAAACAAACCAACAAAAGCCAAACACCAACAAGCATAACCTCATTGGAAGTAATAAGCATGTATGCGCTGCACTCATATACAGTATTTAAAATCCTAATTGATTATTTTATCATGACTAATTAATTTATGCCAACATTTAATCTAATCAATTGCACTGAATAAAAACTCAAAATAGATATGACTACATAACCATAAAATGTAGTCCGTGGGAATGATTTTTTTTTTATCTGTATAATTAACCTCCAATTGCTGAGTCAGCTTCTGCACTCGCCACCAATTATGCTAATGCCCCTGCGCTGCTCTATAGTCAGTGTAACAGTATATTTGACAGGAAGATGTAACCTAACCATACTGTCACATAAAGAATCTGAATCTGCAGACTTAAGCACACAGGCATTGAGATGAGAGTGCAGCTTTTATATAGCAACTAATTACTATTTACACCCACAGATGCACAATAGAGACTCACTTTAGCCTAAATAAGTGATATTGTACAATTCCTTCCCAGAATCCTGCAGTATTTTAAGTAACATGAACCCATCCGACTGAAACTCGAACATTTAATTTCCTCTACAACCACACAGACAAGCCCTGCACAAACACTACGTAAATCAGCTCCAGTCCACTGCCCCTGAGCATTATGGGTAGAAGTGATAAAAGAGTGTGTGTATGTGTGTTGGGGAAAAAAAAGTAATTCTTAGTTAACAAAAAGAACAGAGACTTGGGCCAGCAGCGATGTTGGGTCACTGGAGGTCTCACTGCTCCTGTGGTCAGTCTAAATTTAACTACATGTGTTTAGCAGCAGTGGTCAGGGTGCGGCCACACAATGGACACATGTCTCACACTGCAAGCCGTTTACAGTGGTTGTGAAAAGCCAGCATGCTAAGGCTGTAAATGTAACCTTTCCTAAGAGTGAAAAGGTCAAAGGGTGGTGCGGTGACCCCCCATGGCCCTGACCTTGTGGGACACATGCTCCTGGCTTTAGTATAGGGTCTCTTTCAATGCTTGCTTTGTGTCCATATACAAAATGAATCTTTCTTATGTAAACAACAATTGCATAATGGAGAATTAAGGGGCGGACTATGTATGACAATGCTTAGGGCCATTTATAGCTATGATATACCCTATAAAGCTCAGCGTGTTTTTTATTTGATAATGAATTTTGATTGCTATTTTTAGATTCAATATGGGCAAATGTACTGTATATCTTAAACTTTTATTGCATGCATGTGTTATGTGTGCAATAACTTTTTCTTTTTATTTTAAGTGTTTTACACACAAATGTAAATTCATTTCCTGTACTTTTACTATACAAAAACTATAGGGAATTTATTATTGTCAAAACAGTGGTTCTCAGTTGGTCTCACTGTGGGACCTAGTTTTATTCCTGATCATTTTGTGGGCCACTTTTTTTTAAGAACCAATAGTAGGATCTTAAAGGCATGTTTAGTCTATTTCAATACTTCATGTTTCACTTTAAACATATTGCTTAAAATAAGCTGATGTACCCTTCACATGACCCACTACTGGATCTTGACCCACCATTTGAGAACCTCTGATTTAGATCAATGTTTAATAAACTTGACCACATAACAACAACAAAGTTTAAACATACTACAGCTATAGAAATTGTTCCCTTTTTATTTGATTGATTTATGTATTTCTTTATTTTGACAGGCAGAAAGCACAATCATCAGGTCAAAGTTGTAACAGTAAAGGTAGCTAACCCTATATGCATTTACTATTCACAATGCCTATGTAAACACTACATAGATAGATCAGCTCAAAGACAGGAGTGGAGGAAGACAAACAGGATGTACAGACACTAATTCACTAATCAAATCACTGGCTCCTGGTCTGCAGTGAAAACAGTGAGAGGAGGTAGGCTTGAGTGGATTTCCAAAGCGTTTTCTTTTCCTCTCACACAGCAGACTGCATGCTAATGATCCTTTTAACTCCATTTAAGAAGCATCACACTAAAACTTCCTCCCTCTCTGTATTTTCATAAATCAATAACATGTTTCTTTTGCATGTGTTACTTTGTTTGTGCCATTTACTTGATCCAGTTCTCAGAGTGCAGCAGAGCTCACCTTGAGAAAACAATCCCTGGCTGACTGGCAGCGGGCCACAGATCACTGCACTAACTGGGCTTTAAACAGAATCAGGTTTCTATGGCAACGAGATGTTCTTCCTGCATGTGTCAGCCGATACGAGGCTAAGAGCTGTCAGAGGAGACCGTCACTCGTGTGGGTGGAGGAAATCACAGGTTCACACTAACGCGCCAGGGAATCAGTACAGTTAGGAAACACAAATGGCTCCTGTAAAAATACTTACGACCTGTACTCAAATCAGACGATCGTATAGTTCAGGCGTAAATGCTACAAAAGCCCTTAGATTTCTCAATGGTAAAGAATACACTAAAAATATCTGGATCAAGGCTGATTAAATTCACACCAAAAAGTTATCATTTGCTCTTCTACTGACCTCTTGTGGTTGGAGTTAGTTTTTGTGACACTTGTAATATCCCTACCTCACAATCTGATTACACAATCCTTTAAAACATACACAGCAAAAAACTTGACAATTCTTCCTTAGCCCATTACTGAACGATTGCTTTTTAACTTTTGATAACAATTTTTAAATATAAACTTAGTATAACTTCTGACATATTTTTAGATGCCACATATTGTATCCTTAGATTAAGTCATGGTTTCAGGTGGATCATTGCAATATGTGCCTTCATTACAAAATGAGGTGCAACTTTACTTACACATTCCAGTATTAGCACATAATGTATGGTGACAAGGCATTTTTGAAAGTATTACCTGAAACATTTTTTTAACCTAACTGTTATGTAAGAGGATAAAACATTAAGCCCACTGTACTTAGGTTTAATAAGCTGACAAAGTGGAACATGGCAGACACTCGAGAGCATGGGAATGGTTATTACTTCTAAATCCATGGCATTATGTGGTTTAATAAGCTGAATTATTGTTCACCCAAAAGTCATCCCAGCTATTCTGCTATTTATTAATACAATTATTTTTTCACAAGAACAATCTTTAAAAATATTGTCAGTTATGGCTGCAAAAAAAAAAAAAATAAATAAATAAATAAAGTGTATCTCGCAGTGGAAAAGACTGTACTGTAGTGCCTGGAATCAAACAGAAGACCTTCTGTAAATGCTGTATTCATTGAGCCACAAAGTCCTAATATCTCACAATGGTACAGAATATGTTTGGTTACACTCCTCTTCTTCACAGCCTCAAACAACATACATGGACAGTACAGAACTGTATTGCTTCTGTGGTTTAGTAGCCTCCCTATGATTAATTACTGTGTTGTCAACAAAGCCTGAATTCTAATTGTCTGCCTAGCTCAGGGCCCCTGCGTCTGTGTTTTGTGTGCCCCTGCTGCATGAGCCTGATCCAAGCATTTCCCCTGCACCAGAGGCCAGCCAGTGTAATCAGCAGTCAGTAAACACAGTCCGGAGCAAAGCCTTCTCATTAGAGGCGGAGACGGTGCCGCTGTGAACACAGTGACCTTCAAGCGCCACTCACCACTTCATATTGTAACTTTGTCATATCGAATCTTATGCTCCTGACCTCAGCTTGACCCCCATATTTGGATACAAAAGCAGACCCAGCCCAATAATGTTTACTTACAAAGCTGAAGTACTTTTCCTTTTCACTCCACACTTACATTTTAATCACAACTTATACGTTCTTATGTTGACTCAGTGCATACCACAACAGGGCCAGGCCAGTGGATTCTGTCATTTTTCTGAACCCAATACAAAGTGGCCATGATGGTGGCGCTCACACAACCTCTTTAGGTCAAGGACAGAAACCAAACACCCCTCCTATGTCTTCACATCAGGGATATATAGTTGAGCTGAACACACAGAGCTGGTTGTACCATGGTTCTTGTGTTGTGTTCTTTTGCTGCTCTAATGCTAGTGTTGGTAAAATAGTATTTGTAACAATGTTTGGTCATCTCTCCAAATAGGCTTCATGTTTTGTAGCATAACTTGTACAAAGGGTGATATACTACATGCCTACAACTGATTTTGCATAAAGCTTGAGAAATTCTTGCAAAACTAATGAATATTATTTGATTTGCAAAGTCTTTTGAGGTGTGTTTTGTAGTACATCACTGAACAAAACATCATTAAACTAGCTCAGTCCAAGGGATAAATAATCATAAAAACTGCATGCATTTTGATGACAAAAGCTGTGATATTTCCCATTCTATATGACAAAAGAGCAAACTGAAACCAATATATAGGACAAAAATGACTTGTTGTCAGTATGGTTGTACAAACAGACTTCTAAATGATAGCACACTGATCCACCGGCAGTTCCATTTTCCAAACTCACTAAGCAGGATTTTCAGTCTTTTGACATTTGACAGATAAACACTGAGTGTATGTACTATATATTGACAAACTATTGTGGTCGGTCAAGGTTCTGTAACTTATGTAACTTGCCCCACGTAAGAAGTGATCTCTGGCATGTGTCTTTAGTTACGGCAATAAATATAAAAGCAAAAGATCAAGCCAGTTGCTAATGTTCTCCAGCCAGTCAGGCACTGCTTACCACTCACTAGTTACTATTTAGTTAGGGTAACAACTGCACAGAGACTTTCAGGCAACAGACATCAGACAGAAAATCAGAAAAAGAATTGCAAAAAGCTTCACCCGACTTTAGGCAAAGTTATGATGGGTCAGAATGAATGGGTTTTGGTGGAAACAGGTTTGAATAGAAACATCCCCACTTCACTAAGAAAGCAAATAGGTCTGGTTTACCAGGCTACGTGCTGCTTCTTGTTTATTAACCAGTGCATTCATTGCCACATTTTAGCTTCAACCATGTTTCTTCTCCTCCACCATGTTTGTAGTTTTTATAACAAAACAGCATAAAATATTCACCAACATTTGCTGTATCTGCAACGTCTGCAACCAAGCAATCTACAGTTAGTTTCCATAACAGGGATCTCTTCACCCCTGATCGGTCAGAGATAATGACTAAAAATCTATTTTAAGCAATGCCCTCAAGTGCACTTTGTTTACCAATATTTTACATAGCAGACTTTACAAAGGCAAGTCAGTTAAACTATCAGTAGTGGGAAAACTGAAATTTAATTTAGAAGAACAATGATACAGTGAAGAGCTCCAAAGCTACAGATTATGAAACCATAGAGCCGGTGACGTACTACAGCAACAAAGGCCAGAAAGTACGATCCAACTCCTCTCACACTGCCAGACTCTCCACATTCTCACACTCTTCTTATCAAAGCCCATCTCTGCCCTGTTCACAGCAGAAAAAAGCAAACACTCTCCTATGGCCCACAGCTGTTCAAATATTGTGACATGTGATCTGCGGCTGGCACAAAGAGCATCTGTAAAGAGACACAGAGACACCATCCCATTGCACAACATTAGTTTATGCACTTCTAACTAGTGCAACTGCTAGGAGAGCTGCAGTAAGTGACCCCCACCCACAATCATGTAAAGCAAAGAGTGCAAGCATAAAATCAGAGGAAATGTATTATCTCAATGAAGCACGCGTTGAGTAAACTTGACATTGAGGCACTGTTTTAAACAGGAATCTTATCAAAGGCAGAAACTGTAATGGCATTCCTTATCTTCATGAAAGAGCACAAGTTTTTGTTCTGCCGTTTGCCCGGCTTTGTCACTGTATGACAAGATTTATTCAAGTCTCAGCCTTTATATTCAAACAATGGGATCAAAGAGACAGAGATGTAAGCCCGAATTAACTTCTACAACTAATACTATACTGAGATTTGAAAGCAAGGCTAAAGGATGTTTAATGTCCACAGTGGTGCTTTGTAGAGAAATTTTATAAATACTGCATGTCAAGAAAAATAAAATGTAAAATTGGATTGAATGAAACTGAATGATTTGTTAATATTGTAGTATAATAATCAATGATGTGTCAAACCTGTCACAGTTAATAAAAACGTATTCATGCATTTGTACAGTGACAAGCCTGTCCTAATAATTAATGGGAGTCATTAAGACTCCCATTAAAAAATGAAATGAATAAATGAATAATGGTTATATTTTATATTTTTTTCAATTTCCTTGCTGTGAGGCAGAAGTGCTAACAACTCTGCTTGTTTTGTTTTAGTTACTCTGTGATGTTTTTGTAAAATGTACTTGATATACACACCGTGCTTTGTAGGTCATGTACATTATCCATTACTTTGGGTTCAAATGAGTGCACAGACTGAATTACATAAAAGTGAGTAAACTTTGCTCCGTCTTGTATAAATTAGGTCAACAAAAACACAGATGTAAAACTTCTCTTGAGGCCCTCAAAGGAAAATGATAATTCTATTCTCCCATATGCTCTATGAACAAGAATAACACAGTCTAAAGAAAGATGTGCTGATAACATATTTCCCTATAGGAGCAATACAATTATATTAGTGTTGCCTTGCTCCAAACACGATGACAGTCAAATGAATCGAATCACAAAATGAAAAGCAGATTGGTAAAGAATGTGGTCTTTCAGTAAAGTTAAAAGACGTCAGAGTGCAGTTATTCCAATAATCCCATGTTAAATCATGACCTCACTGGAAAGGCCTTGGAGCTGTATGTCAGGTCCAGTTCTCTCCTTGGCCTCAGGAGCTGCTCCAGACCTGGCGCGACATCAGACAAACACTGAGGTATGAAGCACTGATGTGAGAGTGTGAGGCATGTTTGGATTGTGGAAGTGTGTCTGGAGCTGTAAATAATGCACATGATTCAATCAAAGCTTAAAACTGGTGTGTATCTGATAATCTCATTATACTTGTAATATTAATATGCTATATACAGTAAGTAGAAGTAGCAGTGGAATTTCTTGTGTGGTTACAGCATATAGAGCATATTTCTGTGTAAAAACTACATTTAGTTAGTCAAATCCAGCCACAGAGGGTCACAAACTATTGAACCTTTTGTGCCAGTCCCAAGCTTGGACAAATCGAAAGGGTTACATCAGGAAGGGCATTCAGGGCACGCCTGTTTTACCCCTAACCTTGTCTCAACTGTGGTTTCTCCTTTAGTTCAAACAAGCTTAATTTTTCACCACATACAAAGTCAAATATACAAAAACAAGTCTAGAAACCCAGCACACATAAGGCCTTAATTCTCAAGCTCATAAAAATGTCCTCAAATGTGTAATGAATCAATTGACTCAATTGACACTACAAAGTGTGTGTGCACGCAAAGACATTGGACTGTATTATTGAGGTTAATTACGCTCTTACTCAGCCAAAAGTGATTCAGTCACACACATGCACATTTGGCTTGGGGCTCATGTTCTGACATCACCTGAGATTTGTGACCTCATGTCTTTGTTTTCTCCAACCCACTGCCTTTCATTTCAACGAAGCACACAGTGTATCATTAGACAAGGAGCAGATGCATTAAGCACTATTATCACCTCTTAAAAATAACCCACCTGGCCAGGAAATGCATGAAGTTCAATCACACCGTCTCGAGTTTTTGTGGGAAAATGTCTGTACACTAATTAAACAGGGATTAATACATACAGCTGACTTCATGCCCAAAGCATAATGATAGTGGTTTAGACTTGTGTACAACTGGATGTCACCCAAAAGAATAACACCTATGTCAACTAAAGGACACGTCTCACTATATTTTCATCCAGAAGGGTGTGGAGCAGAAAATAAAATCCTATATTTGACCTTACTTTGGGGTTTCCAAAGTAACCATGCACTCACAGACAGTAGTTCTGTCAGCAGCTTGTCCACATGTGGTTCTTTACACTAGACCTGTGGGCACTACAGTGTATATCAATGTCTATGGGCTGAGCTTTCATGACAGGTAAAAGTAAGCTGTTCGGAGACAAGATAAATCATGACAGATGTGGAACAGACAAAGCAAGAAAAGACTGCACTTTTGTTGCCTGAAATGAACTACTGGACAAGAAAATGTAACCACACCCAGTGTACCACTCTTAGTAGGACAAATTTGGACTAAAAAGACTGCATGTCCATGTAGCTGAATCGCTTAAAGGAAGTTATTCTACAGCAATGGATTATGAAAATGGAACAAAAATTATTCCCAAAGCACAATTCCTCTAGTTCCTCTGCTGATGTCTGTCCCCAGTGTTGAACCTGCATGAGTGCCCAGCTGGAATCCACACCCTATCACACACACGGCTTTCTTTAATCCACTATTCAACCACGACTCCTCTTTTATACAGGCTAATGTGTCCACAAAAGCCCTGTCCCAGCCAGCAGCATCTACCATTGTGTCATTCTGTTACTAAGATACAAGGGTTTGGGCGGTTTTCATAAACATGTTCTAGCGCCGGTCTAAGACAAGAACACAAAAGTCATCCAGGGCTAAAATAAGTTTGGTTTATTCACGAAAAAAGGTGAAGGTAGACTGAAATGACTGTAAATGTATGTAAAATTATTTTAAGCTCTCCCTGAGTACTAGTTTGACTGTGACTGACGTAGCATGTGTTGAAAGCTGATGCCTGTGGGACTGACCAGAAGAACCAGTGAGACAGCTGCTCTAAGTCCAGTTTGGCTTCTGTCTCTTCTTCTGTGTATGTGGAGATGGACGGTATAATAACTCAGATCTATGACTGTGAGCTTCTATTTATGAACATATGACTCAGCATCTGACCCTACACACCCCACAGAGCTGTCCTGCCATTATCAGTTTTTTGCCTTAGTGCCTAAGTTTCCAAGTACCAACTTTAAAAGGACCAAATCTGAAATAACCCAGGTTTAAACCAAGGTATAGAACAGGAATAAACTAGAATTACTATATAAGGAACAAGGCCTAAACCAGGACTAAATCAGGCCAAATACAGACTAAACCAGGACTGATTCAGGACTAAACAAGTTCTATATCAGGCCTAAACCTGTGGCTAATCCAAAATAAAAACAGGTCTAAACCAGAAGGTAGAAATTAATTTGATCTTGCACCAACACCCTACAGATGCCATATTCAGTTTTTTGCCTTAGTGCCCTATAAGCCTCCCAGCATGAGCTTTCAGAATGATTTTTGTCAATCATATTTACTTTTAAATATATAAATGCAGTACAGCTAAGGTCCACAACTTACCCTACATATGCCTTTTGTAAAATGAACTCTGCTTTATGTATTGAAGCTTCATGATCTGTTTACTTTAGCTTTGAACCATTTATTACCACAGTCACAAACTTACTAGCATAGCACAAGTAGTCTATGCTGTCAATTTAAAAACAGAATCTACTCTGAAACATTTTGACCATGTAGAACTGGACTAGCAGCTGGTATATATCTCTGGCTAACACTGTTTTGTGGTGGCTGCATTCTTCAGTTGACTTAACCACAACTTCCAAACTGTTGACTTTTTAAGGTAAAATTCAGACAGCAGAGAATAACTGTAACATCTGACAAAGAAGCAGCTCAGCCATCAAAACAAGGAGGAAAATAAACACAAATGAAGTCACATGGAAATGTGTGGAAACTGGACTGTGTTCAGATGAGGACACAAAGGTCTGTTTAAAAGAAGTTTGGCTCAGTAGATTTACAGTGTGTGTGTGTTAAATGATGAGGCAGACCGGACAGAATACGCCCCTGCAGAGTCCATCTGCTGACCCAAACAAGGCCATTAGAGAAAAATAGCTTAACAGGATTATCTGCTCCATATTGTCTGTAGTTAAATTGATTCAAAAACATGGATTTCTCCTTTGTCTTCATCAGTGGAAATAAATAGTTTTACTCAAGCAATTTACCTTCTGAGTACATTTTGTAAGAGATACGTTTACATGTGTAAATATTAGAGGAAAATATTTTACTTTTTGTATATTATATAAATGACTAGACTAACATTTTGACGATAGTAAAATGTGGGAACTAAGAGTTGTAGAAAGACTTATAGTAATGTTAGTAGTAGTAGTAGTAGCAGCACTAATTCTAAGAGTAATATTAAGTAGGAGTAGCCTACAGCAGTAGCAGTAGAAGTTATTGTAGCTGTAGCAGAAGTAGCAGTAGTAGTAGAAGTGTTGTTAGCTGTGTAGTATCTATGATGTTTGCCATGTATATACCTTTAATTTAAACTGACTCAGACCAGTCGTGAGTGTACCTCTCTGCTGTGTACTCTGCTGCAGCTGCTGACTGTCCTGAACTCGTCCACAGGCTGGAGTTTGCAGCAGTGCAGTGAGATCTGTGTCTGCCAGGAGGGATTAGCACTGCCAGAGGATCAGCATACTGGCATACTTTGTAGCACTAAAAACAAAATACCAGTGGCACTGAAGTACAAACAGTGTACCCTTTGCATGCTCACTTTATTAAGGATGAGGGTTTTGAATCCCAGTTACCAAAAAAGGAATAAACTGATTGCTTAAAATTGCAAGTGGGAGTTCTTTAAAGATTCTTTCCACAGTTTTGCATTCATCTGCATTCATCCACATTCATCCACCAACCTGTTACACACACACAATACAGTACACTGAGGATCATAATACATCTTCTCCACTGCATCTGATGATTTTAAACAGAAACATAAATCAATTTGTTATGGTTTTGACACACCCATAAAAGCATAGCATTGCAGCAGACCACTGAATTTTGTTCCCCTAAGCCAACCCTCTCTTAAAGTTATTGTACTTCAAGTTGTTGTACTAGCTTCGCGCATTCAATAAGCTCTGTTTGAGAAAGTAACCTAGCTTAAATCTAAATGTACAGTGCAGGTGATTATTGTTACAAATTAAGAAGAATAGTAAAGTTATTGTACCACTGTCTTTTTCCATTTTATAGCCTAGTGTCTAATCCTTGTAATGACATTTGTCAGTCTCGCCGTGCCACTCGTGAACCACAACAAACATGTTGAATGTGTCAACCTCAGTGGCCTGTGGAGCACAACAGTTTGGTTGTAGAACAAGAGGCAGAGCAGCTGACGCCCAGGATCAGTGAGTGAAGTCAGCGCAGGGGGCAGCTGCCGGGCGATCGGTCACCTCAGCTGAAAGACGGCCATTCACCTCCCTCTCCAGCATCACATGAACGCTGCCTCCCACTCTGTACAACAATATTACCCTGTGTCCTCTGTTACAGTAGAAGGCAGAGGGACGGACAGTGATAACCCGCAGTGTGACCTTCACTGACAGTCGCCAAGAGAGTCTTCAGCACACGGGGCATCTGCAAAGTACTCTAAACTCCTTTCTTCTCTTGCACACTCATCACCCAACACTAACCCAGACAGGAAAATAACAGGACTTTTAGGTAGTGAGTCACAGCCAAAAAATGAGACAGACAGATAAGCCAATGGACAGTGCAAAAAACATTATACAGTAAGTCTAATGGCACCAATAAAAACAAATCAATGGGTTGATAGGGTTGATCAAGACATTGGCCCTATATCACAATGGTAAACATACAGTATAGTGCCCAAACAAAACCAGTGGTCTCATAGTTCAGTAGTGAATGCTCATCCTTTGAGCCACAAAGCTCCAAACAAAGCATCTATTTCCTTTATGGACACTATGTGGTTGGATCTAGTGGGCTGTCCTCTATCTTGAAATGGTACAGAATAAAAAAAAAAAATCCTGGATGTAATAATTTATTTCTTGGCCCATTACCAGCCTTTTCTGAAAACTGTATCAAAATCTGACTCTATCAAAGCGACCAGCATCAGGACCTGTCTGGTGCTAGCCGAAGGTGTGTTACTCTCTTCAATTATCTATTCAATTTTGCTGAAGAGAAGCATGGAACACATCCTCCCACCTCTCGCGCAATGTTAGGCAGAGAAATGAGAAAATGACCCAATTACAGAGATAACCGACCCTGAGAGGAAAGACGATAATAGAATATGGGAAAGAAGGAGGGGAGGAGGGCCACATATAGGGAAACACTGCAGTGACATAACAACTGCTGTGTGCAATAGACTGCAAATGGAGTGTGGTGTGTTCAGGTAAACTGGGTAAAAGCCATACATTATTCTTCACTGACAGCAGCTGGCCCATAACTCTTTACTGCAGTATGTTGAAAATATATCCCTTCTAGTGCCACTGCAGTCTCGCTGTGTGCCAAGAAGTACAGCCACCTCACAAGATGATACAGTATGTAGCAAGATATGTCTATATGAGTGTTGTATAATCAAATCAAGCTGGTAAACAGAAAAAGGTGAGGAAGACCACAACCTCCCACAGCAACACCACTGTAACAGTGTTAATTACTGCCACGGATGCCACAAAAAATCCTTTTAGCCACATATCATGAGCCAACCACAGGAATGTCTGCTCCTGACAGCCGGCTGACGTAGAGGGTAGAGCATGCTATGGTGATGACCTACCCAAGTAAAGATTGTAGCAGCAGCTGAAAACCAAATACTACCATACAAATACATGACATACAATGAAAGCTCTCAGATTCAGAAAAAGAAAAATGCATGCTTACTTATAAGGTTCAATCCTGGCAGTAAAATATCCTTTGTCCCCTTGCATGCGTTCACTATCTCTCCTCATTCACCGGCAAACAGTGTCAAGACAGTCCTAGATCTGCAGTGCTGGAGCTCAGTCAGTATGCTAATGCCGCCCCTACCCTCTCACTCTCTTGCTAGTTTCCTCCAAGGTCAGTCACCAGAGTGGGCTACTCAACTCCTCCCACTCCAGACAATTGCTACACTCCTCTTTAAAAACACCTACCCTCGTGTGCTCGGCAGTACATAGGCTGGCTGGAATCCTGGGGCAGTAATCACCGCCGTGATCCAGATTAACTGCCCGGGTTGCACTCTTGGTCTTGTTGTGGTCCTCCTAGGGCTACCTGAGTCCTGAAGCTGGATAACACACACACAGACGGGATTATTGGAGAAGGGGAGGTGGGGTTCAGACCGCACAAGGAGGCACAGACGGGATGGCAAAGTTAAACCCTGTAGGAGAGATCAGAAGAGACCATGAACAACAATACAGCCATGGAATCAATACTACTTGTTGACACTAGTCCAACATAGTTCATATTTTCCACAAGTTTTCACCTGTCAGAGTATGTTTTCATTTACAGACATGCCACACATGAGTGACTGCTTCCTTGATCCCGGGTAAATGTCTTTAATGAGCTGTCTGATGCTTGTTGTGCAGCTCTCAGTTGACCCCCTGTGAAGGGAATTGAGGAGATTTGCTGCACATTTAGCTGCATCACCCACTGGCTTTGGATCCTGTGATTGGATTAAAGGGGGCAGTGTCTGATGGGATGAGGTACTACTGAGCACATGGACAGAAAGTGCTGCTTTGAAGATGTAGTCCCTTATTGTAAAAAAGCCTGCCATTAGGTAACAGTAACATCAGCATGCCCCTAGGTTTGAAAAAGAAGGCTGGAGCAAGGCATCGAAATAAAATAAATAAATAAATAAAAAAAAACTATTATCAGCGCATGTGTGGGGGACATATATAAGGTATCTATTTACATTTTTTTTGTCATCTAACTTTTTAAATGTTTTATTATATTTTTTTTTCATTTACACAACCTGAAAACTATTCTTTTTTCATATAAGCACATTTATGTACATATATTTGTATTTCTATTTTTACAACAGTAACTTACAGTACTTTGTATGATCAATGCTACAGATCTTATATGGATTAGACAGGAGAAATTGTACTGATACTATACATTTAGTGTGTGTGTCACTGCTCCTCAAGTAAAAGCACTGTTACATAAAAATGTACTCAATGAAGTGAGTACTTGAGTAAACGTATTGAGTGTAAAGTTAAGCAGAAAGTACTACAACCACTACTAGTGCTATTAACATTACAACTACTTTTACAACAACTACTGCATTTACTACCATGACTACTACTACTACCATGGCCGTATACACCACAGAGCTCACAGAGGTCCTGACCTCGATATGTTTCTATTGCTAGACTAAACCAGATCTAAACCAGGGAAAAAAACAGGACTAAACAAGGTCTAAACCAGGATTAAACCAGAAAAAAAAACTCTACACCAGGACTTATTTAGGGAAACAACAGCACTAAACCAAGACTAAACCTGGGTTAAACCACGACTAAACCGGCTCTAAATCAGGACTAAACCATTTCTAAACCAGGTCTAAATTAGGACTAAACCAGGTCTAAATCAAGACTAAACCAGATCTAAACAAGGATTAAACTAGGACTAAACCAGGTCTAAACAATGTCCAAACAAGAACTAAACTGGCCCTAAACACGATGGACCTCAGTATTTCTAAAATCCTGTGTACAGCCCTGACTACTACCTAATTTTCAATGCATATAGGCCTATTTGTAAATAAGCAAAGATGTTGTAAATCCATAACTTTAGCTTCCCCTAAGTTACCAAATCAAAGACATTATACTTTGATGCCATCACGCTTAAGAAATCCGTTGTGTTTCGGAACATGTGTGCACAGACCACATGATTCATTCGTGCTTCGCTGTGGCTAGATATTTCTCACCCACACCCTTCTCCCATCATCATTGCAAAACACCAGTTATTATCAATTCAAATTAATGAGTGCATACTGTAAAGCAACGTCCTTTGAGGAAACCCTTTGGAATAATTGGCGTCATCATAAGTACTGTGGTTGCTGTGTGTCAGCGGGCTCCAAACAAACTCAACGCTTTGTTTGTAGCATGCTGCCACCCTCTGGTTGTAAGTGGTAAGTACAACAACATCAGGGGTGCATTAAATGGGTTTGGTTTTAGCTGTTACATTAATTCTGAACATTATAGCAGTCTTTAAATGCACAATAAAATGTGAAGATAGTCATTGATATAGTTTATTTAGGCTTGGGAACAAAATGCTTAAAAAAAACACAATTTAATAATTAAACATGCAAAAAAAAAAAAAAAAAAAAAAAAAAAAGGGTCGGACCAGCCAACAAATCACATCATACAAGACATAAAATTGAAAATGGAATAACGCCAGAGTATTGAAATTGAAACTGATTGAAAAATACAACGTAAAAACAAGAACAAGTGGCTGGTGTGTTGTTACAGTATGTGACCAGTAGATGGAGGCATACAGTGTGAGATCAGTAACAATGAACACAAGACTAACAGCATGACGTATCCCTGAAACTTTAGACACCACCTTCCCCTTGGTTTCATTTCGTCCCTTGTCATCCGTATCCCAACACCTGGGTAAAACATGGTGTTGTTATGGTTACCTGCAATATTCATAATACTACAGTGACAAGTGTGCCAGGATACCCTATGGTGATGTACTCAGTATTTGCAGAAAATATAGTAACCTGTCACTCATTACGAGAGATGCCTTAAAATTCATAAGCATCTTACTAAATGTTTAAATACTTTGTGAAATATCAAGTCATGTCAGGGAAGGCCATGTAAAAGGAAACACATTCATAGACATTAACATGTGACAAGGTATAAAAGAGGCAAAAGGAAAAAAATAAATAAAATAAAAAAATTAGAGTTGAATGAAAGGATGTTTAACTTTCCATTCTGTTCAAGCAAAAAGGTAAAGGAAATATTTCAATACTGCATTGCTGATGAGAATTGGTATGGATTTAATTATTTTTAGACCAGATAAAAAAAAAACAGAGTACTGGTGTCTATCAGTGAAAATCAATTATTCTCCATCATTAACAGCCTACTGTAAATACAAGTACCAATCTATCTTCTAGGAATCTCTCTTTAAAGACCTGAGCTGTCCCAAGTAGTCTGCATACAGTGCATTACAACCATTACAACCAAATACTGAATACATAAAGTACTTTGGAGTTGTCAAGTACAAGTTGTATTTTTTGTAGCCTCTTTGCTTCCCTGCCCATTTGAAGATGCATTTCAAGGCCATTTCTCAGCTTTGTGAAGCCAACCAAGCAAAAAAAAACACAATGAACAAAATGTCCACAAATGTGAATTTAAAAAGGCAATCTGACTCTGCTCATAAAAGAAAATGTTAGGTAGTGACATTGATCTCCAGTTGCTTTTTTGACTATACTGGCTCCTCACTGGCTGTGACTCGTACACTTCAAATGTATCACAGTGTCAAGGCATAGCGAGGCTCATCATGGCAGAAAACATGACGAACAGACATAGCACCAAATGGTGATCAAATGAAGCGCCTGCATCAGAAAAAAAACAAATACTTGAATGTTTTGAATAATACAAAAAGGTGAGGGGAAGTGAAGGCAGTACCAAAATGACACCATCACATAAGAGTTCTGTTTTATTTAGACTTGCCAGAGAAGGCATCTTTCCATGATCCACACAGAAGTGCAGCCATCTCATCATCATGACATTTTTATGGTCCAGCATTATTGTATTCTTCTACATTTTACTCCATCCTCTAAACATTCTGCAGCTGGTCACATGTAATACTTTAGACTTCTGGATACTGTTTCTCAGTTTAAAATGTATACAGTTGTCCATTTGAGTTCTGCTGTACACTCTTTGGGACTTCCATGGGAAGCAGTTTCTTTGGGAGCCAGTGGTGTGACTGGTGGTGCTGGTCTTAGCTGTGGTAGCTGGACACAGCCGCCTGTTTTTGGGAGAGACGTAACAGCTCCTCTCTGATAGCCTTTATCAGTGAGGCAGAGGAGTGTGTTGGGGGAGGTGTATCCAGGGGAGGAGGCGCTGATAGGTAGCCCACCCCAGATGTGTCTAAATGGTGGGGCAGTGCTGAGGGCTCTCTGATACCCCCTCTGGCCATCTGCAAGACAGAGTAGTCATAATAGTCCAGGTACTGAGGAAAGAAAGGAAAGGGAAACAAGGAGGAGAAGGAAAGGTCAGACAGTGTAAAAGACTAGAAATGTTGTTAGAATGAAAGAGTATTATGTGCAGGAGTTCACTTACTGCATCTTTGTCAAGTTCTGCCCTGGAAAAATGATCATGATAGGGATTCCAGCCAATTCCACCATTCTGGCCTGGAGCAGCTCTCCCTCCTGCGGGGTACCCATTCATCCGACTAGACAAGCCCACCTGTGTGAGATGTTGGAGCTGGGCACCTGCACACATCCCATCAGAGCACACTCAAGTTCAGCTGCCTCTCTAAGGCTTGGTCATGACTAATAGTTTTTTTTTTTATGGAGTAGTTGTATTAAATCTCTCTCTGCACCAAGCTTTTAAAATTAAGCCCATTCTGACTAAACTAAAACAAGTATCATTTTTAGAATAATTACTTATTAATTATTAATCCTGGATACCATATGAACATGACAAACAGTGAGCATAGCTATTTCAGTGTCATCTCTACTACAACTCAACACTGGGCTCTTTAAATTAAAATTAGGTTCTTTACATTTTCTACAATGCAAACAGTTTCTAGAATGCCACACTGCCCTCAATGCTACACAAAAACACAAAAATGTCAATTTACAACTTGAAATGAAAATACATTGGTCGGTTAGGGCTTTACAATGACACAACAGCGTTCTGGAAAGCACTTTATTTTGTAGCAGTGCCTAATAAGTGCATAATAATTTTTGCATTTAAAGACCTTGGACCTTTTACAAGTTAATACATTTTTCAATTTTTGCTGCAGACAATTAAATAGTAAAAGACCACATTTTTTAAAATAAAAACGCAATTTTTGTATTTCATTGTACCTGTAGTGCCCCCTACAGGTCTTGGTCTGACAGATGAAGGCACCTCCTCAGTGTAGAGGCCCCTGCTGGAGTACAGGCTGTCTGGTTGGAGCTGCTCACTGAGTCCTGCTGATTCTCCTGGTGGAAGGTAGCTCGAGCCAAGGCCCTGCCTGAAAACCACCAAACACCATTTTTTGAACTGGTGAGGTCTAGTATTTATGTGCTCTAAAAGGACTTCCTCTGTGCTCCATAACATGTTGCCTGTAGTATTCTAAAATGTGTGTCTCAGATATGTCTCAGTGCATTTATGAGCCAGACCACTACCAGGATCTGACCCATTAGGCCGATAAAATAAAAATGACTTGTCATTGATTATTTATGAAGCTCCACTCACAGCAGGCCCCAAAAGGAAAATAGTTTCAGCACTGAGGAAGTGAAACTAAGGCTGTACTTTATCAATAAAAGATTTCTTTAAGAGGACGGAGAAAATGAATGTGGTATTATAGATTTATTTATAAATAAATATATTTATATTATTCTACTAACCTTGGTGTCAAGCCTTGGACTGGGGGTGGAGACAAATCACTAAATCTCTGTGAATAAGGAGAAAAGAATACATTGAATCTATAAAACATACAAAATTAAAGTCTAAATGCTCATGTGTACTGTTCAGCTAAATGCATAATAGAATAAACGTGCATTTCTTTAGATTTTAAATTACTGCTGCTTGCTTCTTCAATCTTAACTTTAGACTGCAGCAAATATTTATAGTTTCCTGTTCAATTATTATTTACAAAAAATATATGCTAACTGAAAACCTGATTTAAGTTTAGCTTAGCAGACAAATCATCAGTTTGTAAGAAGATGGTATTAGTTGTTTTCAGATTCTAGAATGTGATGATGTCACACCCTTAGATGGGGGGCAGGAGCCAGTTTTGCCTGTTTAAGTTATATGGTATTTTCATAAGAAATATCCAAAAATAACATTACGAAATGTTGAACCTGATCATTTATATTAGTGATAAGGTCCATAATCTTGCTATGTGTACCCACCCACACCTAAAAATCTGCGGATTAATTATACAGATTTTGCCTGCCCCCATCTCAATTAAATACTATAGGCCTATAGAATGTTGTGACATCATCTGAAACCCAGCAAAAGATGGATGCTTATAATAAACAGTGCTAACATTGTATCCCAGATACAAAGTGTTCTGCAGTTCAAGCCTCCACTGTATAACCAACTGTATAAGCTGCTCTTTGTACTGCTAACAGAGCAGTTTTCTATCAGACACATGTATAGCATACAAGCAAACAGTACTACTAATTTTTGCTGCGCACTCTCCCTTTTAATGTTATAATGTGCTCTACTGACCTATTTGTATGATGTTTAGTGATTTTTATCTTGTTTTTAATGTTGCACAGCACTTTGGTTGGCTTTGGTTGTTGGAAGGTACTATAGAACTTAAGTTTGATTTATTTACTGATTGATTAAATGTATTTATGCCTATATATTTGTTTAAACCTATCCTACACTAAGTGCTGCTAATGCAGATCAAGCATATGTGGGATATATTACTGGAGAGACTTAGGAGTTGTAGAAAGCTGAAAGGGGTATAAGGTCGTAGGTTCACTGAAGCAACAGATGGAGGGATGCTTAACTGATTAGTTAGCTAAGAGGACACAATTAAACTTGAAGCCCAAGAATCATGCAGGAAATATGTTAAGAAAACACAGACAGTGAACACAAATTATTTTACAATATGTACAGTGCCTGCCATTTCTACCATGTTATAATGTTGTTCCCTCTATAAGTGTAAGTAATCCTGTAGTATTTGTGTACTGAGTTTCTAAGACCTCAGAATGCTCAGTTCCATGAACCCTCAGCCACACTGAAGCACTGACCAATCAACAAGCTCTCTACATCCAGTCTGTGCTCATTTGTATTATCCATATATCCAAAAATTGTGTACAGCTCTGTTTCCACTGATTCCTTACAGCAATTTTTCATTTTGCAATGAAATTTATCATAGAAAAAGTTTAAGGAGGTAAGATTTTTTTTCAATGTTTCTGTTCAAAAGAGTGTAACAGCTCTGTACTCTGCTGCACTCTGCTGCATCATAACTAGCTACAAACAACTAATTTTTATCTGTTTGGACTATTAAAAGTATGACTTGATCAGTCCACTGTGAACTCACACTAGAAAATGGTCCGAGTGGTTGGTATGAGGAACCCCAGTTTCTGGAACCATGTCCTGGTGGGCTTGAGCTTGAATGGTTATCGTTGACCCCTGGGAGAGTGATGCCCGCTGTACTGCCCTGAGAGGTGGGTGACACAAGGGCAAAGGCGTCATCCAAAAGGGAGTGCATCTGCTGCCGGGCCTCCTCAATGGAGGGCTGTGGGGGCATGTAGGGTGGTGGGGGAGGGGCGTGGCCTGGTGGAGAGCAAGTCGGACCAAGGAAGACATCATCAGTGGGTGAGGGACTCCTGTGAGGGGATCCTGGGCCTTGATCAGGGTCCGACTGAAAAGAAACCCAGATTATAAAAATTTTAGGGAGTGGAATATTATTTTGTTATTATAAAACAATTAATTAAATGTGGGGCACAACATGCTCAAATCAGATTGTACACCTTTGAACAAAGTTAGAAAATGATTAGCTTAGCATAACATAATCTGCCTGAGAGTAAAAACAGTGTATCTCAATACGAACCACATAGGCTACATTATTGACTCCAGGACACTTTCTATAAGCAGCATCAGTGTCATCAGTGATGAGATAGTCTTTGTCTGCTTCCATCATGCCCCCGTTCAGTGGATCCTTAATCCTCTGTTTGGGAGAGCGCCTGCCTCTGCAACTACAAACACACACAAATTACAGTCATGGCTTGTTCTCACAACAACACAGAGCACTGCATTCATCAAGCACGGACCTCTTTTTGGGTTCTATAAATATGGCAGGCATCTGTGCATCTGGGTCTAGGATTTTATCTATTTGTAGCTGTGCTTTCTGATAGATGTGGTCCTGCTCCTTAGTGTCCCCAAGCCCATTAGTCATGTCATCCATGGCAGGGAAGTCGTAGTGGCCCTTCCTCTTGGCTCGCAGACGGATTTTGTTACGATGGTGCTCAATCTCTGACTTGTGTCTTAGAGCAACCTGGATCTAGTGAAAAGTTAATAATAATAATAATAATAATAATATGTTTACAGATTCTGTTTCCTAGTTCATGATATAAAAAAATGCTGTTGCTCTATGTGATCATAACTAACCTCTCGGTTCATCTGGTCAGGGTCAGACAGTTTTCCATTGGCTGTAGGACTGTGCAGTGGTGGGACAGACATAGGCTGCATTGCGATAAGCTGAACTTTGTTTGGTCTTCTTCCTGCGTCTGTGGCACGAGACATTCTATCAACATGCTCAAAGATGGATGCAGAGGAAAGCTGTTCGGCTGTGCCATTCATAGGTGGTGGACCTGAAGGTACAAGCAGAAATTGCACATAAAATACAGTTATTACAAAGTCTAAATATGACTTTTCTTAGTTCTGGAGGATTATTCTTATTTCTTAGGGGCTAAGGATTTGGTTTGCCTAGCTGTTACTAATGTATTAAAAACAAAATGGGATTCTAATTGTAAACACTACTTTTTAAACAATGGCATTGCCTTTGTTTGGTAGGCTGATTGTCTGTGTGCTGTGATTGACAGGTGAGCGGAAAGTGATTGATGATGAGAACAGGCAGAACACAAAGCTAGTGCAGAAGCAAACAGACAACACAGACACAGCTGCTAAAGGTTAAGCTGGAGGTCCAGCACAACACAGATGTAGAGGACAAACGCTTACCAATTCTATTCTTTCCTGAAAATCACAACAGAAAGGAAAGAGAAAGCTTTATTGAGAAGTACTCCACATAAAAAGGTAAAAGTCATAGCTGCCTTTTGGCAATGAAGCTACAGACATAGTAGAATTTTTTATTTTTTTTTTAAAGAAGTAAAAGACACTCATTGAGGAGTTTAAAATCCCACAGCTGCTGCTGATCTTGTGAAGTTTGTCCTAATATAAAGTTGGGAGTGTTTTAGCCTGATGTGTGATGTATAAAAAGTCATCAAAACACCTTACATAACAGGGCAATGTCTCATATAGAATGTACCTCCAGTTGTGAACACAGCAGTGGAGGGCGCACAGTCCTAGACAGACATTTATCAATAACAAAACACAGGCCGCTCCTCTGGGGGTGAGTCAGCCTGTCTGTTAGCTGCCTGGCTGCCTCCAGCTCAGCACACAGTCTCTGAGAGTGGCAAAGCAGGCTTGAATCTATCAACAAGCTGTCACATAAAGCTTCAGCTATTTCCTTTCCTCTGACTCCCACTTTACTCTTTGGCCTTGTTTTGGCCACAAACTAACAGGTGTTTCTTTTACAACACTGCTCTTCATTTGACGGAACATTTCATTTCCCTTTTACTTCTCCATTAGCTGCTTTCTCTATTGCTTTATTACTTCAAAAGTGTGTCAAATGCTCTCAGTCATATCCTCCCATCCCCCGTCCTTTTAGCCCTGGTGTTTGTGAGTGTAGCCACTTGCCATTTAAAACATTGATGGGGAGCTTACGGGTGTGCTTGCCGTCATTGGGTGTGTTGTGGCCTCTCAAGTTGTCCTCGGCTGATTCGCGCTCACTGGAATGGTCAGTTACCACCGAGTCACCGTCTGAAGGGGAGATCCTGCCCAGAAACACACATACATCAATAATAAAAATGCAAAGGGCAGGCTTAACAGGGTGAAATCCCTTGCATAATCAAAACAGGGAGGATATCATAATAGGATTTATCCTATTTCTATTGTTAATGACTTGTTAGATTACTGATAACTTTGCCCTTTTAGCTTTCATATAAAGAAAAATATTATTTATTGAAATCTGAGGCATATGTGACCAACACTGATGAATATGTTTCCTCCCGGTAATGTGCACTTAGGCAAATGTTGACAATGACAGTCAGAAAGTTAGGCAGTGCCCCAAATATAATTTAGTAAAAGATTTAACCTATTGAAAGTAATGCAGACAATCTGTGGCAGAATGCTTCAGTGAAAAATGCAGTCTCTCTCCAGTCCATCAATAATTGATCTAAGAATCTGTCAGAAGCTTTTTGTCTGGGTGAGTGTCTGCTCCAACTATGCTCCAAATAAAAGTGGAAGAGGGGTTGGAGGAATGAAAACAAATTAAATTGTCAACCGAGACTCTTTTCTGTGCATCTACAGGTTTTTAATGAGAAAGTCTGGCCATATGCAATGTATACTGTTACTCGAGGGCAAGCACTTAGTGAAACACTAGACTAAAATGGACTTGTAATGCTAATTCATGAGTTCTTTAAATAAGTTTCTTTATCGCCGAATGCTATTGTTAAAAGCATACATACATCTTTTTTAATGTAATGCTCTTTGTATACGTACTTAGTATCTGGTTTGTTCTTATTCCTACCTCTCTCTTCTTCGACTGGTGTGGGATGCCTTGGTGGAGGAGGCTTTAGAAACAGGAGTGGGTATTTCCCCATTCTCTGATGGACTCATGCCATCTTTAATGGACATTGGGAGGGGTGCCGGTCCAGACGGCTCCTGGATAACCATGACATCATCCTTACTGTGCTGGCCAAGGTGCAGTTTGGCAAAGTCAAAGCCTTTTACACTTGGAGTTTGCAGCTAGAGAGAGAGACAATAAGTGAAAAAAGTTGAGAGCACTGCAGTGCAAGTTTTGAATTGGCTGCCACATAGAGAGACAAACACATTGGGAGAATATAATTAGGCCAGAAAAGTGAGTCAGGCATTAATGAATAAAGAGGATGAATGTGCAGAGAAAGACGGCGGAGGGAAGCGGAGAGCTGATTGCTTTTTCCTTTGAGTCAGAGGGGGATGGAAGACTCTTTGAATGTGAAGCCCTTGGGACTTTCTAACAGCCAAAAAGTAAACAGAAGATGTCAGATCTCACTATAAGTGCCTGCAATGTGCCTAACCCAGGACATACAATTCTGAAACTTGATCACAATAAAATAAAAGTGACTGTTAATTCATTTTCTCACTTTCTGATACAAAACATGTGGATTATTAACTTGGTATAAAAACTGCTAATCCTGTTATGCTTGGCCAAGAGGCTTCTTGAGAGAAAGTGAGTTATTGAGTTTGTCGAGCTGCTCTCCTCAGCATATAAACAAGGTCAGTCTTTGAAAACACTCAAAAGAAAAAGCTCATTCTAATCATAACTGGGGATGCACACAAAGATGTAGTAATATAGCTGTACATTGAGATTACTGCTTTGCTACTAAGCCAGGTCTGTGTCTAATGGGATCTGTGAGACTGGGTCACATCAAAACCACAAACGTCTTTAAATTCACAAAGAACAAAGTACTATCAGGCGAATATAAACACAAGTCTAGCCCATCTACTGAACAAATCCCATTTCTGGGCAGCAGGATTCGAAAGCTCGCTAACACAAACACAGACTAGTCTCTTAGGCTACAGCACAATATACCTCCTTCTGAGCTCTTCTTTCTTTAGACCAAACTTTAGTTTTCTCCTCTTTGTTTGACTGTACTGTTTTCTTTGGTTTTGCTAAGTTTGTTTGTAGTCTCTTCTCTTCTGTTTTACTCTTTTTCTCAGTCTCCTTGTCTTTGTCATCATCCTCATCTTCCTCTTCTTCTTCTTCATACTCTTCCTCCTCATCTTCGTAATCCTCCTCTTCCTCCTCACTGCTTATCTGCTGTGTGCACTTTGAGGGAGTTTGAGGTTTCTGAGCAAAAGCAATGCCGAAAAAACATTAACACTAATGTTTAGTGTCTACTGTTAAACATATTTAGTATTCAAACATCAACTTTCCTAATTAGTGTCCTTTTATGTTATTACTTTGTGGTTACTATTATATGCTACATAGACCAACACAGAGGCAACTACAAGTGCTGAGAAAGAAAACCTTCTCCAAGGCATTGGCCCTATCTGCAGTAGTAAAGACATTGTGTACACATATGAACTTGAGATGGGGATCTCATAGTTCAGGGGTAAATGCTCTATCAGTTGAACCTCAATGCTTCTGTATCTAACATCTGTAAAACTTATAATAAAACAAAAAAATTTGGCCCTATCTCGGAATGGTACAGGATAGTTAAACCAAACCAAAAATGAATCTTTTCTTCCTTGGCCTATTATTGAGCTTATTCATAATATCACCAAAATCTAACCAATTACTTCGTACCAGTTTTAACCAATGAAAAAACATAACTTATTTGGCAGAGGTAAAAATACATTTACAAGACAACCAAATCTAAATGAGTATGCCATCTCTCTCTCTCTCTCTCTCTCTCTCTCTCTATATATATATATATATATATATATATATATATATTTTTTTTTTAGTCATTTAAAGTTATTGTTTTCTGATGAAAGTGGGCTGTAATCTAAATGAGTTTGACACCACTAAAGGGATACAACTGTAGGAATTCCAAATAAATAAAACACTATATTTCTAAAACAAAAATCGACACTGTTAACTACTCTACCACACACTAGTACTACCAAATAGTACCCTATACCTTCCCCCCTTTAACATCCTCCTCCTCCTCTTCCTCCTCCTGCTCTTCATACTCTTCCTCCTCCGAGTCCCACTCATCTTCGTCATTAAACTCTACTTCCTTGTTATCTGAAGGCTGCACGTTGTTGAGCAGAGAGGTCCTTGATTCACTGATCGACTGGGAGAAGACGAGCGGTGTTACATGACAGATGATTGTGTTAAGAAAAGGGCTAGTGATTTTTTTCGCCCATTACGCATTACAGATGTGCTATAGCTGGGAAAATGCTAGTGTATGGTAATGAAAAACAAGGACATGATACAACCAAAAGCTGTTGTAATAGCTTTATAAGAGGAGTCAAAATCAAGACTGGAGAGGCGACACTAAAACCTCTAATCTAGTTCTTTTTTCTCACTAGGTCATTAAAGTTGAAACAAGAGCTAATGAATAGTCCAGGCCAGATTTATGAAGTCGAGTAGCACATTTATGACAAAGATGAATGCACAGTAATTAGTAATTCAACTTCAAGTCATCCCAACTTTACAACCTTGTGGAACTTTTGAGAACGGGGTATAATATGTTCGTAATATTGTTTAAATGACTCACTTCACTGTAACTATTATTTTAGTTATTTACTGAAAGATATAGAAGCCAAAAAAATCTCCAATTGTATTTGTATTTGTGTTACTTAGGTTTTTAATTTGCCCATACATTTCTGTGTAACTGCTGTCTTTTTATAAACTTAATGTTGAAACTATAAGCCAGTCTACAAAACTGGGTCTTACTTTCTGCCTCTGCTGCATGGAGGTCATTGCATCCGGCTGGAACTCCAGCTTGTCTGTGCGGCACAGTTTCCAGTAAAGGATGGAGATGATAATGATGACCACAAGGACAGGTATCCCCACTCCAATGATGATCCATACGTTGGTATTCACATTTTCAGAGGGGGAGGAGGCCACCTTCTCCACAGCTGCAATTAAAAAACACATATCTTTTTTAATATTGTATGGTGTATAATACATGTATAATACAAAACTAACTTAAGAGTCACTAAAAAGGGAATGCTTTTCTAAATCTTTTCTAACCACAGTCAACTTGAGTGCAGACCTTCTTTAGATTTAATTATCTCTCAGCCTGTCCCTGGGGAAGTTACTGCAAGTGAACAGTGCAGAGACATAGCTCCCTTGAGGGGCCCTCATTAGACTTTGATACTTTGTTTGGATTCTTAATGAGGAAGACATTCTTCTGGTATGGTCTACAAGTGAGATAATTAGCTCTAATGTTGCTTCAAACATACAAAAACATGATAAAGACAGCCAGTAGAATCTCACAGAACGTACTGAACATAATAAAATAAATTATAAAGATATATATTGCTTCTTGAATATTACTGTGTCAAATTATTTATATCACACCACTGATTAGCATTTTCTCAATACTAAAAAGTGATTTTAAAATGCAGAAAGTACTCACGTTGTGCCAAAATGCCCTGAACACGATATCCTAAAACAATGGCAGCTTTTTGAACATCCAAGCCGTTAAGTAGGCCAGCCGTTTGCACTGCAGGTATCCTCTCTCTATCGGGACCCTCCACAAAATACACTATCTCCAACGGGTAATCCTCACCAGCCAGACGATTTGTACTAACAACCTGGACAGCAAAGAGATAAAAAATACAACAACAAAAAAAAAGGGTTAACTGATGAGGCCTATATATATATATATATATATATATATATATATATATATATATATATATATATATATATATATATACACACATATATTATTCCACTAAAAAGGTTTTGTTTTACCAGCTTTACCCTGGATCGTTTGTTTGTTGGTTTGTTATTCTGTTAGCTAAATAACTTAATGGCAATTTCAGAAATCAGTAATGGGCCAAGAAATGTTTACTTTTTAGTCCAGTTCACCGTCTGGATCCAGAAACTTCTGCACCATTGTGTTGTAGGACCAAAGAGAATTTTCCCCTGGACTAGCAGATCCCTAGTTTAAGTCCTAGTCAGGGCACTACACTATATCTTTACCATTGCAACATTATACATGCTCTAGTTTTATACATTGAGACTAGCCTGGACACTGGCAGCAACAGTCAGTCAACAACCATGCGCATGCAGGTCATAACCTCTTTGATAACATCTAGAATGCTGTATGTGTGTATGTTGTATGTGTGTGTGTGTAGTCTACTACTAGATGCCCCGAGGCACACCTCAGTCTGCTGTCTGCATTACTGGAAAGTGTAGGTCACGCCTGGGCTGACACAGAAAAATGGCTGGGCAGAGTCACTGATCCAGGCCTAATCCAGTCCATGCCCGGTTTATTAGAGTGGAAAGACAGCAGTGCCAATGTGTGTTATTGGATGACCTCAATTCAACCTCTTTTATCTCTAGGCAGGCTCATAGGTGACAACGCCACATTAATTCACGAGATATATGTGGATTTGTGTGTGTAAACAAGACCAAAGGTTTACTGAGCAATACCGAGTGACTAGGCAGTCATTATATACAACAAACACTCAAAAATAAGTGCCTTTGAAATGTAAAACAATCAGAACTAGGACTCATCAATGACACTGTGCCATCAAAGCTGAAAGGGACAAGTGTCTTTAAGTGTCAAAATACAAAAGACTATTATACTTGTGGATATGAAAAACATTTTAAGAGAGACGTCAAAGGCTAAAATTAGACATCTGACAATAACACTAATTGTTAAAAAATGTTTTGTTGGTTTATAGTGAAATGATGGAGGGGACAATGAGGTCAAAGCCAGAAAGGGTGCTACTTTAACAAAGGGTACATTTATTACTAAGCAGCCCCCATGCACTCAGAGAGATCAAATATGCATGTCTCATTTCTTGTAATATTCTCTTCCCACAGTGTGTACTCTTTCTATAACAGCAACACATGGCTAATCACTCCAACTACAGGATCCAGGCAGAGGAGAAAAAATAAATAATTGATCTCTTCTTAGTAGCTCTGTGGTGCACAGAAGCCATCAAGTAACAGGGTCGAAATGAAGAAGAGGAGAAAGAACAGGGACTGATGAGGTTGTGGTTTTGGAGTGGCTCGCCCCTGGGTGAATGGGATGCGGTTGCCATGGAGACCGGGCCCTGTCCTGTCCCTTTGGAGAGGAGCAGAGCAGGTGTTGGGCCTATACAAAAGCTAGAGACTGATTAGTAAGGCAGGGAGGCTTTCAGTGGCAGTAAACATTGCAGAGTTCACATAATGACTGCTCAGTACTTGAGCAAGGTAGACTGAGAGTGCAACAGGGAATCACAAGGTTAATAGCTACTTTACTATGTTAGTGAGATTTTCTGTAAAAAGAGTTTGTAGAATAACTACTGTATGAATATGTTATAAGTTACAAACCAAAGTATTTCTCTTTAGAATGTGACACTAAATGTATCTGTAATCAAATGGCCCTGTGTGTTTCAGCAACTTTTGTGATAAAATTCTGCACAATATAACTTAAATAATTGTATGTATGCTTTAAAACAATGCTTTTGAAATTTGGAGGCAAGACCTAAAAGTGTGTTGCATTGAGGTTGAATATAGTTCAAATGATCAGGCTATTTGAAGCCTGAATATTATTTAGGAATGCATGCACCATAAAGGTTGTATTTAAATAATAATAATAAAAATAATAAAATATATTTAAAAAATCATGGATAAAATTAAGTTCACCAGGGCTCCATGTATATCTTTCAAATGATTAACTTTTATTATTTGGATGGCGATAGCATACCTGAACACTGCTGTTGCCAACAGTAGTTGCTCTCTTGACGCGTCGAACTGAACCCATTGCTTCTCCAAGTAACAAGGCAACCCGTCGCTCCATGTTGGCTTGAAAGGTCTTCTCACTCATCTTTTGGTCCAACACACCTAAAAGGACTACAAAACAAACATATTTTAAATATAAAGTATCTCTTCTGTAATATAAACAAATGCTTTACGCAAAAAAACAATATCAATATAAGACAGTGTACCTGTTTTAACCCAGGAGGAGCGGAGCAGCTGGCTGGTGTTTAACTCCGGATAATGGAAAGCTGTAGACCCAAAAAAATAGCATTTGAATATGAAGAATAAAACACAAGATTCTAGAGAGAAAGTATGTGTTTTATAACTCACGTTCAGCAATCTGCAGTACAGGAAAGCCCATGTAGTAGCTGAATTCCACCATAGTGAGCTTCAGAAGAGCGTTGCTGACCTCTGACCCCATCAGATGACCTTCAGAGCCACGCACTGTAAAAATGATTTCCACTGGCCGCCTCACAAGCTGGTCTGAAGTTATTGGAGGGGACTTTGTGATGTTGACAATCTACAACAAAAGAAGAGATCCCAAAGAGATGTTAATGAGGAGTAAATTATATAAACAAATGAGGAAAACCATTACTTTCTCTTTGTAATCCAATACAAGCTTCTTTGGACTCAAATATATTTACATTCTGATATTGGCTTTAGTATGTGAAAGCAGATTATACAACAGGGCATATTTGGGCCAGAGCTTAGTGTTGTAATTGTTCATTAAACATTTCCATGCTACAGCAACTGCTTGATGTAATTCTTAATTGGCAAAGGAAAGAAAGACTAATTTTGGCATCAGTATACTAGGATTACATAAAACTAGCCACAAAAAGGCAACTTTTCAGACAACCAAATTAACAATGTATAAACAAACTCTAAGCTTCTTTAATGCTTAGCAACTAGACTCAAAACTCAAACCCTCCAGGGGACTCTCATTCTGACATTTTTACACAGTGGACTAAAAGGGTGGGAGGCAAGTAAAGTAACTGGTATTAATTACATTGTCGTGTGTGAAAACACTGGCAACCATTTTTGTTTTTTGTGCATACAATCGTCTCAGACACAAAAAAAGAAGAGAAGTCATATTGACAGTAATCAAATAATGTGCTCTGGGCATCTTCACAAATGGAAATTGTTGTTTGCTATGATGCTAAAAATATTACCTAACCAAGTTTAATAATTTAAATCAAATGAAATCATCCACAACAGTCATTGCCTGACAAATATATTAATAATAATTTCATTTTTGCCTTGTTTCAGAAACTAATTTACCTTCATTACCTTGCTTGCAAAAAGAACATTTGCAGCATTTTTTTTTACAGTAAATACACCACTGTAGGATATACAGGATGCAGATTTTGCAGGACTAAACAGTTGTACAAAAACATGTCAAGTCCATGTCTCCATGATCGGATCCACTCACATGCACAGTGAAGTTGGTAGACTCCTTTGACCGCCGACATACTTCTGCATAGGCCTGGGTCAAGCCTTTCTCAATGCTCTCGCTGAAGTTACAGAACCGTACATCTATGTGACTGGGAACAAACTGCAGCACTGCGCAAAATGGAGAACAGGAGCAGTTAAGATGACATGTTGACAGCTTCTAGTAACAAAAAACCATGAAAGACAGTTTTAATAAAAGTGTCCTGTACCTGTGTGGACTAGATATTTATAGTCCGGTAAGTTCCAGTTGGGAGACACTGACATAAAGCGGCGCCCAGACCTCTGCAGTGTGTTGATGACAGATATGGCTGTGTACACAACTGGACCAGACACCACCCGGAATACAAACTTTGGAGGTGCTTCAACAACCTTTAAAAATGAAAGATATTTTTGAAGTAAAAATATTGTTTGTATTAGGCTGAATGGTGGCCTTTATGTGACCGTCTCCTTAGTTTGTTTGTTACAGAAGCACAGATAAGAAACAGAGGAAGTGGCTATGGCTTCAGGGTTCATCTCCATGGCTCTGAAGTATATATAGACACAAGAACATCAAGGACTGTTTACGTAATTAGAAAGATAAAAGCAAGACCAAACACATAATAGGTGTAGGCCTTTATTTGAGCCATCAGCTAGAATAAAATAAAAATGTTCTTCTTGAGAATATAAAGGCAGTGAAAAACTGGTCAAAGTTGTAAAAAACAATATACTGCAAAATTATGGAGAGCAAATTAAAATACTGAGGGATGTTACAGCTAGAAGTGAAGTATCAGGGATCTCTGGTATGTTTTGGAATTGGTTTTAGAGAACACCAAATCAGGATGTCTAATAGATGATTAATAACTAAGCCAATATGCCAATCTCAGACATATACAGTAGTTAAATTGAGTAAAAATATTTTGATTCATCACCAATATTTACTAAAAACTGAATAAAAATGGGAAACTTAACCATAGTATGTAGTAACTAGAAATGTAACTATTGAGAAAAAGAAGGAATTTGTACATTTCCTAGAAATGTTTTACCCTAACTCTGAGAAAAGTCAAGTAATATTTAAAACTCTGTAGATTATCAGGGGTTAGTTTTAGACAGTATTGGCATGGTGTGTGTCGATCACTGTCTGGGTCCAGAATTTTTACCCAATTCTCTTGAAGGTCTATAATTCTACTTCTGTGTATTTTAATATTTTTTTTAAATAAATGTAATTTCTGTTGATTACATGTTTGACACTGGCCAACTGATCATAATTTACCTGTAGTTCAACTGATTTGTTAAATTCAGCTTTGAGAATGTCTCTAACTTGAGATTTGGCATATCCAACGGTAGCTCCAGAAGGAAAACCTACAAGAAAAACATTTGTGAAATCCCAATGATGCAAAAATTCTATAAAATGCTGGCTGAAGTTGAATATTTCATGCACTTACTGATTTTCACTAAATATTCAGGTTTGTCTATGTCGCAGAGGTACTGTCTGGGGGCCTGGGTTGGAATCGGAGGTTTGATGGTGTGGCTGATGGAGACATCCTTGGACACTTCGGTCACTGTACTCATTTTGGGGGTGACTTGATGTGGAGTGATGCTGGCAGTTGTTGGTGCATTGGTAAACCCTGTATCTGCTTCAGTGCTCTCTGGTAACAAGGTCAGTGTGGCTGGGATGTCAACGCCATCTTCAGTGGTCCCCTGATCGCCCACCATAACTGGGGGGACTGAGGTGACATTGGCTGTGGTTGCATTTGAAATTAGAGTGGTAGTATAAAGATTCTGTGTGTTCTGTGAAGTTTCTGTTGTCGGAAAAGTGTCTGAGCTAGAATAATTTTCAGTAGAAACAGAAGACACGGATACAGTGGCAGTGAAAACGGGAGTTGGTTGTACTGTAGTTTCCACAAATGGCTCTGTCACAAACCAGTGAACGTCGGTCAGTGAGGAATAAGCAATAACAGCATCTGTAAGTGACACTGTTGCATTACCGTCCAATTCAGTTTGACTAGTTGATGTTACAATCTCACTACTCCACATTGATGATGAAACCAAATGGCTTGCGGTTTTAGAAGGTTCAAGGACATGATCAGAAATTGTGTGTGGTATCGTCTCTGTTGTCTCAAAAGGAGGCTCTGAACCCGATAAATCACTTGAGGACTCTTCTTCATTCACTTTGGTATAATTGTTGAAGCTAATCGTGGGTGTTATATCTGTTACAGCCACTACTGTTACATTGCCTCTTTGTTCAGCTCCCCTGTCTGCATTCTCCTTCTGGGTGGTGTAATACTCAAGGCTGTTCATATCAGGCAGGAGCACATCTGTAGGTTCGATGGTAAAATGATCGGACCAGTCAAAGTTTGAAGACTCAGCTATGTCAGTGTGGAAGGATATAGATGGCGTGGGTTCAATTGTAAAGTGAGCAGAAAAATGCGCTGTTGTAAGGCTTGGCGAATGAGAAATAATAAGATGCTGCAATGATGTAGGTGATACCCCCACTCTTGTCGGGAAGGATGTATCGTAGCTCTCTGTATTTTCATCCATATCGAACATTTCTGTCGGCACCTTAGTAACCAGAGAATAGTCCCCTCCATCTGATCCCGTATATGACATTGTCTCCAAATAATCTCCTGATCCCCAGTCTATGTCCATACTGTCGGTAGGAAAAAGGTCACCAGGTGGGTTTTCTGTTGGTTCAGGCATTGTTGACCGTGGGTGAGGGCTAGCAAAATTATAAGGAGGAGCTAATAGAACTGGTGTGTTGGAAAATGATGGTGCAATACTAGGGCTCAGCTGGTTTGCGTTCAGTGAGTTACTGGAAGTCACACTGTCGGGGTAAGGTATGACATGGTCTGCCTGGTAGTCACTAAAAGCCACTTTAGAAGGCTCCAGAGACTGACCAGGAAATGAGCTCATGGTTGCTAGACTCTGTGTGGATGGCTCATGTTGTGACGTTGTATTTGACCATGGCGGTTGTGATGTTAAAGAACTATGAGCTGTGTGATTTGTCACTTCCGGATTAGCAGACGATTCATGTTTTGACGTGCTTAAAGTTTGAGTAGTGTGTTCACTTGGCGAGAAGGCTGTACTGCTTTCTTCTCTGTGTTTGGTGACCGTAGTCCTTGCTTCATGGGTCGGTACAGGACCAGATGACAGTGCTGAAAAATCCTCAATGGTAGTAAAATGTGAAGATTGTAAGGCAGTTAGCGATGACCGTGTTGTTGTTGTTGTTGTTAGATTTTTTATGAAGCTTGATGTTGAATTCAAGAGAGGCTCCTCTAAAACAGAAGAAAGAAAAAGATGTTGTTAGTAGTTGTCACCAGAATTAATTGCACCTTAAATGATTAGGGTCCTATCCATCCTCTAATTACCACTTTTGTTTGCAAAACTGGAATTTGATTTGCTTTCCAACTGTTAGTGCAAATCATGCCATTTAACATCATTACAGAAATGGCTACCCATAAGATCACATTACTTGAACCACTTATCACTGGCTGTAAATGAATACAAACATACATATTGCTTTTAACGCAATCAAGTTAACACTATTTTGCCAATATCTGGTATAAATCTGTATAGTAATCTTGCTCTAAATGGCAAAATATTTTCACATTGGAAGTGTATGTAAATGTTTTGCACTATAAGATTTTTCTCATGCCTTTTGGAAAATCTTATTGACTTTATACTAAAAGCAAGGCCTTGGCACAACACACTGACCCTGTTGAACCAGTAATCTTCTACTTCAGGGGGCTCTATCCCTAAAAACCCTTATCTGTGATAAAGAATCCACTAACTAACTAAACTAATAATTTCTTCTTCTGTGTGTGGATTTTGTATCTTTATCTCTATTTCACAGTGGTACAGAATGTTTTACAAAGATACAAAGACAGTGTTACAGATACATACACACAAAAAATATAAAAATCACATCCTCCTTGGCCCGTTACTGACCCTTCCTGAAAAAGTTACATTACTAACAAACTTACAAACAAACAAATCCCAGCAAAAAACTAATTTTTTGCTGAACAGTTTTCTGCAGCCCTACTGTGTTGCATGACCACTGGGATACTTTTAGACCCCCCCCCCCCCCCAAAAAAACAAAAACAAAAAAACAAAACAATCATACAAAGCCTTCTAGGTCCCAAATCAGTATTGATCTATGAAGACATAGCTAAAACGCATTGACAGAGCTCAAGGACATTAACAGCATATAGGATTACCATGAAACCACTCACTCCTGAATTAGACAGCGACAGAGCAGGGGTTAGAGAGTTAAAAATAGACCTGACAACAACATACACAGATATAATCAATGTTGAAACAGAAACTATCAATGCTATTGAGCCTGTAGCATGTTCATAGCAACATGTCTTCTTGTGAGATACACTGCTGTTGGTGACTGCTTAGAAAAATCATTAGACCAGTCCTCCGCTACTGAGCCTAATTTACTAAAGTGGCAATAAGAATGAACCTATTGATCTTAAGCAAAATGCCAATAGGGGACGGAGCAAAGGCAGTGTGCACTAAATAAATAAAGAACACATAGAAGGCTAGTCTATAGTATTATTAAAAGAATCATGTAGATCCTTTAATAAGAATATACCCCTTTCATTTCATGACAAGTGATTGATGTAGCAATTTTCAGCTCATCGAGAAGAGCTTTAAAATCCTGACATCAGAGCAACCAAAATGTAAAACTGGTAAATGCTCCCTATGCAATGCATCTCTAAGCTAACTGAAGAGGCAAAAGGCATTTCTCTCAGTATTACATCATTGTGTAACAAGCTTGACTGAATCTAAATTTAGAGAAAGACTGATTTCTCTAAATTTACATTTAGAGAAATTATGAGAGTCATGATTACATGAGAGTCATGTTTCAGTACCATTAAGTATAACAAAAAAAATCAAATTTGAGACGCTTGCTTCTCTTTAAACAGAATGTGATGGTCAATGACAATGGCTGCATGACAATATTTAAAGGGCGCAAACTTATGAACCCTTCATACTATTATATTAGCTTAAGATGAAAGCCATTAGTTAGTATTGATTTTGTAAATGCTCCATCCATTGAGTCCTGTAACTTGTGGCATCTGCAAAATTCCTGGATCCAGACAGATCCAATACCACACCAAAAACCTCCGTAGTCTATTACTGACCTTTCTTAAACGTAATACATTTCTTCAAAATCCAACCAATACTTTTTGAGTTATCTTGCTAACAAGCCAACAAACCAATGCATGCAGAAACATACCCTAAAAAAATATGATATTATTTAGTCTAGTAGCAACAGTAGTATAGTAGTACTTAAATCAGTCAAGTTCTATGTAAAGTAGTATTTTCTTCTCCACAGTAGGTTTTGAACAGAGGCTGATTCCATGAATGCCATTGCCAGCAGCGAGTGGCCAGTATCCCCTCCACTGTGAGTCAGCAGCTGCTGGTATGGCTGCCTCTTTTCATAATGCGCAGAAGCTTTGTCAGATCACACACACACATCGAAAAGAGCCACAGAATCAGCTGAGGGAGAAGACTATTTTTAACACTGGGAGCACACAACAGATCATTTCTAAAAGGCTGAGACAAAAAATACATCTTTCTGGAGTGCCGTCTTCAATTTGCTGCATGGTTTCCAATGAGCCAAAGCGCCTCTGGCTCGGCCCAAGAGAAATCTGCAGACTTAATTACAACCTACTCTGGTACCTTAATTGAGTCAACATGCTATTATAACAAAGCCTGTTGGAAAGAACTTAGGAAAAAGGGCCAAGATTTTTAAAAGTCTAGTCTGAGCTATACTCTTTCCCAGCCTGAACAACTGAAGTTTTTAAAGTAACACAGATGTCGTCAAAATTTAAATGGGTCCACTACTAACGCACAATCAACCCTTAAAATGCATATATGGATGAAAAACCTGTTGAAATGTCTCCTCAATTGAGACATTACTTTTCAGTCAGTACACAAAACCATGGCGGCTTCTTTGGGGCCATTTTGCAAGACAGCAGTGTTGATGTCTGACATCACACTGTGACAAATGACCCCAAAATGTCACTTTATTTTCTAAAAGGCTCTGCAGTGACTAAAATGTGTTGATCTACACATTTAGGACAATTACTCACAGATGAATGGTTGCAGACAATGCAACTAATCGAGACAAAAATTATTATGGCATATTTACTAGAAAAAAAGGTGCTCTATCCCAGTTCCTCAACAAAATAATTACAATTTCATTACACGCCAAGCCTTGGTTTGTTTGTTGCTTGGTTGGTTGATAAAACAATAAGTAATAATCAGATAATTTTTTATCAGTCTGGCAGGACAGCACAGTGAAAAGACAAGGAAGAAATGATTAGTCTTTAGTGTAGATCTGGAATACCGTGTGGATGTAGGAATTCATAAAAGGATTCTGCGCCAATAAGATATAGGACTAAAGATATAAAAACATTTCTTCAATATTCACCACAAAAGTATTTACTATTTTTAATTAAAGTGTTTTGTTTTCTTTCTATAAGTAATAATGATGACATAGTGCGACAGACAGCATGCAGACCCACAGACAGTGAGCTGAGCTAACATTACAGCAGGTAATAAGTGATAAAAGCGGGATACTTACACAGCGCTGCCACCTGTTCCTGGAAACACGAGTGTTTTACAGTCGGCTGCTCGCTCATTGTTTGTCTGCTTCATGAAACTCAGCACTAGGGACACCTTAAATATCAGGTCACACCAGCAGAATGCCAAGTGCTCAGCTCAAACACAAGTGCCACTGTGCAATTTTATACGTTTTACTGTTTTTCTCTGTTGTAGTTGATTAGCCATTTAGATCAACAAAAGAACACTAATATTTTCACAATATTAGAATTTGCTCATCTATGTTACAGAGCCTATCCCAGCTGCTTTGGAGGTCACTTTGTACAATCACCAGGTAATTGCAAGGCCATCACTTACAGACAATTTTTCATTCTCACTTTCATTTTCTATTGACAATTTTATGTCAATAATTAAGTAAGAATGCACAGTAACAGAGGGAAAACTAACTACTTGCAGTGGCATTCTTTATAGTAATATTTGAATGGCTGTATTGAAACTTCTAGTAAGTCAATAAGACATAATTATTTAACACTTTCACCAATGAGATTTTCACTTGCATTTGTCAGTTGGTTTCTTTATTAAGAAAACTGAAAAGGTAATCGTAATTTTTTAAAAGGCTCAATATTGAGCCAAGGAAAAAAATCATTTATTTTTGGCATTGATCCAAAATATTAAGGATTATGTACCATTACAAGATAACTCCACTGAGCCACAAAGCTGTTATGTCTCACAATGGATGAAGCATTTACTCCTGAACTAGGAGAGTCAAACAATATCTTTATCATTGTGAGATAGGGTCAATAGCATGGCAAAAGTCTTACCTATATAACTGTTGCTGGTTTATTTATTTATTTATTTATTTGTATTTTACAATCAAAACTGTTTAATAACAAACTGTTAATAGTTACAGGATCCAAGTTAATCTTCTTGTACAGTATGTGGCAGGAAAATATGGCCTGCTTTAATTTCACTAACAACAGTGAAGAATGAATGGTGTAAGATATTAATTTATTCATTACATCAAACATCCAGCGCTAATGAGATTCTATTTCTATTCACTGGGAGGAGATACGTCTTCAGCTAGGATCAGGTCTAATGAATAAATGCCCTGTATGCTGCAATACATTTGCATTTGGTCAAATTGACAAGACAGTAAAACCTGGTCATTAGGCCAGTCCAATATATGGGGCTATAAACTATTGTTATTCCATATGGTGTTCAGACAGATCCTGAGTCTGAGCAGAATATATTACTCCAAAGTCTAATTTTGGAGATACTATCTACAACATTGCAATCAGTGGAACATATATTAGTGTGACTGGCAGGAGATTATTCCTATTCTTTATGTGGTTTGCTTAGTTTGTTCTGTTTCAGTCCTCTCTGAGCCTGGATGTCTGCCAGTAATCATGTAAAAAGGATCTGCACAAGACAGGGATTATTATTGCCGCTGGCTGTTCTGATGCCTCTTTATAAAAGCCCCACAATGGGGAAGACAAATAATGGTGCTGTGTTGAACTTTAGAACATCTGAAATAGCACTAACCCATTTACAAGGGACGTATACAGTGGCAGACATTATATATTGGATCACAGTTCTGCAGTAACCTAAATCTAGCAACACTAACACAACTGAAGAAATGCATTGACAAAAGCCTGGTGCAGAAAAAAAAAAAATTAGGTTAACATTACACAACCTAGTTTCATTGCATAAACTTCATATGTTTAGAAAATGTTTGTGGAGATCCATCCAATTAAACATGCACTACAAATTTATTTCATTAATATTCATACGCATATAGTAAGCATATAGTATGCACATACTATGCGATTGTATATTACTTGACATAAAAAAAAGTGTAAAATGTGGTTGGAGTTCTTGATCTCACCAGAACTAGTCACAACAACATTGCTCTTCAAATAAAAAAGAAAAACAATAACAAGTTTCTATTTTAGTGGTTCCCCAATGCCCAGTGGAGCCCCAGCCCCTGATACTGCTCTGCTCCCCCCCTGGCGGCACCAGCACAAAAATGACACTTCAGGCTACAAAAACTTTTTTCAGCATGCCTGAACTTCTGTTTTATGTTTTTTTTTTTTTTTTTTATAACAACACATACAGCTAACATATTGTGGGAAACTTTACATTACTCCCCTCTGAACACAGATACAGAACCCTCAGAGCACAATTTAAAAACAGTGTCATACCCTCAGCCATCACAGCACAAAATCAGTAGAGAATCCAGTTGGTCTATTCATTGCTTTGTTTGCTATAGTTTTATAAATGTTTTAAATTAATGTTATGTGTTTTATGGATTTCATGTTAGTGTATGTATTGCTTTTCACACCTTCTGAGATGTGTACAGAATATGTGAAAATGAATTTCCCAAAAGGGAGAATAAACAAATGAACTAACTAACTAAAATACTATGCGCATCTCTGCAGCACTTCTGAATAAGTTGTGAACTTATTATTTCAGTGCCCTATTTATGATCAGATCTCCACAAATATGAGGTCGACTGCCATCAAACAAAAATTTTGAGAAAGCTTGGGAAATGTGGTACATGTTTATGGGCTGAAAAAAGTTCCAAACGTCCACAATTTTTCATTATTTACTGTGATTGACCAGGCTTGTTATAGCAGCAGTTTACATCACTTGCTGCACACTGCACCATTGGCAGCAGCTGTTGCCCTCCAGACATTATGCACCTTTAGCATATCACTTCTGCCACGGGCTGCCTCTGGCCACTGTTCAGACCTTTCTAATCATGTGGCCTCCCTAATTGTTGTGACCCTAAACAATCACATAAAGCGTTAATGCCAGGGACCGGCCCTGTGAATGTGAGAGCAAATGGTTGTCTGTCTGTATATGTCTTTGTGTCAGCCCTGCAACTAACTCGCAACTGTTCACCATGTACCCCGCCTAAGGCCCATAGTTACTAGGACAGGCTCCAATACCCATAACTCCTAACAGGAATAAACAGAAGAAGATGAATGAACAAACATTCTCTATAGTGGCCACATGCACTTCAGCATAATCTCAGTTCTTATGTCTCAGTTTAGCAGTTTTTGAATAGCCTTTAGATTTAGGCGTAAGCATCCAGTGACTTGTAGTTTGTAGCTGTTAGTTCACATAGCTTAAATGCTTGTGTTCTCCTCCCAGTCACTGACAACATACACACAATAAAATTCACTTGTTTGTATAAACATTGCAACCAACCATAAAGAGTTAAAAATATACTGGAACATGAGCTTTCTGGTGACAGAGATAACCTAATAAGGCTGATTGACAGACTGCACTCTGCTCACTGAAGTTTGAAACTGAATTATAAAAACCTTCCTGGTCTCATCTACTCAACCCATGACCTCACCCCAAGAAACAGAAGACAATTCAATGTAATAAACACAGTCGTATATTTTAGTTCTTGAGGGTTTGGTCATCTGAACAATTGGATTGGCTTGGCAGCAGTTTGTTATTATAAAGCAGAGTCTGTTATTGTCTATGCCAATAACTAAATTGAAAGTGATCGCTTGGGGAATTATTTATTTCAAGAGAGATGAAGAATCTGGGCTTAAAGCTGCTTTCATTTTGTCTTCTCTGTACCTATCCTGGGTGGTACATTATTGGAGTAAGGTTACTATGAGTCAAACAGTTTGAGCCAAGCATCTGTGAACGACACACACCATCACACACCCACAAGCCTATGTACATTACTGTGTATGCATAGGAACCTGAGATACCAATTACCCAACCCTCTAATGATATCATTTCCTATGTTTTCCAGACTCTTTATTACACAAAAAGTTATTTAATGGTTGTATAATTTGAAAAAAAAAAGTTGGAAAAGAAGAAAGGGTCTTTTTGGTATTAATGCTAGCTAACGCCGAGCCCACACATGGTTCTGTTTTTAGCTGAGCCCCTTGCGTGACTGGCTCTTTTCAGTTGGCAGGATCCGCGGACGCTGAGTGCAGTCCAACAATCAAGATATGGCCGTGTTGACGTTTGGTTTATCGGAGGAGCTTTTAAGATGGGAAAGATTCCATTGTTGTTATCAGTGCAGTTCAATTAGTTCAGGTCTTCAGCCAAAGTTTCAGACTGCACCCACACAGAAAGCAGTTCCAATTAAATTTATTACAAACTGTTGCTTTCCAAGTTCACTGAAAATGTAGTGATCCAGATCTTGTCCACGTTCTGAAAGGTCAAGCTGACGTTTAGTTAGACACTGCCAACAACTGAGATAAATGGATTTAGTCATAGGACTTGGCCAAAAAGTTGAGTAAAAAGTTCAGACCTGGCTGACGTCCTATTTGGACTTCATCAAATATTCATGTGGGCCTTGTCTTGTTTTCCTGCTGGAATATGTTTAAAGATAGGAGAAAGCCAGAGAAAGAAGGAAGTAGGTTTCAATTGAGACAGAGGAAGAGGAAGTGAATGAAAAGAAAGACCATGGAAAGAGGTAAAACTAGAATTAGCAACATTAACAAACCTTAGCCTATATTTTGACAACAAAGATCAACGTACTGAGTTAGCTGAAGTTACTTTGCAAAATGCAGTTGACAATTGGAAGTTATTTTCAAGAATAACTGACAGCATATCACCAAGGCACAAACTGTTCAGAAAGAAAACAGGCCAGTGAATTGTATATCCAATACCTAAACAAAGCAAGCCTGCTGGTGTGACTGGCTAGCAGTTTGCTTGAATAACCTGCTCCCAAAGGCTGTTTCGAAGCATAAAATGATAACACTGACTACTTAAATTAGTTTTTGTAAAGTTTAGAGTCAATATTAACCAGGCCACTTAATAGCAAACCAACTTATATGAGGATGGGGGAGGGGTACTCGCTTAATAGGATGTTTTGTAGCCCTTTTCAAAAACCTAACTTGTATAAAATATTCCTCTTATGTCCATCATATAGAACTTCATAGTAACTCTTAAACACATAAACCTATTTCCAGAAGAAAAAGTCCAGGTTCTAAGCACTGTTATTCTCAGAAAAGATGGAGGAGGTTGGTCCACTCACTTGTACACCTTTTGACTTTCTGCAATACTGATTTTCTTCCAAAAGACAGGAAGGCAGAGGACTGTAACAGGAGAGGCCCAGAGGACTGTGTCACTCAGCACCTCCCTCCGCTCTAACCTTCCTACCACAGGCCACTCTCTGGGCCTGGAGGACAAACACTGCCCGCCGGATGGAGGCTGATTCCTGTAACGCTCACAAACATTGCATGGTTACTGGTTTTGAGGACAAGGAAAGGTCCAAAACAAAATAAATGAGCCTGGAGTTGCTCAAGAGAGGCCAGGCCCAGCAGCACCATCTGCTCCGATAAATAATCAGCTGCACTTTCTCAGAGCACATAGAGGCTCACTATATCATGGCGTTAGTGTTTATTGTCACTTCTGTCCAGTTAGAATTGACACTGTCAGGTCAGTCATGCTCTGGACTTTGGTTTGGAAAAAAGTTGACATACTTCTCTAAGTTATTGCAATTAACTCATAAATATAAGGTGGTACAAATCAGCAAAAGCTTTATAAACACATAGGCGTCATGGCAATCACTGATTAATAAGTGCTATTTGCCAATACAAACACAGCCAACTTTTAAAATCTAGTTTCTAGTGTGTCGTTATTGTATCGGTAGCTTTATTCATTCATTTATCAAATTCTCCTTCCATTAATGATTCAATTAATGGTTTGCACGTTGCTGGAACCTATCCAAGTAACTATAAGCTTGACATTCGGATGCACCCTGGCCAGTAGTTGCAGATATTTAGAGGCATACTTTGAGAGACAACCATTCACTCCCATATCCATTCAACAGGGCAACTTAGATTTCCCCAACTCACAAGCAGGTTTTCAGACAGTATGGAGTGGGCCCTAATTGTCTTTATTTGATGGCTATTATGCTTTTCTAGTCATTTAATGTCTCTTAATAATTACTATCTGTGACAAAATTATTCACATAGTACTTAACATATACTTTCAAATCCTGCATCGAATCATTAAGTTGTAATATGAATAATGTGTTGCTTAAGCATGACTTGTGTAGGCCTTAAGTATTGCTAGGTCAAACTGTGATGGCATGGTTTGGGAGAGTAATTGAGCAGAGTCATACAGCAACCTTCTAATCCAATAAAACATAATCAAATTTAACTTTGACGTTTTACATTGCTACCATTGCCACCCCTATTGCTTTTGGTCCCCAGCCTGTGAACTAAAGATCCATTTTCATACAAGGAAAAGAAAGAAAATCAATAAACATAATTATCTAATGACTGAGATAAAAATAATTTAATCAGGCTATTATAAACATACCCAACACTAAAGGTAAACAAAGTCATGTTAACAAATTAGACAATGTTGCTTTACTACTTAAATATTAGACTTTAGCAACAATATTTACTCTAAGATACTCAGATACTGGTAGGATACCCAAACTGCAGTGGATATTGCCTAAGTAAAACAAAAACTGGCTACACAAAATGACTAACAGATGTACGCTTGTAGACCCCCACTATGGTACCTTCACTTGACCAACCAGCCCGTGTCATACAGCAGGTAATAGCAGCCAACTGGAAAACATTAAAGACAAAAATGGCTCACTGTGCGACAACTTTCATGTGTCAGTGTGGATGAGGATAATATTTATAAGCATTAGCATTGACCAATAATGATATGAAGCTGTATTTGAAATCACTGTCTGGACCAATTGGTGTTCATTAGATTCCTGCCAAGTGCAAAAATGCCCAGTGTTTGGCTTTGGATATGTTCTGCTTATTGATCTGCAACTGCCTAATGAAAAATGAATGGCCATATTGTCATCCAGCACAGATCGCCTTTCACGTGGCAACGGATTGCACTGCTAATTAGCCTGGACTTCTGCAGCTTTCGAGGTTTGACTTGCCAGACTTTGCAGAACATAAAGGAAGAAGGGCTTTTGAGGTGAACTTTGTGGTATCGTATAAAAAATATTAAGTTACATCCTATAAATTTGAAAGTGACATTTTGGAACAGTGCTATAGCAGAGGGACAGATGAGGACATACTAAAGAGGTGACGAGGAGAATATCTGGTAGGGTCTGGAAAAAAGATTTATTCAGTGGCTGTCATCTTGTTTTTGACCTAGAAATTATATAGCATGCCTTTCTGAAACTGTAGGGAAGTTTTACATCTGCTGATTCTGTTGCTGAACAGTTTTATGAAAAATTGCTATGACAGATATAAACAGCAATAAACATTATAGCAATATCAGACTTTAGCATTATCTTCTTATCTACAGTTTATAGCTAAAAATTACTTAATGCTTAAAAAGTACTCACATAAAAATATAGTTACTGTAGAAATATGAATGCATAAGTAAACATAATAATCTGAATTACACAGGAAGAACCTATGTAGCTTCATGTAGCAAATAGACTACAAAGTTATTTCTTAATTAGATGCATTACGCCCTCTATGTTGAAACATGGAAGTATTTCTTTAAGCAAATCTAGACAATCCTATATCCCACTGTTTCAGTGCAAAAAGTGTGAAGTCCATAATAATGACAATAAGAAGGCTGCAGTGTACAGAGTTGTTCTTACTATTGTGATCAAGCAATGTATTGTTGTGTCTGTGTTGTGTGAAGTAAAACTTTGAAGTCAAGATTTTGTCAAGTCAAGTTTGGATTCCATATAAAGCGTTCTTTACCTTTATCTAAACTCCAAGACCATGGCCAGTAAATCTAGTTTAGGGAGTAACGCAGGGTTGGCAGTGAAATGTAATGTTAGATTTGTAACAAGTGTGGCTGAGCATAATGCAAACTCTTGATGCATATTTGCACAGAACAGAATTTAACAAGTGTCCTCCTGAATGAAAACCACAAATGTCCAAGGTCATCCAGCTGCAGTGTTTCCCTGCTCACAGTACTGTCCTGGTATGATTCAAGGTGATACTTCAGACATAAACAAGTACCAGCTTACAGAGTAAAAATGCTAGTAAGAGTAAAGTTAACTAATTATAATTTTTAACAGTGTGTAACTTTACAAGAAAATACATCACCTGGAATACAACAAAACTCTCCAACATCAAGTGTTTTTATTGGGTCCATGTGCTGAGGCCCTTATCCCTTTGAGGATCACAGGCTGCTGAGGCAGGGCTAATAAGCCTACCATTCCCTCTGAAATTCATGCACTATGGGCAATTGAAATTCTGTTGATACTATTACTGCAAACTACTTTTGCATCGCTGTTATAGCCTTCACAGTATATCAGATAAAACAAAAAAAATAAAATCTGAAAACAAAATGTAACGCTCAATGGTTCTGTAAAGTTCAAAACTGTACAAACACCAAGGTAATAAGCAGAAGTAAACAGTGCTCTTCTTTCATTTGGTCACAGAGTGTCACCTGACTTGAACTCACTATAGTTACTCCATTACCTGTTACACTGTTGAACAAGCTAGTGATCTGTGTCTTATATAAGAGAAAGCACAAAGTGTATTCAATTTGTAGCTTGTAAGTGTTGTAAGGTGTTGTCTTACCTGAAACAGGCGAGTCAGCAGTGATCACTGTTATCAACACCATAATCCAGAGAAACACTGCCTGTTGGCTGTGGGCAGGCATCAGGGCCAAACCCACACAAGACACTGCAGCTGCCATCATCCAGTGGTGTCCAGTCAAGGCATTTCATCCACTTAAAACCAGATGATTCATTCCAACTACAGATGCTGGTCCACAGCTGCGTTTGGTCCTTTTTAATTTAAGCCTTACTTTCCATGTTGCTCTTTAGAGAAGAATAACTGTGAATAACAGAAAAACATATTTATGAACTGTCACTAAAACCAGTCAGTGAGACTAGTTTGTCTGTGACCAACTGTAGGACATTGGTTGTAAAAAAAAAAAACAACAAAAAAAACTATAACAGCTACTTGTCAGCTACTACTGACAACAATAACTACAAAGTTGGCCTATTAAAACCTTTGTCCTTTTTATGGCCATGCATGCTAATTTGGGATTTGTGTGTATGTTTAATAAACCCATTTATTAGCAGGCACATGCAGCACACTCCCCAAAATTTGAATTATTTGTGGAAAGCTTTCGAGATTGATACATAAATAGTAGTTAAAAAACAAACAAACAAAAAACATAATTAGTAAAAGGCTTTAAAGTCTTTAGTCAAAACCTATTAGATCATACCGCTGTAGCCTAACTCTGTTCAAAGCCCAAAACATGAAACCGTTATGTAGCTGGAGTCGGAACAGTTTTAGTCAGTAATGCACACATTGCACAGACAGCCTGGCTGATGCCCCAGACCACGTCCTAGTCCTGCTGCAAATGTTGGTCCCAGGCTGGGGCAATAGCTTAGCCTGCAGCCGCTCTCATCATCTCCCTCTTGTCCCACATCCCGTCCCGTTACGCGCAAGCTTTACGGTCATGTGGCTCTACCTATGACAAGACAAAGCACTTTACATCCTTCTTATAAATGCCTAACTAACACACATGCTAGCTAAAAGTTGTAACCTCTTCCATGAGCTAACATACAGCGCATTTTCCTATTTTCCTCAGCCTTCTCATTCAAGCCAGAATAGCTACGCATTTAAGACTTACCAAAACGGGGCTCAAACTCAACGCCTTTGTGTTGACAATGGGGGGGTAAAACAGCCTTGAATTTGTCAACATGCAGTCTGGGACCTCACCACAGAGCTCCATGCAACCACCTGCGTACGTTTCAAGTTTTTGTCAGTGCAAAATGAATAGAGCATGACCTGGCTCCTGGCGTTCATCTGACACTCTTTTGGTTACACTTACCTTCTCCCGTCCTAGGGATTGGGCTGGCCCGGCCCACTGACAAAGCTGATTAGTTTATGGTGTGTTCAAAGCCTTTCTGATTGGCTGGAGCTCTTATCTGTCACTACGGGTTTTAAAAATTAGGTTGGTCCTGCTCAGCTATAGCGTCTGCTGCTTCCACGGCAACGTTGCATCCAGCAGTACCGTTATATGTAAGGAACAATGGATATCAGCTTTTTTATTATTATTATTTTTTTTATAATCACACAGTTATGGGGAAAAAAAGAATTCAATCAATAGAAAGCGTGTTCTTGGATTTGTTTGCAATCCGTTCTTAACATAGCATACAGTTTCGTCATCTTTTACAAGACAATAAACTGCAGTGCCAGAATTTCTTATTTGAGGGCTGCACGTAAATGTGACAACCTGAAGTGACTTTTATTGAATGTGAAGGTTAAATTAAACAAAGCGGCACATGATCTGTTGGTAACAATGAAGGACCTCGTTCAACAAAACTAATCACGTTTGGGGCTAGTTGTTAGTGCACACTGCCATCTAGTGGTGTCTAGTATTTTGTGGCAGATTGTTGAGCAGCAAAGCAGATTGAGTTGTCATTGCAGGCTGTTCAAAAAAAGTTTGTGGCACCTACTGGAAGAGATGCGGCATCTTTTGTGGCAACTGCTGCTTCATTATTGGAGACCAGTGCTTTTTGACTCTAGCAAGTCTATGAGGGCACAATCCAGGTGCACGCCAATGGTGACAAGAATTGAGAAACATGATCTCAGCTTTAAAAATGTATTATTGTAAGCTCAATAAAGTCTTGCCCCTAATATACAACACCATTGCTTTTTATGGTTTAAATGTTGCTTGATATGTTTTTTAGACTCTGTAGAGCAAAATTAACATTTATAACATGTTGAACTGTTTCTTTAGGTTTGTTGTATTCATCACTAGAGCAGACACAAAACTTATTCTCCAATAGAAAACAGGAGACTGGTGCCGTGACTTAACAGTTTAATGTAAATCCAAGACAAAGTGTGATTACATTTCTACACATATACAATATGCATATGTGAGCATACAAATTCTCATTAATAACTCGATTCACCTCGGAGACCGAAAAAATGATCAAAAGTAACAGTGAATAACAAGCTATAACATAGTTCACCACAACGCGAGCCCCTTCTCACCCTACAGTTAGTAAAGAGGACAATTAAAATAACTATATTCTTCTATTTGACGAAGATGTTTGTCTGTTAAAACCCTCTGGTAAATTTACAATGCTATCATTAGTTTTGTCAAAAGCCTAATATAAATTCACTCAATTTTTCTACAACGAAAATGATTAAGAGAAGCACACAACATCATAATGGTAACACAAGCGCTTAGTAGCAAATACTCAATTTGTTAGGAGGTTTAATTAATCCTTCTTATTATCAATATTATATTCAAACATTCTATAAAGCCAGTAAAATATCCATTCTTGTAACATACTTCAAAAGATTAGGCTAAAGAACTGAGTATACATTTAACGCTACATAACAGATTGAAAATAATGAGACATCACACCCCAAAGTAAGGAAAATACAATTAACAAAGACTAGGAAATACTGCAGCACACGTCAGCTTCATCGACAAAGAATGAGATTTTACACCATAGAGAAATCATACAGCAATGAACACTTAAGGTGGTCAGAGTTTGATGCACTCTTAGGTCTCTATATTGCATATCAGTTGTAACTAAACAAACTCTTAAATGTTAATTCATACTTTATTTCACTGTCAATTAAATAAATCAATCTTTCAAAAAATGATTTTCTTAATAAAATGCAAATTCTACCAAACTTTTTTTTTTATCTTTTACTTTTGAATTGAATAGTGAATTAGCTTTAAACTGTAAAAACAGGCTAGATTCCAATTTAGAACGATTTATAAACATGTTTGTTGTTGTTTGTGATGTTTATGACCATTTTGTGTATAAGCTTTAATATTACAATATTTGGAGATTAAAATATTTACTTTTCTGGACTTGGATTTGTTTTGGTTTCTATTTGTGTTTACAAACATTGACCACCTCACCCTGAATTCCCTCAAAGAGCCAGCATAGGATCACGCCTGTGTAACAAAGGTTAAAAAGAAAAAGAAAAAAAATAGACTAAAAACATAGATTTTCATCCTAAAGGGCTTTAAGAATGCTTGTGTAGCTAGTTTTATGATTATTTCAGTGACAAAAATGATTTCTAACCTCTTAGTACTTTGGGAGGCAGCTGTGACTTTAGTACACAGGATTAGGTTGCTGCTGCAAGTGGACTCTTTTCATTCAGTATAAGCCAATGTCATTTCTCTCAGGAATGTTCCCAGTCTTTTAGAATCACAAGAACAAAGCAAGCTTGTACCTAATAATAATGCTAGGCTTCACTGAGAGGGAGATGCTGCCTTTTTGTATACTTTCTCTAATCAAAACATCATTTTAAAGCTTTAGAGGTATTGTCTGTTATTTGGAAGGCAGTATTTTTAACACTAGCTGGGAGGGCTATACTCACCTCAACAACACAGAACATCTTAACACACTACATAAGCACATTTTGGTAATTGTAAGGTCACTCGATCTACCTTAATGCTCACATTTTGATTCCCCCTTTAAAAAATACACAAAACATTGGTTATTCAAAGTGACAGACAAGGGTATCATCGTACACATCAAGTTATATTCCGCAATGTAGAGCATATGGGACACTGCTAAGTTGGGTGTGGCATTTTCAAAAATATCAATTATTTTATAACCTCCAACTAATGACAACATTGGTAATTTTACATTAGTCACCTCAAATGGGACTTTGCTAAAGATCAGATGTAGATTTATTGCATCATGCATGGCCACAAATGACGTTGATAGTTATGATCACCCACTGAGAAAGATATCTAAAGCCTTTTTTAGATGGAGCAGGTCACGTATTACATTCATTTTGTGCAGGTGACCATGTTTTTTAAAGGTATTGTTGGTATGCTTTTGATTAATTGTTTTTTTGTTTTTTACATTATTCATTCTATACCATGGCACACTAATGTAAAAACATTTTTTTTACAAATTCATTTTCTTACAATAGCAGTAAAGCTACAGCTTCAGCAACATAAAAATAACTGGCAAATAAAACAACTAAGATTAAATTATTTAACATTTGAAATAGACGTGTGGTAAGAAATAAAATCGCTACTAAGCACACATTTATGACCTTTTCTTATGTCCATTAAGAGTGAGGCAGCTCTGCACAAATGGAGTCGGGTTGCCCTGGTGAGGTTGCACAGATGCACGTCTTCGAAAAGCACTTGAGAAGCATACCACAGATGTAAGTTATTGCCTGTCTGCCTTAGTGGAGGATTGCTTGAACAGCACTGTGCTGTGGTGAACCTACTGAAGTCTTTGGTGGGACTATAGTCCGTGAGTAGTGTGACGTGATGCTACTCCCCCTACATGCTGGTAGGAGAAGGAGGAGCCGGACAGCAGTGTAGCATGGGTAACGCCAAAAATTCCCTCAAACAGTGGAATGTTTCAGTAGTTCTGTCTCATCAAACAGAAGAATTCAATGGAAACGTATCTCCCTTATGCTTGTGTGCTTAGGCCCCAGTGAGATGGAGGGAAATAGTAGTTTGAACAAAGACAACAGTGGAGAATAGAATGATGTAACCAGCAACGTAATCACATCCTCCTCAGTCCTGACCTAATGCATTGAGTGGAGATTAAGATGGTCAAAAAACCTATACAGGCCCCACTGGATTTTCTCCACATTTACAACAACAGGTGCACCCCGCTCCATAGAATACTACATATTACTGTACATCAATCCCCTAGGTTACAAAATAGAAATGAGCCTGACATATAGTACACACACACGAGAATTATTGCAACAATCTCTAAAATAAAACACAACATGTACTACAGCCATGTCAAAATAATTCAAGATAATGTTAAGTTAAAAATAAACAATAAACATAGGTAATATGGCATACCATGAGGGGAAGTGGGGGGAGGCTTTCACTAAAATCACCAGCAGTTCTGATGTGCCCAAGAGATTATGTGTATCATTGGCTACAGGGAAATGACTAAATCAAAGCAGCAAAACGCACACAAAGCGAGCCCTATTCTAAAAGTGTTCAGGTAATCCTGTTCGGCTGGCGTGGTGGTGTCTGTGGTGTACCTGGTTCAGAAGACAAATGGACAGTAATGTTTATCCACAAGGTGCCCTTCCAGGTGTAAGCTACAGCATATCCCTTTTGTGTTTCACTCTACACTTCAAATAATTTACTATAAGAAAAAAATCCATGTCAGAATTTTCAAGTGTGCATTTAGGTAAGGCAGTAGCTCCTACAAACCCCAGTGTTTCTATCAACCTGCTCAGTGCCAACTTGCTACCATTTTTAGTCACCATTTAAGATAGAGAAACTCCCCGCTGACCTCTGCAGTCCCTACCTAAACTGACTCTCTCAACCAGTCCCTTCTCTCGTGCCTACACGGTATCTTTCTCGAACAACTCTCTGCACTTGTCAGTCTTACTTGATTGATTTGTTTTTGTTGCAGCTTGGCTAGCTCACAGCTACGCCACTTCCTGTCAGGCCCTTTCTTCTCGGACTAGCTCGTAACTTCTTTGCAACCTCTACTGTGTCTCAAACATTTGTTGCTGCAAGTGTTATTTCTGCTTACAATGCACACATTCCCTTTACAAATTAAAATTCATAAAAAGAAGTAAACATTTTGGGTGCCCCAGCTACAGTGTACATTTTAATAATTACAATGAGTAAATCTATGACTTTGGTAAGTATGCCAGCCAAGTTTTTACATGCACACTCTGACAATGGTCGGACAAAGAACAGAAAAGGTTGAGCTTACACCTGGAAGAGAGCTACAAATGCCCCCAGAAGAATGTCAAACCAAGGAAACATGTCTCACTAAGTATAGCTATAGTCTCTAGCGGCTTTTCACCACGCAAGCCAAGTAAACTGTGTGGTAATATCTGTAAGGCACTACGAGGGAACAATGGTCCAAACCTAATGACTGATAGGAGGTCAATAGAGAAGGTCGGGTACACACGCATGGCTGACAGTAGCACACACAGACAATCACATTGTACATGCCTATGTTATTAGAACCACTTTGTGCAATCACATTGAAAAAGAGGGACAAATAAGTCTATTGGTTTCAGGAAAAGAAAATCTCCAACATGTGCATACTGCTACATTCTAAGAACGGGGCCCAGCTAAGACACCTAGCTAAAACTGAAGTATTATAAAGGTGGAACAAAAAGGAAAAATATCTATAAATACACTAAAAAGTTTGTTGTCTTGGTTGGTTATATATTCCCAGAAGCCTCCTCAGCTCGAGAAGGTGGAGTGGGGGAAGTTGCCTCTCTTCTGTTTTTTCTCCCCACGCCATATATAATTTGGAAATATTAAGACAGTTCAAGGCCATTGATATTTTTTTCTTTGAAGAGCAGCAGGTTTCCGTATTTCACCTTCTCCCAAATCTTCTTGGGATTCCATGCTTCCAGTAAGTAACCCCTGTTCAAAAGTCATTTCCCGAATTCAAGAGGGGGAGAAATAAAAGATGAACAAACCAGAAAACCTCCACTGTCCACCAAAGGCCTGTTTCAGACTTCCCTGTAAAAACTGATGAGACTTCAATTCTCATAAAGCAAAGTTGTGACAAAAAAAACAAAACAAAACAAAAACTAAAAAAAAACAAAAAACTAAAAAAACTGGCCCTTTCTGAAAGACAAAATCAAAACCCAAAGAAGTATACCCCTCTCAAATCCATCTCCATCTTTTCCTTCTAAAGAGGCTGTAAATCTTTTTCATTTTCTCTTTGTCGTTATATCTTCAAGTTACGGTACAGTCTCAGGAGGATTGCATGTTCCTCTGTCTCTGTTAAAGTCTGAGGTCGAGAAGAGGATGTCCACGGGGAAGCAGCAGCAGCACTCAGTCCAGCTTTCCAGTGTTGCTCACAGGCTGTGTTCCAAATCACGCATGACTTACTACTGCAACATCAACTGCAGTCAACAATGTAATTCTTCTGTTATTCTGGCACCAAAAGCATCATTTTCAACAAGCAGTACGAGTTCTAATAGTTGAACTGATACTGGGACTCTTTTAATGATAAATTAATGATAAATTGATTAAAATGACTTTATTTCTATGTTAACAATTTTTTAACGACAAAACACCACTTTATATCACAGTACCCTTAATGTTAATAATGTTAACCCTAATAGAGGGGTATGGTACCCTTTTTGAAATTTTAAGATGTATAAATGCATTCTAAACTGACTTGTACTGTTGTGCTTGGTAGAGATGAAGCCGTTGATGGTGGCAATGGGATTTTAACATGTGGTATGCTATACTGCAGTAAACAGTATGGAGCCAGTGAGTCATTTGGAACACAGTCGGGGAGTTCTCTAGAGGTATGGGTACTGGTTGACCTTTGTGGGGCTCAGCGGGTATCCAGTGTAGACGGTGGAGGCAGGGGAGGCGCTGATGTAAGCCTGATGTGCAAACTGGGCCTGGTACTGACTGTGGTGCAGCGTGGGCGACGGGAGCACGCGGTGGTTCATGGAGACGGGGACCTGGTGGACGATGCTGGGTGGGTACGCCCCGTGTTGGACCGCGTGCCGCGCCGAGCCCTGCGATGCCACCAGATGGGCCATGGTGCCAGTGGAACCCAGAGCGGCTGGGCCTGTGTAGGTGTACAGGTGAGGCTGGCTAGACAGGTGTGTGGCAGCCAGGTGCGGATGGACGTTCCCCGTGTGGGAGGGGCTGTTGTGATGGAAAGAGTAGGGGGGCTGAGGGGCGATGGTGGGGGTGATGTAAGCCTGCTGCCGCCGGTGACCTCCGTTCCGATCAGCAACCATGTGCTGCTGTGCCTGGAATAGACACGAGAAAGAACAATGTAATGTTTGATGCTTTTTTAATCATTGTATACTCCTCAGATAAGCAAGGTCAAAACAATTTAAGCCTTTCAACATTATGTACTAAACCCTAATAATCATATACTCAGATGACTAGCTTGTCAGGAAGGGAACTTGCATTTAAATAGCTTTTATTATTATTCATGTATTCAGATTAACAGTAGGGCGAATACAAATGCAAAAAAATTATATCCCACAGTTCACAACTATTGCAATTGCCTTTTTAATTATGCCTTTTAAAAGAGTCACTGCTTAGTATAGTTTTGAATGTACATTTTAAACATTTTGTAAAAACACATTAATATTCATGTATTTTTTAGAGCCTGAATCAGCTACATGCTCTTGTGATTCTGTAAACTTATATAGCACATCGGAAAAGAACACTTAAAATACTTAGAGGCTCGTACAGGTAACATATGACAAAGCTTCCAAAAAGTCCTTGTTGTAATGATTGGTGAACATGTATTTACCTGGCTGAGATTAAGCGGCTGCTGCTGCAGTGGGTGTGGACCTGTGCGCTGCTGTCGATAGGATCCACATCCAGAAACTCCACTTGGTATATGATTACTGCCAGCCACAACTCCATTTGAAGTTTTGAACTTGTACGATGAATTCTGATGGTTCATAGGTTCTGCAAAAAAAAAAAAAAAAAGTTAAGTTCCTTAACATGGAAATATTAACAGTACCTCACTATGCAACAGCACACATTAATGTTTACTTCGTACCTGGCATGAGGCGCTCACACTCGTTGGAAGCCTCGCTGGTTTGAGTTTTGAGGGGCGGGATGATGATGGTGCGGGGGTTGCCATTGTTGTAGTTGTCCAGTATGGTGGTCTTTGTATCATATGTATTATTGTTATTGGTGGCGGTTCTGGAATCCACAGTGTAAGGGCTGTTGTTGCTGGAACAGTCAGACTCAGGGGAATCATGGACTGTCACACAGCTAATGACATTCTTCCTCTGCTTCGAAGATGAACTACAATAAAAAGAATCAAGCTTTTGAAATCTTTTACTATCAGACTTCTCCAATCAAATCAATGTAAGCATGTAACATGTGTAAAGAATAAAGCAATAACTATAAAGGTTAAGAGAAGAACGTTTTTGTTGTTGTTCTTTCTGTTGCTTGTTATTTCTCTGCTTTTTCTCAAAACCAGAAACACTTTGTATTTTTTTACATTCATTTTGGCAAACAAAATATAGTTCCTGCTAAATAGAATTCCACTTAGGGCCTCCACCAGTGGTTGAAAATGTAAATAGCTCATTATCTTCAGCTAAGCATAATTTACAAATGCAGAGTACTTGACAAAGTTCACATGTACAAATGTAAAGTGAGTGTGAAATAAAATAAAACTAAAATTGTTAAACATGAAAGTGTGTGTGTGTGTGTGTGTGTGTGTGTGGGGGGGGGGGGGGGGGGGGGGGCTCAGCAAAGGCATTCAGTGTGAAAACCTTTGCCCAAAATACCAATGCAAATGCAAGTGAAAACCCTTGAAAAAATATGAGCAGCCAAAAAGGGCATTCTTTCCTTTTATGAGTTTTGGGGACCACCAGCAGACGGTGATGGCATGTGAAAAACAAGTCAAGTCTACGTATGTGCATTGCTCTAAAACTAGAATCAGCTTACAATCTATATGGCAGATAATGTATATCCATTTTTAGCTGATTTGAATAAAAATATACAAATGTATTCTTAAACTTACCTTTTGCTTTGCTTGTGCTCATCTTCCTCATCTGTATCGCTGCTGATTGTAATGATGCTGACGGCGGGGCTGGGCGTGTCTGGGATGATGATGGTCTGTCTGGGTACGTGGTGCTGGTGGTCCCGTGTGGTGCTGGAGGCCTGCTCTGGTTCACTCTGCCCCCACCCTCCGCCTCCCCCTCCTCCAGCGCCACAGCCCTGAGACGGTGGACAGTTGGATGTGGGCCCATTCTGCACTACGGCACATCGAGGAGGCGTGTTCTCCTTCACTCTCTTAGAGCGCTGAGGTGACAGGACGGCCTGAGAGGACGACACCTCGTACGACGACATATTCCTAGGAGAGAGGCAATGAGTGGTTGCGAGTCTTGCATTTCAAATATACTAGCAAGACAAATAGTACAAGTGTACAAGTTCGGGGACAGTACATAGCTAAATATACAAGTATTTATGGTTCTTTGTCTTTGTGAAGGCATATTACTGACTATTTCTATTTACCAATGAGGACATCTATATACATAATCTAAATCTGCTGAAAAGCAGATGCTGTATTATTGTCATATTTTTCTGTTTAAATATAACCATAAATAATACTATACTAAACAACTTCCTATCTAAAAAATAATGAACATGAACAGATGTGTATTTTCAATAACATACTTTTCTACAAATAGCTTGGAACAACAAAAATAACTTCCATGTTTGGTCTGTTGGGAATTGGACAATGACAGACATTTGTAAAATGTGTATCCCTGGAGCAAAAGATCTGGGAACCACTGACATGAGTGCTCACAAATGTGACTGTACCTGGTAGACATCTGGTGCTGCTTGTTCTTTTTGGAAGAGGAGTTGTTATTGGTTGAGGGCTGTCTCATAACATGTGCTACCCCCACATTAAGCGGCTGGTTGGATGGGAGCGTGACATGCCCGGCCAACAAGGCTGGCTGTTGCATGATGGGATTGTAATGGCTGCCATGGGGGTGGGAATTCCTGTAATACATCAGACATAAAAATCATCAAGAAATCAAGAAAGCAGACTTAAACTTTGGGTTGGGTGTCATATTGTATAATCATACCGATTTATGATAAAATAAATAAAATCTTTTCAATAATGCAAATTAATTAGTATTTATATATTATAAAGCAAGACAGATAGGGGAGCTGAATAGGTATCATGAACAGACTCTTTTTTTGTTCCATTTGTTTAGTAATGAAAATGTGTAATGCAGTTACAATATAAAGCCTTCTATACAAACAAAAAACATGTATTGTTGGTACTAATAATAGCAGAAAACTTCTCAAATTGGTAATATTTTTAAGTATGTATACTAAATTTTAATACTGATATTATTTATTATTATTAAAAATACAGAATATTTTCTAATAATAACTTATGGCATTTGATATAATAAAGTACATTTATTAATATTAAATATCTAAAAACCTCTGTATATGTGCCAGCAGGTGGCAGCAGTTAACTTTGTACCAAAGACAGATGGAGGAGTGGAACAGATGAGTGAAAGACCGAGAGGGAGGGCAGAGGAGCTGACACCAGCAGCTGTGGAGCGATCGCTCTGCAGAGGAAGTGCGACACTTTCCCAATCGTCTCTGAGGACAACAGAGCTGCCACCGGACAGAGAGAGATGAGGAGACAGAGGGGAGGTGGGACTGTCTGTGGTGGTGGGCTGTGGTCAGGCTGGGTCACAGATGGACAGCTCTGAATGAATTTGAGTCTATGTGGCCCTGGCTCCACACATACAATATGTACCTGAATCTTCCTTATCTCCCTGCAGATTACCTTCTCCCATCCATCTATCTATTTATCGAGTCATCCCAGTGACAGCCTATACTTGGCATGACGTCTCTACATGCACATATATTCAGTGTCCCTGAGGTGAATCTGCTCTTATGAAAGCACCACTGTTCATATGGGAACAGTGATTCATTGGAGATAAAGCCGTCTCCATGGACAGTAAGCCTTACACTCATCTAACATCTACCTATAGCACAGACTGAATGCCCTGAAGAAGTCATTCAGCTGCAAGGAAAACGGCAATGTATGCTTAAAACCTATGATTGATTTAGTCAGCTTAATCCGTGCATGAACAGAGGCTGATTCAGTGGTCCTGGGAGAATGTTCAAACTTTAATGGGTGCTCTCTCAAAGTGGTAATGCAGGGAGACTCTTGTTTACCTCCAGTTGGCGAGAGGCTGAGTGCTACCCATGGATTCAGGTATGACGGTGGCGTGCTGGACCGAGGTGTGGGTGAGCTGCTGCCACGCTGGAGGGAGAAGGATCTGCTGGGTACCGCTGGGCCAGGCCTGCTGGGTAAGTCCAACGCGGCAACATAGAAAAAAAAACAAAAACAAGCAACAGAATTTAATTAGCATGTGACGTGAAGCCTGACAGTGAAATAGTTCCGCAGTTTATTTGCTTTAAACATTACTAATGCATGAACAAAGGGAAGTCAGCGGACCTAGTTGGCAGATTAGTTGGAGGCTGTTGTGATATATTAGTTTTAAAAGTGCATAACAGCTGGCACAGAGTAGCTGGAGAACAAAATGAACTCTGCCTGCTTCAAGGAGACATCCATCGACAAAAGAGATAAGACCGGGACTTAATAAAGATGTACAGGAGCGCTTTTCTTTGTGTGTGTACGAGCGCGTGTGTGTTTGCCTTGACTCGAATCAACCTTTGCACTAATTAAATCTGTATCCCATTCAAACAGCTGTGATAGAAGCTCTTGTTTTTGTAATGCAGAGCTGTAGACAGAAGCTTTAGGATGCACCGAGCGGAGCGGAGTGGTGTTTAGTGTGAATGTGTGCACACTCCCCAACCCTGTTTGTGTGTGTCGGTGAACGTGTAACCCCTAATAGTTTAATGCAGGCGTATTGATTAGCACTTTAATGTCAGGGCTAATGAATTGTTCCTTTAATACCATTTGCACATCTATTTACAAAGGCATTGATGCCACGGTGCAAAAAAACAATTAAACATAGGACAAAGGGGAGCATGAGGAGAGAAAGACAGAATGAAAAAAGATAATCTGAAATACAAGGGAGTCAGACAGGGGTAAAAGGGCTTCGGACAAAGAATTTTTAAGTTCAGATGTGCACATTTGCAAGAAAAAATACTATTTTGCTTTCTCATTTTGCATGCTAAAAACAAACAATAAGCAAACTGAATACTTGTTATTTTAGCCCAGAAACACCACAACATTTACACACATTTCCTGTTTCATGGATTTTGCTGTGGCATATTACAGGTGGACATTCAGTATCTATTGCTAAAACTTATTGTAATTTGTTTTTTGGCACAGGAATTCTGTAACTGGTCTATAAAGTCAATCACTAAGACAATGTGTAAAAATTGTATACTTTTACCATTTAAAGTGCCAATGACCAGTCCAAGGTTGCGTACTCATGTAGTAATTGAGTCAATAGAAGGTTTTAGCAAAGTCATAATACAGGGAGAGAAAAATACAAGCTCTGTATTTATTTTCATTGGACTACATGTCAGTATATATGTGCACCCCCACAGAAAGCAGTATGTGGTTGCAGGCCTGTGGAAGCTTGATTCTTGTGCGGTCTGTTTCTTGATATGCTGCGGGGGGCTTCTGCAGGCCAAAATCGCTGCCTTGTCTGTGCGCTCATGACTGACATCTCTAATGGAACATTCTGGAGCTGGAGATGGTCCTTACATCTCAGACCACATCCACAGCCTTTTATCAACATGCCATTTAGGCTCTCTAATACGTCCATCCATCTCGTGCTCCTCCTCCTCCTGCTGCTGCTGCCTGCTCTATCTCCATTCCTGGCACTCTACATGGCTTGGTTGTGTCTGCGTTGTGTAAGCAGCCTGTCTGCCCTGAAATTGTAACCCAGTTAAGGGGGCCGTGTTCCTTTTTTCTCAGAGCCCACCGTTGCTATCAGTGGCCCCCACCACCTCCCACTCCGACCCACTCTCCCCGGGCGAATACTCTTTGTCACCTAGCGGCTATGAAAAGGCCCAGCTCTCACTCCTCAATTGTTTCCACATTTTCTGCATTCCTGCTCTAGATAAAGGTCCTGCTAGTTTCCCCCATGCTTCCACCTCCTTCAGTCTGCTCCCCCAGGCTGGGCTCAATGCATTGGGTCTGCAAACAGACTATAGGTGTGTGAATGACAGAGAACAGAGGCTGAGTGAAGGCACAGGTGGGGAGAAGGCAGCAGAGCCAAACAAGTACTTAGGCGAGCTTGAAGCGCAGACCTCCCACAGTGGAGGAATAAACATGAAAAACACACGCCCCCTGCATACCCAGTTATTAGGTGTGCTGCTCACTGCCCTATATAAAACATCTGCTTACGTTAACTAATGTCTGCCTCTGTTTAACATGCATGCTGACAAGGGTTACAGAGCACACCTGCAGAGTCTACTTACAACTGTGCACTGTATTTATATACTATCATCACTGAAACTTCCTTTATACAGGTGTAAACTACTACTGAAGACTGATATGGACATTAACTAATTATTCTATATTATCAAGCATAAAACTAAAAAAAGAATTAAATTTCAATGGATCTAGACTATTAACTAAAAGCTCTTCTATAGAGATCAGGAACTTGTCACCACACCGCAAAGCATTTAGGGAGAAGCAGTCACACAAGCTGTCAAGAATGTGAATGCAAGCTATTTACAATAGGCTTTAACTGGATAGTAGGCTACAAATTAAATGTATTAGTCCTATTTTTATGGCAATAATAGTAAGTGCTTGTGGTGTAGTGAGAGCTGCTGTATACACTCTTACAGCCAGGAGATTGTTGCCAAATGGTTGTAGTTGCACGATATTAATACTGGAAGGACCACTCAAATAGTAAAACAATGGAGCAATTTTAGGATGTAAACTAATTAGCGTTCACTCAAAAGTACTCTAATACTAGTGTGTAATAGACTTTCACCAGAGTTGTCTCAAGGCTCATTTGTTTATGTTTTCAATATGTTGTGACTTTATATACAGGGCCTGGCCAAAACAAAAGTCGCCGCTTGGAATTAACTAAGTAAATATGTAGGAGCCTCCCTGCAGTTGGTCAGGTCTAGGTTCAGCAACATTGTGTGTCCAAAGAATAAGGTCCGCTGACTTCCTGAATATACTGAATGACCAGGTTACTCCATCAATGGATTTTTTCTTTCCTGATGGCATGGGCTTATTCCATAATGACAAACCCAGGATTCATTGAGCTCAAAATGTGAAACAGTGGTTCAGGGAGCATGAGACATCATTTTCAGACATGGACTGGCCATCACAGAGTCCAGACCTTAACCCCACGGAGAATCTTTGGGATGTGCTAGGCATAACTGGCCCTATCTTGAAAGGGTCAAATTTTAATGAAGGTCAGTAAAGGTCACAAATGTGGAAAGGAAAAAATGCTTTATTTATGCTGTGAAATTTTATTTCTTCTCCTTCAAAAATACAATGTTAGGTACAATGTGCAAATGTTCCCCTTAAAGTTCAAAATGTATACATGGGTCATTTGGCTCACTACTCTGCTTACCTCAAGAATGAATGTCTTATCATCTTGACTTTTGATATCAATGTGGATACATAATTCTCAGCTATGCCTGTTTTTTCATGCTCGGTTTTATCTTTTACATCCACAGTTGAATTTGGTGGATTTTTCGGTCATGCAGTGCCTCAGCCGCGCTTCCCCCTGACCTCCCAGCATCCTCTGAGGCCTGTAATTTGGAGCGCCTGACTTGGAAGCAGCCCTGGAGCTAATCACCATTTGGTATCTGACAGATTAAGCCACCATAGAAACAAAAGGCGCACATTCACGCACACACCTATACCCATAGTGCTTCACTGCTCGCCTGCCTGCCTACTGCATGATTAAGTAGAGATAAGGGAGCGCTTCAAACTCCCTAGATTCTCAGGGATATTTAAAGCCTTCATGGAAATTTCCATAGGGAAGGAGGTGACAGCGGGAGTCTGTAATGTGCATGTTTGAAGAGAGAGTGATGCTCAGTCATTCCACATTATTTCCAACATCTGTATATTAGCAGCTGAAGCTTGAACTTGAATCCAGGTTGTCGGTGTGAAAACCTTCTGCTTTTTGTGTGCATCAGACCTAAGCCTTGAGGCATAGGGCCGGGTGGTGGGGGGTGAGAGAGAACCAGGAAGTAATGCACAGGAGAGCTCGGCCTGAATGCACTCAGGATACAACAGCTGCCAGCGGGGGCAAGGTCACAAACACTGAGTGATTTTCAGCATCCGTCAATAGATACTATTCTTGGTGAAGGCAAAAGGGAAGCTTGCAGAGAGAGTATTGTTTTGAATGTTTTTTGAGACTGTGATTGTCAACATCTCCACTTTTCCTACCTGTGTAAGGAGGCCAGGCTGGATCTGTAGAGGCTGGGCACCGGGGGCTTGCGTCACTATGGGAACAGCATTCTCCATCCGCACAGAGTAACTGGTGTGCTTGGAAGGGGACGCCTGCAGCCCTGGATGTGTAAATAAAGCACACGCGCAGAGATAATGTCAACAGCAATAGCCTCAACATCTGTCACTTCCACGACGCAGCAGCGCTTTTTGCAGAATTAAAAGCTAAAGATCAGATAGTGTAATGTATGTGTTGTACGCACTTGTCAAAATGTATTTATTCAACAGAGCTCTGTTCAAATATAGCAGTTGTACAGTAGTCATAGCAATAGAATAAAGACAGACCTCATTGCAGAAATTTATACTGCATGTTAAACAAGAGACAAACACATGCACAATGCCTTAAAGCACTTTGGCCTGTACATGAAAACACACAGAGGATGTAGAGCAAATATGATTTATTTAAACTGTGTTTTTGACTGATCGATTGCCATCTACATTTTTCTACAAGTCCTGCAGCAAATACTGCTGCATACACATGTTGTATGCTGGTAGTTCTCAACTGGTTGTGGACCCATTTTAATCTCTGATTATTTCATTGTGACCCACGTTTTACAAAATTTTAATTTTAAAATTGTAATTTTTTAAAAATTGCACTTTACTAATACCCTTATGGAACATGCACTGTAAAACCATTTTCAACATTAAATTAAAATCATATTTCAGCTAAAATAAGCTGATCAGTCAAACTATATTCAACCTCTGGGAGCAACTGTTTTACCATATGTATAAGCCATGTTTTGTGTAGGCTGTAGACAGTTTCTCATAGCTACAGTACAGACACTAATGCTGGGTTCTTTTTGGTACTTTTCCACTGTATTGATACGCCAACGGGGCTTTAGAATGTGGAACTTATTTTGGGCCCCTTTGGGACTATAGAATAACACAAAAGCCTTACCTGACCTCTTTGTAATACTTGGTGGAAACAGGGCTTAGGAGCTTTTTAGGACCCCAGCTAAGATGAACTAATAACATTTTATAAATACCAGTGGTAGATTACTGCTTCTTGTAAAATTCCCTTTTTTTTGCCACTACTTGCATGTGTCTAAATCTCCATCCTTATTGCCATATTTTCTAAATGTAGTGTATTTTTTTTCTTAACCCTTTTATTGAATATTAAATACTCAAAACAAGAGGTTGCGTGCTGTTTTGAAAATGATTTTTTTGAATTGGAAATCATGTAAGGCTAATAACTTTTAGCAGTGTTTCATAGAGACTCCAGATAATCTAAAATTATTCATGGCTTTTCATGGCTTTAAATTTTATAAATCAGAAGAGTGAGAGATTAGATTCAAAAGGGCGCATGGGACCAATGAATGGGTAGATTTTGATGTGTGTGTGAAATAATTTTAGTTCTAAAAACCTGCTATTTATGATTATTAAATAAAAAAAATATTGTGTACTATATATACTGTATTTATTTCTTTGTTTGGATTAATTAGGGATAAAAGTCACATACACTGGCCAGAACTAAAAAATCAGAACACATAACCTGTTAAGACAAAAGCTTTTTATCATCATTTAAATGCACATCCTTATATGTATTTAATTGCATAGAATGTCACCTACCTCTTTTTAGTTCTCACTCCTCAATATAAACACTGTAGTGGCTAACTGTGTAGCTGGTGGTGTGAGTGTACCTTGGAAGCCAGGTGGGCAGACGATGAGTGCCTGCTGGAAGGGGTCAGGCCGGGCGGCGCAGAGCTGAGGAGCTCCCGGCTGCAGGGGCATGCTCCTCTGGGCCACAGCCGCCATGGAGGCCGCGGAGGGCTGGTAGAGTGCAGATTGGTAGTTTAGTATGGAGACATCGGGACTGGCAAAGGAAAGGGTGGCATTGTTGGTGGAGGAGGGAGCCAGGTTGGTGGCCTAAAGGAATGATGGGACCAAAATAAAAATAAAAATCATAAGGGTGGAGGCATGACAGGGAAATGGAAACGTGGTTTACAAAAATAACACAGTAACAAAACAACACTGGGTCAAAAAACAAAATGGAATGTAATGATTATCCATCTTTGATGAAAGCTGATGGGAGAATAAAAGGCATCTGATTTAAATGCCCTAAATATGCAGATTGTTGATTTGATTAATTAGAAGAAGGGAAAGGCGGCGAGGGGGTGCAATCAATGTTCAGATTCAACAATAATGAAGCATCAATGTGCAAAATGCCACCACAGACCCACAAAGAGGCCTTTTTTTTTTTACACTGAAATAACATTCTCCTGTCTGACCACACACATCACATGCTTTAAGTGTCTCATTTAGTGATAATAAACCACTCACAAAAATATCTCTCTTAATTTTACGCCTAAATGATGAATGCTGAATTCATAAGGAGCTCCCTGAGGAGTCGGTCTAAATGAAAATGTTAGTGCATCATTACAAGAGAAAATAACAAGCTGAGAATTTTGACATTTCATGCACTGATTTAGTATCTCGCCATCGAATCAATATGGCTGACAGGAGTAATATTTCAGAGGCCACAGTGGTTGTATAATTATGTAAGCTTAGGTAACTCCAGCATTCCTTGACCATTAATAAGACATGTGGAAGTCTGCCTGGAAACATCTAAGATACAAACAAATGCTTTTAGGAAACAGTGTTTGCTCAGCTTCTAAGGACTATTTGTACTGTGACACTGTCTAATTTTAGTTCTTTCATTAAACCACGAACGGGCGGAGGCAACTACAGAGACAGCACTTTCATTTTTCATTTGCTCTCTTTAGTAGGTTCGATGAGCACCAGGGGAGGGAACATGATCAATACTGGACTGTGGCATTCATCATAAACAAGCATGGAAACAGCAAAATACACGCAAATGATGCATTCCAGCCTTGCAAATGAATGGCGCTGAATAAATCACTAAGTTAAGTCAGTCTACTTAGAGCTCAGCACAGGAGAGACAAGCTGAAGGAATGTTAATCCATTTAAATCACAGCAAAATTGGTGTTTTGTTGCACGTTACACAGTGTGAGCCAGCTCAATATAGTCAGTGATAAAGAACAATGTGTTTACTACAGAGAGAGGGGCGGGAGAGCCGGCGCGCAAGCTGGAAAACCTCAGATCTCCACACTTGCTGAATCTGGTACAAGCCAAAAGTCAGCAGTTTTTTAAAATCATCACCACTCGCACCGTAACGGGAACAGAGTGGTAAAGCACCACAGGCTCCAACCCGGGGAAAATGCAAGGAAGAGGGAGAGGAGACAGAGCAGGACAGCGGCGAGAGGAGGAGGAGGAGGAAGCCTGCTAAAGGGATTCTTAAGGCCTGAAAGCTCCCAGAATGCAAGGCAAGCAGGAAGTGGGGCTTGTCATGTGTGTAATCAGCACTTTGTGACAATCCCACAGGACCTGGGGCAGAGACAGAACAGCAGACAGACACATATATATGTACGTGTGGCCAGGCAGAGAGGCAGGGGCCAGTGAGTGCGGAGACGTGCAGGGAGACAGGTGACACACACAACAGGAGACAGAGAGACAAAGGGACATTGATGCTCACTGACTGCTGTAGCTTTTCTACCACTGTCAGCTGGGTGCCACTATACTGTTGTTTAGCCTAAAGATAATGACTTGGAATGAGGAAATTGCAATGTATGGATGGTCATGTAACTGTTTTTGCATTTATTTATACTCGGGTTAGATCCTTTTGACAAACTGGAGAGTATACAGTATTTTGAATCAAATGCATGTACTGACAGAGGTTAAGAAAACTGCAAACATTTTGAACTGACAAAAAGTTCCCAACTGACAAAAAGTTTACTCAGGCAGTACAATAGTCTTTTCATAATGTGAAAGTAGATATGTTAAATTGTTATGTTCAAAACCACTGAAAAGGAATACAGCATATGTATTGAGGAATACATAAATACACACTGAATGAAAATTAAAATGATTGTGACAATGCTAAATCAGTGGCTTCTCCGTAGAGCTGGTGGCTTATCTGTCCTAGAACAAAATTGTCAGCAACTTAACAACAACTATTTTAGTGCTCCCACTCCAATTCGTCCATGGGAAATTCTTCAAAAATATTCAGTTTTCCCTTTGGTGCTCTTGACTTTTTAAAGTTACAGCTGTGATCCACTGAATATTAGTGTCATCGCAATTGGCATAGGATGGTACACTAAAAAATACAAAATAAAAAGTAAACAGTAAAAGTACAAGTATGTTATTATCTGAATGGATTGTGTGTATTGTTATCATTCATTAATTTTCTTACATTAAGGATTGCTTGTGGGTGGAGCCTATCTTATGGGCAATAGCCAGTTAGGTCATGCATAGACAGGCAACCTTATCTCTCTCTCATTCATAAGTGCCAATTTTAGATTCACCAAATGACCTATTACATATATGTGCATGTCTTTGGGTGGTGGGAGGAAGTCGGAGCACCTCCAGAGAGAGTCCACAGTAACACAGGGAGTATGCAGACTCCATACACTCCAAATTTAAATTAAGTTTTAAATTTAATTTACAAGACAGAATAATAGCTACAGGCTCAAGCCCTTTGTCACTACCACACTTTGACAAAGGTTTATGTTCATATAGAAATGCTCATTTTGCTTTGTCCTTTCCTGGATGTCTCAAAAGCTGCTATGACTCGCTGACGCAGATCCAAGATTACTGCCATGCAATTTGATTGATAGGCCAAACAGCTGAAGAGCTATGATGAATGGAGAAGCTGTTTGTACACGCGTCATTTGGTACTTTCTGCTCTTGTCTCGTCAGCTAGTACAAGAATAGCGTGATGGAAAGTGAAGATATTGAGTACCTGGCTGTGCACAGTGTTTAGCTGGTTGTTGAAGGTCATGGTGAGGTTGGTAGAGGTGCTGGGGGCCACGTGGGTTATAAAGGGCGTCTTGCTCTGGTTGACTGTGTCGTACATGTTGACGCGGCGTTTACAGATCTCCATGTTTTGGAAGCACGACTTGACACTGCACAGAGGGTAAATAGAGAGAGAGAGAGAGAGAGAGAGAGAGAGAGAGAGAGAGAGAGAGAGAGAGAGAGAGAGAGAGAGAGACGAGTGCTTAGCCTTGTTAGCTCAGTGTAAAATATTATTGAAAAGTGCTGATTGAGCTCGTACTGTGTGCTGTGCGGGAAATCGAGGAGATGGGACATTGTAACAAAAGGATGGTTGAGTGTTTCAATAGGCGTGATTCTCTTGTCGGCGTCAATGGTGAGCATTTTGGTCAACAAGTCGATAAACTCCCTCCGGTCCGCTTTCTCTGCCAGCATGTCACTGCCTTCCAGATCTGACGTCATGTTCACCTGCACAAAAAAATACAGGACATTTTAGAATTTTAAGACTCATGCACAATCACTCACGATTCAAGGTCTCTTCCAAGTTCGACAGCTCATTCCCATAGAGAGGCCTATTAATACACACAAGGCCCTCGTCGGTTAGCGTGTTAGCAAGCATGTCACCAAGCCCAGTGATAACCTTGCACCTTAGTGACATTAAAAACATTTGCGCTGGTATTCATGGCTCCACTTGAAATATCTCACTGGCGCCCGCACTGAGATTTTTATCTATTCCTGAGATGTGAAAACAAACAAAAAAGAACACGAAGCCAATAAATGCTGCCATTGGCAAGTTGTTAAAAACACTTGCACAAAGGATACATTTTTCAGCAAGCTTTCGAAAGAGCTGACAACTTAACCTAAATACATGTTCGAAGGCAGTTCTAGGAGGCAACCTTGGAAAAAAACTGAAGCCAAGGTTGGGGGTAAATACTGGAATTTTATTGGAGTAATGCACAACAATTTGAGTGAATGGAATAGAAAGGAGCTAAATTTGGGACTGTGCCTGCTTTTAGGGCTGTCGTGCAGGGTGAGGAATGAAGGAAGTGGGACAAGGTCATGATTTAGCAAGTCTGCTTTTAGGGGAACAAGCAGATTGCGAGGCAGAGAGAGTGAAAAGGGACAGGGGACAGTGCCACAGACAGGCGGCCTTGTTTATTGTGACTGTCATGCAAAGGGAGCGGGCCTGTTTTTCATAAAGACGCAGTGCTTATCTGTGGGCCTGCTCCAGGGGCTATCAGATGTGCTGCCAGTCAGACACGCTGAAATCTGATTCAATTCTTTTTCTCTATGCAGGTTATTCGGCCTCTGTAGCCATCCCTCTCTGCTTGCCATCTCCACCAACTGTGATAAAAAGAATAATCTGCGGAAAGAGGTGAGAAATAATCACGCTGTCCTCTAGCTAGTGGAAGAGATGACTTTGGGAAATGTAGACAGCTTGGCTCGCACATGCAAAGCAGCTGGCCGAGGTGTGCCAAAATATTGACAGAGTAAGAAGAGTCCAGAAAAAAGGCTATTTTTCCAATAAAAGGATAGTAATGATGACTAATGCTGTTGATGGTAATATTACATGTTGTATTGTATTACTCATTTTATACCAGATGTCTGAAACAATTCAGAAAATACTGTACATCTATAAATGCATGCTGGCTTATACAGGCTTCCCACACAGTCTTTAGTGCATGTATTCTAGTAATATGCATTTTGTAAACAAAAAAGTCCTCAAGTAATAATTGTGTTTATTAATTTTACTTCTACTTGAGTAATAATATTTTGTAAAAAAAAAAAGTTACAACTGTTTTACATTGTGATTTGAAGGCTTTCCATAGACTGCATATGTGAGATTTTATTGAACAGCAGCAGCAAGCAGACCTAGTGGCTTTTATTTCACCAATGTAACGTTTTTTGTATGTAATGTAATGTAATGTAATGTTTTTTTTGTTTTTTTTTTTACAGTTTTTACTCACTAAATTAGAAAATAAAAGCAGGAAATAAAATGTTCCTTGGCTAATAATATGGGGAGCCTTGCACGTCTTGCATGTAAACTGCTGTTTATAGCTGCACATCTGTGTTGTGAGGAGTACTCACATGCCACAGTGGAACGAGGGCAGGGACGGCAGATGTCGAGCACTGGGACAGCTTGGCCCCTGCCTCGAGAAATGCCGGACCAGCCACGCAGGATGCAGTGGGGAAACAGCTCTGCCCATAAAATGCATTTCTCAATAAGAGCAACAGGGTGAAAGGAGTTTATTTATAAAGCCTATGTTATGAAATAAATATAAGCTGAACCAAATCCTAATTCACTTTTCCTTTCTTTCCTCTTGGCAAAGCTTTCATTCCACAGAAGGTATTTCAGATCAAAGTGAATGTATTTTTCAGCATTTTGGACCATACAAGAGATTAGTTTGGTACTATATGCGTTCTCTTTGACTAGACTAAATTAGATACATTTGTGACTAGAGCGGCCACACATTCTTTATGACTGAATGCCACTTCATTATCTGTTGTTGGCATCCAGTATCTTTCAGGGCCTTCAAGCTAGATCATCCATTATACACGCACAGGCAGATGTCCACAATGCTGACTTGTTTATAAGATCTGGATAGTGAGGAAGGGGCCAAAATAGGCAGATCTTCTACGCATTAAGCTTGTTGCTGCTGTATCTCGCATGTCTCAAGACTGACTCCGATAGTGAAAAATACAGAATGTGGATTTTGAAGCGTGGGAGACAGAGATGACCCAGGGGATATCATAGCAGTGCAGGTTGTTTCATTAAACTCTGCTCCCTGGATATGTGTGTATGTGTGCTAACTGTAAATTCAACAAGCCCGGGCAGCGATACTATCATGTCCCATCTGACAGCATGTAATTTCGGACAGGCATGACAGCGGCCCAGGGCACTACCGGACAATCGTAATTGTCTCCATCACTTAACATGTGTTGTGTATCCATACGGGCCGTTTGCAGTGCATATCGCCCAGACAGTATTCCATAAGAAATAACTCAAGTGATTTAGCCATTATCTTGCGGGCTAGTTGTTATCAGCAGCAGCATCGGGGAACAAGATGACAACGGCTGGAGATTGGAACTGCATGGGAAAACAACTTCTCCATCCCATATGTGCCAGTATTTGGTGTACAAAACAAGAGGCTATATCATCTTACAGTCAGGAACATTCTATCAAAATGTCATGGGTGCATGGGAACTGTCCGATATGCAAAGCCACATGCGCCAGTGTTTTAGAATATAAAGCAAAAGCAAATCAAAATTTTGTAAAATCCTTGATTATGTCATAGATTCAAGATTACAGTTAGTCTATAACGTACATGTAAACATAAATACCAGATAAGCATTTTAGACGTTTTTGTAGATTGTGTTGCTTTTACAGCCAAAGAGGGTGAAGACCAAACCATACAGGATGCATATGTCCTTTTATGATATAAGGTCACAACCCGCTATTATCCTCTATTATTAAATTATAGGGTTCTACTAGCAACCTAAGCCAAGATATTGGTATTCAAATAAGCAATCATGGCATGTGTAGCAAGTTTGTTCAAATCTTTAACACAATCTTTCATAAAATAACCCTTTATAATATCGGTTATTAAATAAAACATTATGCCAAAACTGGTCATTTCTGGCATTATTTTTCTTTTGCTATTTGCTGTTAGGTGTCGCTAATGCTGGAGCCTATCCTGGCAACCATGGGCACACCCTGGATAATAGCCACTTAATCACAAGACCAACACTTTGAGACATACACTGACAGACAACCATTCACTCTCACATTCATTCACTAGAGACAGACTTTCACAACTAGTGTGTCTATATAACATACATAACTTCCTTGCGTGATATAAGATCTGCCTAAAACAAACAGTCCTTGCATGTCACCTGAGGGACGTGTGAATGTGCTGAAGGAGAGCTGAGTCACAGAGACACAACAGAACAGGTCCCACTGAGCTAGACTGCATAACTGGTCGGGACACTGTCTCGATGAGTGCCCTGTCAGCAAGAAAGTGTGCGTTTTCCTCCCACCTGACCCACGCATGCAAGATACATGTCCCGCAGATGTATGAAAACTCCAGCACTCGCAAAGGGCTTAAGTCAAAAAAGCAGACCATAGATATCTAACATGTTAACCAGCCTTGCCACATGTTCAGCTCAACTGTCTGTCTGTAACTTATTAGGAATAGAATAAAGAGCAGAGGTAGTGTTTTTCCTCAGCAGCTGCTTTCATTTTGCTCAGTAAAATTCTATATGGCAGCACAGCTCCAGAGCATCTGGAGATCAGGCCTTGGCAGCATAAATATTTTAACAGATTTCAAATATTTGATAGCTAATTCGCAGGATGTGATGGCTCATACCGGCTCGGGACTTGGAGAGCACCGTCAGAGGAAAGTATGAACGCAAGACAGGCAGACGTAAGAGTTGCAAAAGACAGGGGTAAATAATAAATTGATCGTTCAGTTGTGGTGAGGGATGCTTTGTGGAAATATACCTGGGCCATATCATCCAAGCAGTTGAAGATGTACTTGCGAGCCTCCTTGGACTTGATCCCCGTCTCGCCCTCGTGGTCCTCCGGAGTCTACAGGAGACACAGAGCAGATGTTGCACTCAAATCCCATCACACTTTCCCCTCTGGAAACACACTATTTACATTTGACTCATTACGGCCTCTTGTTGTTGATGTGCAGCAGGACTCGGCTTGCCCTCTGAGGAACCCTGGGGTGGCGCACAAACATTCATCTAACAGCCAGAAACGACTGGGGAGACTGCATGTCGAGGTGCACGTAACTGAATATTCCACTAATAGTGAGCTATTTTACTGCGTATGTTAACATAGGAGGTATATAGGGACATTTTGAGAAAGGCAGTAAGACAATAAACACAGTAGACAGCTGAATGTATTATTTGAAATGCAGTCAGTAAAGTCATGTTATTTCTTGGAAAGTCTTGAAAATGGTCAAATATGGAGCACTAAATATGTTGATGCACTAATAATAATTAAAATGTATTGAAAATGATTCTGCAAATACTGGCTAATGACTGTTACTTTTAAGTAGTTAACTGTTGGCCCAAAAGCCTATATTATTTCTGTTTAGTATACTTTTCTTGTTTATGCAACAAACATACACGATTTAAAAAGCCACACTCCAGAGTAAAGTGGCAAATACACAGAATATACTCATAAAACATTTAGCGACCATTTTAAGACCAGTCAGTGTTTTTTGCTTGTCTGAAAATGGGTAATACTAAAATGTAAGATCCTAAAAGGAGGAGCAGACTATCTTATTGAGTGGCCTATATATCCAGTCAGTCGAAAGGAGGTTATAACTGAGAGGACTTTTATCAGGTTTGGCTTCCATTTTCCAAATCCTCTCACACAAACCCATTTTGCTCTCATTAGCCTCCCACTTTGTTTATAGCTAGCACCAGGGTCAGAATTGTCTCACTCACTGTATCTTTTCCTGGCATACAATATGTACTTTATTGTTTCTTATAAGAATGTGACCAACCTTTAGTCTCCAAAGAGGATAGGTGGACTCTGAGTCTCTGTTGAAGAACCTGGTTGTCTTTGTCCCAGCGCTTAATAAATACTCTGCAGGCAGGCCTTGTGTCTGAGAGATGTACCGGATCTGCAACGCAAAAGATGAAAAATACATTCAAGACTTTTGACTAAACCATAAGTTGAATTTCATTGGAAAGCCCCATGAATCTTTTCTACTCATCAGAAAAAGAGTACAACTTTAAGATAGATGCTCTTTTGGCAGTTGGAAACATGACTCCCTGACAAGAACTTTTCCCAGATTTTGGCTGAAATATGCACAGCACCCAAACATGACCTATGCTCAAGACTCTTAGACTGATTGGAGACTTGCAAATGAGACACTGTGAAGTTTAAAAACTTGTAAAAAAAAAAAAAAAAAAAAATCAGGGAAGCTTGTTCATTGATGGAGCGCAACTAGCTCAAGGTTTTCCCACTGCGCCTCGTCTGACTGATAGAGAGAGGGGAACACGGCAATGTCTTGCTCTAGAGCACAGGGGCTGCGCTAATTGGACAAGTGGCTCTGTGGCATCTGTTCAGATAAACAGGGAGGCTGCGCAGGAATCATCAGGGGCTGTCAGGGGGATTGGAGAAGCAGCCCACCCTCCCAGCACTCCCAAGCACATGCTCACAGAGAGACAAGACAAGTGCAAATGCTAACAAAATGTAGCATTTGCTGCTGGTGCTAACTGCAATATTTTAGGCTAAATGGCCACAACAGACCTTTTTAAAAGGGAGGTCAGAGGTGAGGCAGAAAAAAATAAAGACTTACTTTAACCCCAGGAACCTCCTTAAAAAAACACACATTCTTCCTCTTAAGGCCCTTTCAGATCACTGGGTCATATTTAAAAATATTAAACAGGAAGAAAAAAACTTATTTTGTTATTTCCTCCTGCCCTCATTATGCAAATCCAAAGTGCTTTTTGTTTGTGCAGGGACTTACAGTTTGGGATATGTCACTGATTAGCCATACCACTGAATTTGATACATTTTTTACTTTTTGTGCTACTACTGCTACTACTACTACTACTACTACTACTACAAAAAAAAAAAAAAAAAAAAAAAAAAAAAAAAAGGCGCTGTGGAAACATCCTAGACATGAAACATGAAATCCTAGATGAAATTTATTTCAAACATGTAACTTGTTACACACACACACACACACACACACACACACACGCACACACACATCCTTACACATGCTTAGGGACACAAAGATACTATTGTCAAATGAGTAAATTTGCTTTAGTGGCCTGGATATCCCTAAAACCCTGAAAGTATAATTTTGTACCATAAAATGTAATCCATTAGACATAACATGTAAACATGTCTCTGCAAAGCAACCATAGGAAATGAGTGGATCAGATGGATAACACTAAAACCTACAAATTTTAAGTCCAGGATGCGTTCCCAATATGATGAAAATTGTGTTTTTTTACACCGTGGCTATAAGATACAAAAATACTTTCTTACTTACAATACATTTATTTCAATCTTTTCAGTATGTGTTTTGGCTACACCTACAAACTCACATACACTCACACATATTTCTCAATACTCATTTACACCACACTCTCGAACATCCACAGAACAAACCCAAAACAGTTTTGGTTGAAATAATTGAGTTCACTGGCCTATAGTCACTGTTACATGCTATGGTCATTATATAGGGAATTATCTCTCACAATGCCTCTCTGCAAACATGGGGGAATAATAGATCTGGTGGTGATTTGTTTGTGTGTGTGTGTGTGTGTGTGTGTGTGTGTGTGTGTGTGTGTGTGTGTGTGTGTGTGTGTGTGTGTGTGTGTGTGTGTGTGTGTGTGTGTGTGCGTGCATGCATGCGTGTGTGCATCTTTTTTAGTCTCTGAATGACAGGGTTACAGAGGAATTCATATGATTTCACATCTCTGTGTTGCAGTTGCAGCATAATGAAAATAAGGGATTTTAATGTAAGTCAATAGGACCAAAGGGGTTCCAAAAGGAAGACAGAGGAAAATCTCAGTTTTTTTCAAGTGGGAAGATGAAATTCTAAAATTTCAGCTTCCCAAGCTGAAGAGAAATAAAATACAGATAGCAATGAACGCCATCTATTAGGGGTATTTAGCAAATTCCTTCATTTTCCTCTGTATATTAGTGTTATGGTTATGCATGGCTGGGTTCTATCTCAGCAACTATGGGCGAGTCACAGGTTTAAAACACAGACAGACACCCATTCACTCTTGGAAATTTCAAAAATGGTCGCAGGAGGGCCTGCCAGTATAACATATGCATTTTTATTGAGAGTGAACAGCTAACACAGCTAAAACAGCTCAATTGCACCAGTTTATTTGGACATTATAATTATTATTAAAGGTAAAGAAGTTGTCAGTCAACAGGAGTCATATTCAGTGAATAAATGGCAAACATGTACTATTTAATGAACAATAAGGTTAAGTGAATAAAAAAATCCCCACAGGACATAAGACGATAAGCTGGATAGGTTGATGCTTCTTACCTGATCGTACTCTGATGCTCCAGGGTAAAGAGGCCATCCCAGGAAGAGTTCGGCTATCACACAGCCCAGGGACCACATGTCTATGGCCTCACAGAACGGCAGGCCCAGGATGATCTCTGGTGCTCTGCAAAAGATCAACAACTTAATTAGAAATCTACATTTACAAAGACTGACAAACTCAAGCCTCAACCTTTTGTTTTATTTTTTTCTCTCCAGCATAAAAAGCAACCTTGCATGTAAAAATGTTTTAAATTTTTTTCCTCAATTCACAAGTGCAGCCCGTAATAGTACGCTCAGGTCAGACAGGGGACTTATTTACACCGTACATGTAGGAGTGAGCTGGAGAGCATCCACAAATCCTAGCAACATTTTTAAAGCCAATATGTTTTAATTAGACATTAGGCATGCACACTCTTATTACTCACACAGAACCAATTCAAATCGACACAGACAATTTAATTAGTCTTTCAGTTTGAAGGCTGCTAGGTTATCAAGCAATGTATCACTTAAAGTAACCCAAAAAAAGCTGCAAATTTATTTTCACATGAATGGTTTGACTTCAATGGCGCACACAGTCAAAGCAATACGGAAACAATTATGAAAAGAGAAAACAGCATAAACAGCCTCTTAAACCGACATTTCAGTTAGCCTAGAAACGGTAGAGCTTCTGAAGAAATACATATCTGGATGAAAAAGATGAAATATTGTTACAGTTCTTCTTGCAGCAAAGCCATCCCAAACAATCTTGAATTTCACTGAACAAAATTTATTTCCTAATACACTTTTTTGAGAGTGCAAATCTCCAATGGAGCTTAAAATAACTGCGAGTATGCTCCCTCAGCTCACTAAAAATTCAGAGTAGTTTTGAGAGGCTCTTTGACTGCCATTACCACAAAGGCTTAAACATGCTACCTATTGATAAGATTAAGTCACTTTACATTTCTTAGCTTGCAGTGTCTTTTTGCACACGGCAACTCCTGTTATAAAAAATGGTATCTCTTTACATGAATTAATAACAATTTATCAGCATGACACTAATATGATTGTGGTGACCATGGTAACCAAGATGGGATATCTTTAATCCTAAGTAGTTGCAAGAACAGAACAATGGAAAAAACACACCTTTACTGTAACTCACAAATGATCTATAGATGAAAAACGGCATAATTAGATATTGTTAGATTAGGGTCAGTGCGGCTTCAAACTGGATATTGAGGTCTCGGAGGTCAGAGTGGAAAAGATAACAGGATGGCATGCTATAGCAACAGTATCTTAGGACACTATTAGACAGCAATACAAAAACACTTCACACACAATAAGCTGAGATGTCCATCATAGCACTGCCAATGTATAAGAGAGATGGCTATAGCTGGTGTTTGCTGAAAGAGGCAATGTCTGCCAATGGGAATAGAGCATACACTGGTTCACAAGGATAATCAGAGAATCTGCAATAGCATTTTGCTCAATCCACAACATAAGTCTTAGCCCTTGTTTTATCAGTGGTAGGTGGCAGTATTACTCTATCAGTATAATGTTGGTGGCTGAGAAAGTAAGTATTGCAAACCTGAGCTTATCTGAGTTTATGGGAGACTTTTATGAGTGCCATGACTGCTGTTACTGTGCTATAAGGAAAGTCTCCCTGTCAAAGCCCATTGTGGAGATGAAAGCTGCAGGAAGTCCTTTAATCGAACAAACCACTGTGACTCTGGAGGACGCTGGTACACTCCGACCACAGGACGCTCAACATTTCCCCTTTTGTACCCAGAGGCTGGCCTAAGTAACTTCCAACAGTGTTACAACCCCAGTATTTTCAACAACGACATGGTATTGTACAGTAACTCACAAAAAAGTTATATTTTATTGCAATATAATTAGCCATTCATTGCAGTGTTTTTGTGCATGAATATGTAGTAGACCACTTTGCCCTTGTGTGATTGAAGGATTTGCTGGTGTTGATGCTATGCTTGGATCTATTTCAGCCCAAACCTTTCTGGGTTATGGTCCACTGCTCTACTTAGACTGTTCAGCAAAAGACAGAGAGGGGGCAAGCGGAAGGGAACAAGTGAAAGAAGAGGGAGGGAGTCACATTGTTGCTTATGAAATATAACCACAGATGCAAATGCGTCTCAGGGCACCACAGCCAATTGCATGCAAAGCACCCACAGCTGCTGCTGATGCAGGCCATTCGGAGCAGATGACAAACTTTTCCAACTCCTTAATTCTTCCATGAAGTCCTAAAACAAGACTGAAAGAGATGGTATGAACTGCCATTTAAAAATAACACTCCAGCAGCTAGGTGTTAAACTGTAATGTTCTTTGGCTTTAAACAATAATTATAAGACAACAAGGATTATAATAAGAACAACATTGCTGTATAAAGCACAGTTTGAGTCCTTGGAAATGCCATCTGAGTGTGCAGCATTTGGCTGACACTGCCAATTTATCAGGCTTTAAGCTGCGCCCCACCTAGCTCATCTCCAGCTGGCCTGCTGTCGGAGGCAGGACTGTTGGGGGTGGCGCAGACCCTACATGTCATATACAGTACAGTGCAGACTGTGTGCAGACAAACAACAGGGCATTAGCCACTGGCTCTTTCACTGCAGCTCAATAGGCCCTGGTTACATGAGAGGCCTCAGTGTTCAGGGTAGTGCTTCTGACAGCACTGGGTCTCCACAGAAGAGAAAGGGACGGTGGGCCAAAGAAGGAGAGAGAGAGAGTGTGTGTACGCTGACATCCTCCCAGCTGCCCTGGTCAGTGATGAGCCTCAGTCCCCTTTGGGAGCTAGAGATGGCACCACTTATGAATGAAGCCTTTCTTTTGCTGCCCGAGCCCACTGTTTTACTTTAACTATGCTCTGGGTGACATGGCAAAACAATATTATCACAATATAATAATGCTGGCTTATATTATTAGACCAGGTAGGAAAACCTTAAATTTAACAACCATTGCATATTCTTTTGGCATGATAGCTGAAATCTCAAATGTTTGTTGAGGAACAACTCCATAACCATCTATTCAGTAGATCAGAATAGCAGTAAACAAAAACTAATAAGTAATACTAACTATTCAAAAAGTAGCACAATATAAAAAAACAAAAACCTGTAACACATCCTAAAAAGAATGAATAAAAAGATCCTATTGTTGATTTATTTTGAACATTACAATATCTGCCAGACTACTTAAGTCGCTCACTGCCTCTGTCTGGCCCACCCTTCTTCAACATCCTCCCTTCATTCTTACCAGCAAACCCCCCCCCCCCCCCCCCCCCCCACTATGATTTGGAGCCCCTCAAACTAGGGCGCCAAGGCCAGGCCAGCTCAGCCTCCCCTCTCGCCTGTCCGCCCTCTGCTCTGGTGAACAGTGCCTGTGCTTGGCTGGCCTACAAGCCCACGTGCACTCCCTCACGCACACCCAGCTGACATCACAGGCTGTGAGCATGTCAGGATGGATCCATCAGGCTGACCTTCCCTTCGCTGGGCTCCAGACGGGAGACTGATGGATCCTTGGAACCCTGCAGCATTTATGCACACAAACACACACACAACTTTATGATAATAACTTTGATTTTCCCTCTTTGTGAGTCACAGACATCATTATTAGCCTTGTGTAATGCACATAGTCCATCGAATAATGTGGACAAAGGGACTTTGATGTCACCCTCATAAACATACAATGCCTGGACATTAATAGAAACATAAGAGCAGAGTTACATTTAACAAATATCAGTAAAAGCGAGCAGATACATTTAATGTTGCTAGTAAGCCCACAATGTACTGCTGCATATCAGCAAATCATAAAATACACAAAAAACATAACGAAGGTTTATGCTGTAGTTGCAAGAACATAATATAGCAACTAACTAGCAGACACAAACCAGTGTGCTTGTTGTGTCTTTTTCTAGTATAGAAGCTTCATAAAAAAATAAAATATGCTATTTAAATTTTCACTTTTGTGCTCTTTTTACTTCTCTTCCTCTTCATTTACACCTTGCCTGTAGTTCGTGTTTTGAATGATGCCCTTCCACATGGGGTACACATCTCCATATTCATGACCTAACAGGTTTCACTATGGCCCCTTTGAAGAAGGCACCACAGAGAAACACTTTTCCAGATAGAGCGTGGTGGTCGCTGACTGTGAAATCAATGCAAGGCGTACAGCAGCACACCTGTGCCTCACACAAAACTACTTTTCCTTCCACCTGTTCTTTTTATGAAATATGCTGTATCCAGAAAACAGTTAATATGTACTTTGTAAATATGACTGACACTGTTAATGCCATTTATATAGGGGCTGAATGTTCCAGATGGTCTAAAAGTTAAAAGGAAGAAGGGGGGTATTTGCTTATGGCAAACTTTTACAGAGTCCTTGAGAAATGTTGTCTCGCGCAAGAGCGACATTCCTGCTGCTCAAGGTCCTGAAAACAGGTCTCTCTTTCTCAGGGCTTCTCTCTCAAATGGGCAAAACACTGACCTGTCTGCCACACTTTTACCTGTCCCATGATGCATTACAAGTACAACATATAAAGAGGATGATTGCAGCCCCCTTGACAGCTATGTGCCTACAGGTTAAAGCGCTGCGCCATCTGTACCAGTTCTGCACAGAGGCCTCATAGGGAGATAATTGGAAGTGAAAACAAACACAGATAGCATGTGCAGATTTTCACATTCATGCTTTCAGACTCACCATCTTACTCTAACTTCTGATGTCTTCAAAAGTGGCCATTTGTAACTTTTAATGCTATATAGAACAATGGTTTTCTATTGGTACTTTTGTTGTAGTTTCTAATGCTAATTGTGGGATTTTTGTCAATGTCATCTTAACTACAATCATCAATAATCTAAACACTAATAAAATAAAGGTAATAAAAATGAAGGGGAAAAGAGGTCAGGAATTGTATTTTATCTTTGTTTTTCAGGAAGTATTCAGGAGCAGTAAACCCCGCCATGCCACAGTGGCCACACATAGAACATAGTGTCACGATCAATATTACCCTGCATGATAACGCTAAATTCACACACTGCTTTTACTGTAACTGTACTCATGGATGAATAAGATAGCAAATCATATCTAGAGCTAGGTCAGTTAGCCATAAATATCGTTATGGAAAAACATTTTGCGCAATAATGCAATTTTGATTTGTTCTCATTTCTCTACCTTCATTATGCAATCGCCCAATACAAACAATGAGCACTAGAGCAACTCATCTTTTTATTTTGAGACATCTATGCTCTGCTATACCTTCCCACAATGGTGATTACTGCAATCCTGTGGCTATATATTATCCCATATTATTATTCCTGAGCATGATCCCATAATCAGTAATGCAGCTCATATCCACCTTCCTACATGCTCTGCACCCCCCAGCCAACCTCCATTACCTGGAGCCAGGGGTCAAAGGTCACAAGTGGGATGTGGGGGTGGGTGTGTGTGGGTGGGGGGCACCAGACAGGAGATGAGAAAGAATGGGAGATGATGAGGTGAAGGCAGGGTGAGCGCCGGGTGCCATCTTAATCAGTACCCACCCACACTTGCTGTCCCCCTTCTGACGGTCTTGTCAAAGGGGAGAGTGCCGGGAAGCATTTGCAATTGGTAAATGATGGCTATCTGTCATAAAGTGATGCTTGGTGCTTCGACAGCCTGGAGAAAAGATGGAGAAGATGCCGTGAGGGAGCCTCCAGTCTCCACAGCCCTATTAGGACGCTGGACTGACAGTCAGACAGTATTAGGCCAGCTGAGCAGCCGCTGGCCAGGCTCTGACCCAACCCTGGGGCATGTCCTGCTTTGCTCTATCACTCTTGATTCCCCATGTGATTTGAAGCCTTAGAGGAATGAAAAATTACCCAAATGATTTTGGAAAAGTGTAATATAAAACACCAAGTCAGATTTAACAATTGTCACAAAGTTTATTTGGTGAACTCTCTAGTGAAAACTTTGAGAGTTTAAGTAATAAAGTTCACTAATCATGATGTAATTGGTTTGGGATTGAGGAGAAATAAAATACAGATAGCAATGAACACCATCTATTAGGGGTATTTAGCAAATTCCTTCATTTTCCTCTGCATATTAGTGTTATGGTTATGCATGGCTGGGTTCTATCTCAGCAACTACGGGCGAGTCACAGGTTTAAAACACAGACAGACACCCATTCACTCTTAAATTCATTCAGTATGGGCATATGTGCAAAGTCTTTGGAGAGTGGTTGGAAACTGGAGGACCCATGTTAACACAGAATCAGAATCAGAATTCTGTTTATTGCCATAAAAAGTTTTATATCACTAGAAATTTGCTTTGGTCATTTGGTCCTAACATAAAACAAGTAATGTATAATAATAAAAATGCAGAATGAAATAAAATAGAGGATATGCAGATTTCAGCCAAAGGCCCGGGGATAAAACCCACACTCTCCTTGCTGATAGTCCGGTGAAATGATGACTGCCACTTTTCAAATTAGAAAATAAAATTCATAGTTTTTACATTTAAGCTAACCTAAAATGGCTCTGTGCTGAAAAAAGCCCATCAAATCATTTGTAGGTTTGTTTTAGACAGATTGTTGCATGTCTAAACATTTTATTGGTCAATTCTGGGGAAACGTTGGCAGGAATAATGGGCATGTTTCACCACTGGCAGCAATAGTTGAGAATGAGATAGCATAATGTATGAGGTAAAGCAAGTAAAAGATTAATGCTAAAAAATGGGATAGGTAAGAATTCTTTTGCAGCTGAACATTAATTAGCTACAAACCTGACTGGTACAAACTTTGGCACTCACATTACAATAAATACAGGTTTCTTGGAAGGGCCTAAATCATCTGTGCTGACCCTTTCGGATGACGCCACAGCACAGACTGTTAGTCACATCTCTCCGCTGTCAACAAGCCCAGAGGAAATATGGGTCACACTTAGAGCTGGCGAGGGCTGGGTGAAGCCAAACTGCAGGCAGATTTGGGAACGGACGCTAACACATCCTAACACACAGTCGCTCAGTCAACCGGCTTAACCAGCTGGCAGCACCGCGAGTGTGAAGAAGACGTTTACCCAGAGAGACAGGGTACGAGACACCATCACGTCCTATACAAGTGGTCATTCAGGCAAGATAGGACCATGGGCGCTCTTGGTGGGTGCGTCCTTGATCACTTCAGCAAATTGGAGTTATGAGGCGCATCGGCTGGTTAGAGCTAAACCTTTCACTTGGCTTCATCTACGGCTGACATATAATAAAAAGAAAGGTCAGACAATCTGCAGCGCACAGTAAAAATCCATGGCAGGGGCAGCTTGGAGCGTGGGCCAAATCTTCAAAAAAAAAAAAAAAAAAAAAAAAGCGTATCATATTCCAATACGCTATCTATCACCAGACCTTTAGTGGAAAAACCCAGCGTGGCATTTATGAAGCTCACTAAAACCACTCCAAATCTCATCTGCTTGCTTATAACTACCTGTCAGTCAGTGTCGTTCTTTACATCCTCCACCTTCCACCGTCTGCTTGATAGATGAGATTCTCTTCAAGTTTTTTTTAATGGCTATAGTCCAATAATGTCTAGGGCAAAAATAAATTGCAAGACATTGCGTCGATACATTTTATTCTGTTGGTTTAGCATGATGCGAGACAGAGATCAAGTGATCACTGGAGAGAAACCAGGACCATGGTCATTGCGGTTGACCAGTGGAGCCAAACATACTCATTGCAAGGTAAAACAACATTTGCTGGAAATCCATTTGAATTGTGGCGCCTGAGAACATATAGCCAGGAGCCACGGGGACGCCATGCAACCATAATGGCATACGTCTGCCTACCGTTCAATACGCACATAGACATTTCAATCATAAGCGCTGCTCTGCCTGACTAGTTCCTTATTTCTGAGGCAACCCAAAGTGCAAAGTGGGGAGACCGTCGCATGGCAGGCTGAAAAATCCCCCCTCAGCTTTACCTCTCTCACATTTAGTACAAATTTCTCTTTCCTCACCCCCTCCCACCCCTCCGTTCTCTATCACCATCTCTTGTTTGGCCATCCTCTTCCTTTCTCCCACCAGTCAGGCAGTAATACCATCTCCTGCCTAATCAAATTCTGCTGTGTGTGACATGAATTCTTGGTGCCCAAGGCTGCGCTCCCTCCTCACAAGCTGCAGGGCAAGAAAAGCCATAGCTAAACTTTGTGTAGGCTCTTCTGCAATTTCCATACTCTTTCTAATATGAAATAGTTTATTTTACTTTTTTGGCACTCAGTTTACATGTAGGTGGGAACTTTCAAATATTTCCGGATAGCTCTAATATTGTATAAGTATATCAACATAAGTATTTAAAACATTTTAAACTAGAAATTGCTCAGATTGGCGGAACATGCCTTCCAGTTTATCTTAATTGGAGAAAGCTTGTGTTTACATTCACATTTTTAGACCAGCAAAGACACATATTATTGGTCAAACTGGCACCACCTAACTTGTGTGGTAAATTAATAAAAGAGATGAATGTCATAGCTTTGATGATTAAAGATGATAAAGTAGTCCTTTCAGAAGACTTTCTTGTTTGTCAGACCACAAGAATCAGCCACTGAGGACAGTGTAGTTTTGTTCTCTGTTGTAAATGTAAATTTGGACAACAGTTAGAATTCCTGCCAGGGCTTTATCACATTTTGGGCACAGTCTGAGTATTTTCTTTATCCTAACATATTCACTGATTGTAAAAGGTAATTAGGATCATAATGAGTTTTTAGTTTCCACTAGTTTTGAGACCAGTCTGGGTCTTGAGACCAGTTTTGAGATCAATTTGTTATGGTCTTTGTCTAAACTCGGTCTCGGCTGCAGTTTTACTTGGTCTTGATCTTGGTCTCAAATACTGTTTTACTCTGTCTTGTCTCAGCCTAGTACTGTCTTACAACTGGTGTCCACATATTCTTACAGGCTGTGTACATGTTTCACTTTATTGTACAGGCTATATTGAATGGGCTCTTGGATATGACTTTATTAAGAAGATGACTTCTGAGCGATAATTCTTAAAATACTCTGTAAACTAAATGATTAACTCCGTAATCCAGCACAGTCCCCTCTGTGTTACATTCTTTACTGACAGGCACAAGCACACACAGATGCCGCCCTGCACACATGCTCCTGTGTCCACTGGGAATAGTAAAACTCAAATCATGAGTCTTCCTGACAGACCCGAGTGTCACTGTATTTGCCCCGGCATGCATTCAGCCGGCTGTGCCTCCAGATTCACTCCTAATGCTGCTCGTCACCCTGCTCTCCTCCCTGACAAGAATTAGAGATGTCATCATGGTCAGGAACAACAGACTTGATAGGGACAATAGACTAGGTTTCTTATTGTTAGATGATGAAGTTATGTAGGATTGAACTTGGTTTCTCAATGAAGAGTCTTGAGCCATTTTAATGATCACTTTTGTTTCTGTCCTGCTTTTAATCCACAATAGGAGGGAGTACCAGAAAGAGTTAAGCGAGACAGCCACAGTGTAAATGAGACATCTCAGTGTTATGAGAAGTAACAGTATGTATATGACTTTTTGTTTACGTCAGATTAGCAAACTGCATTTTTGTTTTTGATTACAGTGGTTCTCACCTGGTAATAATAATAATTATAATGGATTGGATTTATATTACAAGCACTACAAGGGTCTCAAGGTGCTTTACGTTAGTTCATTATTCATTCACTCCTCAGCCACACTCAGTGGTAGTGAGCTACTTCTGGCAGACTGACGGAGGCGTGGCTGCAATTCTGCACCTATGGCCCCTCTGACCACCACCAAACACTGTCACTGACACATTCACACAGGAAAGGTGGGTGAAGTGTTTTGCCTGAGGACTCAATGACAGTATGCAATGCCAGGAGCAGGGATTGAACCACCAGCCCTCGGGTTATTGTGCGAACCTCTCTACTGACTGAGCTATTGCCACTGGGACCCAGTTTTATTCCTTATCATTTAATTTTAGTTATGGTTCTACATTATTTTACAAGAACCCTTTTAGCACATGTTCTAAAATCTGTTTCACCATTTCATGTAAATTAAACAACATTAAGCCTTAACAAGCTAAACATGATATATATTCAACCTTGCCATGACCCACTTTTAGGGCCTGAGCCACCATTTGGAAAACATGTAAAGAACTTGTGCGGCATAGATATGACATAATACTGTGTGTCACTGTAGCGTGCAACTGGTCCTAGCTCTACACAAGGTTGACCTACAATAGATATTGGTGAGCACAATTAATACAAAACTTACTGAAAATTACTGAGCCACAACTATCTTTCAGAAAGCTTTACTTCTTACGTAAACATAATATCTACAATTATGCATGAAATTATTTTTTAATCAAATTCCAATGATGTTTATCTGTATTGTGCCATTCTACCAGTGAACCAGAAACCCACAGAGAAATAAATTGCTTCTCAAGTCCCAAGCATGGCAAACAGAACTGACTCAATACGTTTTTCTGCAAAATCTGACTACATATGCTGTAATAAATTGCACTGTATACCCATGCTAATTGTTATGTATTTGTATCGATTGTCAATGGACGTTCAAATGCCATCTTCCTTATAGCCATCTTCCTTATAGCCAGATATAGCCCCTTCAGAAGCAATCAATGCCACAATGACAGGTGATTAATTTCTCCAAGAAGCTGTAGCTCACAGTCATTTGTAAGAGTAGCCACAGTTAATCACCTCTTAACGACAAGACCCCTATATTGCTCTTCCTTCCCACTGTCATACATAGAGTGATCATTGTCTTCCATCCCTTATGCACTGAATGGGCAGATAATCAAGGCATGCCGGTCATTTAATATACTATACATTGTGTATCGAGGGACAATTACTGTAGTGCAACAATCAATATGGCCTTATCCTTTTCATGTTGCTTGAAGTTTCAATCACAGCAGGATTGAATGACATTGTTAGGGTCAGGGTGATAGCTGGATCTCAATTGCAAATCACAATTTCAGATTTTGAGAGTCCCTTAGTCTTGGATTTTTGACAAAGTGTGTTAAACCACAGTACAATGCAAAAGTCTACACAGAAAGATGTATAAATGCACATGAATACAACAAAAATGCAAAACAAAGAAGAAGAAAAATCAAAACTAGACCCACTTGGAGAGTATAGACCCCTGCCAAGTCAGTAGCCCTATCTCACAATGTTAAGTAAATAGTGCACAGACCTGGACTCAATCTTTACAATCTTCTTGTACAGGGGTAAATGCTCTTACTCTTGAGTGACAAAACCCTTATATCTCACAACTGTAAAGAATATACTCAAACTAATCATTTGCTCTTTCAGGAATTGAAGTTGGTCTCATCAGCATGTATCTTAAAATGGTACAGAATCCCTTAACACACTCTACACAGTAATCTGAATTCTCTCAAAATTAATCATTTTGTTCTTGGCCCATCACTGACTTTCTTGACTTTTTAAAAATAAAATTTAATATTTATTAAAGCAGTCTCAGTTATCAGCATTTTTCACACCTTACTAAAACCAGTCTGTCATGTGATGTCATGTGATGACAGTATGTCATCAACATGTATAAATACAAATATGCTTGACTAAGTGTATGAGGTTATGCCAGTCAGATTCCCCCTGGTGGATAAGGTCATGTTTAAAAGCTGAACTGTTGCTGTCAGGACTCTAATTACAGACGGACCAGATTTTGCAAGACTTTATGGACCATGAGAGACTGGAGTGACAAGGTGTGGATAACAAACGCGGTTTAATCGCGTGATATAAACATTCCACAAAGAGACATCCGTGTCCTGCTTTGTAACTGTTGGTTGCCTTCCTTAACCAGGTGTTTTCCTGTCTTACCTTACTCTGCCCCCAGGGAAGAATGCTGGCTCTGGCTGCACACTCACAACAAAGGCATTCTGGCTCAAACATTTCATTTAGTGCTGGAATTGCAGACATTTTAATCCTAGCCTTCACTAAACATGACACATTTGCAGGGAGATATATAGTACTGTGCAAACGTTTTAGTGCTGTTATCGAAAAGAGCTATGTACAGAATTTTATTTTTTTGTTATAAAAAACTTTTGTTATAAATATTTCAGGAAAGGTCAGTAATGGCCCAAGATTGTTGGTTTTGCTGCAGATCACTGTTTAGATCCAGTAGTGTTATAAGGGATTCTGTAAGCATTTTGCGATACAGAAAAAAGATACTAACTTCACTCACTAAAAGTAAAATAATTTGTTCTAGTAGATTTGTATATTGTCTTATATTTAGTACACTTAATTGTTATATAATTACTTGGTATGAGGATTTTACGGCTCAATTTAAAGAGAATTTACCCCTGAACTAGAAGATCCTCAAGTTTGGGTCCACGCCTGGGTACTATATCAACTATTGCGAGATAGGACCAGTTCCTTGGTAGTGGTCTCTGAACAATTGTGAGACCAAAAAAGAGCCAAGATACTAACTCCAGCCCCAAGGGGTCAGTAAAGGAATAAATGATCAGTTTTATTCGTTTAACTACAATTGTGAGATAGACATCTATTCCTAAAGTAAAATATCCCTATTCTTCCATTGCAAGATGGTGTCAATGCCATTGCTAAGGTCTGCTCTTTCAAAAGTGTTTTGAGTTCACTTTTGTTTTTCTTTTCATTTCCCTTTCCTCACATTTTTCTGTGTTGACTACTTCAGAGGTTCCAGGAGTGTAAAACCAACCCAGCTCTGACCTCGCAGACAACCCCCAGCAGCCAATCAGCTCGCGAATCCCTGACAAATAAGGCGCTGTAATTGGTTGACTGGTGGTAATTCTGACCGAGGGGAGATTGTAGTGGCGGGAAAAGAAGAAAAGAAGGAGAAGGGAGGGTGGGAAACAGGGGGATATGTCTCCTCAGTGCACTTTAAGCGACCCTTTGCCACAGGAAATCTGCAGAACAAAAGCGAGCTGTCATCTCCCTCCTGAGCGGCGCGCAGCGGACAAAGCACATCTCAGCTGACTGGACGAACTGACCCATCCTGAAGGGAGGCAGCCTGTCCTAATCTGGTTCTGTCTCACATTCCAGACGGGAGGCAAGAAGAGAGCGTGCCCTGAAACCCCAAACAGGAAATACTGTAAGTCCGAACTTGTACAGATCCAAACATGCCCCTAAGCCCACATACACCTACTGAAGCTGCATGCATCCATAAATAATGTCACTTCCTGTCTTTACAGTGCTGTAGGTACAGACACACTCACACACACCACACCTCCATCCTCGAAGCCTTTGCAGCTCTCCAGACTGAACCCACTCACTCCAGCCACATTCCACAGACGCCCTGAGCCCCAGGGGCCGCTGCACAGCTGGGCATGGAGTCTTCCACTTCCCTGCCTGCCTTCCCTACATTACCAAAAGCACAAGTCCTTTCTCATCTTTTCTGCAACAGCTCAGCAGTAAGGGTAACATTAGCGTGTGAGGTTGAAAAGAGCTGCCCAAATGCTAAATAAACTCTTTACCATAAAACCAAACTAAAATAAACTGGGGGAAGATGATTGCCTCCCAAAAAGTGTCTTAAGTCAAACTAATTAAAATACCTTTTCTTTCCTTTTCTTTTTTTTTCTTTTTTTCCCCTTTCAGCAAGTCGTCTGCCTCCTTGCATGCAATGATTATAATACTAATTTGGCACAGGATTTATGCTGGATGCCCTTCCTGACACAGTCCACTCCATTTATAGCCTGTGACCCTCTGTAGCTGAATTTACTCAAACTATTTAAAATACAGTTGCTTCATAGAGTTGCAGGAAATGTTGACAAGGTTGTTCAAATGTTTGTTTACTTTTCATTTTTAATTGTTATTTATGAATTATAATCTGTTTTAAAATTTGGCGTTGGTAATTTTATATCATTATTGGACAATAAAGACACTGTTATTGCTTTTACTGTAACATAAAAAAACTGCACAACTAAAAACCACCAAACACAGTCACACTAACACATTCATACAGGCAAGGTGGCTGAAGTACACTTACAAACAAAATGGTCATTTCGTTGTCTCAACGCAGCAGTATGTTTTAAAGGTGCACCATGTTGATAAGCTGAGAAAGGCATGTCAGCAAACAGGGCTACATAATCTGATAGCTTCGTCTGTGTCTGCCAGTCTATCTTGTTGCCAGCAAACAGCAGTGGAAATGTGAAACAAGCTCCTAATTCAATAAATAAATGTATGAGACAAAATGCAAAACCACAGACAGTGTACAAAAAATAGTGGTGAGAGTGGTGATATTAAGTGGGTGTTATTAAAACTTCAACAACAGAAGAAAGTTTCTGTTCCTTCCAGCTCAGCATTGACACACAGTCAGTAAACAAGCAAGGTGAGCTTGATTAAATATCAACAGGAGTTAGGGATGCCCAGTATATGGCTTCAGCATTGAAAGCACTATGCAAGATCCACAATATCGAACATGACAAATGAGCTCAAATGTGTCTAGTCTGCTCGCTACAAGAGGAAGACTTGGATACAAAACAATCACTGTTGATCTGCCGAAAAACAGGAAAAGATTGTTTGGTTTCAAATAGAAAAAGCAGTGTCAGTTGTATGGATTTATCTTGGCTCCAGAAAGCATCGTGCTGACTTTGCAGAGGCACTTTGTCAACAACTCCATGCAGTTTGTTGCAAAATGAGGCAACCCCGCTGTGCTATCCAGCTATTTAAGTCAGTTGTAAGTATGTTTTGTTTTTTTTATCACAAAAAGAACTATTTGACTTTTAATCGCAATTATGACTCTTCTTAAAAAGTATCACCTGCTTAAAACATTCTTTATGGCCTTTGATGGTAAAATGCACTGCAAACTGTCATTTGGTTTGCATAACCTACAATATGAGGCAAATGAAATGACTGCTATTCAAATAAAAGTATTCTGTATCTAATTTATCGCTGATATAGAAATACATTGAGTCTCAGTCCACATAAATATTTCCCAGAGCGATCTAGAGGTCCCAGATGCTGTGCACATTAGAGAAGATTCACTTTCCCACCAAGTTAACCACAAAGGAATGCATTCTGCAGGAAAAAAGTAGAATCCTCAGTGACATGTGTCCTTCCTGTACATGAAGTTCTCACTGCTGAGAAAAATGCATAAAAACTACTTGACAACAGCAAATGGACCGAAACGGAAGAGGTTAAACCCACACATCTGCGCAGTATCTAACTACATTTGTCCCTGAAAGAGTGTATTGGTGAGTGTACACTTGCACATGGGGCAGTAATATTTGCTCAGGGGAGTGTGCGTGTCTGTAAATAGTTAAGGCCACGCTCTGTTTCATCATTTCAGTAAATGCCGAGCAGTATATCAGCCTAACTGCATACGTCTCGGGCCATTTCCATATCTGTAATAGAGAGAGCCCATCTCCCATCAGAGTGGCTCCTTCGGTGCACTCTGAGAGCCCAAATAACACACACACATACACACAAGGCACACCTCTGATGAGCTGACACAGAAAACCAGATTTATTAAGGGGAGGGAAAGAATGAGAAGATGCAGAACGCGCAAGGAGGGGGTGGTGTAATTTCGGCAATGGACACAGGTTGTTACGGAGGCACACAAAGGCATAAACGCCCCCACAATAGCGACACCAAAGTGCATTGCTTTCCTTTCTGAAAAGAACCTGTTTATTTCAGACCTATGACACAAAAGCCACAGCGGCATGCAGGCTTATCTCTGCACACATCCCTTAAAACGCGACACGGCCCCGAAGAGCTCCCCGGCGCTCCACATGCCACTTTCAATTAGTTCCACAAAGAGAGTCTTCCGCTAGCAAAGAGGAAGATGGGAGCTCATTACGGAATTCCTCTCTACTCCCCCTCTCTTTGAAATATAGATCAGGAGGCTACGTCTGATGGGATGTAGCAGTCACGGGCCGTGCCACGTCGGGCCAGACCAGGCAAGAGTAGTTTCACGGATTAGGCACTCTTCAGGTTTAACAGCCCCTGCAGCTTACCCTCAATAACCAAGAACTCTTCCCATATGTCTCATTCATTTTCTTTCCACTAAACACTCTCCCCTTGGCATGAAAACCCACAAATGGGAAACTCCCAGTTGTATTAATCTGATGAGAGACGAGATGTCATATCACACATTGGCACTCTCATAGTATAAGGCAGGTGCAGATAAGGTAATGCAAATTCATTCAAGTCTTATAATGAAACTAAAGCTCAGCAAACCCACAACTGGGGGCTTTTATTTAAATGAGCTGTTGTGTGAGGAGTTCATTAAGGTTAGGAGTTTGAAAGGGTGAGATTCTAAAGCAATCAGGAAACACTAATGTGGCACTCCAAAAGATATTTCTGATTTATAATGTTGGTATAAAACATGGCATCTGCATTCACACTATTAAATTAGGAAATCAATTTGATGGTGTATGTGACCAGAGGGGGGAAAATGCAATGTTTTTTTTTGTTGTTGTTTTTTTCCTTTTTGAAGTGAGAACAGCATGTTCACCAGCGTCTAGCAGTTTACTTTTTGACTGATAATCTCATTAAGTACATCCATGCCTCCATGCTGCTGCGGCACAAAGGGACACAGTGAGGAGCAGGGTTCTATACAGCAGCAGGTCTCTTACACAAACACGCTGTATGTTAGGGCCGTGTATATGACAAAACACATAGTGCAATGATTGTTGTATATAACCCTTGACTATATCATTTAGTGCCATTTCACAGGCTCTATAGCAGTGTTTTCCATCATATGCACAACACTAAGAAATTGCATGCAGGAAGAATACAGGCAGAACATTTGCATGAAAGACAAATCAGTGTACCAAGGGCTAGAGACCTACAGGAATGGTTAAAACTGCATCAAAAAAGAGGCTATTTCTAATGTAGTATTCTGTAATATGCTGCAGATCTGATGAGACCACAATAGCACAAGGGCCAACAATGACTGTGGGTTAAGTTACGCACACAAAATACAGAAACCACAGTGATGCAAAATGGAAGAATCATGTCAAATTTACAAAAGAATGTATTTACTAACAAATTAATACAACACTGTACCTCAAAATGTGTAGCCTCAAATTCCTTTCAAGCATTTCATTTATTATTTTGCTTACATGGGTAACAGGTGGCTGAAACTTATTTGCAGCAACTATAGGCCTAAGACAGGGCAATTTATTTGCACCAGTTCACACATGCATGGTGAGGAGGAAGCTAGAGAGAACCTATAGTAACCCGTGGAGGATGTACAGATCTCACAGATAGTGAGTGGAATAATTTTTTGACTTTATCAGACATCACAATGCGACTTTGAGTAGCAGGGCTCACTATATTGTTTTCAGAACCCATCACTTCATCAAAACTGTAAAATTCAACTTACTGGAAAATAAAATTGCAAGCTAAGGGACCTCCTAAAAATATGTATGGTGTTGCTCTGTAGAGAATCATTTACATCAGTTGTAATAAAAATCTAAATTCAAGTAAAACTTTCTTTTAACGGCAGACTTTTAAAATTGACTTTGCTAAATTTGTTTCCTCCAAATTTCACCACATCTGTCAAGTTGTCTGATCCTCCACCAGCACTGCAATGTTTACACCTTCAACTAACTACTTTCATTAGCTCAGTCCTCAGCGGAGCACCAGCAGATAGCTCTAACCAACAGTGAGTTAATTACAAATTATTGGCTAAAACTAGGGAACGACCATTAGGGATCATGTAGGAGAAATAACATGTGACTGAAGATGAAAAAAAAAAAAAAAATCCTTGGTTAATATGGTTTGTCAGTTCTTCAGGGATCCATCACTCAGCATTCACAGGAATCAGATACAGGGTTTGAGTTCCTGTTGCTAGGCCACTGTTGGAGATTTGGTGTTACGGAGAGTCTAGGTGATAAGGAGGTATGAGGGGAGGAGTGCAGAGGCAGCTATATGAGGAGATGGGTATAGCGCTCTGCATTTTTTCACTGATTTAATCTATGCAAATCTCAACAATCACAGGAAATGCCTCGGCCCAGGCTGCGGCTAATTGCCACAGTAATAACAAAAGAAGATCTTCCTTTGAGCGCATAGTGCAAATTAAACATTAGTTTAGGAGTTTTCTTGGAGACCGAGGGATGTTATAATTACCCAGAAACCAACACATCAGCACTTTGCACGCCACGCGTCCCACCTCACGGAAAACAAATGTATCTCATATTCAGAGAGAGGCATTTGGAAAAGAGGGTATAGGAGCAGAGGATGGGGGAGGACAAGGATGGAGAATGGGACACACACGGGGGTATAATGAGGGGGAAGGAGGTAGTGAGTGATTGCCCGTCTTTCCACGCCACTCCATGCTGGTAGTGAGGCATCAAAATGTACACCCACCATTAGCATACTGACCCCGCCTCCTTCCTCTCTCCCTCATTACCATATAGAGGGTGCCAAAAAACACAAGCAAAAGCTCAAATGTGTGCACCCAGTTTGGCTGGCCAGCAAAGGGTTAAGTCTGCGAGCGTTTTATTAATGTGGGTCGGTGCAGCAGAGCATGTTGCAGGCGACACAAACAAGGCTGGATCGGGATGAGACATGCAGCCAGGGAAACTTCAGGAGACGTCCTTGCTGGATATGGCCCGAGTATATACCCCCACTCATCTGTTCGCAGTCTCCCAGTGTGGTGGTCCAACTCCGGGCCTTGAGCGGTGTGGGTTGTGTCCTGGATGGATGCTCTTCTGTGTGATGTATGTCTGAGGGCGATGCAGCGCTGACACAGTCAGCTAGCCGGTCTAACCTAAATGTTCACTCAGTGGGCCTCTCCATCCCCGCAGCCTGCCCCGACCGCTCTGACCTTTCACTTCTGTCTCTGTCTGACTTATAGCAGACTGCAGTTTCAGTGCAATTTGTTAAGTGAAGTTTGAGTTCTATTTTTTGTGTTTATTATTGTAATTTTTATCTGATTTAGGTAGAGAGTGACAGTTGTAGACCAGAAGTAAGACTGTGGCTGGAAAGCATGGACCTGAGCTGGAAATAAAATTCTCTTCATTTATGTATTATGTGCTACACCAGATAAACCACTGAGGTGCCTTCAAGTTGAGTTCACTATTCATTAAGATGTACAAAACACATTAAGTATAAGGCAAACTGACCATATTCATGGGACTGCAATACTGTGTGAATGGACATAAAGGCATTACATACCAAAAATGTCAGGATACAGAACATAGAAAAACACTTGGGCATTGGGTAGCCATCTTTTTGATTCAATAAATACCCAGCATCACTCAGCATTTAAACCTATGGCTTCCACAGAAAAAAAAAAAAAAAAAAACTCTATTTACATACTGTCTATGCTGTCTGTCTTCTCTTTGTAGGTCATCTTCCCTCTCAAACACACTCACCATCACAGTATAAAGGCAGTATGCGTAAACCCCATACGAGCCGCTGGCCATGCCCTGGAAACCTAATCACCCAGTGCAGTTGGCTGTTTGTTTGGGGCTGTACACACAGATGTGCATACAGGAGCGCTAACAGGCAGCCATGCACACAGGCCCACCCAGTTGAGATAGGAGACTTTTTGTAAAGAACAGAACAGAACAAGCAGAATGTTATGTGATCTTGTTAAATTCTGTGTATAAAGAAGCACAAGTGTTGAATTAGTCACACAGCTCTAACCCCTCTCTGACTCTGAACACCCATTTCCACACATATGCCTGTATAAATCCCCCATGTCAGCAAGCCAAACTCATAAAACACTCTCTCTCTCTAATTGGTGTGTTGTAATTTCTCTTACTCCTATCATAAAAAACTCTTTTCTTACCCCATTTGCATCGCCACGTTTATGTAATGGACCTTGTTATTTTCTGACTTTTAATATCCTCTTTCTGAATAACAGCCTTAATAGACCACATGGCCCCGAGGATGTAACTTATAGACAAAATTGATGCAGAGCATTGTTGATGGAGCATTTGCAAGCGATCCGAAGCGGTGACATCAGTTAATTATATAAATTGTAGCGGGATCAGAGCAGGCATAGGGGAGATTATGACACAAGGGCAGACAGAAGGGCTAAAGGGATGGGGCCTGGGTTTCTGACACCCACATTCGGGGGGGGGGGCATTACATCAGCGCTGGAGTGTTATGTAAAAGTCTTTTTGTAAGACTTGAAACCGCTCTGAGGCAAATAACATTAACTGCCAGACAGGAGGCATGGTGATTTTCTCAGTTATGTTTTTGCAACTGGTATATTCTCATGTAAATGACACACCAGTTACCAAGTTTAAAGTCAACTTTAAGCAGTTTTCACCTTTTAGCATTATGAATTCCATTCAAATGTAGGTTTTCTCAAAAAGAAAATATTCAAATCAGGTGTGCAATTCTATATTATACAGTATTATGGAAAGGCATTTGTGAGATTTTTTGACATGAGTATGTACGTATATGCCAGTATGCAACCAAAGGACTGTCCTTGTTTTTTTTATTTTTACTACAGCAAGAGCTATACTTCAAGTGCTTAAATCAGTGTCTTTTTAAAAGAGGATTTTTAGCCAGCCACTTGAAATATTTTTGTTACTACTGCATATTTGTAATAAGTATGAAAACTATGTTTAATATCTTTACATGCACCAAAGGTACCAACGAAAATATGTCAAAAGCTTTGGTTACATCAAACTAACATTTATACAATATAAAAGACGCTATTTAAATTCAATTACTTCTTGTACCTTGTCCTACAATTTCCCAGGCTGGACAAACTGAGCACTGCTGGCATAGATGCACATATTTTGCAAGGCAAGAAATCTCAGGGATTTAAACAAATTCCAGGACAAAACATTTATAGTTTCAAAATTCAACATTTATATGTCCTTCCTTGTCACTTTTTAAGGATTTACAAGCATTTCTAAAGGGTAAAAATATAGCAACCACATACAGACTATGTGCAGTACCAAGGAAAAATCCAAAGCCCTGATAGTGATTGGGCACTAGAGGGGGCATGTGTTCCCCTCCTCTTCATCAGCTGGTCTAAAGACTATCCCGTAGATGCAGAGAGACCCAGAGGGAAGATCAAAGCCTGTGTGATCCAGTGGCTGTTATATCACCCCTGGTCTGCTGCCTCCCTCCCTCTGTGGGGCCTCCTGTTACGGCCAGCACAGACAGACAAAAAGCTCCAACCTGCACGCCGCTTGTTGATGCAGGCAAACTTCTAGGATCTAGGAAGATAAAAGGACATTTTGCTTTGCATTCACTTAATTTCCATTATCCCCACAAGCATGAATAGTCACAAGCTCCCTGCATGCATAAGAAATACTATTGTTCAAAGCTTTAAAGAAGTAGAAATCCTTGTCTATGAGGTAACTGTTTATATTGTAGCGCATTGTAATTTAAAAATCTTCCTTCTCTTGTGTTGCAGAGATGAAACGAATGGAAACGCACAATCAGAGCACGGTCTCTTCCCTCAGCGGAAAGGCATCTCAACAGGCCCGGCTATTGACCACATCCACGAGGGGAGGGAGCGGGTCAATGTAACACAGAGCAAGGGACCATTTTGGACCACTTAACCATAATCAGTAAATGCACCCTGGTCGCAATTAGCGCCGGTCAGGCCACCCTCGGAGTGTTTCGTTTTGCTCACAGCTCTATCTGCAGTTTTATTCAGCGCTGCGGGAACCTTGTAATGCAAATGGGACTCCTCGCATACAGCACTGCAAAAGGAGGGTTCCATCCATTTGAAGAGAGTTAAAGCACATCTTAGTTTTTGGATTCTTCAAACTGAACTTCCATGTTTATTGCAAAGTGCAGGTTATTGTCTGTCATAGGTGGAAAGTAACTTGATCCTTTTACTGGAGTATATATACAAGTACATTTTGAATACTTTTTCCACCTCTATATTATTGATGAATGATTTATTTAACACTCCGACCTGCTTCAGCTGTTTGCAGTATATCTAAAAGTTGGCTCCCGCCACTTCTGTGGTAACGTTTAGCAGAAGAAAAACCCATTTTGAAATTAACCCTGTAATATAGCCAGTGTCCTTTTTAAGTGTCAAGCTTCTGATTCTTTGAAGATGAAAATATGAGGAGCCTGCAGCAAGATGAGAAGTAGCTCAAACTAGGGAGCGATCCAGTGAGGTAATGAGTATGCAGAAGGTTAGACACCACATTGCTAAGTCACAAGCATGTGGCATTGGGTGACCATGTTTCCACTCCTCAAAACAGGGACTCTCACATTTTTGCAGTAGATTTGATTGTATAACTAGCATGTGGCGCTTGAAACAGGACATTCCAAAGTTTATATTGTTATATAATCATATGCCCATAATATATAATTATGTCATTCACAGGGTAAAACTCACAGTAAAAAAAAGTACTGCCACTTAAATTTGCAACAACCATTGAAAAATGCCTTGATACTTTTACTGAGTACATTGACTAATAATATTTTACTATGTTTTACTTGAATATTTTAGCTTTGTGGGTAAGTGGGTAAAGGTCCTGGGTTCGATTCCAGCAATGGGTTAGTAGCAGCAGTATGTACTTTTTGTCATTTTTGTTTTATTTCTTATACGCTTGAGATTACAACTGTTAAAACACCATACCCCATTCAAAACAATAAGCCTCTGGTCTCTCTCTGAGCCCCCAACTGTTACATTTCCCTACCAAGTTTGACACTCTCCTCCACTAATTCACGATTCACTACAATTCCTTCCATTAAATTCTTTTAATGGAAAAATCTTCAACTGTGAAGGTGAGAGGAGGACAGACAACCGAGCAAACAAAGGGCGCTTTTAACTGGCATTTCTGTACAACGGGCTCTGTAGTTCTGATTGATTGGAGCTGCAGTGGGCACATGCGATTCAAAAGGAAGCCTCCAGCACAAAAGAGTTCAAGCCGTGAGTTGAAATCTCTCCTCCCACGGTAAGCCTTCTCTCATCTGAACCCAGTGCTGCAAAGGTAACTGTGATATGATCTTTGAGGGCACTGTCATATAATGCAGACACCTGTTAGCACACATGGATCAATGCATGCAGCAAGGCAAAGAACATGACCTCTTTTTGCACCTGTATAGCCATCGTAAGTATTGTATAGTTCTATAGTAGGGCATAAAAATGGTTATTTTGCTGTAATGAATTGGACAGCTGAGAGCAATGACGCAGAGATGATTGAAATTTCAGGCACATTTTTACAGAGGTCAGAGGTCAAGATACAGGAAATCAAGTTGGATGAAAAAGTAGAAGCTATATTTTAAAAGAAACAAGTATCTGGGGAGCTCTGTCCTCTGTTAAGACACTGACCTTATCTTGCAATGGTGCCCAGGGGCCTTATATCTGTCAATGGTAGAAAATCCTTAAAAAATCTGGATCCTTTAGAGTGCCAAAAAGTTATTTAGGCACTGGGTATTTCTAGTATCTGACACCAAAATTTGGATGCTTCCATTTTCCACATGGGATGAAAGATGTAAAAAGAAGCAAAGGGGTATAAAGGGGGCATTGGGGCAGGGAAAGGATTGCTAATGAAAGTCCCCTGCTGTTTTCTCAGCTGTTCTTGTGCTACAAACACTGCAGTATACAAGGCCACAAACTCACAAAATGCTTAAATGGGACATCTTTTCTCTTTTTACTCTTCACTCTCGCTGAATGACGACACCTGAAAAGCCTCATCTTTTGTGTCTTGACTTGAAACATTTTTGTCGCCACGGTGACACGGTTAATAGAACGGGGTTGGCTTGGGACTTTGGGCCTTTGGGATGAGGGGGGGTCTTTGTGCTTCTCCAGAACCAAAGTGTGTTATGTCAAGAGCTTGGCACACACGCTGTCCCGGTGTAGGAGGAAAGAATAGGGTTCTGGGGACTTCTAAACATAACCACGCTGTTGCATTTAAGAGCTACTTCAAAACTCCAAAGATGGGGAACATGAAAACAGTGCTCAGAGCAAAGTCACTCTGACTTTAGTAAGAATATAAAACTCCAGAGTGTGAGGGGCGCTACCGCAAGGACGCCAATGACTCAAAGGCAATAATAATAACATTGTCACGAGTAAAATCTATAGTGTTTTTTTTTTTACACTGCAAAGGAGCACCAATGCACAATGAACACAGCTGGTAACAGGCTGCAGATGAAAGACGAATGGAGTTTCTTTGTAACTGAGAGCTTCTGTTGGACCACAGGTCTCCGTGGAACAATACAGGAGAGAAAGAGAAGGGATAGAAGAAGAGGAGAATGGGACAATGCTGGCTGTTTATATATTAAAATTAAAGAGTTGATCCTTTTGAATGTGTTATGTTGTAGTCAGGACCATAACTTTTTGAGTTATGATGCTAACAGACAGACCAGCAGGCAAACCCATCCCAGTAACATGCATAAGCTATCTAGCATTTAAAGAAAGTCCTTAGATATTTGCACTGTATATCTTTTAGCATTACATCCAAAAAATCAGAGAATGTCTTGTAACTAAATGCGAGTGTGAGTAGGCTATAGGTGGAGGAGGGGAGGAGGCTGAGTGGCGTCCTGGTCCACCTGGGCAAACAATAGCAGCAGGATGAGTGTGGCTCAAGGGCCCTCCCTGTCCCTAAAGCACACACACACATGCACGCAGCTGTCCATAGGGCTGCCATCAAAAACAGTTCAGGTGCCGCACCTTCAGAGGCCGCCGGGAGGATTGGGGGGAACGAGGGCTTCGGTAACCATGGTGACGACCACAACAGACTCTTTTAGAGAACTCAAGTGAAATGACGCGTGTTAATGTTCTGCATTTAATTTAACTGAAACATTGAAGGTTAAGGAAAAAAGGAAGTGCTCAAGGATTTTTTATTGATGTCAACACTTTTACTTTCTCAAATATATTGGGCTTCTGGAGCTGTGTTTTACTTGGATTTTCATTATTTATGTTATTATAGTAAGCACATAAACATATTTAATGACAACTGAAACATTTCAGGTAATGAAAACTTGTTGGTCTTTTGCATATTTCTTGATCCTCAATCATCTATTCTTGTTAAAGTCATGGGTGACTGTGGCCTATTCCAGCTACTTTGGGCCTGAGGTAGGGTACATCATAAACAATGCCAACACACACAGACACACACACACACAAACCATCGCATTAATATGGGCAATTCCAATTCACACAGAGTTGGAAAGAAAAGCTGGTTTTAATCAATTTACTTTAGAAAATGTACTTTTGTGTGGCTTTTTTCAAACATACTTTACTTTAATCTCTAAAGTATGTGAACCTCAGTGACAACATGGTTTACATGCTTGTCTTGAAATCTGAAAATCCCAGTTTGAGCCAGGTTTGGGCACTGCAGAAGTAGTATAAGTAGGCTACTGCAACTGCATTCAAGTCATATTTTTATTAGGGGGAAGCAGTGGCAGAGCAATTAGTGCTCTTGCCTCCAAGTAAGGAGTTTGTGAGATCAATCCTCAGCCTGGGCTGTCCCACAATCTCTCTGGGTGGAGTCTGCATGCCCTCCCCATGTTACTGTGGGTTCACACAGATACTCCTACCTCCTCCCACCGTCCAAAGAGATACACGTGGAAGGTGAACAGCTGACTCTAAATTGCCTCTAGCAAATGAATGTGGCCACTGACCACGATGTATAGTTACTGGGAAAGGCTCCAGTTACCTGCAACCCCTAAGAGTAATAATGAATATTTGTGCTAATTACTTCTACTTCTACTTGTACTTCATATTACTTTAAAATAACAATACTTTCACTCAAGTACACTACTTTTTCTTCTACACCAGTGTACCAAAACAAGCATGTCCTTACACAGGAGGAACCCGGAGTACAGCAAGTATCTCTTTATCTCTTCTTGAACAGAGGTTTTGATTTTAGAGACATCTACGTCATGTGATCAGCCTGTGTCATCTTTTCTTTATCATAGTGATCAAATGTGTCCTTTATGAACGCGATTGCATGTCTTGTAAAATCTGGCTTGTGTGTATGTAAATGCTATCATAAAAGAGGGGAGTTGCTAGCCTGTAATTTCCTCCTCTGCTCACATAGATAACATCTTTGTTTAGCAGAAGCACGTGTTTGATATAAAGATTGTATGTGTAATAAAGGGCTTGCGTGGGTGCGCCGCTCGCGTCCCTGCTGTGAGGTGACGTGAGTTATGTCTGCTTCATGATAGTTTTCACTGGTTCACAGATAGGCAGCCAGAGCACACCTGGTGACTTCATGCATATGTTAAAACATGCATATGTACTGGAGATGCTAGTGTATGTGCAAACTCCTTTGTCTTGGTGCTAAAAAGATGTGGATATTGGACAATGACTATATTCCTTTTCCTGTTTGTAGAAAATTTGGCTGTGTTCAGAATAATGGTGCCATAAGCAAATCAGACCCCAATACATTTTCTATGGAGGAATTAGCATTAGCCACCAAATTCTGCAAATTATGAATGATCAAGATGGTTTTAACAAATGACAATCAACCAACAACATGTATGCAATGTCATTCATAAAAAAGAATGAGCAAGAATTCTACTTTTGTCTCCAATCAGCCTGCACAGCTCACCTGAATACATCACTCATGGAGGGGTCTATAAGAGCAATGTATTACTTTCCACTTAATCTTCCTTTTTTAAAATGGTTTATTAATGTTGCTAGGGTTCAAAATGATACAGAAACCACTAGACACTATTTGGCACTGGCAAAGTGGAGCCTTATTGTAAAAAATGCATTGCCACATGGTTTAAGCAGGCCACAGATGGAAGAGGGACAAAGAATGTGTTACAGTCAGTTTTTGGCAAGCAACAGTTTCCATTTGCCCTGTTTTACAAAAGCACATTAATGATTTATGAAATTGCAAGAAGCGATTTGCAATCTAATTGTCTTGTGAAAATGTGTACTTCTGTAGTTGCAGTTTACCTAATGCAAACATTGTGCACAGTATGAAGCGAGCGCATTTAGAAGCGGTGGAAGAAGCACTGTTATGAAAACTGTTATTCAAGTAAAGTACAGTTACTACAAAATAATATTGATGAATTCAAAGTACAATAAAGGTTGTTAACAGTTATTATGTGAGTAAAAATTAATATTAAAAGTACATTTGAAAGATGTTTTTTGTAACTGAACAACAAAATCAATACTACTACTACTACTACTACTACTACTACTACTACTACTACTACTACTACTATAACATCTAACAGTTTTCCGGTTGTGAGGCAACCCACTTTGCCACCGAGCTAAGAGACTTAAAAGTATAATTTTTCCTCAAAACATACTAAAGTAAAAGTAGGTTTTAGAAAATGTACCCAGAAAGTACTTTTATTTGTAAGGAAATTGCATAAAATGTATTATTTAATTCCCACCCCTAAAACTTATAGGAGGTGTGATTTTAAAAAGACACTATGTAATGGATTCTGAACTACATTTTTTACAATGATATTCCATTATAAGCATGATCATAATCTGTCATGATACATTACACAATTGATTAAAAAAGTGTTAATGTTTATCATCTCTATTAATAATATTGTTACCACTTGTCTTTTTATTATCTACAAAGTCCATCTGCAATGTTTGTTTTTCCTCTCTGGGCTGACATATATACAGCCCCCTAATGCTCCCTGGTGCCTCCCTGCTCGTGCACTTAATAACCAGATGAACTCCGCAGACAATCTGACACTCCTGCCTCATGAAACACTGGCGTTAGTCTTCAAAGCTGACTGGTTAAGCACACCGAAAAAGTTCATTACTCTGCTGAGATTTTCCCTCAGAAAATTGTGCTATAAGTGCTGATGAGTTAGCAGTTAAAATCTCTTCTGTTGAGTGTAGTTCTGTCTGAAGCAATGTGTTTGTAGTGACACAAGAGGATGCCGCCCACTTTTTAATGCTAACCCTTTAAATATTTAACCAGTATCCAATACAGGAGTAATTATTTTTCCAAACAAATTACGCCTCGGGCCAAAACCGCCGCAATTTGATACACCGCAGCAATACATTCTCTGTCACAAGGCGCTATTAGTCACTTTAAATTATTTATCATGCTTGGGTGAAACAGGATTTGCTCCTGACTTTTTTTTTTTTTTTTTTTTTTTTATGAATTTGCTTCAGCAGACTCCCAAATGCTCTTTAGACTAAAAAAGAAAGAAAGATTGGTTTATATAAAAAAGATGCTCTAAACTTCCTTGTCACTGGATATTTTCAAATAGGATGAGGCATAAGGTCAATGACAGAACAATGAGGCGGATGTATACTTTTGTTTTATGATGAGCTAAACATGGATGGTATGTTAAGCTTCACCAGAGACAGGTTTGAAGCACAAACACATCATTCATCAGAACCTTTGAGATCATAAATGTCATTTCATCCACTTGAATATCACATAAACAGACTATGGACCACTTATGAATAAAAAAAAAATCAAAAACTAGAAGCACCAGAGATCTTCTTGTTCAGGGGTAAATGCTCTATCCACTGAGCAACAAAGTTCTTATACATTATACTGGTAAAGGACCCCACTAAAATTTTGTTCTTTTACATGATTCATTTCTGTGAGTGGCTGGAGTTCGGCCCTATCTTGCAGTAGCACAGAATGTTTTCCTGGACCAAAAAAGCTAGTAATTGCTTAGCCCATTACTGAACTTTCCAAAATTTGACCATTACTTTCTGAGTTTTCTTGCTAAGAGTTTAAAACCAACAAACCAAATCCAGATAAAAACATATCCTTGCATTTATTGTTCTCTATTTCAATAAATATAAAACAATGACTCCCTTTTCTTCCTAGTTTGCCTATAACTTTATGTAAGGTACATTCCATATGGGAGTTTAGCATCACAAGTGTAATGCATAATAAGTCACATATAGAAATGTCTTTACAACTTTATGTGCGATGCTGTAAATAGCCGTCGCTGTAAGAACAGAGCTTCATTTAATTCTGCCATCTGCAATGATAAATAGCAACATTTTTATGGAGCGACAACTGTCACTATGAATATGAGCCACAGTCAGTGTGTGCAGCCGGGTTGTCCAACATCTTCTGTTGTACAGCAGGGCCATAAAACTGGAGCATAAATTCACTCAAACTGCACAAGAAAATAAAGTTATTGTGTCTGGCGGAAAAGACTCAGAGCTGCAGCAAACACTGATGGGCAGACAGCCGTCAAAGTGTTTTCTTCTCAGCTAAGAACCTGGAAATAGCTCAAGCTTAGTTGCACAATTCTAGTTAAGAACTATGGTTTAGGTTTAGTTAAGTCTGGGTTTAGACAAACATTTCAACATTATTTAATTCTAACTTTAGACATAGTTTTGTCCTAGCTTTAACGTATTAAATTGATGATAACCTGGTAGAATGATACGGCTTACAACATGTCTCTACTGGGATAGGAATAGTTGGACTCAATTCAGAAATATAATGAAATTCAAGTTCTTGACTGATTGTTATTTGTTATTTTGTCATGTAATGTGTGAATGGGTTGATGAGAGACAAGCAGTTAAATTGCTATATGCTGAAATTGAGATGAGGCAGTTTTACAATAGATTATGTATCCTGTTCTGTGCCAGCTTAGTACTGTCTTTACCTAGTTTAGTCTTGATGTAGCTCTAAATTAAAACTTAATCTAGCCTAGTTATGGTACTACTTCAGTCCTAAATGACTTTGTTTTTATGGTAGTCATTAACTCAAATAAACCATTACAACCAATACTTAAAAAAAAAACAAACAATTAAGTAGAATATCTCTTAATCCCATCAAAAATATTTAGTTCTGTGCCCTCTCTGAGTACATGATGCCTTTGCACACACAAGGCCCAAATGCCTGCCTGATTCAGACTGATACAGCAATATCTGCCCAGTCGCCTGCCACAAATTAGCCCAACTATTTACCCTCATAGATGCACATTAGCAAATTCCTCCAATTGCGCAAACAAATGTGCATGTTTTGTTCTGGTGAAAACTTGATGAGAGCCTGCATGGGCCTCTGCACACTAGGCATTCTCTGTCACAGTCGGCCTGAGCAGCACACACACTCACTGCAGCATGGAGCCAATTGCAGGTCCCCGCTGGGCCTCCCCAATCCCCCCCCAATCCTCTCCCCAGCTGGACGGTTTCAGCCTAGATCACTCTTCCCCAATGTCCCTTATGCCCTCTGTCTGTCTTTCTATCTGGCAACAGTATTTCTTAATCCTTAGAACACTCTTTGTCAGAAGGATTTTTATCACGTAGGCAGTTTTGACATGGCTAAAAATGTCCAATGGCTATATCAACAAAAACAAGACTCGCTGGGTTGTTTTGGAAATGTGGGATGAATGTCTAATTCTGACCTACAGCTTTCACTTTGATTTGATTTTGTCTGTTTAAAGGCATAGTGTACAGACTTTTATTCAAAAAGTAACACAGACAATGGATATCCCTTCATTCCATTCAACTATCTCTCAGTAATAATAAAGTTAATCTGTAATCAACTACCTATCCTCTTTTGGTGCAAAAAGCTCACTGCACAAAGAATCATACAAGAGTTCAATTGATGAACGTTTTAATGTTGGATATAAGATGATTAGGCAACTGTATTTTTGTTTACAAACATTTGCACAGAGTGCCTTTAATTGTTTGCCTACACAGCCTTTAAAATCAAAATCTTAAATACTACATTTTAGGAACCCATGTGTCTTTCTGTTTCTTTTCCAGCAATCTTCCACTGGCCTTGTTGCATATTTTCCATCTTGGTGTTACCTTTTAAATATTCATGTAAGTGGATGTGAAGAGGTGAAGAGGTGGGGGCACAGGGAAGGTGAGAGGAGGCGGGAAAAATATGGAAGAGAAGAAAGGCGGGAAGACATGGAGAAGGAAGAGGCAGAGAACAGCAGTGGGGGCCGCCCCGTGTGGAAATCCCTGTGGAGCATGGCAGGCATACGGGAACAGCAGAGGGGGTGTCGAGGGGGGCAGATCGGCAGGAGGGCCTCATGATTTATTTAGACCCGGGGGCACCTGTGCCAGTCAGGCGCTGATGGCTGCCGTCACCCTGCCAACCCACTGGTGCTTGAATCCAAAAAAGAAAGACAAATCTGCGGCGTGTTGGAAAATTAATGTAAGACCACTGCTGGGAGATATTTCACCTGTCCGGTTAATGAATATCAGAGTGGAGCTGGGAAAATTCCACTGTTCTTTGACCATTTGCGTGGGAGGGCATAATAGGGAGACTTGACTTTTCATCATCATTTTTCTAGATAGCATGAGGTGCCACTCAAACATCTACAAGACTTGAACAAACTGCCAACATTTAGAAACTTTCTAACCCAGACGCTTGAGTTTTGCAAAATTCCTTTAAACTAAAACATTCCCTTAAGAGCACACTAAATAATGTATTGATGCTAAACATGTGTAAAAATATAAAGGGTAGTTTTATTAGTGTTTAGGGGAAGTGAAATGGACATAAATAGAAAGAGCATTTGTGTGATGCAGTGCTACTTGTTGATTTTGGCATACTAATCTGTCTGTTTTTAGGAAAACTATATGTAAGATGTAGGTTTTAAACTTGTCTTTGCAGAAATTACAACATATTGATATTGATCACTGTATATTTTCACTTCTATTCCTAAAAGTAAAGGCAAACATAGACTGACATGATAGTAAAGCTCATTCACATGCTCTTCTGTCAATGCGTATGTTTGGTTTTTGCATTGTTCTTGAGCTCTTTTTTTAATCTGCCTTTTTTGTTCCACCCTACAGAAATCAAACTTGAATCATTCAGTACAATAGAAAAAGACTTGTGATAGCTAGCCATGCTAAATCGTGCATAATAATTCATTTGATAATACTGACAGCTAAGACTGAGTTTACTTGTTCTTAAAGATCATATAAGAAGGAAAAAAGCTGTATTGTAAATGCCCTAATTCCATTTTTTAGCTATATCACTCAACTCTAGCTCAAGAAAAGGAGCAGTCTTCTGTTTTCAAACAAACCAATCAATACAGAGCAGAGAGAACGCAGCCTCTACCAGCGCATGAGGGGGCGGCTCGCTCCGTTCTATCAAGGCAGCTTAATTTCCGTCTGCTTAATATCCTGGGAAATGTATGGAAATTGAACTGTGGGAGGGGGGACAAAGATGTAACTGGTATGAAACAATCTTGGTAACCTCAGCTCAGTTCTGTGGGGAAGTGCAGTCCCGATCATATCTTTTACACACACAAAGTCATCAATCTGTATAAATAGGGGCAAACTTTACACATTTTCCTCCACTGACTGTGTTCAGCGTACGTCCTGATGCATATGCTCCACAATAGCAGTAGTTAATTAGCCTAGCCGCTACATGTCTCCTGCTTTCCGGCTCGGCTCTGTGGAGACACTTGGAAGAGCTGCCCAGAGGCAAATTATAAATGAGAAACAGGTTATTAGGATCCTGTCATGCATACTAAGGTGTTATGACTGTCATAAAATAGCACAGTAGTGAATACAGCCAGCAGTAATTATCACTTTGGGGGTCCGTTTTTCTCTTGCTAATAGGTAATATTGCGAAATCTGTGTAGCAGGACAGCCTTGGACTTTAAGCTTGGAATATATGCTAAGTAAAAGAAAACAATCCAAGAAAGCATAAGTAAGCAGCCACCGCAGTCAGGCTCCACCTAATGAAAGCTCATCTACATTAGTAATAATCTGCAAGCGCTTGGGGGAACAGAAGCACCATTCGAGGTGAAAAATGCAAAACGTGTACTTTCTACTCTATACGGCCACACCTCCATTTTCTTTTCCCTCTTCTTCTTGGGAATCTTCACACAAACAACACCTGCCTTCCCATCCTTGTCTAATTCATCTTCTCTTTTGTGGCAATCCGATCTTAGCTTCTCTCCCTCCTTCTCTCTCTCTCTCTGGCACATGCGATTTAACTCACACTTCACAGAACAGTAACTAATAGCAACCTCATTCATTAAAAACAGCACCTTGATGTTTCGCACAGAGGCAAGCTAAATGTGCTGGAACGCCCCGGCCTGTCCGTCTGGTTACTGGTCGTTGTCGCTACCAACAGATAAGGCAGTAAGACAGACAGACAGACAGAAAGACAGGTGGAACGGGAGCTCGCCTTACAGCCGCTCTCCACCTCCTATACAGACAGATACATATTTCATCAGTTATTAAGGCTTCAACATAGGCCCAGGGGTGTCAGAGAGCCTGCCGCAGCATCAGTTGCAGCCATCTCAACATGCCATCGTAAAAAAAAATAACAGAAAAAGCAGCACATTGAAAATATAAGGGGGAGATCCATACTGTGAGCTTTTGGAAAGTTTTCAGCAGAAGTCATTAACTTTCACAGTGATGGCATTGATAGCATGTGTGACTTCAATAAACACATTCCTATCTGTTTGACACTGTCATTATACCCATAACAGATTAAGTTAGCGGTGTACTACACACATCACAAATGCGTACAGTGTTGTACAGACAGGAAGAAATTATTAAGAGTAGCTGCGTTGTCAGAAATCCCATAATCAAACACACTGCAGATTTTGTTGCTAAAATACTTCTCATTTATTATTTTTATGTGCACATGTGGATTATGCAATGTGCACAATCAACTATGACTTGCGTTTTTGTCTAAAGTTTACATGGGAGATGATTTGCTGGATGTTTGTAATGATATTATATACCCTTAAAATTAAAATGCTAACTTATTAGTTGTGTTTACATATTGCTACTGTATGTACTCAATGATATAACTATAAGCAGCAACTTTAACACTTTTCCATGTGGTCCTTGGAAAAGGACATGAGATACACAACATTATACAAAAGACCTTTTATAAACTTTTAAACTTTAAACTTTTTATGTGAGAAAAAAAAATCCAAATAACTTTACTATGTACTCATTCAATTATAAACAAGCGATTACATCTGACAAGTTGAAAGCACATAAAAATCAAAGTTGAAAATTCCTTTTCTTGGGACCACATTTGTGCATCTTATCCTATGGCAGACAATTTTACAATTTTTTTTATATGAGAAATAAAAACATCAGACAAGTTAACAGCAGCGTGTCCTAAAATTAGTCTTTGTCAGTCTAAAAAAATGCCCCTGTATACACAACTCTAGCCTGCCTAAAAGTCTTGATTAAGAGATATTTGAATTACTGAATTACATATCAGTTTACAAAGACAATATGCTGAATTTCTCTTGGATGAAACTGCATTGATTGATGCCAAAGATATATAGCTGAACCTTACTGACTACTGCAGCTTTGAGTTATGCCTTACCCTTATTTATGTTTCTTTCTTTCACAGAATTCCTGGTAGTTAAATTGACCATGGCATGGAAAATTAACTATAAACAGTCCAAAACCATATAATATTGAGAGCTGAAAATCTTTTGTCATTGGTTTTGCAGAGGCTCATTTTTACATTCCATAACATAAGGAAAACTTTACTGGGCCATTGCAACATATTGCCAGTGGTCACTAAAATGATGACACAGATGGGAGGAGAAACAGCTCCCAAATGACATCCATTACTGACAATAGCCTAAATTTAACACATTGTGGTATGAGGACAAACAGATGCCTATTATAACATAACTAAATACATTTTGCAATAAACACCAAATTAATTTTATACTAACAAAACCATGTCTATCTTGGAAAATGTCTGGCTCAGTCCACTTGTTTCGCCTTTACCTGATTAGATAAATAGGACAAATATGCCCAAGTGGGACAAGACCATAATCCTTTTATCTGGTACAAGGTAAGCTTGACTATCCGGCTTACCTGTTACATCATTACCTATGGGCAATAAGAACGGTGCATAAAAAAAAAAGAAGAACCATAAATAAAAAATAGGACTAGTTTGTAGTAATCATGACGTACAGGCTACAGTATAATTAACTACAGGGACAACAAACAAGGATAAAAGGATAAGGTGACGTTATGCTTTTAGTAAGCCTTCCAGTATGTTAAAAAGCTACTCACAATCACAATACTGCCTGACAATGACATATGAGCCGAGGTACCTGAACAATCAAAGTTGAGAATGCACCCCTTGCCGGTCTTGCAAAATGCACATCACTTGTTTGCCTTGAATGCTATGGGTATTTTATTTGCATGAGTCAACCTTGTGGAAAATCCATAACTCATTTGCAAGGCTTACAACACATAGGAACAGCAAACGCTCTGGGTGACATCCCAAACTGCTGTGTGTGTGTAGGCTATGATACTGCAAGCATTGGTAAGTGATAATAGGGGTATGGATCATCTGGTGCATACAAACCAGTAGTGTGAACTAAACATGAAGCTGAAAAGATTTAACTTTAAATTAAAATAAAATAGCAAGATAAAAAAGTTAAGTCCCACCTGTATATATTATCAGTCCTAAACCAGAACTGTTCCTTTGAAATCATCAAAGCTTTTGAACCCCGCATGAACCACACTACAAGTTTGTTTGCTGCCCAAACTGCATACACTGCTAAGACACCAAGACTTCTTATCCCATATGAGCTCACGCTTTGAACTGGTGTGTGTATAAAGCTTGCCTCATTTCTGACAATAAGTCCTTGTAAAGAACATGACCCACACACACAAACACCGCTCCCAATGCCAAACCAGGGTCATCATAGTCCTGGCTTTAGCATACCGAGACTCATGGGTAATTTTCTGGTCAATGTCGTCCTTTTATTTCCCTCCTCCGCTGCCAAGAGGAAATGAAGGGATGATCTCCTCCACTCGTCACTTCACCAGAAAACAAACAGGAACACTTTATGCTTGCGTGCTTGTTGACCTACAGCCCAGGAGCAACAACAGACTAGCGCTGCTGTTTACTTCAGGATGAGCTATTTAAACTGATATAACGGCACTTCCCCTCTGACACGTACCACCCGGTTGCTACACAGGGGAAATTTCTACATCCCTGCATTTCAGTGAGATGCAATTCTAAAACCAAAGAAGCCAAAATTCCAGTTATGAACATTTTTATGAGCAGATCCAAAAGCATCTTGAAGACATAGCCCTTTTTATTTCATAGTCAAGTCAAAGAAAAACTGTAAGCAAAAGAATATCAGTCTTTCTATCAACAGATTCTACTAAAGGACGAGCACAGATCTTCCACAGTGCACAGCAGCAGAGCTGCACCTGGCATGTGGACAGTTGTGCACAGTGTCCTAACACACACCTGTTCTGCCCGGCATCAGGCCCGGTCCTAAACAAAGCTTCTCTCTGTGCTGACATGGATTACGTCTGATTCCTTGCTCCGTTTTAACCAGAATGCTGCCTCTGCTGTTTGCTATGGGCTAAATAAGACTGTTTAAGAAATACAGTGAAGAAGAGGCAGAAAGACCTTCCCAGAGAGTCATCTGGTTCTAATGCCGGTCCCGCTGGTGTGGATTACAGGCACATATTACAGCAGAACTCCAGCTGACCCCTCATCTATATCCTCAGGGGAAATGGGAGCCAGTCAGTCAGTGATGGGGGGCTGAGGTCTGGGGGCTTGGGGAGTACAGGGGCAAACAGCAGCCTGTGGGCACACTGCACCCCCATGGTGCACAGGAGGAACCACCCACTGATGATCAAGGTTTTATAGTTGTAATTATAATATTGCTATAATCAAACTAAACAGCCCAACAGTTTCCAAAGTAGTAAAAGGTGTGTATGTGTGAAACACTATTCACTCATTCACAGCCTCCTGTGTATAAAAACTCAGTAGGTCACTCAATAGAGTGTATTACATTGACCATGTCTGAAGTCAGTTGATGCATGTGATGGCATATATGAAAAAACAGTGCTGGGATTTCTGAGAAGGCATTTGGATATTGTGGATTTTTGTATATGATTAATCAATTAGGACTGCAAAGGTGAAGACAATCAATTTCACAATGTAAAGAGAATCTCAAAGCTACAGGAAAGGGTTAATTAAAGGAACTACCTAAATAAAAATAATAGATAACTTCACAGCACCTAATATTTCACATAAAAGCATGACATGACATATCTAACTTGGAATAAGTTGTCTGCTCTTACCTGTAGTATCTGGACTGTAGATAGGTCGAGCAGACTGCTTTGGACACATGGCTGGCTGAGCCAAAGTCAATGACCTTCACCCTGTAGGGCTGTCGAGATGGGTCCACCAGCATGATGTTTTCTGGTTTTAGGTCTGCGTGAATTAGTCCCAGGCTCTTGAGTTTCATGAGCGCTGTGGCCACCTGCTGTAGCACAGGTCTGATGTACTTCAGCGGCAGAGGGCTGAACTTGTTCTGTTTGAGGAAGTCGTATAGGTTCTGCTCCAGCATCTCGAATACCAGGCACGTGTGGTTCTTGTGCTGGAAGCACTCGTAGGCCCTCACAAAGTTGTAGTCATCTGCGCTCTCTGTGCTGAGACGTGCCAGGATACTGACCTCAATCTGGCCTTGTCGTGCGTATGATGGATGGTTTTTCAAGATCTTGATTGCTACTATCTCGTTGGTGCCCCTCTTCCAACACTTCACCACCTGTCCGAACGTCCCTCGCCCCAAGAACTCCAACACTTCATATGTGTTGGTCATGGAACAAAGCACCTCATGCTGCACTAGCTGGTAATCTCCTTCATTGTTGGAGCCGCTGTTCTTGGATGTGGCCGTGGAGGTGGCAGTGGCTACTGTAGCCACTGTGGCTCCACTGGCTGCTCCGTTATGTATCATGGGTGGGCCGTGCTCCTCAATAATCTGCACGCTGCTGTTGTTATCAAGCTCCTCGCTCTTGCGTTTAAGCCCACATCGCTGGTAGGTGTCTAAGAGACTGACAGTGCTACGCCGCGTCAGGTTGTGAAGCACACTGCCACCGCCACCACCGCTGCTGTTGCTGCTGCTACCTCCACCCCCACTGCCCAGGAGAGAGCCCACTGCCCCCGAAGTGCTGCTGGCTGAGGCCACCACGATGTGGCCCGCGCTGGCAGGAAAGATGAGCGCCTGTTCGTAGGGCAGAGTGGAGCCGTTGATACCCAGGGGCCCGCTGGTGGCCGACACGTTCTTGCTGCTGTTGTGGCTGTAGACTTTGCTGTGCGTGCCGTACCCTGTCATATCCCAGTTACAACTTTGCTCCACCTTCAGTTTCTTTACGCTAAAGAAGGCACTTGACTGGAGAGTGTGGGGGGAGAAGACTTGCACTTGCGAGGCCATACCTGTGACAGGGGGGAGAGGGGAGGGGCGTGGGACAGAAATGAAAGTGAGAGGTTAGGAATTTGAGAGTGTCTGAAACACGAGTGGTAGCGACAAGCTTTAAATAAAGTCAGCTTGGGCTGTTAACCTCTTGACCTCCGTAATATTACAGAAAAAGAGCAGGCATTTAATAAAACTCATAGAATATTTTGATAAATTTACTATTGCTATGCTTCAGTGATGTTCCAATATAAATTATGCTATTACAATGTAAAATTTAATGCTGTTATGTAAGAAGATGTTTTCCAGACTGAGTGGTGCTTGTGTAGATACTTGTTCATGCACAGGAAATGCCATTTCCCTGTTCCCATCCACAGTAAAGTACATAGGCTGAACAAATACTACAAGAATACTGATTCACAGGACACTCCACAGAGACAGCAGGACAACACAAAACAACGCCACAAAAAATCTAAAAGAATGATTGCAATTTCCTTCCCTTCTACACATTCCTGCCCTTGCATTTATTGGTTCACAATTACTCACTTTGGGGAAGGTGCAGGAAGAAATTTTACTCAACTGACGATGAGAACAGCAGAGGGGCAGTGAACTCCCTCTCAACCACAAATCCCGAAGACAACAAAACAAAAGCAAAACTGCAGCAAGGCTGTGTCGAGCTCCTGGGAACAGGCTGCCTCAGAATAAGCAACAGCTTCTCCAAGCAAACAACAGCCCAAAATAGTCCCTTTCTTTATCTCTCTCTTTGCAAACACACTTGTTTATAGCATTGAAATGATTATTACAGCACAAAGCAGATTATATGAGACTTGCGCTAATTGTATGTTTAAACTGTTTTCAGTAAAGCCAAAATGGGTTTACTACTAACAGACTAAGAGCTACCACCTGGTTTCGCCAATGCCCACACGCACAATTAGGCCTCACTGATCATTGGCTGGTGTAATTTAAAGAATGTTATAGTTATCGTGCAACAAACATAAATTCCCAGCATGCAAACAGCCCCCTGTGTGTTTAGACTGGTTAAAAATGTGCTGCTTTTAAATATAAAGTTGAGAAGTTTTTCAAAGATAATTAAAGGACCATTTCCCCTTCAAGATGGGAGGACTTTCATAATTGTGACCAAGCTTCTGTGCATGAAAAGCCTGAAAGGGAGGGGACTTGCCTGGTCACTTTGTCATTATTAGCCCTTCGAGTGGTGATGATGATTAATTCAGTAGGAAGCTGGCAGCCTTCCACTACACTCCGCTTGGTTTGTTTTTTAACTCCCTTGACCTCTCTTAGTCTTTCCATTTTAACATTTATTTTCGGCCCTTTTTTGCCCTGCGCGGTGGAGTTACTAGTCATCTCTGCGGTCATCTGTTCTTAGCCCTAATGCTGCGGGATTGGCGCTGCATTGCACATCAGAGAGCTCACGAACGATGAACTTGGCAGGATCGCGGATGATATTACAATGCCAAGCTTCCTCCCGCACAATTATGGTTTCTGTTTTGCATTTTACATGCTAATGCTAATGTTCCGTCAAGACTAGCCCCGGCAGTTTTGGGGAGGTAATGAAGAACGTCCGCTAGGCTATTAGGGGCAAGGCTCTCTGCTAATCACATAAGCCCTCAAGGCCAGATGTCACTGCTTGGATTACCAATTCCTGTGCCTGGACTTTACGCTAAAAATAATTTGAATGATGGGTTTCGTCACAGAGCTGCGTCAACAGTGTGCAACTCTGACCGGATAATCACAGCCACTGACAGACACTGAGATGGACCGACAAAAAAAGACCCTGTCTGGTCCTTGTATGGAAAATTCCAGCATTACATATCTGCCAGTGCGATTATGGATAGCGTTGCGCAGTGCATTAGCATCAGCCCTCATGCAATATACACTTGCACATACATGGACTATCATCATAGCTCAGTGAAGATACAGGGTTCGTATAGTCATGGAAAACCTGGAAAAGTCATAGAATTTGAAATGTAATTTCCAGGCTCTGGAAACATTTCAGAATTTTATATTTTGAGGTAAAAGTTTTGGAAATTTAAAAAGTCCGAATAACATTAAGCCACTACTAGTTAACCTGCACCAGTTAAAATACAGTAAATATAAGTGATCAGTAGAAACGCTGTCTTCGTGGCCTCTTCTTGTTCTTACTGCAGGAAAAAGTGACCCATATCTATTTTAATTTTTTTGACAGAATATTTGAACTAAATACTTTTTTTGCTGGTCTTTGGTTTTGGTAATGCTTTAAATCAGCATAGATGATTAGTTTATATCTAATATAGCATAATTATCGTTTAATCACAGATGTATTAGGATTAGGTTAAAAGTCATAGAAAAGTCATGGAAAATTCTTGGTAAAAAAGTGTATGAACCCTGAAGATATCTAACTGGTCTTCTGTCTTTGTCCAAGTTCACATGCTCAGGAGAGCTTTTGTTCAAATTAAGCTAATGCTAAACTTGACTTATTTCTAGTGTAAATTTTGATTAAGTTTTTGTACTACCAATATATCTTTTAAAAAGTTAGTTCCAACTTTGAAAGTACAATCCTATTTGGGGAAGACTAGCTTTTTTCTGTATGTTTGTATCTTAAATGACAAAAAATGTTGTTCTGTAGGCTAACAGTTCAAACTTAGCTCAACTTAACTGTTTACGTACAACAATACTCTGATCAAAGAATTATTGAACAGAGAAAATTCCATCCCAGTTAGAGTAAGGCATTTAACTGATCAAAGTTGAACTAACAATAATTTAAATTCCTCCTCTTGTTTTAAACCTACTCCAACACTATATATCTACCAGCATGATTATGGACAGCACCATGTCTTACAAGGCCAGATCCAACCTCGTTGCATTAGCATCAGGCCTCATTGACTTGCAGTTTAGCCGAGGATTTTGCTTGACATTGGCTGTATGGCGCACTGAGCCGAAGGCCAAACATCTCTGATCTGAGACAGAACTGCCAAAAATTGCCAAGAAATGCAAAGAAACATCTGAGCTATTCAGGACTTGCTTGTTAGGCCACTGTTAGCTGAGTGGCCGGAGTAAGCTGCACCAACAGCAGCACATTTCATAGCCCTGTGCTGAACGCTGATAAGTAATTAGATGAATCAACAGTAAGAGGTCAAGCGGCTGGAATGTTATCTCATGACAGCATACACGGGCAACAATGTGACTGAATTATACTTCACTGGCAAAACGGCTCCACCGGCAATAATTCACTCAAACTATAGTACCATATTTATCATCTGGAATCTGAACAGCCAAACCCTCTTTTGTTTGTGCAAAGACCTTCCCTTGAAAATGTTCTCTTCAAGTTTATTTGAATTTTTTAACTCCATGCCAAGTGCAAAAGCATAAAAAGTCCATTGTTTTTCTTATTTTACAATGTCAGATCCAAAGCTCTCCAGTTAGCATACCTAAAGAAACTGTGTGTGTCCTATACACTACAATTAAGCGTACCAGAGTGACATTTTCCACTGTTTTAGAGGCTGCATGTTGAAATGGTAATAGTCAGTGTTTTCAGAGAGATTACTCCTCTGTCAGGGGTTTGTTAATCTTCTTTTTGGGGAGGATCAGGGTTGTTTTGTGAGTGCCGTGCAAGGGTGAGGGACAGACTGAAAGGGAGGCAAGAATGGAAGGTAGAGCGCGGGGCGACGGGTGGCCCTCACATTCTCGCCTGTGACCTGCTTCTGTTTACTCTCTTTTATTAAACTCGTCATTTATACTCAGCTGACAACATGACAGAGAGTATTGATGAGGACGCCTTTAGACTCCACAAAACCTGCCAAGTAGTGCTTTGTAATTACAAATAGTCCTTTAATATAAAACCTGGCGATCATTCAACGCACCCACGCCTGTTTCCAAAGTTCAGTGCTTCACACAAATCATAATTTTAAATGTTTCAATGTTGAGATGAGAAGAAATTAAGTACTTTATAGCAATTTATTATCATCCGCAACACTTACTGACTTAAAGCAGGTCCTTGAGTTTATATCAATATCCTGTCTCCTCATAATGGCCAAAGTGGACAGAAACACGGCCAGGACCCCAGCGTCACCTAGGAGACCGCACCAAGACAGCTCTGGCCTGGTCGATGTCCCCTGCGCTGGTTATATTTGGACTTCTCCCTGAGACTATATGTCTCCAGACACCAGTGGAGACACAGCGATGACCCATGTCTTTAAACCGGACAGCCCAGAAACTGTGTGTCGACAGGGCATAGGGGGTAAGCCAAGTCACCGGCTAATGAAATGACTTCAGACTGTCTAGACAAAGCATTATCTCACCCTTTGCTGCAGTTTCTGAACATCCTCACACAGATCACAGAACAAAGTGAGGAAAAACCTGAGGCCGTTTTTATGCCTCTTGAACAGGGCTGGCTCCACCAAGAACATGTTTTAAAGGTACACACAGTACAATTGTGATTTCAGTTAAAAATGAATTTTGACTAAATTACAATAGTTGAAAATCTATTATGAAAGATACAAATTTTAATCATTTCAAATTTGTCTGTTTTTGAACATGCACATCTTGTACATGTGAGAGATATTCATGATCACCATAAGCAAACTACCATAGTTTTGTGCACTCATTCCACATTAAAAAACAGCATTAAAAAACTAAAGACTCTTAGAATCTAGCAAGTGAAAAATGAAAAGTGATCAACATTTTATGAATGCTCTTTTGCACACACTCTATCTGTAATGCTTCTTGGCACTGAGCCCTTAATGCCCTGTAAGCATATGAACATATAAACATGTTTTTAAATGCATGTTTCATATTGAGTTGTGTGATCATGGAGAGAGAGGGTACTGCCAAGTACTTGTCCAAGGTCCAAAAAGCTCTGGTATGAAACAATATATGATTCACACCCTTTTTCATACATTAAACCACCAGTCTGTAGTCCTCATTCCTTATTTATTTGCCACAAATACAAAGGCATCAGGGCTCCCACATGCACTGGAGGAATGCCTTTGTGGTTGTGAGGTTAAGAACAGAGACACTAGTGTATGAGAACATATTGTCCATACTAACAGGCCAGTTCTGTGCCTCCTGCTGGAGCTGTGCCCTCTGTGGGGAAGCTCCAGCTTGTGTCTATGTCTCACCCTCACCACTATTGACCACCCTGGCTGCTTTTTGGAGCTCTCTCATCCTGCTTATTTATAGAATAATGCAGCAGGCAGGCTCAGAGGGAGATACTGTCACGCGGGCTGCCTCTCCATCAGCCTATATGCTCAAGTGCTTCTCTAACCGACTTCCATATCGTACACAAAAAGGACAAACAGCCACACAGCATATGGGCAGCCTAATGGGCAAATATTAATGCTGTTTGATATGCACACATGCAGGCCTTCATGGCTTAATAAATTAGCAACACTCTTGCTGTAAATGTGACACTCCCAAGCCCTTCCTGGAAGCAAACAGGCAAAGATACAGCATGTTGTGTTAGCTGCCAGATAACATGTTTGGTCAGCACTTGTTCACTTGCACTTCTAAACACACATTAAAGCTGTACACAAATATAGCTTGCACGCACTTAACAGCAAAAAAAATAATTTTGCTACCCATAATAACATGTAGTGTTACTGCTAACACATGTGTAATCTAAAATAAGTGTGCTGTTTCCCCGCGTTAACTGTCAGCAGATAAGGCAGCAGCCATTCAAGCTGTTAAAGGTGGTCATAAAACGGCTGGAGTGAGAGAAACATTTGGCTTGTTTATACTGCTGGGGCAGGCTAACCAGGCACTGAACCACAGCAAAGGGAGAGGAAGGGTGGCTGCGCTCAGGCTAGATTTCTTATTAATCAAATCACGAGTGCTCCAAGTGTACAAAGGACGCAACACAACCCCCCCCACCCCCCCCACCCCCCCACCCCCACCCCAGAAGACTGGAGGGAGCAGAATTAGACACAGTAGTACTCAAGTCAAAGTACTGATAATGCAAAATAATATTACTTCATAAGCAGAAGCTAAAGTACTGAACACATTTACTAATTAAGTAAAAGTACAAACATATGCAAAGTAAAGTTTACTTACATTAAAATAACATTTAGAAGTTTTATTACCAGTACTGCACTCACTTCAACTGCTACTGCTACTACTGCTACTGGTACTACTAGTACTACTGACTCTAATACTTAATAAAAGGTGCTTACTTCTACTATCTCTACTACTAATTCTAATTCTACTACTATTACTGCCACTACTACTACTACTTATGTTTATTATTATTATTACTACTAGTAGAGCTACTACTAATACTTTTATTATTACTATTAGTACTGGTATTACAACTAATACTACTATCACAACTCTAATATTAATGCCACAACTACCCACTTTGCCACTTAGGTCAAAATTCATTTTACTCATTTAGGTTCTTGAGTAAAAGTAACATTTTATTCTTCTTCAAGTAAAAGTATGCTCATTACATCTTCCTAAAAAATTTAAATTAAAGTAAACATAAAAGACTCAAGTAAAAGTCTTATTGCCTGATGCTGCAGTGGTAAGAGAAATACTGAAAAGAAGAAACTACTGTATTTATCAAGTGGAAAACCTTGTGTAAGGCAGAATAAAAGAGCTACAAAACGTGCTTGAGCATAACACAGTAGCACCTGTTAATGTGAAGCTTGACTGCCTTCACGGCTGCTTTGACTACATTGGTGAATGCACATCAACGGGCCACATAGGGACGAAGACATGCACCTGATAAGCAGTGCAGCTCTCCATAACACTTATCGTTTACGCACAGTTGAGATGCCCCGCCACCCCGCACTTCCTCTTATGTCATTAGTGACAGCTGGACACCATGTTCTATAATGAGATCCATACATGACGACAGTAGGCAGAGCAAACCATGGAGGACAGGACATTCAAATAAGTGCAATGGTAGGGAAAAAATGGCAGTCTGAATTGGTCAATTGATTTGTGAGAAATCAGCATGAGATGGCTTTTGACAACTCACTGTGAACATATAATAGAAAGGCTACTATATAGTGTAAAGATAAAGACGTTAAGTCAAAGACAGTACAAAAAAAAATAGCAGTAAAGATTATGTTCATTACAATCACTTACACCAACCTCAAAAGGCTCTACCAGGTGCATTCTCATGAATCAGATGAAAAACAAAAAATTTAATTGAGATGCAAGGATGCAGGCACCCTAGTATATTCACTGCATAAAAAATATTACTTGAGGAAACGTAAACAAGTTCTACTGCAATTAGTACACTACAATTATTGCCACCACTACCCACCTTGCCACTGAGGTTAAAATTACTGCTCATTTAGAGACTCTTCACTGCCAGAAAACTGCAGTCTAATCATTCTAAAAATTGCAATATTATTTTCAACATAGTGAAAAAGCAAGTCTAAAAAATAAAGCTCATTGTGTGGACAATGTGTTACTTTGAAGTTGCCCATTACAAAAAATATATATATTATATTTATTATTATTATAATTTTGCATCGCTTTTATCTCTCAAGGTGAAAGGTGGGTCAGGACCCAAAAGAGGGTCACAGGCATGTTCTTAATGGGTCAAGTATTGTGCAGCTGAAACAAATAGTGAGCGGAGTAGCATAAACCTTATACTGTAGTAAGATTAAGATTACCTTAAGATTTATTGAGGCCTATTTTGACAGATATGCAGTTTGCTTTTGACTAAATAGTTGTAAACAAGGGGGACATGGTGGCAGAGCAGTTAGTGTTCTCGCCTCTCACCCTCTCTGGGTGGAGTCTGCATGTCCTCCCCATGTTACCGTTAGTTCTATCCAGGTACTCCAGCTTCCTCTCACCATCGAAAGACATGCATGTGTTCGGTGAATTAATGACTCTAAATTGCCCCTAGAGAATGAATTTGAGAGTGCACTGTCTGTGTGTCTCTGTGTCAGCCCTGTGACTAACTGTTCCCTGTCCAGGATGTACCCCGCCTAAGGCCTAAAGTTACTGGGATAGGCTTCAGTCCCCTAATGGGAATAAGCAGAAGAAGATAAGTTGTAAACAAGTTATGTAAAGTCAGTATTAATATAAATATAGAAACTACTAAAATAATAAAATGATATACTTATGCCCTCAAAAAATATATGTATAGTTGTCCACAACTAAATTATGGGAAAATCTATCAAGTCTAACATGACATTTGACAGAGCAATGAAGAATTATTGCCACAATTATTGAAAATCTATGTATTATATGAAACTCTTAAATAGTATTAAAAAGACATAGTCAGCTGTAGAAGTATTTAAAAAAATCATGACACCATAAGCCTGCACTGCCCTGAAATGTATAGAGCCTTGAGGAGATGACATGTTCTCTCCACCCTCCCACTCTGCCCTGTCCTGCAGCATTGGTTTTGGGTGTACCCTACACAAATTCAATTAGAAAAGTTTTACACTGCATTCATTTGCAGCTGGGGTGAACAAATTGGTCCATAAAGTTTAACATGGAAAGTAGGTGTGTGGTGACAAAAATGCACAGTGCACTTTTCCACTTGTGAAAGATCATGACCTCATACACTAACAACATTTCTGACATCTCCACTCTGCAGCAGGCCTAAGCATATGCATACATACGCCCACAGGGATTATTCAACTCTAAAAACTCAGCAATAAGCCTTAATGACAGGAGAACCTGTCCAACCAGCTGAGGCACCTACACCATGATCCAGGAGCGGGCAGGCCCACAACTTCCTTTTTTTCACTAAGAGAAAAGCTTTGCAGCAATAGTTTCTTAAAAAGTTGGTGGCACGCTATAGGCTTTTGTAAAGTAAGAAGTTTGTTAGTGTGAGTGTTGAACAGTGTGGTCAGAGCTGAGGAAAAACTACACTTATCAGGTGTAATGCTATGTGTTATGGTCACCTGCCTAATATGCAGCCTTATATGCAAAATAAAATAACGAAAATAAAATAAAAATAAAAATAAAAACTTTCAATTCGAATCAGCATTAACTTCACCAATTTGATAAACTGTCGCCGGTTTGCAGCTCTTCCTTTCTTGGACCACTGCAGACTGGGAACACCTCACAAAAGACCCAGTCTTGGAGATGCTCTAACACAGTCTACACAATCTGACAGATGACAAATGTTCACTTGCTGCCAAATACTATATATCCCACTCACTAACAGGTGCCATGATGAAGAGATAATCTGTGTTATTCACCTCATATATGTATAATTTAAGCAGCCTCTCTTTAGATTTACTATATGTATTGATTTGAAAATGTGTTGCTCCCTTAAGGTTTTTATAGGTACCCTTCCTAGCACAACCCTCTCCAATTATCCAGGCTTGGGACTGACACAAAGGTATAATTGTTGCTGGACTTTTGGCCCTTTGGAGAATCAAACCCAGGTCTGCCACACAAAGTTTCAAAAATACCATTTAAAGCAACACTGTGTAACTTTTATGTCAGAGTATGGAACCAGAAGATCCTTATGGCATTTAGGCAAAATGTGTATTTTAATGATTATCTCCAATTAAGCTTGCAGATTAATCAAAACAAAGACATCAGAATTCAAACATTCGCGGCTTTCTATGTTTCATTTTAAGTAAATGGGAGTCATGCCTTTTGGAGACAACTTTTATTTTGGTCCTGGCCTTCTCACTACCCACTGCTACCTGAGTCCAATCCTTTTTCCAGTGGATGCTTGTACCCCACCTGTGGCTGGCCTTCTGCTGCCCTGTCTTCCTCAGTGCACTTCACCTCTCTGCGCTCTCTCTCTGCTTGAATAGGAGCTAGCGATGGCGCAAATGCCTCCCCAGGCGACGACACTGTGTGATATGTGAGTGGGGTGTGTGAAGCTGCTCATCAGACTAATTTAAACTCGACGGATGCTTTTTCACCCTCTAAAATGCCTCAACATGCTGCAGGTGACTCAACCATATGCATTCTTAAATTGTTTTAATCTCTTTTGTCTTCATTACCTCCACCAAAAAGATTATGCTTGGCCCTTGTGGGTTTGTTAGTTTGTTTGTTGCTTAGCAAGAAAAGTAAAGGTCACAGGTTTTTTTTTGTTTTTTGTTTTTTTTAAGAATTATTTTTGGCTTTCTGTCTTTATTGGAGACACAGACTAAGGAGATAGACAGGAAATTAGGGAGAGAGGCATGAGAAGGAAATGAGGCAAACAGAAACAGCACCACTTTTTATGTGGTATGTGCTTTACCAGGTGAGCCACTGAGGAATGGTCAAATTTTGATATGATTTTCAGAAAAGGTGATGGGGCAAGAAAGAAATTATGTTTATGTATTACATTTTTGGGATGGATCTGGAATAAAGGATGCTGTACCACTGCATAGAGGCTAAAAGCGACTCATTCCAGTCACACAGGGTCACTAAAGGAGCAAACAATTAGTATTAGTGAATTCTTATGTGAGCCATAAAGGCTTTGTGGCTCGATAGATATGGCATTTACCCCTGAACTAGAAGTTTGTGTCCCGAACCAATCTTAACCATTGTGAGATAGGGCCTCGATGTAGTCTGTGCTCTCCAACTGCTTAATGCTTTGATAAATTTATTTGCTGTGATGACGTTCATCTTTTTTTATCTTTCTTATCTTTCTGGCTATATAATAAAGCAGCTTTTGAAAGATTATAGCACATGTGCAGACACGTGCTCCCATACTAATTTAGCTGGGCATATGTGTCCCTAATCCAGATGACAGTGTGTCATAAACAGGCCTGTGCAGTCCTTCTGGCCGTAGAGCTGAGGTAATAACTGCGGCCAGCCAAGTCAGCCCTCTGCGTCTGATTCAGTGTGAAAATCACTGCTTTAGCCATTTATATTTACACTGTCCTCACAGTCACAAATAGCAGCCAAACCCAGACAGGAAATGGCTATTCTGACCATCGCTTTGACACCCACATTTAGAGCGGGCAAGTATAGCAAGTTCACATACAAAGCGGCTTGCATAGCACATAAGAACAGCCGATTATCACACAGCAAAAGTATCTGCATGTAGCTGTGATTACATGAAAAAACATTATACTTTGCCATTTTGCTTCTGTTTCTGTCATCTGAAATGTTTATGGTGAACCCCCAGCTCCATCGCAGCGGAGAGCAGCTTTTAGCAGATGGAAAAGATGAGCTGTGGTACATCAGTAAATAATGATTCATCACACTGTTACGTGCTTTATTGTGAATCAAATCAAATATACCACTAGCATTGGTGAGCCATTTGTTTGTCCAGGCTACTATAATGCTTCGAGGCTCAAAGCCAGATCCATTATTGTAACTCTAGCCTGAAATGTATTTGGTTTTAAACATATGTAAGTCATGCACGGTCGAGGCCTAATGAGGTACAGACAGCTGGGTGCACCGGAGCAGTGGAGGAAAGAGCACAGGTATCAAAGGTCAGAGTTTGGGCTTTTTTTCTGGGACCCTCTATTGAGGGTGATGGATGGCTGTGAGCTGCATTCGTTACAATTCATTCCAGCAACTATGGGCCTGAGGCAGTGTTCACATTGGACATTAGCCAGTTAGTTGTACAGCTGGATTGCAGATGTACATTCACTGCCACATTAATTTATACATAACGGTAATTTAGATTTACCTGGAGAGAGCTATCTGAAACTCGGATAAGACATGCACAAGCATCATAAATGTTGACCTCCTTGCTTGTGGACCACTCTGCCAGAGTGTGCCCCTTTCAAATGTGGCAATTTATGATTAGTGCAATGCCACTAAATGTCCGTATCCATAATGCAAAGAACTACTTCAATCACAATAACAATATGTTGTTTAGTGTTTCTGGCATTTAATTATTTACTGTCAATATCAATGTCAAAACCCAGCTTATATGAAGCAGTGCATTTCTTTTCCACTTTGTTTAAACCATGATAAAAAAAATACCAATGTTCTTGTTTGTTTTCTTTTTTTTTTTTACGGTTAAAGATGTTCTTTAATGCACATTTTACAAATATCACACAGCCCTAGTTGGCAGAAAACATTGCCTGAACAAACACATGGACACAAGACCACAATGCTAAAGGCAATACCCCTGTCCCTCCCCAAACACACACACCTCTTTAACCACTCACCTAATCCTTCTTAACCCCCCTACCCCAACCAACCGCCCAAAAACCTCCGAGCACCCCGTGACCTCTGCCAGTGCCCCAGAGCCCGTATATGGGCCCCTGCAAAAAGGGTATTCATCTATTCCAGCCCATACACCCATACACTCCTTGTGTTTCTGCATTACTTTTTCAATCTCTGTCACTGCTCCTTTCTGCCTGACGCGCTCTCTCTCTTTCTCTCACGCTGAATGGAGGGGTCAGTTCAAAAGGCTGCCAGGCAGAGCTGCTGGCTGGCCATGATGCGCCCGAGGCTTTGAAGTGAGAAGTGGATCTAAAAGGTGTGCAGCTTGTTATTCTGTTTTTATGCTTCAGAATGCCACATTTTGGATAAAAGGTGTAAATAAAAAGGAGTTATGTGCCAGGAATGTAAATGTCTGGTTTGAATGAGATGGCTAAGAATGATTTCGAAGTGCCATGTTGCGGACAATATTTCTAATGATAATGTAAAACAGAATAGGATTTTCTAAAAGCTTTTAGAATTAAATGTAGGCACAAGTTTAATTGGGCGTAACCAGCAGTTTTATGCGTTAGCTACTCTTGCTTTCCATAACTGCCAAATAGATGTTATTTACATTTTTGGCTTGCTTTGTCATCTTTTGACAAGTTTCAAAATAATGAGAAACACGCATCATGTTTACAGAAAGTCTGAAAAATGATAAGAGGCTGAATAAGACAATGAGATCCCTTTGAGAGAGCACACAATAGCGCCAAACAAAAGTGACGGAGGAAGGACGCCGACTGCTCATTTCCATGCCTCGTTTGACTAGAGCCTGATCGCTGTCTCCTTTCTGTGGACCGTGCGCCTCTGCAGCCTGGCTCTGGAGCTTTTGAAGTCCTTTGGTTATCAGCCAAGCGTGGCCCTGTACCTGCAGCCATCTGTGAAGCCACCCATCGCTCCACTTCCCTTCCCAGACCGAGGAGGGACCAAGCGCCAGCAGTGGACTGGACACCGGCCTGGCAGCACCTTGCTTTAATCCACAGAGGCTAGTCAGGAGGCCACTGTGGAGGTGTTTCTGTTAAAAGCAATGTTCCTAAAAAACCTCTGTGCCCTCTTCTAGCAGTCCATATTAATATCACTCTGTAAACACTTTTCTGCTAACCTCACCCACAAAATAGAGCAGGAACATGGAGCTTAGGAGGAACTTGCAGACATTTGTCATTTATGTATGATATATTAATACAAAAAAATGGTGTTGAGCGCTTGTTAGCATAATGAATGTTTAGAAGTTAAGGGTAAGTTGTGTTTTATTGCAGCAGAATAATTGTGTGTTTATTCAACATATAGCTTCACTTCTACTTGGCAAGAAACAGTGTTCTCCTCATTATCTTTGAGATCTATATCCCAGAATCCAGACTCCAACTCTACTCAAACATGCCTGTAACTATTGCCAGCAAACACAAAGTCCACCCAAAGTTCCATTCTGCATCTTTACATGAAGTTGGCATATATGGCTTTAGCAGCAGGGCCTGACCGTTACATCATCTGTCGTCTTTACATCACAGGCTCTGTCCAACTTTATTTAGCGGTTTAGTGCATGTGCCATGTGACAAGCTAAAAGGCCAAATGAGCCTGAGGTGATAGAGAGAGGCGGTGGCGGCAGTAGCCCTCTTCCAGAGTGCACTATGTCAAATGGACTGGCAGAGATGGGCTGGACTGGTGGGGGGGCATTATCACAAACAATAGCATTAAGACCTGGGAGTAATGATGGTGGGTAAGGGAGGGGACTGGGCAGCCGGAGGGGGAGTGATGGCCCAGTCTGATCGGGTTTTAGGTGGGGGTTTGAGAACAAAAACGCAACAGTAGCCAGGCCACTTCAATTACACACACATATATGTATGGGCTTTTCAAGCTGGCCATCAGGCTGCTGCTGCCGTGGTGTCACATGGGCACCATGTGTGCTGGCCAGTGGCCTCTCGGCTTATCACCAAACAGAGCGGGATGGAGGGACAGATAAGAGATAGTTGTGGGGGTGGGGCGACGGAGTGCAGGCAGGGCGGGGGGCGCGTATCACAGGGGTCACTGGCAGATGATGAGAGATTACGAAGTGAGCATGCAATTAATGGTATGCGAGCAAAATGCAGCTCATGCCCAGGCTGAGCTCTACAATATCATCAACGTATTAATAAAACGTCCTGACACTAGAACATATAAAGTGCCCTTTATGTGCAAGGGATCTGTGTGTAATTATTGCTTAAGTTAACAAAAGGGGTTTTATTCACTTGGTGCTATGTTAAGGAGCAGTAAAATGTGAACCTTTGTTTGAACTGTAGCTCTAAGCAGATCAAAGCAGCGAGTGTGTCATCAGAAGGTACAGACACTAGCGTTGTGCTGTTTAAACAGATGCTACCCAGAAGTGTACATGACATTTAGCAAGCATAGGTTTCACATCTTTTCTTGCTATTCTTTTTAAGATTTTCCATGATGTTTCCAGGAGTACATTTATTCCTCTGGGTTCACATATAGACATCACATAGCATTTCTCTGTCTATTCCTCCATGCTTTGGTTTAAACTCTCCCAGTCTATTCCAACTACAGCAGAGACTCAAACATTTTGGAAAAATACACTTAAATTTGTATTGTTTTCTGTGATTTTGTTGAGTTTAAAACTAAACTCACCAAAGTTTACAGAGCAATAATGAAACATGTGGCTACAATAGAATTATTTTCATCCTTTCACAATCCCATAAGAAAACTATTGTGGTTACTGTGAAGTGTTTTCAAATGAATGCATGTTTAACAACTGACTGCCTATATGTACCTATATAAAAAGCTTTACAGAGGCGTGTAACTAAAGCAGCATGCCTACTACAACAGTTTCCTCAGAGGCTGCAGTCTGATACAGCTGTTCCACACAAGCTGACACCACGCACACAACAGCGCAGCCAGAGAAAGAGCCTTTCACACATCCATGGAACCGACACGGAAATGCCTTGTGTAAGCAGTCCACGGGGCTAAGGCTCCATCCCGGCCTGCCTCCACTCTTTCCCCTTCGATAAAAAGTAACTCATGTCAGCAACTGATGTGGTCTCCCAAATGAAGCAGCTCAGAGCAATGCTTACAACAATTCTTTTTTTTATGAGCACCATAGCAGAAAACAGAAAGCTTTCTCATGAAGAAGAAAATAAGAATTGTAATGTTCACTTTGTAGGGCTGCACATTTTATGGAAAGTTTATTGTTATTGCAATACCAGTGGTGAAGAGCATTCATCAATCCAGCCACAAGCAAATGAATGTACACTTGTGTCAGTCCCATGCTTAGATAAATGGAAACGGTTGTGTTAGGAAGGGCATACGGCATAAAACCTATGGAAAAGCTAAAGGAAGAAATATTAAGAAAGAGGGAAAAAAGTGCTACTTCTGTCACAAAAACAAAATGTCTATCTCAGTGATTCAGAACTGGTGGGTCAGGTAAATGATGGTTATTTGAAGCCTAATTGCTGTTTATCTGAAATTAAAAGGTGAAACATATAGTTTTAAAAGCATGTGTGCCATAAAGTAAAATAATTTAAAATAACTTTGATTATCTAAAAAGAAGAAATACATTTTGGTCTCAAAATCAAACCAGTTGAGGAAATCCAGCCACAGGGGGTCACAAGACAGTATGCTCACTGTGCACTGAATAAATGATAAGGAAGGGAATCCGGTGTAAAATTTATGTCAAATCAATATGCAAATCACTGCACAGGAGGAGGCAGATGATTTGCTGACGGACATTTAAAACTTTCCAGTCAGAGCTTTGAATTAAACTTTTTAGCTCTGTCCTAGTTGATCCTGGTCTAGCTCTGGTTTACTGATCAACTTCTTTTCATTGTCGTTTAACAGTGATTTATCTTTAGCTTTGACAGGTGAAAGTTAATCCTCAGCATTTCAATTGAATTTTTCCATAAAAAGGAAGCTATAATGATAATGTGCAGAGCCAGTTTATTAACGAGTAGACAAAAAGTTCAGGTAAAGGAACTGCTGCTCATGTTGTGGGCTGGGCCTCCTATGTCAGACTGGCCATTCCTAACCTGTCATTTCAGTTCAGCCTGATGCTCCCCTCCTTCACCCCCCATCTGTTTCCAAAAGCCTCAGATCACACCTGTGAACTATTTCAGCACATCACAGAGCGCAAATACTCCCCTTCAACACAAAACTCACATTGTAGCTCAAAGCCGCCTTCTTCTTCTACTAAATGCTAGAGCAAATCAATAGCACACAGAATCCCCCTAACAGCAGATTTCACTTCCTTTTCGAATAGGAAGCTTTGAATAATGCAAAAGTAATAGTTGTAAAGACAGCTTATCCATTTTCATAACCCTTTCTGAGTCTTCTAAACAAGCTATAAGGTGATGCGCTGGTTCAACAAAGAACAGGCGCTGAGTGAGAAGTGAAAAAAGATACACATGTTTGGAGCAGCATATGTGAGGATTTGCAGAGTGATGACTTTTCCGTTTCAAAAGCTAAACGTTACTAAGGTTGGCGTGTTTCTGGATTGTGGATGGTGAAGAGCTAAACACAGCAGCCTGCCTGTCATAACAGTCCGGAAGAGAAAAGCCTCCTCCTGTCCCATTCACTCTACCACGAGGTGCGGCCCTGCTGTGGCCCCCGGGGTTCTTCCTGCAATTCTAATCAAAGTTTAAAAAGCAGCAACCTTGGACTCTAAGCCCGGGTCGTGCCCTGTGAGGAAGATATCAATCAAGTGGCTCCAAACAAGTGTGAGCTGAAGAGGGAGGGACATAGGAAGAGTTGAAGGCAATTTCCAGAAAAAAAAAAAAAAAAAAAATTCCTGTGTCCTCGGAGTGTCACAGTGCCTTTTGGTTTTCCCATTGACTCTTTTACTTAATCCCATAATGCAAAGTCACATTAGCAAATAACCAAGCGTTTACAAATAACTTTGTTCTTTTTTATACCTTGACATGATATTGTACAAGGAATGGGCAATGAAGATTTAATTACTAGAGCTTTTTCAGAAACTGATGAAAAAAACAACACATTACAGCACTTATACTGAATTATTACATAAAACAAAAATAAAACAACAGGATAAATATATAGATGCAATCCTATGTAATATGTGAGAATTATAAATAAGCAATATATAATTAGATTTGCTAAGATGAGTCCAAAGCACGTTGTGTCACTTATGAGATAAAATTTCCAGCTGGCTGGGTGCACTGTATTAACAATAGAGTTTTACTTTCTTTTTTTCTGTTGAAAACTGTGAAAATGACATTTAGACTAAACTTAGACTAAACTTTTCAATAGCTTATAAGCTAAGTGTTAAAGAGTGCAATGTCAATTTGATGAAAGCGCTATTGGAAAACTGGTCAAGTAGAATATCTATAGTATAGAAAGTCTATACGTGAGGCAAAAAATATCCACGAATGAGGCCATATGAAAATCCAGACAAATTACTCTGACTCAGCAGCTTCATAGCTGTATACAGGTGTATACTGTCTGTAAAATTACTATTTACTGCTATACAATATTTTACATTCAAGTGCACACTAGAGTAGTTATAATCACTGTATTATACCATGCTCTTATTTTGTATTGGTGATAGCTGGCTACATAAAATCATGTAACCAGGCTGTTCTTTGGTCTTTATTAGTGACTCTGTTTCATTATGCCCTGAGAAAGACTTGTGTATTTTAAAAGTACTGTCATTGAAAAAAGGGATTTGTCCAAAATGTCCATACCTAATTCACATAATTTGCACCTCTAATCAAAAAGCAGCAGGTCTTCCAGTTTTTCTATTATAAAACTACTGTCACCCTAAAAAAATGTTTTTTATGGCTCAATGAATCCTCACTTGTCCACTAGATAACTTGTATGAGGCAAATAAACAGCCATCCCATTCTGTGGTGGGACAGCCCTCCTAACACATAGTGGCACTTGTGGACAGTTGACACAGACACATCGCGACGTGTGAGCATGCATGAGCACCCCACAAAAACCTGTCCAGGCAGAAGGGAAGGCAGGATTCTGGCACTGCCTGAATATTAGCTTCTCTGCAGCTGGGGGTTAGCTGGACCTGCTCTGCTCATCAGGCATCCATCAAGGTGTCAGTCTGGGTTATGAGAGCAGGTTCCCAGGGCACTTGGACCGCTACCTTGGGCTAAAACACACTCTCCAGAAGGACACGGGGAACGCAAATAAAAACAGAAAAGACGTAAGATTGATGAATAGCACTTTTAGTTGTATAAATGTTTAAATATAATACTGTATGTCTGAGATAAAATACAAGCCCAATTCCCCAAAAAAATGGAAAATGGAAAACTGTGCTATGGTCAGATAAATCAGTATATGAAAAATACAAACCCAGTTGGCCCATAAGACAGTAGTGTTTCTGCATCATGTTTACATATGACCTCTTATAGCTGTAACTTTTGCGCACATTGTGTTCAGAGACAGCGATTTCGGGAAGTGTTCCTGATCCATGCTGTGACTTCCAGTACTTAATAATGTCTGTTTTTAATGCAGTGCCTGAAGATTGCAAGCATCTAAGCCTACAGTTTCTGCCTTACCAAAAACACTCTTTTACACCCAGACATCTGACTGAAGTGTGGCCATTTAACCATAATTAGTCACAAAACAGCTCCAGCTGTTTTAAAAAAAAATCCAAATTACTTTTCTAGCCTTTTGTTGCCTCTTCCCAACTTTATTGAGACATGTTGCTACCATCCAATGCAAAACTGATTTGATCTATACTTGATATATGGCTCTTTTCTGTTGTTATTTGCATTTTACAGTGTTCCAACTTTTTTGTAAATCTACTTTTAGCTGTTTCTACCCAAACAACTTTTAGCCCAAGGAAGCAGTCAATCATACAGATTTACATTATTAGTCAGCCCATAGTCAAGGCTGAATAATCACCATAATAGCTGGTCTCATTGGAAGTCAAGGGCCCCCAGACCTATTTTCCATTGGAGACTCTGGCCCTTTCCATGACTGCTCCGTATAACAGCCCACTCCAACGCACAGGAGGACAGGCAAGGTAATTAATTCCCCCTGCCGCCTCTTTCTCTTCCCTTCTTGTCCTCTGTGGTGGTGGGGGAAAAGCCAGGGAATGTAATTTACACTAATTACCTTTTGCATCAGACTCTCATTTCAACTTTCCTTTTCATGTTGAAATGCCAGAGTCTTGGGCAAATGGCTCTGAGCAACAACAGCACCTAATGAAAAAAAATCACTATGATATTCCTATAATAGAATACATTGTGCAGAAGAACGCTTTTGATATCACATTTTCTATGGGATCTGATACAGTGTAGGGATGTTATGTTAGGAAACCTGTGTCTCAAGTGTCAGTTCAAGCTTTTGGTTCCTTTTAACGCCAGCAGAGGGCCTATAGAGAAGACATAAAACATGTGCAGCTCAAAGATAAACATTTTACACCTTTAACATCATAGGCTATAGGTTTATGTAACATTTACACACATAAAAGTACTAATGCCAAGCTATCGTTTCATTTTATTTTGAGCCCCAGCGCCTAACAGTTGCCGAACTGTACTCCAAAAAGCATATTTCTCAATAAAGCATTACTACAGATAAGAAAATGAAAATGTACTCTAACTGAATTGTATATGCCGGGCACTAAGGTCCCCGCTCAATCATACTTTATCTTCTTATCTCCATACAGAGCGATCATGCACGTATTGTAGCCAAGTCACCGAGCTCGCGTTGTGCCACATTTATAGCCCACCTTGACCACTGGAGCACGACATTAAAAAACAAACACATCATTAGACTGTGTGCATTACGCTCCCACAACGGGAACCTGTGCAGCACCAACAAATGAAGAGGACCACGCAGGCTATATAGCGTTCCCACAATTGGATTAGTCACAGCAACAATGCAGCAGCAATAGCGAAAATACCGTGCTCAGGCTTGCTTTATAGGAGACAAATAAACAATTCATATCCGCGCAACGCCGTACTGCAACACGTACAAGTGAACCCGTGTTGTGAAATTACTAACGATAGGAGATTGAGAGTGAATGAAGGCGACACTCGGGAGTCGATCGGGCACCGACCTTCTTTCATTGCCCTCCCTTTCTTTATACACAGCTATTATTCCAATCATTAACAAACACAACACGAAACATGGCATTTCCAGGTGTGCGTGAACGTGCGGACGGCTCGGTGTGGTCGTACTGGCCAATCTTTGACCTTATCCAGGAACATTTGGAGCTTTATCGGGCTGCTTTACGCACACAGCACTCAGTCTGGAAACATAACGTGACACGAGCGTTTACTTGGGCTGTTAAAACTGTGACGGAAACCTCTCTGCCTCCCAAAAAGGAACAGCAAGTCTACACGTGTGGCACAATCGTATGCATATGTGCTCTAATAGAAAGACGGTGAAGGTGCAACTCATTTATCTATCTACAGAATCAGCCGCAACTGAATCAGTCTCGCACACAGTGGGCTATAGGTTTCAGTCAGTGCACAGAAAACAGTACGATGCTGGGCTTACCTTCGTATACAGGGGCCATCGGTGCAAGGATTTCTGTAATTCATTGCAAAGGAATACAGCGAGATTTCTGCTCAAAACTCAATAAAAATCTGCCATCTTGAGACACTGATGAGAGAGTCGCCGCGATCTCCTGCATTACTGGCCCAGTTCATTAGTGACAAAAATGCTCACAATTCATATCCAAGCGCTCACGTCCGGTCCAATACGAAGAGAGCTGCTGAAGAGAGGCTCTGAATGTAAAATCCCACCCGTGTTGTCTTTGCGGAGGCTCGAATGATGAGCCGAGATGACAGGTTTACTTCAGCTTTTGTGCGACATGTCTGAGGAGTGAGGAGTCTCTGCAAAAGTTGCAGTGGTCAGAGCGCAGCGAGTTTGGAGTACAGTGAGAGAGTCAGATAGTCGAGCGGCGATGGAGTCGATGCGCAGCGAGGAGAGGCATCACAGAGAGAGCGAGGCAGCCAGTAGTGGTCGGTACCTCCCCCGGAAAGAATTCACCATAGGCTGCTTTATTCAATTATCCGAAGAAAAGGCACAATCAGCCTCAGATCTTAACTAGGAGGTGACTGACACTAACACACACTATGCTTTAGCACTTGTTTTAAACAGAACTGATTCATGGACTCAAGTACAATGCAAAGAAATAGCCTGAAGAAAAAAAGGAAATAAAAGAAGGCTAGAGATTTGAATATACGCAGCTTATTTAAATTAGTAAGTAGCTTTTTACGTTGTAAATGATCATGTAAAAACATATCCTAACCCAAAGAGTGTTTATTTATTCAGTTTGTATGTGCGTTTTAGATGCGCAATTTTCCAGATTATTTATTCTCTTGTAAGTGCGTAAAAGCATAAAAAATACCAGAGTAAAATTGGAAAAAGTAATGCAATTTTCTTTTACATGGTACTTAACAAAGTTACTTGGAATTTACTCACATCCAGATATCTGTTCACAGAACAGTTAAATTAACCTCGAAGTCTATAGCCTTACCTGTGCACCACAAAACAATCTGAACTTTGGTAATTTTGCAAAAGTTGCAATGTTATTATGTTACAGTATAACTACATTGACTTCTAAATAGGCTATATAGACATATTTGAAGTATTAGGGTAAATTATGTACTTAATTTATTTACTGGTTGTTAATATTCGATCTTTAGATGGCATGTAGTCTATTTTTGATCTTCTAATTTCAAATTTAATCTCAAAGTCAAAAAACAACTTCTAATCATTATATAGTAGGTTATATTTGTTATAGTTGTTATAACTCTAGTGAATGTAGCTTCTCATAATAAAACCTATGACATAGTAAACTGACAACAAATATGAAACATCAAATAAAAATAGCCAAACACTAAAAACATTTTAACAATTAGGGTTAGTTAGGGTGATATAATGTCCACCTTTTTTCTTTTTTTTTTTTTTTTTCTTATTTTAATTCAGTAAGGAAAAGACAATGATGCGCGATCTAGTAATTTTCTAAAGTAGATATAAACAGCTGTGCATCTTTCTAAAGGCATTGTTAAGCGTGCTGCTGTTGGATGAATCTGCGCGCGCTTGCTCACGCCTGCGCGCAGCTAAAGCGCTCCTACAGTCGGCTACAGGATGACGACACGAGATTTGCCCAGAATGAAGTGGAGCGGAATCGGATTACACAGGCTCGCACAAATGTGAGTAATCTGTCATTTACCAGCGACCCCAAAATGCTCTCGCAGCAATATGCTCCACAGCAGCCTGGAAATTAAACATGTCGATGCAAACACGTGGGCGGGGTGGATCACAGCTTTGCATTAAAGAAAAGCAATTTCACCATGCAACTGCACACTAATCCAGAAATTAATTTAAAAGCAATATAGAAGTGCTTCCATTTTGCTGCTTGTAAAGAATAACCTCCAACAGACAGTATACAAAAATACTTCATCAAAGTTATGACTGTTTTCCAAGCTTTTCAGAACATTCTTTGCATGTACTGTGCTACACTGCTTTGCGACCAGTTATGCAATTACTCATTGCATTAAAGTATGTCACACGGCCCGGAGCCTGCACTCTCGGCGTATAGATCTGACCACTGTTCGTCTGAAGTGGTGATGTAACCGCGGGACAGGCGTAAAACCAGGTCCTGGAGGCCCGCGGAGAGAAGCAGACCTATATTTGTTTAGCATTAAAACATCAGGTAAAGCGATTTTCCCATCAGCACTACATTGTTTATTCATGCTAGACTATTTCCTCAACAAAACCACCAGAATAATCCTAAAGAGACCTACTGCGAAAAACGCTGTGTTTTCAATGGTGCCATAGTTCTGCATTGACAGTAGCCACAAGAGTGACAGGACTCTTGCTAAATATGTCATTTGTAAATCTATTCATCTTCTTTTGCTAATTCCAGTTAGGGGCGTGGGATGCTGGAGCTGGCAACTATGGGCCTTCGGCAGGGCCATCCTGGCAACTATGGGCCAGGAGTTTAGAAATACTGACTCCATCACTCCATCATGTTGACGGCCAGTTTAGTCTTTGTTTAGACCTGGTTTAGTCCTTGTTTAGTCCTGTTTTAGTACTTGTTTAGCCCTGGTTTAGCTCTGGTTTAGTCCTTGTTTAGTCCTGGTTTATTCCCTGTTTAGCCTTGGTTTAGTCCAAATTTAGACGTGGTTTAGTCTTGATTTAGTCCTGTGTTTTTCTTAAATAACTCCTGATTTCGAGTTTGTTTGTTTTTTCTTGTTTAATCCTGGTTTAGTCCTCATTTAGCTCTGATTTAGTCCTTATTTAGCCCTAGTTTCTTCCCTGTTTAGACCAGGTTTAGTCCTTGTTTAGACCTGGTTTAGTCTTGATTTAGTCCTGTCTTTTTCATAAATAAGTCCTGATTTAGAGGTTTTTTTTTTTTTTTTTTTTCTGGTTTAATCCTGGTTTAGTCCTGGTTTAGACGTGGTTTAGTCTTGATTTAGTCCTGTCTTTTTCATAAATAAATTCTGATTTTATTTTTTATTTTAATATTTTTTTCTGGTTTAATCCTGGTTTAGTCCTGGTTTAGACCTGTTTTTTGTCTGGTTTAGATCTGGTTTAGTCTAGCAATAGAAACATACCATGGTCCTGACCTCTGTGACCTCTGTGGTGTGTACAGTCATGTTAGGCGGGGCCGTCCTAGGCAGTGGCCTGTTAGTTGCTGATCTGACACTGACACACAACCATTTTGTCTTAGGATGGTGGGAGGAAGCCGGAGTACCTGGAGTCTGGAGATAACCCACAGTAACACAGAGAGGACATGCAAACTCCACTCAGAGAGATTAGACCCAGGCTCAAACCCACAGTCTCCTAGCTGAGAGGCAGAAATGCTAACCACTCTGCCACTATGCCCTGCTTCTTTTCTTTTGGTCTTTCTCTTATGGGGTCACAGCAATCCGCCTGCCTCCTAGTTTGCACTTTGGCATTTAAGCTTCTTACCGAATGCTTCACTTATATGAGCTTGGGACTGGCACATAAATGATCTTGTGAGTCCTTGTGTCTGTTTTTCAGTAACAACAATTAATTAAGTCTATTTTGACCATTGCAGACAGCCCCGGAATACCAAACAATGAACCGTAGAGGCTGTACCATTAGTGAGCCAGCATATTGTTCCGCACAGGACAGAGGAAATAATAAAGGAAGCATTGTAATATGAATGCAATAATAAAATATGCTCTGAATGTTTATTTTTTATTGTTTGCAGGTCGGCGGGGAATAAGAAGCTGCCAGTCAACGTTCTCCACTTTTGTGTGCGGCTGAGAGAAAACACTCTAGGGCATCTCTGGGGACAGTCAGTAAATTTGAAAATCCTAAATTACACAAATAAAATGAATCATTTTCCAATTTCCTGCAGATGTGATCAGAAATATCAGATTTATGCTACACAAACGGCCCAATGAATGTTCTGGCCGTCGCACCTCCCTTGGGCATTTCAGTCAAATTCTATAAAGTGGCCAGACAGAGCAGTAAGACGTCTTCTCTAATGCCGCCTGAAAAACCACCAATGTAGATAACATGCTCCTGTCTCTGAGCAGATTACTGCAGTTGTTTGCTCTCTCTCTTTTACTTGAACTGTGAGGTATGCACCAGGCCAAAAGCAGGATGTAGGACTGATAAATGACTTCTCAACAGCGTGGGAAATAACTTGAGTTTAATTTCACTTTTCACTTCTGAACAAATGTTTTATGAGAAACAAGGGACTTCTTTAATCGTGTGGTTGCTTCTGATGGTTCACTAAAACACAGCTTCTGTCTCATGTGCAATTATTGTGATGTTAAAATTTGTTTAGTATTGTGCTCTGTTACATATTCACAATACTTTTAAATGGTTGAGCTTGGCTACACTCTAGGCAAAATCTGTAGTTAAGTAATAGTACTGCTAATAGAAGGGGGGCACGATGGCCTTCCAGGAAGAAAACTGTAGGTTTGATCCTTGGACCGGGCTATTACACAAACTCTCTGGATGGATTTCCTCCCACCGTCCAAAGACATGCATGTGTTAGGTGAATTGGTGACTCTATAGTGCCCCTAGTGAATGAATGTGAGAGTGAATGGTTGTCTGTCTGTGCATGTCTCTGTGTCAGTCCTGGAACTAACTGGCCCCTGTCCAGGGTGTACCCCACCTAAGGCCCAAAGTTACTGGGATACTGTGACCCCTAACAAGAATAAGTGGAAGATGAATGAGTGAATAGTAGAATGTGAAGTAAAAGTAGTCAATAGTTATTACTTGAGTGCAAGTTTAAAAAGTATAAAATGTAAAGTTTACTTAACTTGCAAGTAATGTTTAGTAATACATCAAAAACTACTGCTCCTATCAGAATACTACACTACTACTTCTGGTACTGCTAGTGCTACGTCTCTTCCCACTACAGTACTATTACTACTACATATTGCTTATTACAACTACTGCTGTATACTACTAGTACCTCCAATACTACGGCAGCTGACACTACAACTAACTATACTACAGCTGCGGCTACTACTACTTTGTTCCACTCATTTAGAGACCTTCTTACTCCCTACTTTACTTTGTAGTACTAAAAGTCCTTACTTAAAAAATGTATCTACATTCACCTCCTGGCTCTGAGACAATTCAAATTGAAAGTACACTATTCGGGGTCTACAATTTGCATGTAACAGCTATTTTGTTTTGATTTTGAAGTATGCTTATTGTCTTGTAATATACCAATTTTCCACTGTTTTTCAATTTAGATTTACATTTAAGCCCCATTTCAACTCAGATTAGAGAGCTGGTGATGAGTGCTAAACAACAACTGCCACAGCACAGCACAACCCAACACAAATATTTCACCCTGCCCTTTAAAAGAACAGAAATGTTTATGTAACAAGAGGAAGATCGCTGATTAGCACACAGGCGTTCTCTAATGTCTAAAAGCTTGTGATTTTGTCTCGGTACAAATGAGAAGGAACAATATGTTTGTCATGAGGGTTTTGTTTTGAATCCATGCAATGCTAAACACATTGGGTTGAAAAGTTTATAGACCATTTGCATAGCTTTAGACAATACTTTCACCATGAAGAATTGCTATTTAAACATCTTTGGAGTGCAAATATATGTAGCATGGCAGGCTAATTTTCAATGACAGCAGCTAATGAGATTTCATATTTATTTATGCTGATCTTTTGCTGCTGTTTGTCTGAGGATGACTGCACCCAGCATTAGAGAAGTCACAAATTTGAGACTGTATTTGTTTACACGCATGCCCATAGTTAAACACTGGTGATATCTTACAAAGAGCAATCAGCCGGTCCGCGCTGGTTAGAGTCTGCCAGTGTCAAAGAGTGCACATAAAAAACTGTTTGTACTTTAATAAGCTTTCAAACGCTAAAGAATGGTTACTGAGTGAACAAAGAAGACAAAATGATCTGCACACACTGTTGCCAGACTGTTATTACAAAGCACTACTGTATCAAAACCACAACAACAAACAAAAATGTACGGAAATATACAAAATTGCAAAAGAAAAAAAAAAAAAAAGAAGAGCAATCAAAACTAGGAGCTCTTAGGGAACATAGGCTTCAGTCAAGGCACCGGTGCTAGCTTGCAATGGATAAAGATATAGTGCCGAGACCATGACAAAAACTCTAGGGGTAAGTTTAGGGTAAAATGCTCTTTCTAGTGAACCACAAAACACCTTATATCTCACAATGGTAAAGATTTGTTCTTTTAGTGAGTGAAGTTAGTATCTTCGCTTTGTATCTCAAAAGGCTGCAGAATTACTTAAAAGGCTCCTGGATCTAAACAGTGATCTGGGTCCACAACAAAATGAATTCTCCGTGGCCCATTACATCTACTACAAATTTTCATAACAAAAATAAAAAATACAATTCTTGTTAAAGCTCTTACCGTATTTACCGGACTATAAGTCGCACTTTTTTCATAGTTTCGATGGTCCTGCGACTTATAGTCAGGTGTGACTTGTATATCAAATTTAACATGAACCGAGGAGTAAACATTACCGTCTACAGCTGTGAGAGGGCGCTCTAGGCTTGTGACAACTACTGTTACTAGTATTCAGTGATGCAGAATAAGATTGAGAGCTCGGGGAACTTCCTTAACTTTCTTGTTGGACTTGCTGGCTTGTAATGTTAATTTAGCCTATTCTCCTATCCTAACTCAGAATCCATACATACACAGTTGTACTGGCATCACTGGAATGTGTCAATAATGCAACCTTTATTTTTGCCTTCAGTCTTTAGTGTTAGAACAAAATCCTGCTCACTTGTTCCATACTTTGAAATTCAGAAATAGAACTAGCCCCAGAACTGATTTAGATGCTCGTGTACAGCTTAACCCCATGCAGTCCCAGTGGTCTAATTATTACTTCACACCTATTAGAATAAGGGCTGCTTTTGTCTCACCACTGACATCAGGAACCTTTAAAGAAGAAGTTCAGACTCTCTGGCCTTCATGTTTTGTTTAATTTTTACTTTTTACATCCAGCAAAACCCAGCTTCTGAAGGTCACAAGCCAGTGCACTCTTTGTGCCAGTCTCAAGCCTAAATGGAGATGTCAGGAAGGGCATCTGGTGTAAAACCTATGCCCAGTTACATATGCAAATCACTGCACACTTAGAAGCAGATGATTTTCTGTAGTAAAGATTTACATATCTATGCAAATTTAGGTCTGGAATCTGTCCCATTCCAGCCGACTTCTGCTTTGTACTAACCAATCATAATAGTTTAACTAAAATGAGGTCTGGACTTTTCTTTGATTGGTTTAATTTTTTCCAGCAGTCAAGGGAATGTATATTTTAAGTTTTGACTTCACATTTAATCTGTGTTCATTTGTTCCAAGCCCTGGAAATTAAACTTGACTCAGTAGATTTATTATTTGTATAGAGTAGAACAGGTATTAGGTTGGCTGTCCAGGGTAGCTGTGTTTAGCTATGTAATGGATAATGACATAGCATTTTAAGAAATCTCTTTTTTTTTTTCATTTATTTGCCCTTTTTAAGTAAAGTGGCAAGTAAAGATTTTCACTTCAGTAATTGCAGTATGAAACCAAGCATACAATTAGAATTAGAAACCCCAAAGCCTCCCCTTGCAGCAGCCCTTTGTAAACAGCAGTTTTATGTCTAAGCATTCATGCTAATCATAATTAATCTTTCAATCACAGAAACTATGCTTTATAATTAGCTTAATATCATGCTTAAATGGTTTATTGATTTAAACCAAGCCAGGCTTTTCATGAAGTATATCAAAAATGCAAGTTGTATGAATGGTGTTTTGTGCTCAGCCTCTCTTGTGGTTTGTGTTGGTATGAACTTCTGTGTTGTTTTTTCCTGCATGTGGTTTACCAGACATCTTGGCAGCATAAACACAATTTTGATCTAGTCATACAATGATTGCAGCATTTTCTTGCAAAGATTCAACCTGTCTGCTTCTGTAATTGTAAGTGCGATACAAATGTTGATTCTTTCATCAGGCTAGCATTTGGTCATGCATTTTCTATTTGAGTTCAGCTATAGATTTTCTTCTTTTTTCTAAATGTTTTTTTTTTTTTTTTTTTTTTTCCATTCTAACCTGCCATGTTTCTGTGTGCTGTTGTCCCTGCTGCAGACCATCCTCATATGAGTCTCAAGTGCCTTGAGTTGACCATTGCCTTTATGTTACAGTGGACTGGGCCCTAGTATGGAAAAGAGTGAGTGCTTCATTTTTTACAGCTACTTGAGTCAACCAGTGACAGGCTTTTCTCACAGCAAACCATCTTTTTACCACAAGACATCTCAGATAAATGATGTAATACAATTTTCTTATCTTTTTATTAATAATCTTCATGTCTTTTTGGCATTTGTTAAGTAGGCAGTTATGGGATGATTTTTTTATCAAGGACAACACTGGCAGATATATTTTACCATGGAACCAATGCCTGGGAATGTTGCTGCTTTTGCTGGTTAATGATTATAATGAAGTGATAGAAAGGGCAGCATGTGACTAGAAGTAGAACATATGTTGGAGCTGCGGTTTAAGTAAGATGGTAACGTTGATAGATTTTATGGATATTCTTTCTAGATTACACTGATGAAATAACTTTTGAAATATAGCCTACTTTTTATTTGATTTCACTTTTCTTTTCAATGACGTGATGTTTTTACATCTGTGCTGTTACTAATTACTATAACAACTGGAATATAAGGTAATCTCTAATGTAATCTATCTATAACAATGACAATAAATGATTGAATCTGAACACATTAGTTAAGTATCAGACAATATCATACTTATGTCTTTTCATAATTGTTGAAAAATGACTGATCAGATGTATTCCACTTTCAGTTTAATACAACCAGTGGAAACCAGAGCTCTCCATTAAAAAAAAAAAAAAAAGTGGTAGTAGATTTCTTTTTAAATTAGCCACAGTTGGTGAGCTCCCAGGCTTTGTGCAATTGATCATTCCTAGAACAAGAAATTGTTTTCCACTCTTATGTGCCTTCTTGGTAGCCACTTACAAAGCAATGATGTTCTTTGAAATGTCAGTTTAATTTACATTCATTACACCAGAGCTGCATTTCTGGTCCCTGACAATGTAAACCTGTGTGTGTGTCACTGTCCTGACTGTTTACAACTGCTGAGCAAATCACTGTACCATGAGCTGTCAGATTTCAGTTCCTCTATTTTCGAGTAATTGTATCAAGCATGCACTTCATTCAGCTGGCAAAGTTTGAACAACGCAAGTATCCCCAACTTCTTGTAAAGCTTTCACCCTCCCTTAATGTATATCATTTTTATAGACATGGGCATATGTTCATCCCCGTGTCCAGAACATGTAAATTCCTGTGTGTGAAGCTCTTAAAGTTATGCAAGCTGTTCCCGGCACACACTGTCAATGGCAACGTCGTCTTTGGAAAAAGAGTTGCGTGTGAAAACAGCTGTGCCCCCAAGACTACACATGACAAGGTTCAGGGAAGTCGGTCCAAAGACAAATAGAGAATTACGCCCACAGTTTCAACTTGACTTTTCAGCAAAACAAACTAAAGGTTACGTCCTTGAAACTCGGCCTGTCATTGGTTTGTGAAGTGCTCTAGGCCTATATGCACCAACATTTCACTCTTCTATAACAACAAAGCAAGGGATATGTGCCCTGAGTAATCAAAAATTGCTCTCCTTCTTTTCACAGGAAGAATGTCTCTCTTCTATTTACTGCTTTAAGGTCTGCATGCCAAAGCCTTCATACAGTGTTAATGATCTTGATCTCAAAATGGCTTAAATGCTCAGCCAAAGCAGTTACGCACACAACATGTCCTCTCACACACAGACAGACAGACAAACGGAGAAGTTGGGGCTTTTTCCAACAGTGTGCAGAAAACATTCTCTCTCCCTGGGGCCGTGAGTTCAGCAGTCCTGAGTGCGGCAGGCAGACTGGGTTTCACACTCCTGTGCTTGGCAGGCCTGAACCTCTGGTGAACCCTCCTGTGGCGAGGAGAGAGCAATGACTAAATGACTGAATGACTGATTGACTGAGTGACCCCACCTCTCTTGCAGCTGAAGACAGTCCCAGTCAGGTTCAGCGCTGCCTGCTGCACTGTTGCCAGGTTAGAGTGACACCTACTGGAACATGCACAGTATACATGCCAACACATTACATCCTATTTAAGAATATAGCAAAATTGGCTTTGAAATTAAAAGCCGGGGCAGTGTATGGTCTAGGCCAGTGTGCTACAAGTATCTTCTCAAATCAAAAAGCTGATAACATGATGAATGCAGGCTCTGATACAATGCTTCGGGCTACAACGACTACTTCTCTAATCCTCTTCTTATTTTCATTTTTGCAAATTGCTTGTACTTGTACTTAATCTCTTCAACTCTGCTGGCACTGTGCTTTAGCTAAAACCAAGTCTACATTTGCAAGTGGAGCGGATGATCACAAGTGATTTCACTACAAGAGCACTTTGTGAAGCCAGAATAACTCACAGATACAGCGACTTACAGTTCACACAGGCAATCATAAACTGGAATAGCTTCAGTGTATACACAGTACAGGAAAAGAAAGCATGTCCCAAAACTAATTGTGCTACACCAGATTCCATAACAATAAAAAAAATTGCTATTTATACTCTACACTGTATTAGACACAGCTTTTCTATTGCTTATTTATGCCAATAGTTAATCACCTAATACATGCCAGAAATGCAATGTGTTTTATCATGCAGACACGTTTAAGATATTCTTCAGTCTATTGTCAAACTAAGCATTGACGTAGTAAAAAAAAAGTGATGGAAGTGGAGTTGTAAGCTGCATGGTTGTAGGTGTCAAAACCAAAATTAACCAAAATGGGTCCAGGAAAAAGAGAACTGTCCCCTTAAAAAACAAAACACCAAGCACAGCACATCTGAATGCATAATATTTCTGTTTTTGAATATATGGGGTTACAGCAGTAGAAGACTGCACTGGGATAATTAAAATGGACTTTGGAAAAATTAAAATGATAAAGCTTTGTCTAGTGTGATGTCTTTCGGCGTCTATTTTGCCACATTTAAAAATTTCTCCCTTTTAAATATCACACTTCACTGCTACCAGAGAGCCTCTACTTTTTTTTAAAGTAAACATATAGGATAATTAACCCAGTGGGAGCAAACAGTTTGATGCTTCAGCTGAATCTTGACTGTTTTGTGCGGTGATAATACGCTCGATGTCCTGTCCAGATTGTTGAGGAATGCTGGAGACTATTGGGATGATCCATATGTTGTTTTCCACATGGCGCTGCTATCTAGACTCTTCAGCTCCCATCCAAACCTTTGCGTTTGATTATGGCTGGCTGTACACACTGTCTGTAGGGAATTAAGTCTATAAATCACAGCTGAGATACTTATTGAAATCAGCAGCCAGCTTGCATGTAATATTTCCCAAACAAAATGCCATTGATTTGTACTAGTGCATTAACAGTTATTGGCTCTTGTCCGCTACTTTTGTTTTTTATTGATGGCGACATTTTTAACAATATAAGGGAATATATTTGAGTCTACTCTATGCTGTTACATTAAGTAGCAGACAAAAACCGTCTTTACCATTATGTATGTTTTATTGGTAAAGATAGGCTTTTTGCAGTTATTAATCTAGCCGAGTTAGACGTTTCAGGTTGCAAGAAAGTCAATGCAAGGAGAGTAGATTTGCTGTCAACCTCCTGTTTTAGAATAATGTCTAATCAATACAGTACTGCAACCATGGCATGTAAATTTGTGAGTTACTCTTCACTAAGTATGCAGAAAAAGGGGAATTCCTTGCCTTGCCTTTACAGCCCCACTATTCATCTTGGTTTCTCTTTTCTTTCAGTAAAACACAGGTTCTGCTACAGTGTCACAGGATGCTGCAGATTTATACTCACACACACAGACGCCATGCAGACACCTGTGTGGATCTCAGCCATGGTGGACAGGCGACAGTTCTGCTGACACTGCAGCCACAGTGACCTTCCACTCTGTTTGACTTGTTTTGTCACAGTCCAACCTGGAAAGAGCTTTGTCTCTTAGAGCACATGCAACACACATACAGTATATTGAATTATATACTGAGAAATCATTGTTGCCACACATACTTATTGGCTATTCTTGTGGGGAGAATAGCCTTTGTATGGTAGCTGTATTGCTTTTTATGAATTCCTAGATAACATTTATGCTGATCTAGAAGTTTTGACTAGTTCTTGTACCTATACAACCTTAGCTGAGTCTGCATTTTGTAGAATTAAGTAAATTAAACAGACCACAATCCATTTTCGCTGAGCAAAAAGCAACAAGTACAATAGCCATTAAAAATATGGTTGTTTCGGCAAAGGGAAACTCAACGGCTACGTGTGTGCTGTCAGTCAAGGAGAAGAGGACAACAAAGCTAAAAACTACAAGTCTGGACCCAGAGTTATATTGAAATTATCTCAAGGTGAGTGCTTCATAAAAAGGGCTTGCACAAATCCTCAAACCTATACTAAGTTAATGCTAGTTGCAATGGTTGGTTTAAAGGCTATACAAAAATATGCAGCTTCATAGCATTGCAAGTTTTTACATGTGGGCTAATAAACGAGTAATACATTAGGTTTAATGTTTTCATTTAACTATAGTCTATTTTATTTTGTTGTGGGATATTCTTGTCTTGTCACATCCTGCATGGACAGTACTAACAAGTGTGTGGTGGGAGGTAACAAAGGTCAAAGGCCAAGTCTCAAAAATAGGGCAGAGTCTCCAAATAGGACAGCCCAGTGTTATGGGGAAACAAAGGATGTAATTTCTATGCAAACACATCATTAGTCACAAGTTTAGATATCACTTTTTACTTTTTCAACTTCAAATCTGGTAGATAACATAATTTTCTAGTGGGGGGACTGAGATAGGTGAGATTGGTAAGTGAGATTGGGCAGTTCATTTTTCTATATTTGTTTCTTGAAAATGTAATCATAGGACCGGCTTCCAGCACAGTCTGTGGTTAGAAATAACTTTGCGTTCCCTGAAAATCAAAGCTCAATCTGACCCGACTAACAGTTTATTATCACTTTCTGTCACATGGCTCTGTTTAGCACATTGAAAAATCTAAAGATGAGACACTTAAAGCTTCCTAGCAACAGGAAGAGGGCCTGCCCCCTCCTGTTAATCTGTAGCCTCGCTCCTTGTCTGCTTTCAAGACCCCACTGACGTCAAAGTCCGGGCGTGTGTTATTGTTTCAGCAGGCCTGGAGAGCCTCCGACACAACGTTCACACCAGCGTCTTCTTTCCTGTTGACGTCGAGAATAGCGGCTCTCCTTCAGAGTGATTGCCATCACTGAAGTCACCTACAGTTGAGTTTGCAACGGCCAGCTTCGTGAAAAGAATCCTGGCCTCCTGAGGGGGCTGGCAGTAAATATCCCTGTTGTTGTTGAGGTGGATGATGTGATCTGTGGGGAGGAGACACACAGTGTACTGTATACATGTGTGGGCATGGCACAGGTAGGGGGCCGCCATGTGGCTCACAGCAAGTGGAAAGGCTACAGATTAAGGGTCACGTGCTTGCTTTGTGTTACTGTAGGAAGGTAGAGGTACTCTGTTGGCTCACCTGATGCACAGAAGGGCCTATGTTTGAACCTGTCTCAAGCCTTTTATCATATCATCTCATACACTCTCCACTTGATCCCCTGTCTCTACCTCCTATTACTGTTGTTCCATCCTTCACAGAGCAGTGTTTCCACTACACTGTGTCCAGGAAACCAGCATCTGCACTGAGGTGACACAGGTGAAACAAAAACTGTCTTTTCATTTTCGTCTGAGTGAGGACTGTGTATCGCCAATCCAAACTTGTCAGTTTAGTGCTGCCTTTTTTGAGAGAGAACCAAAGCCCTTTCCAAAACATCCCCAAAGTGGAATGATTTCTGGAGATGTCCCAGTACGAACCCAACCCTTGCCATACCATCCTAGTTGAAACATCTGCCCTTTTTCTGTATTTCACTGCTTTACATCCCATTTTGACAAGTTTGTCACTTGCTACATTTGTGGTTAATAATAAAACAACAGTTGGGTAGCGATTCTGTCAAAGAACTGAACTTTGGCAACTCTCCAGCACTGCCAGTAGTTCTTCCTCATTTAGAGGTGGATAACAGCAAATCTCTCTTTACTTTCAAATCCTGATATTGCAACTTTAAGTTTGATTTTGCAAAAACTTGAAAAACAGTGCTTGCATCATTATTATTTTATAGACAATTTTCTGTTTGTAGACAGAATAGCAGTATTTGAAAGACTAATAAACTAAACAGACCATAATACATTTCTGTGAAGGAATGTGTGTCAGCCAGCAAATATCTGAAATAATGAATCATCAATGTGATTTTGGTAACTGACAATCATCGACTACATGTAGAAAACATTAGTGAGTGTAGCAATGTTCAGCTGTTTTATTTAATGTAGCAATTGATGCCTATAAATAGCATATATTTTAAAGACTAGATAAATATGCATTTTGTGATTTTTATATTATGTTGGACATGTAGTTCCAGAAATGTAGCAGACCACAATAGTTTGTCATTGTTGAACTGACTATGGGATATATTCGTTCAAAATAAAATGTAGTAAATTTAGAAAGTACAACCATTTGTTTCTGCTGTCAAAAAACATTTCATTTAATGTTTTTTGTTTGCACCCTTGTAAAAATAAAAGTGTGTGCACAACTTATCTAAACATGTCACTCGTGAAAGGGCCTATACCATGTGGCAAGAAAACAGAATACACAACAACTGCCATGCCATAAGAGAGGATCTGTTCTTTCAGAAACAGCACATTTTTTTATTCATGTGTTCTCACACAATCTTGTCTGTGTTAATAGCCATTATTTTCTGAAACCAGAAACAGCTGAAAATTGGTCTTTACTTTTTGAACAAACAAAAAGACCAACAAAGCAAACACGTTTTACTCAGTTAATCAAAAATTTGTAATAGTTTATTTTAAATCCAATAACACAGTTATCTGCATCTGTGTAGTCTCTCCTCTCGCTCTTTTCTACCCATTTCCTTTCCCTATTGTCTTTTTTATCCACTTCTCTGTCTGTACTCTTCCTTGCAATTCCTCTTTGCTCTTTTGGAGGAAAAACATTCCCCTTTTTCTGCTGCCATAGCGGTTCATTTCTGTCTTGTGTTGTTTGTGGAGGCTCAATGGAGCGTCACTTACTGGCCCCTCGACAGATTCCAGACTACACACTGCAGCTGCGGCTACAGCAGAGATGTTCGGGCTGGCACTGCGTCGCTCCAAATGACTCGCTCTGCTTTCAGTGTTTAAATAATGGTCTCGGCGCAGAGTTAATGGCAGTAGTGGGAGGCAGAGTGATGAACATACTGTTTTCTGGGGCGTTTTAGCGAGTGCAAGCTCAGGGTGGCCCAGGTCCCTGGGTTAATAGGGACCAGGGAGTGATGTGTTGTCTTAATGGAAATGAAGGCTGCTTGAGGGAAGGACATTACTGTGTTATGTTTTGAAGGAGTCAATGTAGACATTATTTCTTCCTTGTGCTTTCTTTTGGTATGTATTGGAGGGGGGATGGGGAGTCAGAGTGAATGGGTTACAGTCTTTTGTTAGCTTACATGCAAAAGGACAAAAGCAACACATTAATCAATGTGTGCACGCTTCTATTTTTCTTGCCTTTTTTGTTTACACTGCATTGTTAATATTTGAATATGGCCATTCTTGTCACTGTGCAACCTTCACTTTTCCTCTAAGTGAATATTGTTATATTAGGGAGATATTCATGTGTAAGGTAAGCTCAGTCATTGATGCAGCTCATTGGCTCTTTGTGAGACACAATGGATTCCCTTGATTGATAGCCCTCGACAACCATTGATGTGACAGAGAGGCTCAGCAGACATGTACGACTATGAGCTACAGCCATCTACAGATAAAGCTGCCCTGCCTGGATGCACACATTCACATGGATAGGCACACAGTTAGAACATGTCCCTGTAATGAAGACAGCTCTCTGACAGTAATGAACAACATCTACTCTTTTATGGGGAGAAAAATGGCTCTCCCTCAGACAAAACAATTAATACTTAATGCTCGACTAGCAATTGAATAAGTAGAGATTCAGTAGGTTTCTGTGGAGAAATAAGAAAGAAAGAAAACTGTAACTTAATGTCTACATCAGCCTGATTTGTCTCTTAAGTATATATTTTTTAATTTAAGTTTATCCCAGTCAACGTTGTGTCAAAATGTTTCATTCTTGAAAACACTGTGCGTAGAGTATCCAGACTGGGAGTTGTTTCTTGTGTTATAGCATATTAATCAGAGCAGTGTTGTTGAGTCTCTGATAAGTGTATTTTACAGAGTCTGGAGGTACGGTCTACCAGCCTGGATGTGGGGTTAAGCAGTGAAAGCTGCTCACTACAAACACACCCACATGCACACATGTTCATGCACACTGCTCACCAAGGACAATAAACACTCTCCAGCTAGGTTTCAAAGTCAGCAGCATGCTGCATCTCCGTGTCTCTCCAAAGGCTTCCCATCCTCCACCGCCCATTCCTCGTCCTCTCTCCTTCCGTTGCTCCCTCCTGCCCATCTGGACACATACATTTATTCATCCTGCCGCCTCTGAAGGCCAGCGCAGGGGTCTCAGCCGCACACATCTGACACTGACATCCTCTTATCCATGTGACTTTTGCCTCCTATTTCTTCCAGTGTGTTTGCTACTCATGCAGATGTACAACAGTGTATCTTCCTGGGAGCCTACCCAGCTGTGCACAAATCAATGGTTATGTATCGATGCTGCTTTTATGGGGCACTTAACAATAAAAAAGCAATAACCTATGACACAGATAATCCAGTAGGGCATCACGGGCATTGCAAAGCAATTATAACAGCTCTGCTACTCGCCATGTGATTTACAGACATGCCCGCAGTCTTAGAAAGCACTTTGATAGCAACAACATTTCCAGGAAGTGAAAGGAGGATTTATAGAAGTGTTTGCCTCTTTCATCCTGTGCTACCTCATATCCATTTTCAGGGTTTTAAACTGATATTGAGCTGAAGAGATATCATTAATAAATGGAGTGACTGCTTCTCCCTGGAGCCTGAGTGCATTACACAGAGCCAGTGAGTGTAGGAGTTTTTAAATCGTCAGGAATCACTCTTCACAGTTCATCACAGCCCATACAGTATATGTTCAGCACTAATACTATAAAACCCGCTGATTGCATGATGCCGTGTGGGTTGATAATATTGTTTGTGGATTTGCCCACAGCTTGCCTACCCCCTGATCATAATGCCGGATTATTCATGAAATGAAACTGCAGAGAATTGCTGTAAACTGAGTGTAATTATACAGCACCTCAAATTGGCCTTATGTGGGCGACTGAGATGCAAAACTCACACGACAGCAACAAAACTCATTTGATTAAAGTTTTTGTTTGTCAAATGTTTGCAAGATCATCTATTTGGATCACAGTGTGCTGTCAATCTCTGCATTGTTTATACTGTGCACTTTATAGCAGGTTTGAAAATTAAAGTTACCAGTTACAGATTACAGATTCATTTAAGGCAATTAGGCAAAGTAAAGGAAAGTGGACTTGGTAATTCACAATTAGAGTATAGTTAATATATCTGATTCAAAGCTTGATTTATGGGGTTAATAAAGAAGGACCATATAATGTGGTAAAGACATTAAGCATTTTAATAGAATCTTAAATGAATGAAAGACTGAATGAGGATGAACAAGCAATTGATTTGTTCAATTTGCACAGCACTTTGTAATGCTGCATTGTACATTTTGTGGTATTGCACAGTTTGGTCCAGATTATGTTGTTGCTCTTATTTGTGTTATAGAGTTATGGTCTAACTTTGCACTTAAGAGCTAGAAGTTTTCCTTAAACTTATGTTTGATACAACATTTTAGACATTTCGTAAAAAAGTAATGGAAAACAATTTTACTTTTTAAGTAAAATAAAACTAGACAGGGATGTGAACAATATTGTATTTGGATAGTGAAGCTTACAAATATGACTACACTGCTGTTTATTTGCCAGTACCACCACCTTACACATGGTTAGTGAATGCATTTCCAAAAATCTTCCCCTCCCAACATTCATTACCATATTTTCTATGTCCTTCTATTTTGGGCAAGCTATGACTGTCCCACCTTTTTGTTCACCTTTTTTCCTATATAAAAATACAGTCGCGTGTGTGTTGTTTTCCTTGTTTGTCCCACCAAATATCCCTGTCTGTACCTCCTCTCCTCTTGCTGCCGTGTTGCCTTGTTTGGAGGGAAAGTGGGAAGGAAGAGATGGCGGTTCCCAGAGGCAGACTGCTCATCCCTCAATAACTGCAGCTGGCTCCCTGCAGCGCTGTGCCGTGTCCTCCACCACTCAATTACTCCCCTCCACAAAGACGTGCAGATGGGCTGGGACGCATGCATCCACACAAACCCACATGCATGCACTTGACATGTATAGGACAAGAGTCAATCCTGTGCACTGGCAATTTACGCTGCAGAATTGATACATACAGCCTTTTCTCTTTAGGGGCATTCTTATTCTTTCTTTTTTTAAGTCACAATTCCTCTATCTTTCTTCTTTTATCTTTGTTTTTTACATAGCGGCTTCACCCTTTGCTCAGTGTGTATCCACAGGAAACTAATGAGAACACACAACAGACTGGCTTTTTACCTGCCTGGCTGCCTGCCTCACCTCACTCTAACAATGGCTTACTCTCAGTACATCAAATACACCAATAAAAGCCCCAAAATAATGACTCCATGTACTTAAACACAGCAATACCGACAAAGGTTAACGCAGGGGCAGCGGCGTAGCTAATGGTGATTTCACGTAGCCTCTAATGGGAAGACCTGTGTGCATGTGTGGCTTTCTGCCGGGCCACGCAGGTAAGTGACTTCCTAAGAGGCACAGATATAATAGTGCTGATGAGGAGGCCAGTCCCCCGCCACAGAACAAAAACATTGCTTTCCGTGCACGTCTATCATAAAACAATCAGTGCACTGCCGTTCCCACTCATTAACACTCAAACAGTTGTTAATGGCTGCAATCATTCTTCTTTCTCCTACCAGATGTGGGGATATATACCTCATTTTACTGCAAGATATAGAACAATAGGGTAAATGACTTTGTATACTCACTAAATAAGTCTCAAACTATTTTTACAGTGTTCCAGACAGAAGTTGCGAGTGACAATGACCATAGGAAACAGTAGACCAAAAGAATGGGAGTGGACCAGGATGGTAATGTTATTGGAGAAAAAAAAACTATAAAAAAACATACTTGCTGAACAAATGCCCAAATGATACTGTATTGCAATATGAGAATAAAAGATTTTGAGTATGTTCTGTATATGATTATGTTCTGTATGTCCAACTGGGCTGTACCAAAGTAATTGTTAGTCAACTGAAGTTATGCCCAGCTCAGGAATTATTGACCAAAATTAACCAAGGAACATGTACGAGGGGGGGGGGGGGGCTAATTGACCAATAACATTTAGGCAATTGGAGGTCTGTGTCCAACAAGATTTGTTGCAATACAAGCAGCAGCTAGAAACTGTAAGTTAGTTTACTAGCTTCATTGAGTTATTCAGTTTTACAGATACAGATATTAGCTGTGAGTATTTCCTTAGTTCATTTTTGTTGTATTCCTTGGCTCTGTAAAGTCAGCCGTAAGACAGCACTCGCTTCACAGGGCCAAGGCTCTTTCAAGTGTCTTTTGGAATATGTAAGAAGAGGAGCACCTCCTGATTTTCTGCTCACAACTGTTTTCAAACATGTAAACGTGTCAGAATAATGTGACCACAACACAGTTTCATATCGGGTCTGGACATAATTGGAGTGCTTTTACTGAGGGTTACAGCATGTGGCAGTGGCATCTAAAGAGCTAAAATTAATATTGTGTGTATTTAAACATGTGCACACACACACTGTAACCTACAAGCAGCAGTGTGACACTGAGTTAACAGTATCAAGTGTTTTATGTGGCAAATTCACTATACTTTTCCTTTTATTTATTTATTTATATTTATTCATCTTCTTATTCTAGTTTGGGGTCGTGTGGAGCCTATCCCAGTAACTTTGAGCCTTGGGTGGGGCAGACCCTGAACAGTGGCCAGCTAGTGGCAGAGCTGACACAGAGACAGACAACCATTCACTCTCACATTCATTCACTAGGGGTAGTTTAGAGTAGGAGAAGCCAGAGTACCCAGAAAGAACCCATGGTAACAAGGGGAGGACATGCAGACTCCACACAGAGCCTTTGTGTTGGCCGGCCTGAGGATCAAACCCACAACCTTGCTGGGAGGCAAGAGCGCTAACTGCTCTACCACTGTGCCCCCTTTCTTTTTATTGCCATGTTTACAATTGATATGTGTATGTCACACAAAATCAAATGGTTTACTGTATGTGCTTGTCTTGCCTCACATTTGTTGATTTTCCTAAATCCAAGTCAAGCATGGCACATGTGTACTGTTGAAGAAAACAAAGCGCCTCTCTCTTTAGACAAACTGATGGCTTTCTCTCAGTGTGTACTGTAACACACATATGCACACTCTCCCACACACACGTACGTACGGCATCAAGGGAAACAAACAGTGTTTCTGAGCCAGTCTGAGCAGTGCACACTCACATTAGACGCCAACCGCTGTGTCACTCAGAGCCACAGAATACAATCTATCCAGCACAATAGCGGCTTAGTGTCAGACACAGTGCAACAGTAAACTCTGTTCACTGTATTATATCTGGGCTTTTACAGTTTAATAATGAGCTCTCCTGCTGTGCTATCCTCACAACAAATACTGTTTATACCAACACAATGTCTTACACATTCTTTTTTCAGATTTGGGCTGTTTTTGTTTGTTTGTTTGTTTGTTTGTTTGTTTGTTTTTTCACCTTTCCCCATTTATGTGCTATTCTGAAAGTTTCACAAAAGTCTATCAGTAACATTCTTAATTATATTGGAAAGACAAAATAAATAAATAAATAAATAAATAAATAAATAAATAAATAAATAAATAAAACAATGAGGGCAAAAACATTACCTCATTGGCAGATGTAAAAATTGTTTTGCAACCATAAAGATTATGTATCGATAATGAAATCTTTGCAAATGTACAATCAGCTTACTACTCTTTGATTACTCTTAGATTATTAAAAGTCTTACTTCAGTCATAACAAAGTATTTAATTTATCCAAAATGTAACAACATTTTTGTCCCACAACTATTTATAATACTGCAATGTTGTCTATATTTACAACACTGAAGAGGACGTCCTATGTGATAGATGCACATGCCCTGTCTGTCAGTCCTGACACATGCAGTTATAATTATCACTCTGCCATTAAAGTGACTCAGTGCGAGTGCCTGGCAGCCTGCTTTATTGCTGAGTTTAATCTATGACCGGTTCACATCTCATTATTAATATGGTAATGGATCTCCTTGAAGAGATTAAGGGATGGTGTAGTTGGTGGTGACAGTAAAAAGCTATTTTAGATTTTTGAATCAGTCGGGGGTTTATGCCGCTGCAGATGAGGGAGATTTTATTTGGGTTGTAAAATTCCACTGTGATAAATGATCGGACTTGTCTTTCGCTTGCTACATTTGTGTGTATCCTGCTCCTAACAGCTTTATTTGTTGTCTGTAAATGCCACTCTCATTCTGTTCCTTGGAGAACAGAGGAGAAAGCCATCCAGTCATTGGCCTTTCATCGGTCAAAAACCGCACTCTTCCTACTCTCTGTGGAAGTCACCAGACAGACTATTACATGACTGAATAGCATCATGCCATATCCCATAATGCCTCTTAAACAAAGTCCTATAGAAAAGTCCTCCACTGTCCAAGGACTTGCACGTCAGCAAAACCTGTACATAGACATATGAATAATGCATGTCACTGTAGCTTCACAAGACTTGAGGGACTTCTAGATTTTAAATAAATCCTTCAGGTGTCATAATGTTATGTGTTTATGCGTGGAGGTACCCACTATATCCTAGCTGTTACCTTGGCTGTATAATTTCATGCAACTTTTTTGCCTCTTTTCTTTTGTTTCTAGCATTCAACCATGTCAAAACCACTTATGCCCTTGCATCAAATCACCCTTTTGTACTCCCAAATATTCACCCACACAGAGGCGTAGCACCCCCTAAGGTGAAGGAAATCTAACATATTACTGCACTTCATTAGATTCGTTCATTAAAGAAGGCTCACAAGTAATGGCTTTTTGCACCACGTGACCACCAAATGGATTAGGATATTGATAATTCCATTAGTTTTTTGATGAATATGTAAAAAAAAAAGTGTGGAAAGAGGGAATAGGAGAGTGGGCGTGTTTAATATCAGTGAATTAATAATGTTTTATTTCATTTCAGTGTCTGCAGTGACAAAGAGTGAGATTTTCCAGCACAGCGTGTGTGTTTTACTGACAGGATTATCAGTTCAGCTGAGGAAGTATGTCCCAGCTAGATGAATAATATTCATCTTATCAAGGCAGCTATAAAAGGAGGCAGTATCAGAGGGAGATAAATAGAAGAGATGGAGATGAACATATATACTTTTCCTTACATTCAAATGTCACAGTCTATGATGCTGTGCGGATGTGTTTTTGCACAGCAGATTTTGATGAGATTCAGGGATCAATACTGATCAATATGGAAAGTTAATATGTTAGTCTACATCTTTAAAGGTACAAATAGCAGGATTATTAAATTGTGTGTAACTGAAAGTGTCTCAATTTGTTTTTCCTTTTTTTTTTTACTTTGAAAAGGTGTTTTCCAGTCTTTTTTTTAACAAAATCATTTGCTCCTCTCTTCATTTGTGCTTTTTCCTAAAAAGGTTTCATTGCCAGTAACAGTTTCCAACAAAGTTATCTCATAATTATAAAACAAACTTACATTAATGACAGTTGGGACAATAACTTTTTGAGTTATCTTGATGAAAAACAAACATACCAATATATACTAACTTGACAACAACATAACCAATCTGGGAAAAAATTATACTGACTTCAAAAGCCACAGTCACTCTGGAGTGGACTTTTCTGTGGAAAAAGTTAAGAGGGGAGATTTGTTTACATTCAGTTGGCAATCTTGCAGCATTATTTCCTAAACATTGTTATTGTTAAGTTCCATGAAAAGAATTATTGATGACCAAGGAAAGACATTACCTAATTAGCTTGTCAGATATTTATCTCAATCAGTACTGCTTAATTTTTGTGAAATGATAGTCACTTTCCTCATAAAATTAAGGAATGTATAGCCCTGGAAATGTCAAGTCTGCATGCATCTTAAGTGAAGGTGAATGTGTTAAATAATACAATATAAATAATACAGATCAGATACAAAAGCACTTGTGAGCACCAAGTGAGGACGCTTGCCTTTTAAGCTTTCATATATCCCTTTTTGCCTGTTAATCTGTTGAATCCAAGTCCAAGTCCTGTTTTCATGGCTTCTGCACTGCATGCAAATACAAAAGCCAGACATGGAGCTCTGAGTGAGAAGCCATGGTCTGACTGAAGAAAACTGATTGGAGTTGCATTGGCAGTGAGTTTGGTTAAACTGTGATAGATGTTACTGCTGCTGCTCTACCATTTCCAGTCTATCGCTAAGAAGAATAAAAAACATAACAGCTAAAGTAATTTATCTGTAAAACAAGAGTATGCTCACTGCTAGATTGAGTTTTTTGAAGAGTAGGGATTGACAGTATTGTTTTCTAAGATTCAACTTCTTCTGTAGCAACTTAAAAATACTCCAACTTACACCCCATTTAGCAGAATAACTTAGATGTTCAGTCTCATTACATGACTAAATTACTTGTTGAGATGGACATTTTGTATCCACTTTTGGCTGGTTCCGCCTGTATCCTGCTGCCGCCCCCTCTGTTCCCTGAATACCCAGCAGTACATTAGCAGAGAGCTACTATTACACAGCCCCAGCTCTGGAGAGGCGCTTTGGAAAGCTGAGTGTTCCACAAAGCCCCACAGGTTTAATAGTGTGGACTTCTCTCGCCACCTTGCCGCTCCCGTTGCCAGCACTCCCAGAGAGCACCAAGGTCACATTAATGCGGAGGACACGGCACCCTTTGCCTGTGTGCCTGCATTTCTGCTCATATCCTTACACAACAAAAGCAGAAGAGAGTCATTAGTGGAGAAAAGCTCCCCATTTCTCCCTGCCTAGAAGTGGCCTAGAGCGAGGTCCCGCCACCCTCAAACATTAATGGAAGTGTCTAATCCCCCTCGGTGAAGCAAATTCCGATAGGACAAACTTCAGATCATCCTGCGTTGCACAGAGTCAAGAGTGGCGTATTGATCTGCTCTGTCTGTGATGAATCCACAATTAGAGACATGGCGGCCGCTGGGGAGTCTGTCCTTTATTTGATTGAGCCTGCCCTCTCTGCCTTCTCAGCTATTGTATGGTTATGAAACATTAGGCAGAACCCAGAGAGATAAGTGTATGGCAGCTGTGGCAATAGATGCTTACTGACATAGAAAAGAATGGACCTTTGTCTTTCTATAGTTCCAAAATAAAACAATAGCATTTGGGCTGATGCATCTTTGAGCTTTTGCAGCGCAGCTCTTGTGTAAGTAGGCTGAGGTGGTCTGGGGTAGGAATGCCAGTGTCAGAACTCGGTGCAGAGCAGGCAGGCGGGAGGCTGGAGGGGGGGCATCCTGCCAAGTGGGTTTGCAGCTTAATTAACTCTAAAGCGGGAGAGCTGCGGGCTGCCCCGTCGCCTTGCATATCAACGACCTGAGCGCTTTCTAAGCACCTTAGCAGACAGGCCTTCCTTTGTGAGCCGCCTGAGTCTATTCAGCCAGAGCCGCCCGAACCCAAGGAGCTGTGCTGTTGTCTGTCCCGTCTGTGATGGACATGTACTGGTTTGCTCACACAAGGGTTTGAATGGAACTGTGTGGAGAGGCGAGCGCTGGGTGAGAGCTCCTTGAGGCTTGTATGAAAATGGGGAAAAATACTTGCTTGTAGCACAAATGCAAAAGCTTAGATTTTATGTTTGAAACTGATCATCCACTGACTTCAAAAACTTTACATCAGGAACAATATCTGAATCTAAATGTAATACTGGCCTAATGAAATACAAACTTTAAGTAGGACATGGGTTTTTACTGCTGTTTTTAACAAGGTCAAAGTGCTGACTGTTCAATAAAATCAATCAAAAGCATGGGACATCAATCCTGTTCAAATCGCTCTCTCAACGTGACTAGCCCCTGACCTCTAGTGGCGAGACAAGGAATTAACCACATTTTATTTAAAACCTATTAAAGAGCAGAAACCACCTAGAAGCCTGTTTTTACTGCTTTTACAATATATTATTATAATACATTTCCCTCAACTAGAAGAAAAATAAATTAAGTAATGGAGCTTTAAGCCTTCTTTTAAACATTTAAAAAAATCAGTGATGATGGTCATTTATTATCATTTACATTATGCCATGAGGTATAAGCCTATATTCTATACACTGGCACAACTTTCTCTAATGTACATAATCTTCATGAGCATCAGGACTGCGGCCACACAAAACTTTGTCCTCCTCCTTAGGCGCAGCAGTTTCTGTGGGATTGTCTTTATTGTGTCTTTATTGTAGTAAAATGATCACATTCACAACACATAGATATTCAGTCAACAACACACAGCTCAAACGGGGCGACAGAGGTCAAAGCTAATATATTCTGCTGAGAGGCCACATGATCTGTGCGGGACCTGGGGAGCAGGAGGGATTATAAAATTTGGGCCTGCCAGCTGACCTTGACTTTGTGGCTAGAAGGGAGCACTGTGACTAGGTGTGTGTTGGCCAGTAAGGAAACGTATTGGCTATTTAAATGTCCGCAGGGAGCTCTGAGGGGCTGGCAGGGTAACTTCAAAAAGCATATTAGTGGAACTACTAGCCTAATTTTAGAAAATGCTGTGAATGTTTTTTTGTTTTTTTTTTATTAGTTGACTGAAAACATAAAATGCTTACCAACTTCCTGCACACCATGAGACTAAGTTTACCATTAGGACAACACAACAGTCCTGCTTATACAGTATGGCTCACACATAACTGAATATTTTGAATAGATTACTACTAGCTAATACAGTAATACTAACTGTCATGTCTGCAGTACTATGTGTTATTCTTGCTGCAAGCACGTGAGATCTGACATCACACATTGGTTTTAATGTACAGTAAATAATACAATAATATTAAAATAATTATTAAAAAGTGGAAGCAAAAAGTCCAGTTCTATAATACCACTGTTTCACCTCGAAGGTTGAAGTGAGTGTTAAAAAGGCTGACCTTACTGATGTGAGGAGTTGTGGTTTTAAATGAAAATGCAGCTTTAGAAGGGAATAGTCCCCTCTCTGGCATCACCACTTACTTGTTTTATCCTTAAATGTGTTATTTATTTATTTATTTATTTATTTATTTATTTATTTTATTTTATTTTTTTATGAAACTATCTCTGGTCCAAACTTCACAGTGTGTTTATTCAAGATATTTGAGCAGTTGATATCTTTTCATTTTGGTCATGGCTTGTCATTATAGTATATAATCTTGCTGCTGCGTTTTGTTCAAAACGCAGCAGCAAGATTATTAACAGGAACTAACAGGAGAGAACATATTACTCTTATGCTAGCTTCACTTCACTGGCTTCCAGTTGAATTCAGAATTAGGTTTAAAATCCTTCTCCTGACTTACAAGGCTGTAAATGGTACGGCGCCATCCTACATTAATGATGTTATAGAGCCATACCAACCAAGCAGAGTACTGCACTCACAAAATGCAGGGCTATTAGTGGTTCCCAGGGTTTCTAAAAGTACAGTTGGAGGTAGAGCCTTTAGTTACCAAGCTCCTGTTTTATGGAATCAGCTTCCAGCTCATGTTAGAGAGGCAGACACAGTCTCTACGTTTAAGGTTAGGCTTAAAACATTACTCTTCGAGAAAGCTTATGGTCAGGCCAGCGAGGAACAGGGTTAACTTCACAGCTGAAGCTAGGCTGCTCTAGGAGCTAGAAGCTGGGGGAAGTATGGTGCACTGAGCCTCTGTCCTCTGGTTTCATCTGCTGCTCCTCTTCTATCACTGTCATTAATATTATCTAATATTCTATCTCCAATCAGTTCATTGCTATTCACAAGTTGTCCCTCTCTCCTGTTTCAGATGCCTGGCTGCAGGCAGATGTCCCAATGAAGATTGGATCTTAGCTGACCCCATCTGTGCTCCTGTCACGACCTGTGGGCCCTCAACCTCACCTCTAAGGATTTCCCGGTTCTACCTCAACCCACTCACCTGTCTGGATGAGGCCCACCTGCTGCATCCTATGGACTTCCTCAACCTACCTCACCCCACTCCCGTCTGGATGAATCCTTACAGAGCTGATCTATGATCCTATAGATGAGCTAATGAACTAACGACGCAACGTCCTAGACGCATTGCCTGTCCGTCCTGGGAGAGGATCTCTCCTTCAATTTGGGCTCCATAAGGTTTCTTCTTTTTTTCCTCACAGCTGGGTATTTTTAGGAGTTTTTCCTTACAGAGAAGGAGGGTCTAAGGACAGGAGTGTCCTGGGTCTATTTAGTTTAGTGTAGTTATTGTTTGTATTGTGTGTTAAGTCTGATTGTGTGTTTATGTTTGATCTACTGTTTGTGAAGCCCTTTGAGGCAACTTTTGTTGTGATGCTGGGCTATACAAATAAAACTGAATTGAATTGAATTATAGAGTGATGGTGGGTCCTGAAGCCAGAGTAGCTGAGAACCACTGCTCTACACTACTGTATCTATAATACATTTATAGTATGTACATGGTCAATCAAAGTAGGTTTGATTTTTTTAATTGTGATTCATATTTTTCTGTAAACCACACCGTAACCCTTATCTGTATGCACCTTCTAGTCACATATTATGTGCTATCCAAAACCCATTTTGTTTTTCCTTGATCATAGTCAATTTTTGTGCTTGTTTTTAGTCACCTGCCTACGTCTGAAGGAGACTAAAAGCATACAGATCACACAATGTTTCCACAAAGGACAACAAGACAATTATAATTCTACTACAGCTACACCTATTTAAATGTCCAAACTGAAAATCATAAAAAATCCATAATGAAAAACAATAGCACATCTCACTAATGTGTCATATTCCAAAATGTATTTTGGATGCAGTATATTCTTCATATCTGGTGGTGATGTGCCTCATTAACCACAGCATTTTCAATCTCAGTTACTGATCTCTGTAAGTCATTGGGAAGTTTATGGGCATAACTAAATGGGATGCTGTCTACAATCTGGCAAACACTGTGTAGTAAACAACATTGTTATTGATTTCATTTGGACCACAGTGTGTGATCAAACACGTGCCACAAGGTGCGACTGCTGTGTGTCGGTAGCACCATAGATATTTGTGGAAATTCAACGGCGACAAAATGTTATTTACCCAGCCTTGTGCTGAGTCTGAGAGCACTTGTCAGTTATCAAAGTGTATCGTGGTTAGCGGCCTGCCATGACAGCCTCCCAGTGGGGATACCAGGTTTAAAGTGGCATGCTTTCCGATTCTTTGCCTGATCAGCCCAGGGTTGATAAGACGCGATGCTTATGAAAGGCAGATTTCCCTCTTAAGAACACATCAAAGCCAGCCAGTCCCGCTCACTTCTCTCTCTGCGTAGTCTGCTGAGGCAAAAGAAAGCAAACAAAAAAGAAGGCAATGTTGGGAGGAATAGGCGCAGCAAATTGGGTTTGCCATGGGTGGATTTGAAGCCAAGGCTGGACTAACTAAGTCAAAATTCAGGGATATATGCCAAAGAAATTACTCCTGCTTTCAGTGACTGTAATCCACCGCTTCAGAATATATTTGCTTTTTCTTTTCACAACTTGAGAAGCCCAGACATCTTCATTGAATTTCTGATATCTAAATGTAAACAGAGTATCAGCTCTCAAAGCATTAAGAAGCCACATCTTCCCAGTATTTATTGAACAGTCTGTAAGCACCAGGGACATATTTTGCTGTGCAGGATGTAAAAAGTTAATTTGAATTTCGCCAAATTACACCCATCTCTTTTACGATCTTTGACCCCTAATCTGGAGTTAAACTGTAGAAGGAAATGGATAGAAAATAATCCTCTGCATAATATCAACTAAATTTCAGAATCAGAACCAATTTTATTGTCCCAATAAAGGAAATTTTGTCTTGGGCTAAAGTGCAATGCAACTGCAAAACATCACAACAATAAATACAATAGATATAAGACAAACACATACTACAGAACAATGTTATAAAATGCAACAAGTGGTGCAGAAAAGCTGTACATAGATACATAATAAATACAGTGATATACAGTATATCTCTTAAATATAAGAGTGCAATTAAAATAAGTGCTACAGCAGAGAGATGGACGTGGGAATAAAAGAGTTTTTAAATCTGATAGTTTTGTGTTTAGTGGCTCTGTAACGCCTCCCTGAGGGATGCAGCTCACACTGAGAATACACGATGCGAGGTGTGTCTTTAATGATCCTGTTGGCCAAACGTGTGACAGAGCACTCATAAATGAACTGTAAAGATGGGATTTCATGTGTGAATATAATCTTCATTGCAGTTTTCATCATGTTGACAAACTCAGTTTTGCGTTGAACAGTCAACTGACCAAACCAGACAGATATGCAGACAGATATCTGATGATGCTCTCAAGCACTGCGGTCCAGAAGGTCCACATTATTTTGGTGCTGACGCCAAAGAACCTCAGTCTGTGAAGAAAGTGCAGTGTTTGGGCCAGACGACCACAGAGAAAGTCAATGTGTGCACTCCAATTTAGCTGACAGTCCACATGCACTCCCAGGTATTTGAAAGAAGAGACTATTTCAATGCAGTTGTTGTTGATAGTAAGAGGCTGAGGTTTTCTCATTTCTCTCGAGTCAAAAATTACAGTCTTTAAAGAGATCTCATCCATGTACACTGAGGGATGGTCATCTCTGTGCAATATGCAATTACCTGTCTGTTTTTGCAATTATTATAGAACATGACATCTGAACTATAACTCAAGAGATAATTACACATATATTTTAACATAAAGGTCTAATATGCCATTTCTGAGCTGCTGACTCTGTGCAGCATACACTATCTACTCAAGCCTACTTTGTATGAATGCAACACAGACAACATGCCCTCAGAACTGTCTGTGCTGCTTTTCCACCAGTAGAGCTTTTGATTTATAATTCGTGTGTAAGTGCATGAGTTGGAGGGCTGGGCTGCAGGGGGCCACCGATGAGCGTGGTGGTCTGAATCAGAACCGACAGGCTCACCGCAGTTCTCAGAGTGTGAATGACGCAGGGAGCTTCAGATCAGCTGCTGTTTGTTCATTTCATGTTAAAGATCTCATCTGTCAATTGTCAGTTTCATTGATTCTTTTTAGTGCACATATAACGTGGAGTATATGAAATAAAATATGATTATACATTTGAAGAAGAAGAAGGTATTTTGCATTGTTCAGTTCTCCATATTGGTAAAGTTTTTTTCAATGTTACATTTTAAATGCAGAATTGCAGAAGAATTATGCTAGAGGATCTTTTGGCCTGGATATGTATCAAACAGGGTTCAACGGTCACAAGGCCAAGGTAGCTTTGATCATGACGTATATTAGCTCTGGGCTGTAAGGTGTTCTGTGAAATGTCAAAGCTGCTTGAAAAAAAAAAAATCAATGGTCTCTGGAAACTCTCTTTGGTTTTGCACGTCGCACTAAAACATGAGCAGACGCATTGTGACATTTTACCTGATGTGTGTTTCTGTTTTCCGCTTCATATGATGTATAGAAACACCACCGTGGCTCAGAGGTGCATTTTGAACACACTTTCTAATATATGGTGCATGCATAGCTCACAACTGAAAAGCTAGTACTGCTTTTCTTCTACCTGACTCAGGGAAACCATTAGGACCCACAAAGACATTCTGAAACGACCCAAGATGTTACATTCCCCTCTGACTGTTGTGTACACAGACTTTCTAATAACACTGATTTAGTTACGTCGAGTGAAGCCAGTGTAGTGTAGGAAATAAAACGTGCCTGTCTGTTCTTCATGTCTTGGAGCTGTCAGACCCAAGTGCAGCAGGAATGGGGGTAAAATTTAGCTGACAAATGCTTTTATTTCATATGGTGCTGCTGATAGCCTCTCCAAATGTGTTTATGTTTGTCACTAAGGTTTATTATTTCAGAACCTCCTGTAGTGATAACTGGCACTTGGACACACAGACAGCTTTGTTGGCAGGAAATACAGAAAATGTACAGATACAAAATGTTGTGAACATGGTGCAGCATGATCAGGCTTGTGCTGGAAAAACAGAACAGATAAGAGTGTGTCAGATTATTAACCCTGACTTCTGGCAATTAGCTTTCGTTTATAGGTTTAGATCAAAAGATGGAAGAACGGAGGAATCCACACGATAACATTCCTATGGTGTCTTTTTCTTGTCTACAAAATTGGGCCTAAAGAGACCAGTGTCAACTTTTGCACAAGTAAAGTGTAAACATATTTAATTCACATGTTCACAATTGCGTTGTGTGTTTTATAAGATTGTAACCTAGTGCCAGTCCCCTGAGCAGCTCACCAGAAACAACAGGCTGAATCTAAGACTGGCCAGAGAGCATTGTGTGGTTAGTATTCCTCCAGAGTGGTGCTCTCCTAGCGCGTGTCCGTCTCTGAGGCCCAGGGATGGAGGGATTGAGGATTTAGTGATGATCAAACTCACCGAACTGGACAGGAATAACACAACAGGACAGGCTCCCTGACTCCTCCATCTATTGTGGAGATGATTTGAACGTCTGAGGTGTTCAGGGCTGTGGAATGAAATAATGACCTGGAGAATTGCTGATGGAAGATGGGGGTGACAGATGGGGGCAGCCGAGGTGTAGACAGGACGACCACTTCTCTGTTTCTCACTTCTCTGATTCCCTCGTGTAATGTGGACACAATTAGGAAGAGAGGAAATTGTCCCACAGCGGCCGTCTCCTGTCCAGCAGAATGAACGAGATGGGAGCAGGAGTCCGCCTTCTCACTGTCTACAAATGCTGCTACCACCTCAAATCCCCAACCCACCACCACCATTACCTGTATTCGTTTTTCCCCCCTCAGCTACAACAACACTCACCAGATCTTTCATGTGTTAAATATTCATCTGCTCTAGTGTTTACTTTAATAATGTGGTTCCTTTATGCACATCCATGTTCACATGTTTATCACGTGTCCTGTCTCACTCTTTGTTTGTTATCTCTGAGTCTTAGATTTTACATTTCAGCCTCAACACAGTAATCTTTAACGGATGCCTTCCCCAGAGGGATGTGTGGGTGCAAAATTCATCACCTTTGTTCCATATTGGTCATCTAAAACTGCAGGGTAGGCAAAAAATAGTTATGAGAAATGTGGACGGCTCATTTAAATTCATATCCTGCATTTGTCAAGTTCATTAATATTTGTTTAACCTGTAGCATAGACACAATCATTTCTTTTTGCCTGCTTTGGAACTATCCATACCTCTTGTGTTTACTGCTGTATCACTCGCACTACCTCTGTCTCCTTGACTGTTTCATGGGTTGTGGCACCATGACAGACTGCCATTTGACAAGGTCTCCTCTCTGTCTGGAACATAACAGCGCGGCTCTATTGCTTCATGTGCTTTAACGGCACTCACACCGCTCTTCACTTCATTTTGTCCTCTTTCTTTGCCCTTCTGCGTCAGGTAGATAAGTGGCAGTGACACCATGCACACCTTTTGTAATTCAACCTTCGAAGTCATTTTTACAGGTACAAGAAGCTGCAAGTTTCAGCTGCTGTCAAATACTCAAAGCAAATTGTTTTCTTGATCAGTCAGCTGTACACAAACACAGCTCATATTGATTTTGATACTTGGGAAGTGCAGCTACTGTAATGAAATAATCAGAAAACTGCCCTTTATCCTTCATAGAAATAATATATATATATATATATATATATATATATATATATATATATATATATATATATATATATATATATATATATATATATATATATATATATATATATATTTTTTTTTTTTTTTTTTTTTTTTTTTTTTTTTGTGTGTCCATTGTTTCCACTCAGGATTATTTAGATCTAATATGAAGAGGCCAACCACGGCGCCTGGGAGAGCCAAGCTGAAGTCTGCAATTACCCAAGAGACACAGAAGGGGAAGAAGGAGGTGGTCATTTAGATGGGATGTTAATTGTAATTACCGTTCTGGTGGGATGTCACCATAGCAACCTTCATCAGCAATGGTCTTAGCCTGACCATGGATGAAGGCTGTGTCCATGTTTAGATAAATGTGTCAAAGAAAGTGGGAAAGAGAAACTTGGATGTCTGCAAACAGAATTAACAGCGATTATTTCTCCACAAAAAAATGTCACTCTGAGTGCAAGCAGTAGATAAATTATGATTCTGCATACTGACTTATAGATTGTAGAGATGCAAGTGTTTAAGAGATATTTAAAACTTTGCAACATAAACATGGGAAACTGACAGCAGCAGATATAGAAGAATTATCATTGTGATTTTTAATTTGTACATTGTCTATAGCTCCAGCAAGCTTGCACCAAAAATATTTCTTCTTAACTGGGTGTTTGTTCTGACTGGGATGCTAACAACAGTAGTGCCTCTCAGATTTCACTTTAAAGAGCCAGCATTTCGCTCTCGAGAAGACAGAGACATACAGGGCCCTTCAGGATATGGCCCCTAGCTCTTAGTTTTCGACCCCCTATTACTACTCCATGCCTCATATTCCTGTTTCTTTTAAGTTTTTCCTCTCTTGTGCTTTCATCTTCTCTGTTCGAAAGTCATGTACGGGTCTTTCACCTCCTCACTGACCTAATGTTTGGGTTTCTGCTCCACTGCTTCCTCCTCTCATGTCATTCGTTAATCATAGACACAAGAAGTTCATGGAGAGACCAACTTGCTGTTTATCATTCAAAGACTCACAACTGTCGCAGTGTTTCTGAATGCACACACTGCAGAAGTATTGTACATATGGGCAGACAGAGCCTGTTACAACAATGACACCATACCCTGATAGGACACAAACTACTGGTCCAAGTTTTAACATGGGAGACTGATTTTAGTGCCTATGATCTGTGTGTGGTTATAAAAAGCATTCTAAATGGACCGTACACAATGTGGCAAACAAACATATTTACTCTCGCTAATGTTATCTCGTTGCCCAGCAGTGGTTCCATTTACTGCTTCCATTTGCATTGTGACATAAACAGGCCAGCAACTTGAATTGTATGAATTTTTGTGTACACTGGGCACAAGCTTTGGCAAGTAAAATGTGCCCTTAATGCCAACCCCATCCTGTGTGCATACAAAAAAAATGCTAAATAGTTGTTCAAATTTCATGCAAGTTTAGGTTTTTCTTTATTGTATCTTCTGCAGTGTGACCTGGCAGCATTTGACCAGAGGGCTCTTGTGTGAAGGTCTACTGTCAGCGTTCTGCCATATTGATTTTTATTTGGGACATGCATTGCTGCAGAGGATGACACTGCCCCTGTCACATCCAATCAACTTGTCTGTTCGTCTTCATCTTACCCCCTTTTCTCTGTGCGTCAGACCTCGACCTGGCACCCAGCCTTTACCCTGACTGCAGTCAAGCACCAGTAACTCTACTTAACTCCCCAGTAAAACCGGGAACATCACAACTAATAAGGCTTGGTCTAGAAGAGGTCTACTTTCTAATACTTACCCATACAGCTCCTCTGTGGCCCCACATCCCCAGGCTGAGGAAGCAACATGGCATGTTCTTGTCATTTCCACAGCCTCTGGTCCCTGAGCCATCTGAGAAGAGATCAATACACAGCGTTAATGTCTGCTGCTCTCTAATCACAGCTCCACTGGTGGCAGATGAAGCAAGAAACAAACTGCAAATCTCCCCATCTCCTGGCTTTTTCCCTGCAGCCACACTGACACCTAGTGAGTATATGTCTGTGTAAAACTGCTCAGAGCCACTGTCTTTTGTGTGTTTCATGTGTTATAAGGTCCTTTGAAAAGCAGCCAGTGCTCCACACTGGCAATAACTTGCCTTTGATGTTGTGTTCGTGTTTCATATTCAGGTTTTCTGTCTCATGTCAACATTTGATGTGCCTACTGAGCCGCTAATTTTTCCCTCTTCATTTTCATTACATTACACCAACCCAGCTTGCACCAGAGCTTTAATGAATAAATGAATTAATTAGGTCTTGTTTGATCCACCATCACCGTCCCGTCTCTCCCTGTTGGTAATGACCTTGATAATGGTGCTCACTTTAATGGGATTTTAATTGATTTGGCTGATTTTGTTTCTCAAACAAAGGTGACCAGGAACCAGATTTTAACAGTAACCACAAATTTTCTTTTTATGTGATTTTGGCACAGTACGACTTCAAATTGAGTCACATTTAATCAAGCCTTTATGAAGCAATCTAGACATAATTACACTCAGAGTGTTTGTGCAATGGCTGATGAAAAATGAAAGCTGAAAATGCTTCATGTACTGGGGCTGTTATTTTGTTTATTTAGGCAGATTCAACAAGACCACATGGAAAATATATTGCCAGTAGAGTTTACAGTTGTTTTAATGATTGTGTGTGACACCTTGTGTCCTGGTGGCTGTCAAAGATGTTAAACATGCTGCTCCCTGCAGCTCGTTGACCAGAAAAGTGTGGTGGACCTCACTGTGTGCATGTGGGTGTCTTCAGTCTAGGCGTGGGCTTTGTCTTGACTGGGTCCATGGGGGTGCTTAAAGAAGACCATACAGCTGTGTTAAATTCAAAGTAAAAGAGCTAGGAAATGCCCACAATAATCTTAATTATGCTTCTGTGTGTCTAGAAATGGCCTAGTCTAAATACAGTTTTAGCTTCAGAGTGGACAATGTAAATGGTTCCTTTCACTGCAGTGCTATAGTTGAATTCATAGAAATTCTTATCCAAGTGATTATTTGTAGGTTTAAAGGCCTTCTCTTGAGAAATACCTAATGTGTCTGCCTAACAGTGAACTTCTCCATGTGTGCATGCCCCAGGGAATATGTTAGTACCTTATAAAAGCCACTCTGTCCTCTCCTCCATGCTAATGCTCTTACCAAGGCCGTGGCTTTCTCCTCTGGAGCGGGCAGCCGGCCGGAAGACAGGATCAAACGCAGGAGGAGGAGATCTCTGTGACTGGAGTCCGACTCGCTTTCATCTCAGCACTGCCATGCCAGCACACACTCTAATGCTTCATTTTCCCCACGCACAGGGAGGCCAGCTCCACAAAGACAACATTCTGAATCAACTTGCTCTGTCTCGCTCTTTCCAGTCTGTAGTAAGCGGCATGAACTGAAATGCATAATGCAGCTATCAATAAAATAATCAAAGAAATGTATAAAACCACAGCTTTGTGGGATCTGAATGATAAAAAGTACATTGAGATGGCAAAAGAATAAAAGGTTGCATAAGAGGAGTGTGTGTAAACAGAACCATTAATGTAGATGGACATACTATGGATTTACTATTTACAAGTTTTGCACCAGGTCTATGAATGTTATCAACAATCTACAGAATGTAACAACTGCTCTGATATTAGACAACATCAAAGATTCAATCAGGCAGATGACTCACCAGAAATAGTCTAGCAAATCAGCAAAATTAAAATAATGCTAAGTTAAAGCATTGTTTTGGATGAATTTATACAGTGTCTGAAACACACAAGCTCAAGCTTAGTAAAGCGGTGGTGCCTTGGTGACTGGCTAGGTAGAGCACATACCACATAAACTGGAGTGACCCAGGTTTGTTTCCACGATCAGGTGATTTTTCTCCATGTCGCACACTGCACCAGGGCAAACATTATAAAACCATAAAAAGGGATAAAAGGACAAAGTGAACACTTGATGACCCTAAAGGCATCGGACTAATTTTGAAGCACATACAGAGTAAAAAGCTTATTAAGAAATCAGCAGGATAAAGCCTATAATCCCTCAGACTTCATAATTGGTAAATACAGCAAGCCGGCTGTGTGGGTGCACAATCTACAGCATAACTGGACAGGGAGGGCAGCCTACACACTGTGTAAGCTAAGTACAGCAAATGTATTATTGTGAGTGGCCTCTTCTCCTGGCACGTCACAGTAAGGCAAGAGAAGAGACAACACATGCATTCCCTTGACAGAGACATAACCGATTGAAAGGTGTATCTGATCTCAGGCTTCATATCCACTCTCAGTGTCGCCCACGGTGCCACAAAACTCCAGGTTGACGTCAGTGTTATTTCTGTCTTTTGGTCAGTGAGGGTCATTGTCTGTTATGAATTATTCACAGCATCCACACAGCCCTGGACCGATCTTATCTCAACCTGATAATATCTGTCTGTGGAATCTGGGTTTGTCCGAACCTGTAGCTTGCCAGATTGATAAGAGAATAAAGGTAATAAGTTATTTCTATCAGGACTAACATTTTAAAGTAGCTCAGAAAAAAACAAATGTGTTACTGGCTTTAAGAAGCATATCACATACTAATCAATGTCATGTAGCAAATATATCAAGTAGCCAGTCAAAAGCTTATGCTGCTTGTCCTACGTCTTAGCTTATTCAGGCTCATAATACTGGGAAGGTTGCCCCTTATGGAATTAGTTACATCAATGAAATGTGCTGTCCTTTGTTGTCCTTCAGCCTATTTGTTTCCATCCATCATTTATCATTCATGAAATGCTGAGAAAATTTTAATTCAGATAATACTGTGTGTTAGTAAGTTTCTTCTGGATGAAATGAGTTACTGCCTACTCTCAGCAGTAGCTACTGTAGAGCTAAGTGGTTGGTTATGAGAAACACCTGTTCTTGGAGTGATATGTGTAAAGTAATGAGGCTAGATCTTTTTAATTTTACATTTACAGAGTTAACTTGTTTGTATGTGTTTTTTAACTGCCGAACCAGTATTTCTGACTGTGTATTCAAAATTTAGCATTTTATTTTGTGCCTGATTAAGAAACACTAATAGCTTTTTACTGACCTTGGCAAACAAAGGATACCATAACGCCTTTATATTTCTTATATACTATTATTCTTAAAACACATTGAGGTATATGTACTAATGCAAAGATGCAAAATGAGTATGTTTGTAAAGTAACAGGTATTTTTCTTTTATGTGACAATGTTGATGTAATATTTTACAGGAGTTTGAACTTTGTACTGAAGTGTTACATGTTGAATGTGTTGAATGTGACATTCATTCCTTGCAACATTTTAGATGTAGGCGTAGCAAGGCAAGGCAAGGCAAGGCAAGTTTATTTGTGCAGCACAATTCATACACAGAGCAATTCAGAGTGCTTTACAGAAAAAAAAAGGCAAATGTTAAAGTACAAAACACAATTAAAACAATAAAATCAAATTTAAAGAGTATAATTAAGAATCAATTTAAAATTAAATTAAAAGAGAAGAGTGTAGTCCTATTTTTAGAAGTAATTTATTAAAAAACTGTGATTTTAGCTTTGATTTATAATGTTATTTCCTTATTTACTTAGCCCAGAGTAAACTATAAATTATTGGTTATATCAAAGTGTAAAGCCTCAGTAGCACTTGTCAGTGTAATGTAAAACACTAACTCTTGCGTTGCATTAACTCCATTGCAAGCATAATTTCTACTCTTTCTGAATTATGAAGACTATATGTTCACTCAAATAGTGTTAATACTACCTCTTGTGTTATAATTACACTTTTGTACACCATACTATTTATTAAGTAGTTTTAATGTTTGAAATCCATTTTTAATTGACCAAAGGTGGCATTGCTCGGGTCTGATCTCCAAACTGAATGTATACTTGACTATTTCAGCAGAAAGGCATGGGACCTCTGCCAAAGAGGTAATGTTTTCTTTGATTTGTTGGTTTGATGGTCTATTAGTCCATTAGCACGATAATTCAGTCATGGTTGGATTTTAAAGACATTTTCAATAAAGGTTAGTTAGTAAGCAGTTTAGCTCAGTCGGTGCATATGCACTTGAGGCAGAGGACACAATCAAACTTGTGTCAGTTACAATGGGTCAGAGAAGGAACGATTACTTCCTAATTATTATGATGTCTTGGTGAAGGTCTACACTCTTTAGAGTATTTACTTATTCAGCCCCCACTGGTTCCCTTATCCTTGGTTTTAAGTGTCATATGGGGTTGGAAGAAAAGGTCACAACTGGATGTATATTGCAGTTGTCAGCTGTCACGTTAAGACTATAATTGAAATTGTAATTTTCTGATACAGAATGATGACCTGTGTTCAGCTGCAAATCCTGGGTCTTATTGGATATGAACAGAGACCAAATCTGCCCATCAGAGCCCGCTGCTTATTTATACCAGACTGATGCCAGTTATTGGAGAACATTACACATTTCGCATAAAATAACAGGCAAATTATGTGTCCTGTTCCAAAAAATGGGATTCAAATCATTATTTTGCTTGCTTTGCATTGCTTTCAATGGTTGCTATTGCAACTAGCTACTAGTCTAAGCCAAAACATATCTTTTTAGCCTTTGGTTCATATTTTTGTGATTATCCTTGCAGTTTTGCAAGCTAGCATGCTTACTGAAACTTACATAAATAAAAAGACGTTAACTTTTTATTTAATGACTTTTGATGAAGTTAAGAAATCCCCTTGACATGCAAGTGCAGGTTTATTTACAAAGCAAACTTTCATGTGCAAAGACAACTAAAACTGCCTAGTTCAGAATGTTACAAAAAATCTATTTAAGCAAGGAATGCAATAAAAGCATGCTCCAAATGAAGAAAGAGAAAGATAAGATATCCTTCACCGCGTTTAGTCCTCAAGAAACTACCAGTAGATCAGTGCCAGCTGATCTCAGAGGCCTACTGGCTTCATTTGGGGATTAAACATATTTTTCATGCACTGTGGTAGTGAGTCAAGACAGCTAGGATCAACTGGATCAGATGATCAACTATGATCTTCTGCGAACATGAAACATTGCAATTTTGGTTAATGGCATAATTTAGAGATTAAATAAAGGGGCAAGGATTGCACTTTGGGTAACTCTGCATGTTCCTGGAAATTCAACAGAAATACAGTAACTAACTGACACAATAGTCTCTGCCATAGTGAGATACGACTTAAACCTGCTCAGAACAGTGGATGAAAAAACAAAAAGGTGCTCCAGTCTATGTAATAAAATACATTGATCAACCGTTTCAAATGTTGCTGACAAATCTAGCAGCACTAAAATGGAGACGTCACCAGAATCTAAATCACGAGGGAAGGACTTTGACAAGGGTTGTCTCAGGACTGTGATGGGCTCTAAATCTGGATTGAAAGGATGACTTGAGTGAAAACAGTTTTCACAATCATTTTGCTAATAAATGGCAGATTTGATAAGGGCCTATAATTATTGAACATAGTTGGGAGCAGGTAATTTTTTTGTTTAGAAGTGGCTTGATTACTGCAGTTTTAAGAGCCTTAGGAAGACACGAGAAACAAAAACAAAAAAGAAAAAATAAATAAATAAATAAAACTCACAATTTGTAGAATATAAATGTTCAAACACACAAAAACCTTTTTAAGATAATGTGTGGGCAGTGGATCAAAGCAGGTACACAGGTTAATTAATTTGATTGCTGTGTAAAATCATTTATGAGCAAAGACAAGCTACTGTTTCTAATTTTCTGTATTTTTTTTTATTAAATAAAATGGCAAACTCATTACATTACTTAAAATAATTAAAAACAAGAGGCCAAATTGGTTGAGGATTTGTAAATCGGAAGACAGAAATATGTTCTTTGCATCTCTATATTCTTGGTTGTACATTTGCAATTTTTTTCACTATTCACATTCTGCTTTTCTACATATTCTTTTATGTAGTTTTCCCCTGTGGAGCATTTCTCTGTGGGGCTTTTAGCTTTTACGATCTGACTTTGACTTACAATGGCACAATTTACAATTTTTTTTCCATTAAAGACAGAATTTGGGAATTAAAACTGTTGACAAGATCATCAGGTGATGATAGCAGAGAACTAGGAATGTCAGAGTTTGCTTCAGAAAACAATTCACTGTTATGTTCACTGATGTTTTTTTTTAACACTTCAAGATGTGCAACAGTTAGTCACTTATATGCAACCGCTTTGTTTTGCCTGCCTCTTGTCGCCTCTGAACAGGTTTCATTTCAATCTGGAAAATGGCGAATGAGTCTGGATTTTATTCAAAAAAGCAAGGTTGCAGAAAGAAACCATAAAACACAAGGCTACCACCAGTCAAAATCATAAGTTATTTGCAGATAAAATGGACATAACTTACCAATAACTGTGTACTGTCCACAATGAATTCAGTTTCAACATTCAACATTTTTCACTTCTCTTTTTTGGGTTGAGGTTCTAGAAGAGAGAAGAGATGACGCATGTGCAGCAGTTAATGGTTATTTGGAGATAATTGCTAGTGAAGGCATGCTGGTGGGGCTCTCATTATAGTTGCCTTGCCCTTGTCTGACAGCAAACACTTTACCTGTTCTCATTAGACTTCAGACATGACACATCAGCCACAGCGGCTCCACTCAACTCGCTGCTACACCGAGATGTGCCCTCTCTGAATAACTCTGTAAAGCTCTCAGCACACTGCCTTTCATGTCTGAGAGTTTAGCTCCTTTCTGTAGCTCAGCATTTGTTTTTTATAACTGAGTATTAAAAGTGGCATCTTTTTTGTTAGATTAATTTATATATTTCATGCAAGTGAAACAGTATCCCATTTGATAGCTGTCCTAGGCCTCTTTAAAAGAGTATATGAGGGGTTCAAACAGTCTAAAATCAGCTCATATTCCCTACTGTGCCTGGAGGTAAACTGCATCTGAAGAACAGAATAAATAATCGGGTCAAATCATTTAGTAGGAATGAACATGAACAGTGCAAAAAGTCATTTATATATTATCAAGAGTAACATTCAAACAAATAAAACTTACTGTCTTGGTGATGTAGCTGTGTATGTGTGTGTTCATTTAGGTCAGAGTTAGTAAAAAGTTGTGGAGTTGGAACAATGGAAGCAGAGAAATAATAACAAAAAAAATAAAAAATACATAAGCAAACAACATGAGCTAATCAATATTATTGCCATTACTGATCACACCATCATATATCATATTCATTTTCATATTATCATTGTATTTGTAAGGCCTATAGGTTATAATTAGCTAATATGTTACATATGTTTTATAGTTATATACAGTAATGTTGACTAAGTGGCTCAATGGTGATATTTATTCAAATTATGGATGGCTGGATTGATGGATGTTTAGTGTGTGTGTGTCGTGTGCTAAGATGTGAATGTCCAATGCTGTACATACAAAATGGCAAGCCAGTGTGCATTCTGATTTGGCATACCTGTTATGCCGGATGCCCTTCCTGATGCAGTCCCTCTCCATTTATCCAGATTTGAGACACTAACATAGTCTTTTGCACCGCAACCCCTTTTTGCTTGACAACAAACTTTAACGCAAAGTTTCTGTAGGCAGTGTGGTTCTTTGTGCCATATTTTAGCCAATGTCGCCCTCTGGTGGCTCTTAGAGGAGACCACACAGCTTTAGTGACGCTCCAGCTGCAATTTTCGGCCCGGGTGCATGCTCTTTATTATTATTGTTAATTGGTTGTTTTCAGATTCTAGAATGTGATGATGTCACACTCTCAGATGGGGGGGGGGGGGGGGGGGGGGGGGGGGGGCAGTGTTAATGTATAACATATGAGCTATTTTCATGAGAAATATCCAAAAAGAAAATTCACAAATGTTGAACCTGTTGAAATGTTATTTATATTAGTCACAAGGTCCATTATCTCGCTTTATTTATCCTACCACACCAAAAAAAATCTGCATATCAATAATACACTGCCTGCCACCTATCTCTATTAAATACTACGACTAGAATGTTGTGATGTCATCTAAAACCCAGCAATAGACCCTTCTTGTGTTTGTAAACAGAACGTCTGTGTTCCAAAGGTACCGGAAGTTAGAAAATACATAATACATGTTTAATGGAGCAATTAGCACTAGCCGCAAATCATCGCAAATTATAAAATAATCAAGACAGGTTTGGTAAATGACAACCACTCTACCATGTGAGTAATATCAGAGCCTGGCTTAATAATATTAGCAAGTGTGTGGACGTTTAGCCGTTTTATTTAACCTAGCAATTAGCGTCTATAATTAGCATATAAGCTCAAGGCTATGTAATTTACATGTCTTAATTTCAATGTTACGCAGACAAATAGTAACAGAAATGTGTCGGACCACAATAGTTTGACATTGTATGCTCAGATTTAATTCATCAATCACCATACATCCTACTTTTATAAGTTCACTTTAGCAACTGGTACTGACTCAGATCTGGATTATAGCAATTCTGAGTAATTTTAAATAAATATATAAACAACAACCATCTGTTCCTGCTGCCCAAAAATGTCAAAATTCACGTTTTTATTTTGCTCACTCATAGAAATAAATGAGATAGAACGTTAATATCGGTACTAGGCTGCGCATCTTTTTTAAACACGTCATTCCTGGAAGGGTCTATTCATAAAAGTAAAAAGAAATACCTACATAATACAGGAGAAAAGTACATTATTACATATAGTACATAATTTGAGGTAGTACATTTTATGTATTCACATAGCCTATACACACAAAGTAAATAATAGATAGGGTAATAAACACCGAGGGAGAGTACTGCACAAGGGCACACAGACAGCATAAGTAACAAGATTAATCGATGGATTATAGTATATCGTATAGACTGAAGGATTTACAGCACCACTTTTATTTATTTATTTAATTATTTATTTATTTATTTATTTTTGCTGTTTATCTCCGGTCCACACTCCAGTCCAGTAGGTGGCGGCATATGCACCTCTCAGCAGGTTGCCAACCACAAAGAGTAAAAGAAGACGAAGACGCCCAGTAGGTGGCAGTGTGGCGCAGTTTTGGTAAATAACAAACCAGAAGAAAAGTCACAGCTACTAGATCAGTGAGGTGATGTGAGGTGAGTGGCGTTTATTTGTCTGTTTGTTAAGTACAAATTAAATTGTCACTTTATTTTGTCCCCACAGTAAAATGAGCTACATATTTTGATACAACTTCAGATCATTCACGTTAAAAACAGTAACCAATATTTTAATGGTGCTTTGATTCTTTGTTGACATTAGCTTGTCCTTATCATCACATCACAGCGGCCCACGTTAACATTAGTAGACTTTTGTAAACCACAGGGCATACTATTGTTTACTGTTTAAAAATAACGTAACATTTTGTTAAATATTTTTTTCCATATTACCGTTGTTTGCTACCGGTAAAGCCAACTGAGCAGTAGTATCTTTATAAAGTCATGTTAGACAGGTTAAAGTTCAAAGTTTAGAGGAACCGAAAATAAGAACACTTGACACCACTGCACTAGAGACAATGTTGTTTGCTTTTTAAGGGCAAAGGTTTCACTGCCGTTTTCTTGGGTGGTTTAACCAGCTCTGTTCTTAGAAAATAGTCACTCATGTATAATTATATATGTATAAATGTTGGTAGAAATTATTAATCAGTCTGTTTTGTGTGTGTGTGTGTGTGTGTGTTTTTATTGATTCTGTTACAGCTGAAATATTTCTCAATGGACTTCTCATATTTATTCCTTGTTACCAATGGGTGGTCGGTAACACTCACTCTCCTAATGCTTTTTCTTAGTCTTCTGTACTGGTGGGTAAACATTAAAAACATGTTATTTTTTACTTTATTAATGAATGCTGACGTTGTGCTAACTGTGGCACATCACCTTTTAGGTATTCCATCTATCCCTTTTCTGTGCTCTCAGACTGTGGCATCAAACATCCCAAACCTATGCCTTTTTTTGGAAACATTTTTATGTTTCGTCAGGTAAGTAAAAGGTTTTTAGATTATCCAGTCTATTTTATCAATTGTTTAGATTTGTCCATCATTGATTATTTGTCTTATACATTTAGATCTGCATTGAGTCATTTTGTTCTGAAATAAATAATGAAAAGATTAAGAGATTAAGATTTGATGTATACTCTGTACATTCCTGTAGGGTTTTTTTAATCCTATTACTGATCTCATAAAAACACACGGTCGAGTTTGTGGGTAAGTGTAAACATATTTAACTTAATTTAATATATCTGTCATAAAATACACATTGTTGCAGATTTTAAGATCATGTCTATGCTTTGCTTTATTTGAATTGGAACGTGAATGTGCTTTTCAGGTATTACTTAGGCCGCAGACCTGTGGTGGTGATCGCTGACCCTGATATGCTTAAACAAGTGTTGGTCCGAGACTTCAGCAGCTTCCCCAACCGAAATGTAAGATGATTATGAAAACTTTTATTTCAAGATTATAAACATACTGTTTAAGTACCAAGATTACATACCCTTCCAGCTAACATGAAAAAACATTGTCTTTGTTATGCAGACTTTTCGTTTTGCTACAAAGCCCATGAGTGACTGCCTGCTGTTGTTAAAGAATGAAGAGTGGAAAAGGGTGCGGAGTATCCTTACACCATCATTTAGTGCTGCTAAAATGAAAGAGGTACAAATGAAATACTCACAGAAAATTAGTCTTGTCTACAGTAGGTATATTTCAGCTACATATTGAAAATGTTTTGTTTTTTTTATTTACTGGCTGTTTGTTTCAGATGGTTCCACTCATCAACACAGCGACTGATGCTCTAATGGACAATCTGAATGCGTATGCCCAGTCAAGTGAGGCCTTCGACATCCACAAGTAATGCAACACAACGGCCTTTTCTGCCATCTTATTACATGTTTATACATAACTGTCTTGCTAATAGATGTTTTGGCTGCTTCACTATGGATGTCATCGCCAGCGTGGCCTTTGCCACTCAGGTGGACTCCCAGAACAACCCAGACGACCCGTTTGTGCGCCATGCTCAGATGTTTTTCTCATTCTCTTTCTTCAGACCCATTATGCTGCTTTTCAGTGAGTGTTATTTGAAATTGTTCACAGCCATTATAGGGAATCAGTATAGACAGAATGTGAAAAAACACAATGTACAGTATACCCATGAAATATATTTAGGTAATACTTTTTTCTTGTCAAGTTGCTTTTCCTTTTATCTTGGCTCCACTGGCAAGACTTATTCCAAACAAAAGGCGAGACCAGATGAACCAGTTCTTTATCAGTACTATTCAAAAAATTATTAAGCAGAGAGAGGAGCAACCTCCAGAGCAGGTAAAAGTTTCAGTCTGTACCTCATGTTCTCTCTTGAAGATGAACCAGTATTATGTGAATAAACACACCAAAACTGCGTACAGTTTTGTTTGCACTGTAATCTTTTATTTTGGCAATTTAGAGACGTAGAGATTTCCTTCAACTAATGTTGGATGCTCGCAGCAGGGTTGAGGAGTGTGTGCCTTTAGAGCACTTTGACACTGGGATCCATGGTGATCATAGTCACCAAACATCAGCTTCACTCAGTAATGATGACAGTAACAGGACCCACCAGCCCCTGGAGCAGTCCACGAGGCGTTCTCAGAGAAAGACAATGTCTGAGGATGAGGTTGTGGGTCAAGCTTTTGTTTTCCTTCTGGCCGGCTATGAAACCAGCAGCAACACACTGGCCTTCACATGCTACTTGCTGGCTCTGCATCCTGAGTGTCAGCACAGGCTCCAGGAAGAGGTGGATGACTTTTTCACTCGACATGTGAGTGCATGACATTTAATTTAATTCAAGGCATTATTATAACCTATTTGGTTAATTACTAATCAAATCAAACTAGACATCTTTGAATAATTAATGATTAAACAACTTTGATTTTGTCTTGTAGGAATCCCCAGACTACACAAATGTCCAAGAGCTAAAATATTTAGACATGGTTATAAGTGAAGCCCTGCGCCTCTACCCACCTGGATTTAGGTATAAAAACATAAATTCCCTTCTGGTGTTGCTAGTTGTTTTGCAAGTAGTCCTACTGTACATTGCTCGCAAATTCATTTTTATTTATTTTGTTTTTTATTATATTGAAGATTTGCTCGAGACGTTGACCATGACTGTGTGGTAAATGGCCAGCAATTGCCAAAAGGAGCGTGGTTAGAAATCCCAGCAGGTTTTCTACACCATGATCCAGAGCACTGGCCAGAGCCTGAGAAGTTTATCCCTGAGAGGTTCTGTATGAGATTGTTGTCAATAGTGAATACAGATCTGCAAATTTTATTATAAACGTGTTGTGGTTGTTTCCCAGGTTCACCCCAGAAGAAAAGGCCAGTCGGCATCCATTTGTGTACCTTCCATTTGGGGCCGGTCCTCGAAACTGTGTAGGCATGAGGTTGGCCCAGCTGGAAATCAAAATGGCTTTGGTTCGTCTGTTTCACAGGTTCAACATTGTGACCTGCACTGAAACAAAGGTGAGCCAGGCACTTGCATAATAAACCACATATGGACTGCTGTTGTCCATAAAACTCTGATTACATTTTAAGTTAAATTTATAAAAAAAACAGGCTGTGTGTGTCATGTATGTTTTTATTATCTTTGTGCAGGTTCCACTTGATTTGAAGTCTTCAAGCACTCTGGGTCCCAAAAATGGCATATTTGTGAAAATTACAACAAGAGAGATGGATGACGGGCCTCACCCTCTCTGTGCCAGATAAGGCAAATTAACCTTTTTTAAAAATCAATGTTACAGAAAGGATTTGTAACTCACTCCATCTAGTTCACCAATATTTTAGAAATGTAACTATTGCACATATAAACATGCTTCTGTGATATTCACTTGTACCATGTGCAGGCAGGCACTGTATTGTGGCATTGTATTATAATAAATACCTTACTTTATTTACCACCTTCCCACAGAGGCTGGCAATATTGTTTGTGTCGCAGGCTACGAGGCACAAGTACACAAACACAGATTCACCTTTAGCACGAATGCAAATTGGGCAGCACAGTGGCATAGTGGTTAGCACTCCTGCCTCACAGCATGAAGGTCCCAGGTTCAATTTCTGGGCCTGTAATAAAAATTACAAGAGGGCAATATGTTAAAGCTTTATTGCGTGTTGATGTTTCTGACAATCATTAATGCGACAAATGCACTGCAAAGTATTATTCTAAACCGTGGCTGGTGGCAAATTTAATTCTTGCCCACCCAATCAAAACTGTTTCACATCCCCTTGTAACTCCTGCTTGGGTGGGCAGCATACAGACTGCTCCCTAGAGAGAGAATTGGCCAAGGTGCAGCACATATCGTTACTTTTCTCTACAAGCAGCAGGTGCTTGGTAAGCTCCTCCGCTGTTTCCAGGGTTAGCTCTCAGGCCCAGCAGCAGCGCTCCCTCTGCCTCTTCTCCCTGCGCTCTGTGGCTTGGTGTCACCGCTGTCATATGACCCAGTGGCACGCAGCAGACTGTAGCCTACTGTCTGCTCTGTTTGAGTAAACGCACCTTAAGTTTATGAATTCATAAAAGTGTATGTGTGTTTTGCATATAGTTTCCTTTGTTTATTACATAATGAACATAGGACAGACATTTCCAACACGAAAAGAATATTTACTATAGGTGTGAAATAATAGCTTTACACATAATATCTAGCAAAAAAAACATTCATTAAAACTAAAAAAAAAAAAAAAAAATCAGTAAACATAATAAAGATGTATCTAGTTTTACTGGGAAATTATATTTAGATTTTCTGGATTCCTATACAGCTTACACAATCTTATAAGACACATATACCATGTCTTATAGGATTTGGCAAAATCTAGGAATCTATTAGAAAATCTCACAATCCTATAGAATTTTCCATTAGAACTAAAAAATCTAATAGGACAAATAAAAACATCATAGTTGTCTTATAGGATTCCTATAGGATTTTGCGATTCTTATTGGAATCTAATATTTTAATAGGATATGGTAAAATCTAATAGGACTTTTTGACTAGTGAATTAAAGAAAGTTTATTACTAATTAGGGCTGGCCATATGTTAATGCAATAATTAGCCTAATCAACGCCAACAATTATTATATTATAGCGCGTTTACGCAAGTGATGGGCTAATCGTGAACAAGCCTGTTCAAAGAGCCGACTCCAGTCAGCAAGACGTTTGTCTCTCTCGCTTTATTTATTACAACACATTACTACATAGAGCGTTCGTAAATGGCTGCACTTAGGACAGAGGAAAAGTTGAAAGACATGAGAGCTGATGGTCCTGACAGAGAAGGCTTTTAGCTTCCTTACAGTGTTTGTTTCATGTGGATAGGCCCAGGCATCCCTTAAACAAAAAACACTAAAGTCTTAGTACCATTAATCATGTTAAATAAAAAGATATTTATTCTCATAACTTTATTGATCCTCATAAGGGGAGAGAGAAAAGTGCCGACAGGGGCAGGACAGACAGAAGGAGAAATAGAAAAATGAAGTTCGAGTAAAAAAACATTCCAATAGCCTAGTAAAATTCTATTTTAAACAGAGGCATTTCTTGAAATGTAGGTCTATCTGCTGTAGGCTAGTGTTCTTTAGCTGCAAAATAGCTAATAAAGACACAAAAACAACCAGATAAATGGATGGGAGGTTTACTGTATCTATTTGTATCAACCTTTATATTTGCCCACCTACATTTTCAGTCAGCCCACCCAAGTCCAGGGGGCTAGAGCCTGTTCTAAACAAGATTTTTGGGTTTTAATTAAGCTAGAAACGTTATTCATATTGTATTAATTTCTTAACAAGCATTTCTGAATTAATCAAAACACCGACTAACCACCATATAGAGCAAGAAATTGTATATTTTTCTTTCACAACTAGTTATTGCTGTGTTACATAAAGTTAGGACATTTTTCCCTCCTCCCATGGGGACTGATGACTTATGAGTACTCAATTAGATACTCTGGATAAATCTGCTGTTTCTCAAAAATGACAAAGACGCTGGGGTTGCTCTCACAATTAACGCAGCTATCGTAAAAGGTTCTGCCGTTTCCTTTGGGAGGAGGTCGGACATAATGGCTTTGTCCTTTAGTGTAGTCTCCCACCAGCACCAGAGCAACAAACATGACCTTCCTTTGTCGACCAGTGGTGTAATTGTTTGAGTAAGAAGCATCTCGGGCAAAGTAGCTCCCTGCAAAGAATACAATATCACAAGAGACATAACATTACTGCCAAGAATACATAACTTTAAAGAACATAATGATTACATCAAAGCTGGCCCGGGTGGGACGATCCAACAGGCAAGCTGTTGAGTATAGAACCACTAATAAAAGCCAGGTTGTCATAACATTATGCCTGATTGGTGTAAATATAGTTTTGCTGTGTGACAAGGTCAGTATTTGTTTAACATGAGTGACACAGCACTTAAAGAAGAAAAGTGCTAAGTAAGTGATTTTTAGATTATAGATTATAAGTATACAATGGATTTGTGATGTGCATTTTTCATTTCATGTATGTTATGATTATATACTTGTGATTCGTCTGTGGTGGTAATGCTTTCCTAACAATAGTAAGTATTCATTTATTGAGTTTATTGAATAAATAGTTTCTGTACCTTTGCCATAAGCTGTACCATGGACACCACACATCCTCCAGTCAAAATTTTGGTCACATATAGCTTCAATGAGTGATTTATCTGTTCCATGGAACAAATGTTTCTCATCCACAAGTTTGCCATCATTCCTTTTTTTCATCTGATCCTTTTGCCTGCACAAATGTAAGAAGAATATCGCGCCACTCATCAAATAAAACTTAACCACTGCTATAAAATCAGACCATTTACCATTGAAAGACTTTCCACAGAGAGGGGTTTTGGATTCTGCGTATGCTGCTAATTTTGTTCTGCGGCATGGTTTGCTTAAACAGCATCTCAATCATATTGTATTCTTTAGCAGAGGTAGAAAGCGGTACAAGCTGAGAGAGAAGAGTAGTAAAACCATTATTACTTATCAAGTGTTGGGGTTTTGCAAGAAATACATTAACACAATAAAAGACTTAGAACATGTTTGTTATATACATTAGTAGGTAAAATATTTAATAAAACTATTTTAGGACATGCCTTGTATCCAATCTCGGGCAGGGCATTCTTGTCCCAGTTCAGTGGAAATGTATCTACTGTGGAGGAGCTCAAGCTGTTTGATGAAGGGCTATAAAGAACAACATTATATATGTACAAAAAATAAAAATTAAGACTTCTTAATAAGGCACATAGGATAACATAAAGAATGAACTCTTAAAATGTTACCTCTTGCGCTGAACTTCCACATCATGAGCGGACACAAAGCGAGGCCGCCTTCTCACTTCTCTTATGGTTTGAAATTTTAAGTTCTGTTGATACATCTGCAGTCCATGTGCTCCCTTGAAATAAAGCTTATATTTCTGTTTTCCTGCAGTAAATTCAATAACGGCATCTCTGTCAGCTAGATAAACGTTCTCCAGAGTTTTAGAGGTGACAGAAGAGGCAAGTGAGTCTGCAGCACCATCCTGAAAGAAAACTAAAATATGTAAGCCCCTGAGTTTGTCTCTCTCTCTCTCTCTCTCTCTATATATATATATATATATATATATATATATATATATATATAAAAATTATATGCATGCTCCTCATAAGGAGCATGCCCAGGCATTGTAGGGAAGTCATACAGGCACGTGGAGGCTACTGCGCCTCATTTTGACTTGTTACTTGTGTAAGGACCTTACATCAAAGTTGGATCAGCCTGTAGTGTGTTTTTCCACTTTAATTTTGAGTGTGACTCCGAATCCAGACCTCCATGGGTTAATAAATGTGATTTCCATTGATAATTTTTGTGTGATTTTGTTGTCAGCACATTCAACTATGTAAAGAACAAAGTATTTAATTCATTCAGATCTAGGATGTGTTATTTTAGTGTTCCCTCTGTTTTTTATATATATATATATATATATATATATATATATATATATATATATATATATATATATATATATATATATAGATATAGATATAGATATAGATATAGATATAGATACACGTGTGCACACACACACACAGTGGAAAGAAAATGTATTGGCACCCCTTGGAAATACTAGGATTTTTGCATGATTTGGTCATAAAATGTGATCTGATCTTTATCTGAGTCACAACAATAGACAAACACAGTCTGCTTAAACAAAAAAAAATGCAAAAAAAATGATTTTTTTTTCAGGTTTTTATTGAACATTTATATAAACATTCACAGTACAGTAGAAGGAGTAGAAGGATGAGGTTTTGATGTTGGTGTGTTGTGCCTTTTTTTCTCCACACATAGCGTTGTGTGTTCCTTCCAAATAAGTCAACTTTGGTTTCATCTGTCCACAGGATATTTTGCCAGTAGTGCTGTGGAACATCCAGGCGCTCTTTTGCAAACTTTAAGCGTGCAGCAATATTTTTTTTGAAAGTGGCCTCCTTAGTGGTGTCCTCCCATGAACTCCATTCTTGTTCAATGTTTTACCTATTGTAGATTTGTCAACAAACATGTCAGCTTGTGCCAGAGATTTCTGTAAGTCTTTAGCTGACACTCTAGGATTCCTCTTCACCTCACTGAGCATTCTACACTGTGCTGATGGCAACTCCTAGGCAGTGTGGTCACAGTATTGAACCTTCTCCATTTATAGACAGTCACTCATACCTGGACTTTTACTTTTACTTTTGTAACCCTTTACAGCTTTATGCAAGTCAACAATTCTTACTCGTAGGTCTTCTGAGAACTCTTTTATGCGAGGAATGGTTCACATCACATGCTTCTTTAGAATGGCAAACTCAAAACTGGGGGGTGTTTTTTATTGGTCAGGGCCACTTTAACCAACAACCCCAATCTTCTCACACTGATTGGACCCCAGGTTGGCTGACACCTGACTCCAATTAGCTCTTGAAGAGGTCACTAGCCTAGGGGTTCCAATACTTTTTCTACCCTGTACTATGATTGTTTACATAAATGCTCAATAAAAACATGAGAACATTTTTTTTTTTTTGCAGCATTAGTTTAAGCAGACTGTGTTTGTCTGTTGTTGTGACTTAGATGAAGATCAGATCACATTTTATGACCATATCATGCAAAAATCCTAGTATTTCCAAGGGGTGCTAATACTTATATATATATACACACACACACACACACACACACACACACACACACACACACACACTCACACTGACCTGTCCATATTCCACCCACAGTCCACCGTCATTCTTCCAGTACCAGATCCACTCTGTAGTCAGAGTGTAGTGTGGGGGCTTCGACGCAGAAGAGGCAGTGGACAAGCGACGCACTGGAGAGGTTCCATATATCATTTTAATAAAGTCAACAGACTGCACCGCTGGAGCACTAGAAAATTAATCATATATACAAAATAAATAATGAAATAAAAATGTTGAAAAGACAATAGCATGCAGAGTATTCTAAAGGAAAATCATAATGCCTTGCTGGCTGCAGAAATACCCATAAACAGGAACATTCTTTACATCTAGTCAGATTGTGTGTCCCAGTTATAACCCTGATTATTTTACTGTGACCCACTTTTTATGGTATGAAGGGTATTGAAGGGTATGAAACTAGTCAACCTCTCCGGGACCCATGTTTGGGACCTGATCAACATTTAGGAATCACTGTTGTGGCAGCATCATTAGATTGTTCTTTTTGACGTACCTTTGTACATTAAAAAATCTGAAAATCCCAGCAGGGGAAGACGGTTCATCAGTGCAGCTTGTGTTATTTGCTGGATTGCAGTAGGCATTTTCAATTTTCTCCATATTATCCATGTTCTTCCAGGTCATGCTTTCACCTTCCCAAATCTCCCATTTGTAAGGGAGGTGCCAATGGACACGTGCACACTTCTCTGCAACAAAACACAAGAATAAACCCATAATAATAATATCTTTTGTTATCACATAGAGCTAAACATGAATAATAATACAAATCCTACCTTCAAAGCTGCAGTGTTTGCGGATGAAATACAGACAGATTTCATTACGGTCAGAGTCACTCACACTTTTAGGAGGTGCAGGACTGGTTGGAGACAGTGGAGTTGGGCAGCTCATCTGTGGTAACACTGAGAAAATACCATACCCTCATCAATTGCATATTGTAAACAAAGTACTTTTATTATGAACCAGATGCAAACTTCTGAAAAAATAAAGTTTTATTTACCAGCAGCTGGCCTTGCCTTTCGACCCATGATGATGAGTTTATTTCTGTAGGTCTTATAGAGGCCTTTAATATTATCCTTACTGTACTGTTTGAACAGGTTCATTCCTTGGCCATCAATAGCATGGGCTCTCTTGCACTTAGGGCCAAAGCTACAATCACCTTGTAAAAAGTGCTGACACATGTGGAGCTTAGTGCAAGACGTGGTGAATTTGCAAGAACCATGCTCACCAGCCCCTTTGTTGTAGTGTGGACATATCTGTGGGCATGGAGACGTGAGCTTTGAAAACAAGATACACAGTCTTTATTGGGGTACAGTACATGATTTAGAATCTAACCAACCTCAGGAAGCAGATAGGGGTCATTCTGCAGTAACAGCTGGAATAGCTGTTTTTCTGTTAGATCTTGGAACCCAAACCTCTTCAAAATCTTGGCGTTGTATGGAGAAGTCACATTATGGGAATTTTTACATTTATCTCTGAAAATAAATACAAGACAAATTTTTTTAATAAATTTGTTCTGGTCTGGAAAAACTACAGTCCTGCATGAATAAATTAGAATACATTTTTGGTCCGTGTATAAAGTAGGCCTATAATTCATTTGCATTTGTTCAAGTTGACCAATGAAAATGCTAATTGTAAGGGCTATTTCTCATTTCTCATTGTCCAACTTGGTAAAACACAATTGAAAAAAGGAAGACGCCTGACGTATATAAAGGGTTGCCTTCGAAATAAAAGCCTGAGGACAAACTATTAGCATCCCGTCTTACTGACAATTGAGTATATTATTTAATTGTGAAGGCAACGTAATTTCTTTTGTGCCAGCTTCTTTGTTTATGTCAGGCATCTTCCTATTTTCAATTTCGTTTTACCCAGTTGGACAAAGAGAAATTTCTGGAGAAATGAGAAATGAGAAAAAGATGTGTACGTAGCTGCTCTGTGGTTTGACACTCCCAGAGATTTCAACTGAATTAATCAGAGGTGCAACCAGGAACGGGAAGTAAGATTTAATATTAAATCCTTTACAACGAGTTGAAGACATAGATGTTAAAAAGTTTTATAATACATCAATGGTTGAAGGTAGGGAGGAGATATTAGAAGGATACATAACAATTGTAAATAAAATAACATGAATAAAAATTGGGATTGGAAAATGACCCCTGTGCTGTAGATTATTTAGACCTACATCACAACAGCTGAGACTACAGATGAAAATTAGCCTGTTTGGCTAACTCTGCACGTTTACATGTTGGACTGATAAACACATGTTAATTAATATGCACTGTCCCATATTTAAATAAAATAAAAATAATTTAGAATTAAGTTTTTCAACCCCTTTTTGCAACAATTTCAATGTTTAAATAGCCTATTACAGATAAACAGACACTGAGGGAAGCTTGCTTACTTGAAAGAGCAGTCTCCACAAACATAATATCTGCACAGGTGTAATTTGTCGCATTCCAGGCACGTTTTATTTTGACACAAACGTAGACTGGTTTTCGCCACGACAACACTGTCAGGGCTGATTACTTCTCCAGCGCTGGCCTTCTCTTTGCCTTCTTCTATGGCTATTTTACCGTCGTCGAACAGCACGGTGCGCAGTAGTTCCTCCGCCACAGTGAACTGATGTGAGATCTGCTCATTCAGACTCCTGAGCTCCAAACTGCCCTGGTTATCGCACAGGGCCTGAAGTATACATTTATAAACTAACGCCGTTGCCATAATGGATGCACTTTATCCTACTCCGTGGTTACGTAAAGCTGCAGCAGAGCTGACTACCAGATACACCGCAGACTTTTATTTGTTCACAAACGAAACTGAAACTTGGAAATGCAGCGACAACCCAATTTGTACAGAGGATGGCGCAAAAGGGTAGCTTTACATAGACTACAATGTTGTAAGCCATAAATCGCTACATATATTAGATAGTTTACAAAATAGTTTACTGAGAATGAGGCAGTGACATATATATATATATATATATATATATATATATATATATATATATATATATATATATATATATATATATATATGTATATGTATATATTGTACATATATATATACAATCATTGGTTCCTTCTATACCATCATTAGATCCATCTCAATAAATTGGACCTTGGATTACTGAATAAAAGAAAGCTCCTGAAGGCACCACTGACCCTAGCAACGACCACGCGCTCCAGTTTACCCTAACAACCATCATGGAGGACCAGGTCGCTTTGACAGAAACGGGAGCAAAGGGGAGTAAAGATAAAAATGTCACCAAAGAAATTAAAGAAGTCCTGTGCAACCGTGTCGAGGAGCTAAAGTAATAATAATAAAAAACATTTATCGATGAAATGATTACAAGATAAATCAATTAAACTATCTGATTCTAGCTAAAGTTAGCTAAGTTGAGTTATTTGGGCTATTTGAGCTAAAAGCGTTATTTTGTACCTTGCTAAATGGGGCACCTTGCTAAATGGGGCGACGTAAATTTGTCTTGTAACGTTAGTTATATTAGCGCAATACAATTTATTGTTTTGATATTTGGTTTCGCATAAGGCTCGTTAGCGTTTTTCCTACAATGTTGTGTTGTGTGACTTTTTTCTATCATCATTTTAAGATTCGACCTCTGCTTATGTAACGTTACTTTTGTGCCTGATCTCTTTAACGTTACGTCACTTGTCTTTCTTTGCATTTTTCCCTAGGAGTCTGAATGCAGCCTTGTTCGCAGAAAATGACATGTATGATCATTTTATAAGCCGTTTAGATCCACATGAGTTGCTCTGTACTACTGCTGTAGAGGAATCAGGAGGAAAGGGAGGGGTAAGTGACAAATAAAGAGTACATTTCACAATAAAAACAACTAATTGGCTAGTGAAGTGAAACTAAAATAATTCCTGTATAAATACTTTACCAGGGTCGTGGGTGGAGGCAGAAGTCCCAGCCTGAACAACAGCTGACGTTACAACATAAATGTTATGTGGCACAAAGTGAAATCATAGAGAGACAACAAGAACGGGAGAATATCAGACAGAAATATGAACGAATCCAGGACAGCTACAGGGTAAGGAGTTTAGGTAGTTAGGAGCTTAGGTAAGGTGTTTTTGTATGAAGAATAAATCTACACTGATTTAGGGAACACCTGCAGTTTTTTGTACAAGGTTTACTTTTGTATTTTCTCAGGCTTCACTGAATGAGGCTGAATTGCGTCTAGAGGACATCAGGAAAGCCAAGAGTGAGTTTGAGCGCAGGCTGCTCAAACCTCTGAGAGACAACAGATTAGAAATACATGAGCCTGAAAAAGTACTGCAGTACATCAAAGACAAGTCCAAGGTAAAATACAACTGTCCATACTTTTTCACTCTATAGATTCTGTCACATTTACCTTGTAATTTTCTGTGTTTATTTACTGCAGTTGATCTGACATAAATTATATATTTTTTATTATTTCCATACAGATTAGCCTGCTGGAAAAATTTAGTTTGAAAAATCAGGCCATGCGGGCATATGAGAAGAAACTCCAGCAACAACTTCAGCAGAGAAAAGACATGGGAAAAGCTGAGTATGAGGTATAAATGTACATTGGCATTTTAGAAGGACAATTGCCTATATTTATTTTTGGCCTTTTACATATATTACTACTGTTGTACTATAATATGTCTGGTGTAGCAATTATAATTTTGTATGTTATCTGTCAGGAAATCTTTCAGGAATTCAGTGAGCAGCAAATTGAGTTAAATTTGGATGAAGTTCGAGTCAACAGTTTAAAAGCACAACATGCACTCAGTTCAAACAAGGTAAGATATTATTCTTTGTGTTCTCATAAAGAAGTGGAAACCTGCAAAAAGATGTGTGTAAATGTGTCGAAACAGGAGAAGTTGCAAAGGGCAACAAGTGAGTTATCAAATCTAAGCAAGGAGATCAAGAAGAAGGAACAGACACTGGCAAGAATTGAGGAGGCCCTACAGCACGCAGAAGAGGAACGTTTAAAAGTGCAGATCCTCAACCAACACCTACAGCGCCAGACTGCAGACTATGAGGCCCCTGATACCACTGAGTACATGCTTATCAAAGAGAAGCACAGGAAGCTTCAGCAAAGAATTCTCACTTGGGAGAGGAAAGTGGGAGTTGCTGAAGTAAGTTTTTTTTTTCTTTCCAGCTTATAAATTGTTATAATAAAGTTAAATAAAACAACATCTAAACTTTATCATTGGGGTTGTATTATGTTTTTCAGATGGCCTTGAAAACATACAGTAAATCCTGGACCAAACAAAGAGCAACTTTCACTCCTGTGAATAGTGCAGAGACTAGAGCAAAGAGTGGGGCATTCAAATTCTCAGTAAAACTTCCTGACATAGCAGAACACAAGGACAGACCCTACCAATTTCAGTAGAAAAATGTTTTGGTGGGAAAATTGTAGATTTCTTTATTTACAGTATAATAATGTGATGTCATAAAATCTTGTTAAAGAGAAGAATGTTTAAATTGTGTACTGTGTGAACTGTTGTTGAGTGTTAACTTCTATGAAAATAATGTTGAATAGTATTTACAAAACAATTTTAATCTACAAAGGTAAGTGTAGAGGCTAAGTGGTTTCCTACTGCTCAACTTTTAGCTGCAGAGGCTCAATCCAGTGATGCATACTGCGCTACATCTATACAATGTTCAGGAAATGGTAGGAAACAATTTACCTCCATATCATACAGTGGAAATAAAACCCATTCAAATGTTTTATTTTTTATATTTTTAGGCTTTATTGATAGAACAGAGTACAGTAGGAAAATTGTGAGAGACATTTGAGAGACACAATATATATGCTGCACATCTACCACTGAGTCATACAGCAGCACTAAATGTAATAATTTACTATTTACTTTAACTAAATGTAACCTCCAAACCAGCAGTACAGGTACTACTTGCTCGGTCCTCTAAATAGGCAAATTTATACAGAAGCATTAGACCAATCTGCCGCTCACTGGTCGAAATAAAGTAATTGTCTATAATTTGATGATTTAGTTCACTCTAGTACAAGAGACAATATACTGATAAATTATCTTAAATATAACGTTTTCATTCGAAAGTAGATGCATTTTTGTGTACAGACCTAACACGCGTAAGTTTGTGAGTTTAGGTTTGTTTCTAAAGCGCTTTACATGAAGCCAAAAGCATAGTGCAAATTTTTTGTTTTTACAATACCAAAACATACTGTAATAGGATTTTACATAAGTCCAGATCCTCTATCCCTGAGAGTTACTAAATGTTACACAATGCAAACTGAGAAAAACCAAAAACAGCGCAGGTTCAACAAACTATTTCCTTTATTAGAAAGACATAATTTGAGCTACAAGTACCCAAAGGTCTCTAGATGGTACAGGCCATATATACACATATTTACAGAAAAGTGCAATGTCACAATGGGTAAGATGTAAAATGGCATTATTACTTTTTCATGTGTCTCCTTACTACTTTATATTTCCTCTAAACACACAACATCTGACCGTACAGAGTTCTTCTAAAACATTTTCAAAGGCACTTCTACGAGTACATACTACAGATGTACACAACACCGCAGAGTAGCTTATTGCCTACAGGCGCCAAGTGAGTCTAACTTTCAGTGATGTTACATGGTGACAAGAGCACACTATTTACAACTGATGGATGATAATTCTACATTTTTCTACATAGAAAGAAAAAAACAAATGATTATAAAAATAATAAAAGTTAGTAATGAAAAATATTATACACAAATTATCTGTCAAGTCAATGATACTGTAAACTTTCTGCTAGAGACCAATGCTCATTTGTCGCAAACTCCACCCAATAAATGTTATTTTACTACTCAAACACTCCCAGATGCCCACAGTTCTGCTATATGTACAGTACACAGATTACAAGGATCACAGTCACACATTTGAAACTCTGGCACATAATGTTTGATGATGAGGCTCTTGCAATGGCAGTTACTTGACCTTGAAGTAAAGAGCTGGCTGAGTTACGTCCTCCCATTCCAGCTAGTGAGGTCTTATAATCTAGAAAAGCTTCAATGTCAGACAGAGCAAACGAAAGAACACACTGTGATCTTGCCTACTCAAAAACATTAAGTATAGGAAGCAGAGAGAACATATTAGCAGGCATTTACATTAACAGTCATTAGGTCCATGGCTACCGGCACACCTACAAGAGGCTGCCATGAGTCTATACACGTCACTCAGTATAGATAATGCTTGTACAGTTTACTCTTTGGGTAGGTAAAGCCAAGCAAGGCATAAAAAGTAGCTATGGAATCTTTTCTACACTGTGTAATACTTTATGTACTCTATATTATAAGCAGGAGATGATTTATCATAATTTCTACTTTTCACACATTGTACAGTTTTATTTATTCATTTTAAGTATTCAATGACAGAATCTAATATACATTAAATGACTTTTAAAAGTTCTTATAGTGGTTTTATCCAAAAGTCATACAGTATTTCATTACAGGCAATAATAGTTAAAATTAGTTATTTTTGTACATTTGCAGGTCACAGATCACACTAAAAATAGATGCCATGTTTACAAGTGATTTTAAAAAAAAAGTTTGGTATCAGTACCACAAATGTATTAACAATGTACCTTAAATTATGAGTCCAACTGTCAATATGGTTTCTGTCCATATAGTTGCAGCACCTTTATAATGATAACATTTCAGATTTTAAGTCAGTCTATTAACCTCTGCTCTGGTTCAGTGGTAAATAAATGAGCAACATGCACCGTGTTTAGTGGCAGTTTATAATTAACTACTAAACTACATACCTCTCTGAAGGAAGCCTTTGTGATTTGTTGTTTCAAGAAAAGGTTACTAGCCTAAAAAATCCACATTTTTCAGGCATGATTTGTCTACTTAACAAATCGTTCTATACAGTATCTTCTCCAAAGTCTCATAAATGCTCCACAGTCAGCTTTAGTTTACTGTAAAATAGAGGCAGCTCTATCCTCCTTGTGTCCATAGTATACTTATTATTACTCCACATAATGATAGTGTCTCTAAAGTGTACTACTTTAACATGTGTAGTTTTAGTTGCAGAAGCTACATGGTGCAGGATTTGTCCAGTGGGTCCTGAGTGGGTGTAGCAGGGCCCTGTGGTGGCTGACTGGTTCTGGGCATGACCAAGGGCTTCGGTCTCAAGGCTGGGGGTTTGAGTTGCACTCCCATGCGGGGTGCTACCACTGGCTTAAAGGTGCTCATAGTGTCGCTGGATGAGCTCGTGCTGCGGCGGATGGGGGGCTCCATATTGGCAGTGGACCGAAGCATGACAGCGTGTATGGGGCTCAGAGACTCACTGGAGCTGGCCGGAGTGGGACCCCCACCGCTGCTGCCGGAGGTCTGCCTCTGTTCCAGGGTGTCCAGCACCACGTCAGGGGCATGCTTTGCAGAACTCTGCCTCTCCAGCTCTCGCAGCTCATTCAGTGCAGTGTTCATGGTTTCCTCTATGTCCTACAGAGTGCGTGAGAGGAAGGAACAGCAATTAATGAGAAAATAAGAAGGTTTCATGTGAGAAAATAAAGACCATGCAAAGAGGAAAGAATAAAAAAAGAAATTCAATTAGATGTAGAAAACTAAAAAAAGTTTAACAGAAGATAAAGAGCTAACGCATCAGACAATAACAGAATAATCAGTAGAGAGTAAGAGTTAAACTTTCTACTACACCAACACACTTCAACTCACATCAGTTTGTACATAAAGGTAATGACAGATAAAAGGAGTTGATTTCAGCATGCTCCTGATAGGCAGGCAGACAGCCTGGCACAGTTTAAAGTGCTCTTTGTGACTAGAAATGTTACTCGGGAGGGTAATCATACAGTATATATTAAGTTCTTAACAAGTAAGTTAAGATATAACCACTCAGTCAGATAGGCCAAGTTTGTTTTAAGTCCCAATGTCGAGCAATGCTCCCTGCTGTCTGCCTGTGAAACTATTTTTTTGCGTGTATTTGGCACACAGACACAGATGCAGCCAGAGGAAGCAGAAGACAGGGACTGACTATGTTTTTACAGGGCAGGGCAGGGCTTTGATGGTGGAGGGAGCTGCGGTCGGGGCGCCGCTCGTCCCACGCTGACCTGTGCGATGGTCTCCGGGTCCAGGGCTTTGCCCCCGTGGTGATGGTGCGAGTCTGAAAAGCCTGTGTACTGGCCAGAGGAGGTGGAGCGGCGGATAGGAGGGCTCTCCATCTTCTTTAGAGACTCATGCCGACTGATGTTGGTCAGACTGCCGTGGCCAGTTCGTCGCCTGCGCTCAGGGCTGTCAATAGGAATGTGGTTCCGACTGCGGAGCACGTCACGTGGACTGAAGTGGCCCAGAACTGGGGAGCCCATTTCAGGAGTGCCCCCATGTCCACCATGCCCCCCATGGCCCTGCTGAGAGGGATGGACCATACAGAGGACATCTGTTGGACGGGCAGGGGGCCGCCGAGAAGGTGGGTCTGATCTTTTTCTGTGTCTACTGAGAAAACAAAAACAAGAAAACTACAGTGAACTTGGCAGATCCTCTTGAAGTAAAACAATGTGGCAGGAAAAGCAAAGAGTGATCTAGTGAACTAGATCTTCAACTAGCTCCTTAAACTTATCCTAACCAAGCGTGCTGATATACAAAGATAAAATTGTAAAAAAAAAAAGTTGTAGCCTAATAAAAGTTGCAAAGATAGCTTGTGATTTCCTTATTGCTGCTTGTTGTTTTATTTATAATTGCATTCACTGCAGTGAAATACTGTACAATTAACGCCTGCAATAGCAATGTTCATCCAGCGGAGGGAGCAGTCTACATACATAAAACTATCCCTCCTCTGGGGGACAGCTTCAGCAACAGGCACTTCACAGTCTGCAAATAAACCCAAACCGTCAGCCTACTCTTTATTTATTTTTACCATGACCAATAATAAATAAAATTGTAAAGCATTCTTTGAGTTCCAGCCTGGATATACAGGCTACACAAAGTACAGACCAACTGCTGTGTTTATATGAGCAATGTGAATGCTCTACATTTAGTATCCATCTGGGCTGCTCACTTTTCACAGTGTACTTTTGTTTAAATTTGGTCATTAAGTACATATACCTTCAAGGAAGTGTGCTGTTGAATAAGTGCACTACAAGAAGAAGAATACTATAAAAAGCTCAGGATATAAATGATTCAACAATGGTCTCAATACAAAGCTGAGGGTGTAGACAGCGGGAAGGAAGAGGGAGGTGGGCATCACCTGGGAGCTGCTGACAGGTAGAGTGTTGTCAAGACTGCTTCACTGAATATAAGGGGTTTATTACGAGTAAAAAAATGACTCATGCAGACAGTCTGCATCCGCTTACAAAGAATGTAGGAGGGTAAATATTGGCCTGGGTGTGAATCATCACAATTGAAGTAAACATGTTATCAACAGAGTTTTGAGCTTTGCCTATTTTGTTACTAATGAGAATACAGAGAAGAGTAATGGGCTCAGAGCCAGCAGACACTGCCAACAAGACAGAGATGTGACTGGATCTGTGTGTGTCCTTGCTGTGTGTTCCCATATGACCTGCTGATGACTAAGCACTGCTACAATGGCTATTTAATACACATGCTTTGCAATAGGAACTGCCTGGTCTCTTGGAATAAAGCAAGGAGAAAGGGTTATTTGTGCAGGGCAGTAAAAAAAAGAGCAGGGTTAACTAAGGTTATTAAGGGATGGAAGTCTTTTTGGATCAGTCCATTTTGTAACAATGAACGTTTCTCAAACTACAAACTGTTAAAAGGTATAAAATATCTGCACAGTATCCCTCTAGGAAAATTATAAAATATGAGAAGTTTGCATGTCAGCTTGAAGTTGAAGTTGAAATGTATGATTATTTTGCTCTGCTCAAAGTATATGAATATATAGTTCTTTTTGTATTAAAAAAACAAAAACATTTTGCACTCGACCCACTTCTGCACAACAGTTAAACACCTAAAAATACTCCAGCTATCTAAAAAGATTTGTCTACAGTTAGCATAAATGCTAAATGAACTCAAGTAAACCTAAGTGACAGTACTGTTAAAAAGAGGCATCAATAATCCAGCAGTATGGAACCCAACCTGGTAATGTAGACCTCTGAGATGCGAGTGTCCGTGGGCGAGCTGATGTCTTTTCCTGAGCATTTTTCATCTCCAGCATGGCCACTGCTCGCCTCACTGTCGGCTTTCTGACTCAGGGTGTCCGAAAAGTTGTCATCTCTGAGACAGTGACATTGAAGCACAGGGAGAGCCAGAAGTGACAGAAAAACAAATAGGAAAAGAGCAGAATCAGCAAAACAGTCCATCCTTTACATGCTTTGTTTCGCGATGACAGTATTTGATATCACATTCGCCTTGCATCAGCAGGTCCTCTTCCAAGGTCCAGAGAGGAAGATGGTTCATGTTAGTGGACGATACAATAATATGGCAATAGTCTGTGGTATTGACACATGCCCAAGCAGCAGCCTCTAGATGATTTTATATGATTATATCAGTGGTTTCCAAATGATGGAGGTGAAAATATTTCAGTAGTTCAATACAAAAACAAATTGTAAGTATTTGAAGCATTTATTTATTTTAATTTAATTTTGATACGTATGTAATATTATGGAATATTCAAATTTTATGAAATACTGAATTTCTGGTTTTCATCAACTGTGAGCAGTGTCATCACATTTAAAATAAATAAAAGCTTGAAATATCACTTGTGTACTGAATCTATCTAATAAATATAAATACACCTTTCACTATACTGTATTAAATAGAACTGAGCTACTGAAATACATTTTTAGATGCATCTGTAGTTTTCATGTGCAGGTTATTTCAAGCCTAAATGTTGTTTTTAACTACCTTAAATTGTGAAACTTATTTTAAAACAAAAGTGCGTCTTAGTAAATCATTTACAAAAATGACTTCTCTTAAAAGTGGGTCACAATAAAATGATCAGAGATAACATTGGATCCCACTTTCAGACAAGTTTAGTGGAATTCAGATGATGTAAATGCAAATGGTTTTTCATTAATTCTCTTGATGGTGTATCTACTGATTAACACTCACTAATGCTCACAGACAGACAGTGCAAGGACAAGCACTTAACTAACCACAAGTGAGTCTGATGGCCAAATCACAAGAGGAGACTTCCTGTGCTCAAGTAGTGCCTCAGAAGCCTTTCTCTGCATGTTTTATTCTTGGCTATTTTATGGGACTAGAGGAAATCGTGCCCCCGTCTGCTCTTCCAGACCTTGGCCAGCTCGTTTTAGGCAGAGAGCAGGATGTCACTATGTTCAGGGACAAACGGTACAGCTGTAAATTCCCCCTCTCTTTCATTAACTAAGAAGACGTCCCATCAGCAGCGCGCCTCCTAGTGAATTATTACTAGAGGCGCTGTGATCGGACAGAGGCAGGGGAAAGGGGAGAGCAGCAAAGAGGGAAGGCATTCTAAATGACCATTTTGTCGGGCCAGCTACTAAGTGATTGGAGTCATTCTTTTCCTGTCCTAACGAGACAGTAAATCCAGTCCATTAAGCGCCAACAGTCAGTGCAGTCCTTGTTAGGGCTGAGAGCCAAAGACGGTGACAGGAGGCTAGTTAAAGACCCTGGAGATGGAGTGCAGGCAGTGGCTAGCAGGTAAAATAAGGCTTAACAAAAGTTCCCCTGCAGCTAAAAAGCTAAAGTAGATAATTATTTTCAACAACCACGATTTTGCAACAATCATTATATTTTAATTCCTTATATATATGTAAATGGTCAGATTAGATTCTATTAAGGCCTAAATGCAGGCCACTTCAGAAGTCTGGTTTAGTTATTTTCCAGAGTAGTGTGAGAAAAAGGTTTTGCAAAAAAATAAAATAAATAAAACATTCTGTGAGCATAACCTAACAATAAAAGACAAAACATACATACATTAGACTGAACTGTGTGGAATCGAGGCATATTCGCCAACAACTATTTTAATAAAAAAAAAAAAAAAACATTACACTGCTAAAACTTAAAAGTCTGCACACAGTACAAGAGTTGCGGCTGGTAGAGGTGACCTATCTTGTTAGTATTCAGTGTGCATGCAAGCTCTGTGCACGAAGCAGCTTCTTTGCTTGAATTTAAAACAAGACAAACACCGGTCCTAAAATATCTTAGAACAGAACAACCATATATTGGTTCATAAACTAGATTGAAATCATGGCACCTCCAGAGTTTTCCAGGTCAAATTGAAAACTTTTTAAGACCCTTTTTAGTGCCACTCATCATAAATGTAATGCTATTTATTTTTTGACAAATACAAGCCTGCAGTTATGGCTGTATTACACAAACCAATGAAAGATAATGTTGCAATATGAACATTTAAATTTAACATCGACATTTTGACGCACTGAATTTAATACCTTTTTAATGCAATTATAACATTGGGACTACCCTAAATAAATAATTAAAAGAACAACAAACAATATAATTACAAATACTCACATGTCTTGTACTACAATATACTGATGTGGCACCAGGCCGTCGATTCCGTTGTGGCGTCCCTCCCACCAGTCCTCGGACGCCCGCTGATACAGCAGAAGTGAAGCACCCTTCTTAAAGGACAATTCCCGTGATGAGCGTCCAACATAGTCAAACTTGGCAATGGCTTCAATGGGTTCACCCTCTGTCAACAGTTAAAGGATTAGACATGTCAGACAAAAAAAGACATGTATCAGATACATGTTCTTTATTATGTAATGAGATTTCATAGCAACATGTCTAATGATTGTGCACGTGGACCCTGGTGTGACCAAGTGTGCTCATGGAGTTCAAGTGTGCGGACTATTAGCCAGCTGGTTATTTTAGTAGTAGTCAATAGTAACCCAGCTGTACAGTGCTGGACTTTGACCAAGACCACAACAGGCCCACAGGAGATTTAGCAGGGTATTTATAGAGGCTCGTAAGAGGAGATCTATATGGCTCAGGGACATGCGATTCACTGTATGGATGATTTGATAGTGGTCATATCTACTCAAGAATTGCACAAAAAGATAAATGTAGAGTGGAATGAACAGTAAAACCTTTACACTTGCAAACATAACAGTCAATGAACTGAAATGAACATAACTTTATATGTCTTATTTGTTTTAAATCAGTTTAAATAATTTCAATATAACTATAACGTTTGTTATTAGTTGACTTTGCCATAACAGCAGGTATAGTTATCTCTCCTATTAAAAAATCTAAAAGCCAATACATATGCATTACAGCAACACAAGACTAAAAATAGCTTCTTTATTCCTCTCACTCCTACCTCTGCTCTCCTCCCCTCTCACTTTCTCAGACAGGGGGTCCCTGGACAGACACAGCCTCGCTATACACAATCACCAAGAATAGAGTAAATGGCTAAATCTTGTATGGGCAGTGAAAAGCCATCATGATATATCTTTCACAGGACCTCCAAAGTAATTCCCAGATGAAAAAGGCCATGCAGGAAAGGAGATACAGCCACCATTCTGAGGGGAGCGGTTTCCTTTTCAACATAATCTATTTTTATTATTCCATTTCTTCTCAGCCATTACTTGCCACCTTCACTGCTTTGCTTTTCAGGATTGACAGGGTAGAAATGACATGCTTCCAATGAAATGTGACAAGCAGGAATTTACTGACTGAATTAAATGGGCTGCTCCAGAACAGGCTGCCTCTTAATAAAGTAGGAGATTTCTTACCCAGTCTTTTTTTTTTTTCAACATTTTCCCTCACTGTAAATTATTCTTCCATCCTCTTCAGAAAATATTTGTCCGAAGTCATGCACACACTGCAGTGACGTGGCTAAGAGCAGTAAAAAGGTCCCCTCTGACTCAGTGAGCAATTAGAACCAAAATCACCAGCCGAGGTTACACACCCTCATATTGTTGCTGGAGTTAGGGAGAAACTGAAGCATGACAGATGGAGGTCTGTGGTGCGAGGATACAAACTGTCAGATGTCATGCACAAGCCAGTGGAGCACACCACAATGGTTCATCATCATACATAGAAAAGAGGAGTAAAAACTAGTATGGAATACAGCTGAGATCAATACTATCCAAAAAAATGCATTTTCTTTTAAATCCAGCAGTTATTCAGAGAAAACTAAATGAAAAGAAGGAGGCTCTGAGATCAAATCGGGTTTATAGGGGAAAAACAGAACCCATCCTGTCCGGTAACATCCACTGCCCTTTAACATGTGCAATCCAATATCCACTGTGCCTGCTGGGCCACTTGACAAGGACATCCTATATATGCTCCCGTGGAGCAGTGATATATAATCAATGTGCCAGTAAGTTCACCTTTGACCTTGTTGTGAATTTGCCAGTATATGGAATATCAATGTATGGATGTTGTTGGGAATGTACCACTCTAAAAGCATAGGTTCATCTTCTGATGTGACAGCGACAGTCCATGTCTCTAACACTGAGTAAAATGTTGTTTATTTCTTGGACAGGTAAATTAAATGATAAAAATTATGTTCTTGTTCTTTTCAGACATCATTATACCATTGACATTTTTCTTACAAAGGCAGAGTTTCTATCTGAGCTAAGAATTGCAATAAACTCCAGTAGCACTGGCAACAAGTACTTAAACTGCCAAATTTGATTTTTATCAAATATTCATAGGCTGAAGAAATAAGCTTATGTCTGGAGAGGGTATAGGTGATCCCCTGACATCCCATGAGGTAATGAAGCATTTAAATAACTAATAACTTCACAAGTGGGCAGTACAGAGACAGACAGCATCCCCTATCCATTTAGTTTTTGAAATAAACTGTGAAAGCAAGAGATGTACAGTCATATGTAAAAGTCTGGGCACCCCACATACAGTGGGGCAAAAAAGTATTTAGTCAGCCACCAATTGTGCAAGTTCTCCCACTTAAAAAGATGAGCGAGGCCTGTAATTTTCATCTTAGGTATACCTCAACTATGAGAGACAAAATGAGAAAAAAAAAAAATCCAGAAAATCACATTGTCTGATTTTTAAAGGATTTATTTGCAAATTATGGTGGAAAATAAGTATTTGGTCACCTACAAACAAGCAAGATTTCTGTCTCTCACAGAGCTGTAACTTCTTCTGTAAGAGGCTCCTCTGTCCTCCACTCGTTACCTGTATTAATGGCACCTGTTTGAACTGGTTATCTCTATAAAAGACACCTGTCCACAACCTCAAACAGTCCCACTCCAAACTCCACTATGGCCAAGACCAAAGAGCTGTCAAAGGACACCAGAAACAAAATTGTAGACCTGCACCAGGCTGGGAAGACTGAATCTGCAATAGGTAAGCAGCTTGGTGTGAACAAATCAACTGTGGGAGCAATTATTAGGAAATGGAAGACATACAAGACCACTGATAATCTCCCTCGATCTGGGGCTCCCTGCAAGATCTCACCCCGTGGGGTCAAAATGATCACAAGAACGGTGAGCACAAATCCCAGAACCACACGGGGGACCTAGTGAATGACCTGCAGAGAGCTGGGACCAAAGTAACAAAGGTTACCATCAGTAACACACTACGCCGCCAGGGACTCAAATCCTGCAGTGCCAGACGTGTCCCCCTGCTAAAGCCAGTACATGTGCAAAATTACAGGCCTCTCTCATCTTTTTAAGTGGGAGAACTTGCACAATTGGTGGCTGACTAAATACTTTTTTGCCCCACTGTAATTAAGTTGTTGGGCATTTGGATCAGCACCTTAATGTTGATATATATAATGGCTTATGGATACAGCATACATATTTCATTAGTTAAATTAGGATTATTCAATTAACAAGAAATAGGCAATACACACCATACTAAAATTAGACAGGTGCAAAATGTTGTGCAACCCAACAGAAAAATTAAATATTTAGTTGAGCCTCCTTTTGTGAAAATAACAGCCTCTAGATGATTCCTATAGGCTCTGACAAATGTCTGGATTCTGGATGGAAATCTTTTTGACCATTTTTCCTTACAAAACATCTCCAGTTCAATTAGAGTTGATGGCTTCCAAGCATGGACAGCCATTTTTAAATCAACCCATATATTTTCAATGATATTCAAGTCTGGGGACAGTGGTGGCCCCTCTCTAAAATTATACTTCTTCTCTGCATGAATGCCTTTGTGGATTTTGGGCTGTGTTTTGGGTCATTGTCTTGTAGGAATACCCAACCCGAGCCTAACTTCATGCTTGGACATTGTCTTCAATAATCTGTTGAAATTTGGTGGAAGTGCCCCAGTCCCTGAACTAGCCCCACAGCCCCACAGCTCGATGGAACCTCAACCAAATTTCAATGTAGGCAGCACGTGTCTTTCCTGGATGGCTGCATTCTGTCGCCATGCATAGCGCAACACTCAATTTTTGTCTTATCAGTCCACATCACATTATTCCATAATGAATTTAGCTTGTCTAAATGAGCTTTTGCATACCTCAAGCAGTTATGTTTGTGACATGGCATCACTCTCCCCCACGGCTGTTCTATGCGCAAAGTGCTCTTCATTTTTGATCCATGTACAGAAACACCATCTGCAGCAGGATGATCGTGTAGGTCTTTGGAGGTGATCTGTGGGTTGTCTTTAACCATTCTAACCATTCCTTGCCCATGTCTCTCTGGTATTTTTCTTGGCCTGCCACATCTGGCCTTAACATCAACTTTGCCCGTGTCCTTCCATTTCCTGATTCCCACCTTAAATAATTTTTCTCATTATTGACTGCACCTGTCTATGAAATTCAAGGCTTAACTAACTAATCTAACAAGTTTTGTGTTGCAAGTAATCCGTTTTGAGAAGTTACATGTATTCAAATCAGCAAACTTATAAGGGTGCCCAAACTTTTGCTCAGGCATTGTTTTCATATTTCATTTAATTTCATACACCTAAATACAAAAACTGTTGTTAGGAAAACGCACCAGAACTCACGTCATTAGAAAATGAATGACATACCTCTGAACCTTTTTGGTGAAGACAAATTATTATGCAACCTCAGAGGAGTGCCCAAACTTTTACATAAATGCCATGTGGGTTTTACAGTAATAATTTAAAGTTAGAAAAAACTTAGATCAAAGCCATGGATCAAGCTCTAATGAATAAAGCTCATATTTAGTAAGTGCATTGGTAATCTGCATTTAAAAAAACAAGATTTATGCTGTCACCTTGAAAACAAGTTTGAGGCGAGGGTATGGCTTTCCTTTCCTATCCCATGGTCTACATCTGCTTCTGACAAAGATTTGCATGTTTTTAATGAGCTAGAACTTTTGGCACTTTTTCTGCACTTTGAGTAATTTTAAATAGTGACGTCTGACCCCATCTGGTCTCTTCTCCACTAATTCAATGTTTGAGTTGGATCCGACTCACTGCTCTCCATTACATCCTAACAAAGAACCAAATGTATGGTCACACAACCTGAATGAATCCCACAAGTTTCCCTTTTTCCCTGCAGATATTATTCACATTTCTCCCCCAAACATATGGGAATGCAGTTTAGAAAAGAAAAACAAAAGCTACAATAACAGACACCTATTCATGATATATTATTACTAGAACCATCTATAATGTCAAATTAAATGAGTTGGAGATCCTGCAAATGTGATCCCAACAGTTGGTTTAGCCTGCCATAGTATGTCAAATAGAGGAATGTGCTTGTCCTGAGGCCCCAAGGGAGAGGTATGTGCATTAGAATATGAATGGCTGTCCATCACATTCAGTCTGGTTCTTTGGCCCTTCAAGGTTACTGCATTTAACAGGCTGAAAGGCAGGATTAGCCACCCTGAGCTGCAGAGTGCTTAACCCTCACGGCACCACTAGACACATGGGAGTCCATGTTGTTTATAAAACTCTGTGTATCTACTGAAAAGAAAAAGCAGTTTAAAAAATCATAATAGCATAAATATCTTTACTGACCGTCCTCGCTGGTGTGAGTCTCTGTCCCTCCATCATTGTCCACCTCCTCTAGAGCTCCATGCTCACTGTAAGGGCTCTCACTGTGGAAAACAACATGCACTGTCAAACGCAGCAGGACTCAAAGGTCAAACAGTGGGAATTTTTACTCCTGCAGACTTTTTTTGTCACAGTCATTTCTTTAAGTTTGAATTTCAAAGACGGTGAAAGATTTTTAAAAGTGTATGATCTATAATGATGTTGATAGCCAAGTTATTATCAAATTTTTGCCACAAGCTTAGGTACTTTATCTGAGGTTGGATCTTTTTTTCTAAAGGCTCTTCTTCTGGTATCATGCTGTGAGAACTGGCAGTAATGCCACACACATCTCTACAGATTGCTTGTGCCAAGAACTGAGTTCTGACATACCACCAGCATTTTCTGTAAGAAAAAAGGCAGCCAAGACAACACATTTCTACAGGGTTTGTGGCTCTGCACCAGAGGGACACGGATGTGCTGAGACGAGTGATTAGCTTTATTCAGAAGTAAGTCCTTGACAACCTCAGAGATGTTGTGAATGCAGGCAACAGATAAAAAAAACACAAGTGGCAGTTTACATATGCTCAAATAGCTTCAGGTTTAGTCTATGTGACTGCACTGTGCACTCCACATAATCAGCCCTTTTCTTTCCAGGTGACCTCTTCTTTTTCTTCCTGCTGTAATTGTGGTCATTACGGTGATTGTTTCAGTCTGTCTCACACAGATAAAGAGCAGACTGTGTAAAGTCATTGCTAAAACATGCACTACCTTGTCACGTTCTTCAACCACAGATGCCTAATTAGTGTGTAAGATTACTCCAATAAACTGCATGCTACTGACACAGCTGCAGCCACAAATACCAGGAGCATACCTGCATTGAGTGTCCCTGATTGGGAGTGCTGTGTAAGGCCCATTCTTTGTAAAAAATAAAAAAAAAGACAACTGCTTTCTCTTTTTTGCAAATGCAGGTCAGTTAGGAAATTTGTACGCTTCATACCCTCACAAAATGAGGCGTGAAACAGTACCAAATCGTGTTAATTTTTAACAAAATAGGTTCTGTTGCAATTATTATTATTCTTACCAATAGTCTCCTCCAGCCATGCACTTCTCATAAATAGGCCCATCCAACTCTTTGGCATCTGGAAAGATGGTTTCATGGTGGATAATAATAGTCTTGATTATCTCATTGACATGGGCTTGGCATGACACCTGGTCCTGGCTGTCTGGTGTGGGCATCAGTGTCGGACCAAAGCATATGGCCAGATTGTATGGGTCCATCATGTTCTCGTCACTGTATTGGGACAGGCTGGAGGGAACAAAGAGAAGCAATGTGGATAAATAATAAAGTGCAAGTTGTGGCTATTGTTCAGTAAACAAAACATGTGACAAAACATAATTTATAAGAGATTACAAAAAAAAAAGATAACATATGGGGATTAAAGTTATGGTAGAAGTAAACATACTGGTTGAGGAAGGCAAAGAGGTAGCGCATGACGACAAGAACTGTTCGAGGAATGGTCAGAAGAATCTTGCGGATGTACAGAGCTCTCTCATATAGATTGTCTACTCCTAGAATATAAAAAAATGTATTGTTATTGTGAAATATTAAACATGTTGCTCCTTTACAGAACTACATATTCTAAAGTTCAACAAGATATTTTTAATATAAAAATGACTACACACAAAGCCAAAATATAGATAGTACATTGATTATAGGCCAATTGCTTGTCAGAGAGAGTTTAAATATCCAGAGAAACATAAGCAATGTACAGGTAAGGAGAAACCATCTTTCAAATTGTCCTCCTCTGCTTTCCAGTTTCAAATCCACCCATTACCTAAATCAACTGATACGTACACAAATTGTTTCTTAAAACCCAATCTAATCTTTTTAATTGTGCCTTATTAACATGCTTCACAGAATGGTTTTGTGTCCCAAGACAATCATATTTGTTCTGCTGCTGCACTTGAAGCATTATTTTGCTGGGCTGAGGCTGTGCTCTCTGCTAAAAATAGATGTGTCACCCTCCAGCCACTCTATGCCATCTGGGATTTGGGCCTCTGGAAAACTTGTGATGCATTTTATCTTTTGAATACCTAACTAGAATCCTGCAAGGTTTCCAAAGATACATTACTTCCATATATTAATGAACAGTTATGGATAACACAAAAAAACACAGCACACACACAACCTTACAGCACATTTTTAACAGTAGCTAGCTGCTATGTATAAAAACAAGATCCTGACATTCTTCATAGCGAACAAGCAGAGGATTTTTAAAACGAAGCTACTGGGCATGCAGCCTGCTCTGCAATCACTGCTGAGTGTTGAGCCGGGGAATGTAAACACAGACTCCCCATCACTTAGGCCTAAAAACGTGTTCAAGTACAGCCAACATACACACAGCCACACTTAACACACAGGAGAGGACACTGTTGGTACATAAACACACATGTGCAAGAGACACTCATGGCAAACAGTCACACAAGGCTTAGAAATCTAGAATTTAGGGTTCTTCTGCAGACTGGTAAGCACTGTAAAAAAAAAAGCACCTTAAAAACAGGCATAGTGTAAATGTATGGAAAATGTATATCCTTACTGATGCAGGAGAGCAGTTCATTAAACCTCTCTTTGGGGAAAAGAGGGTTCTCCAGTCCTCTGAAGTACAGTTTGAGAACACCAGCCACAGAGTTTATATCGTGGTTATTCTCTTCATCTGTCAGGGGATCATTTCCTAGGACATGGAAAAGAAAGCAGGTTTGTAAACAAAAAAGGGGATGATGTATTGCAAATATATAAATATGCTATTTACAACTGTAATTCCATTCAAACTAGAGTGAAACAGAATACAGTAAATGCACTGTACCTCTTTCAAAAGAGTTTTTAATGTCATTGACCTCCAGTTGGGACCCTGACACACGAAATATTCCTTGATGTTGGAGGCCTGTACAAACATGAACACAAGAGAGGGGCTTAAAACAGAGAAACAGAGATAAATCCACTCTGATGGTCAGAGACTCTGCAAAAAACCCTACTTAAGTTAAACAAAAAAAGGCACAGCCTGTTCATTAAGCCCCATTGACTTTTCTAATTAAGCATAATTAATGACTCTGAAGAGGGACTGCAATTACACTTTACTGAAGTGTCTTCCAGAAAGGATTAGAGCATAACAAGGGAAAGATCAAGGGTCAACAGGAAGAATAACGAGGCTGTCTGTTTCAACCATCTTTCTGAGGACCATCCACAGGACCACCCCGCCCAACCTCTCACATCTCTTAAAAAAAAACTAGTTTTAATTTATACTTTTAAATTATAATGAACAAAGTAAACCACAACATGAAGTCAAATGTCTATCTGAAAATCTGTCTCTTGGTGGAAAATGCTTCACCACTGTAACCAGGCTGGAATCTGCATTTTCCCATGACTACGACTAAAGTGGAACAAACTACAGATCAAACATAACATAAGCACACGCCCTGACAATTAACGCCTTGAGAGTGCTTAAGTGTCAAGGCTCAACACAAGCAGACTTTAAAAAGCATCAAACACACATCAATAACATGGCATTAAAGACTAAACTGACTAACTATATAAAAATACAGTATAAAGTGTACAGTAATAAAGTGCAACTCACCATATAAATTAATGTAGCGAATGCAGCTCTCAACCACACGAGGGATCACTTGACCAGAGTCCTGAAAGTATTGTTATTTAAATTAAGTTCTTAAGTTCTAATTATTTGTCAATAATAATCATATTTTTATATTTTTTATCTGTACCAATCCCAGACCCTGACCAGTAGCCTACAACTATTCTAATTCTAATAAAACAACAACAAATAGTATAGTGGTGCTTTAAATCAAAACTTTGCCAGTGTGACTGGTATGATATCAAACCATGATGCTGTTTGTATCAGCAAGAATCTAAAAGCTAGATTACTGGTCAACCTCTGGTCAGTAACTGAATTTAGTGTTGTGGATAAAAGGCATGCATAGGTGATACTTTTACATTTGAAAATGGTTATACACATTATGAGAGGTTATTGTACTGACATTTAACTGAGACAGACTGAGCTGATATCCAATTATGTAAGGGAGAAGGCCTCACCAGGGGGTAGCATGTACTATACGCAAACTACTCATACTATTTTAAACTAGAACACAGTGTATATAAATACACCTCATGTTTTGTAATGCAAGCAGCGAAGAGAAGCCAGTGTTTCTACCATTGTGCACTTGTCTAAATAGCCACACACTCTATATGAAGTTTAGACTCGAGTGGTGTGCTGAGTGAGACAAAAAACAAATTCCTGTCATGAACAAAGAAGTTAACTGCGTTTCTCTGCCTTACTACCAGCTGCTTCTGTGGCTCAGTGCTGGACAGGGACTCACTACATGTTTTAATGATACTGTGGATCATTTTACAGCCCTCAAGGGTAAATGCACAATCTAAATGCAGCAGCCGTGCCAAAAATTGACTATCTATCGTTGGAATGGAGCCACGAGGATTGAGCCACAGGTCTGGTGCAGTGGCATTATGTAATACTATCTCTTTGGATATGTGAGACTGGGGATGACTGCTTTTTATCACACAAATTCAATACTATTTTTGATGATGGCTAAGAGTATGACTTCAACTCAGTCTGCCTCATCTGATTCAGCTGTGTAGTTTAATAAACAGGAACAAAGTAAAGAGAAAAACCCATGGCCTTAAAAAGCAAGCAAGCAACAAGGCCCCAGAAGATGCTTCAAGTCATCTACCTGATGTCGAGCGTGCGAGTTCCGGCGTCCACGGCTATACAGAAGTGTTGCAAAAAGCCAAGATAGAGAAAAGAGAAAAAAGCAAGACCCAAGTTAGGACCACAGCACCTGCTTACTAAAGCTCAACTAAAAACATGCCCTCATCCCACTATGGCATCTAAGGGTAGCGGGAATCGGACAGGGCAAGGCAGGTCTGGACACAATCACCAGAGAGAGGCATCAAGGAGGGAGGCAGTAGACCTTATCAGTCTGGCATCCACTCTCAAACTGTCATTTATCCTGCTCATTTTAAGCAGCCCGTGTGATGGCTCTGGAGGAGGAGAAGGTGGTAAAATATCTCTCTCCAGAGCAGCCTGGTGATGCCAGGTCAGCGTAAGTCAGAGGAGCTGACAGAGACAAACATTTATCCCCCTGACTGCCCTCCTCTCCGCCAATTTATCAGAGCCACCCCCAACAGAACTTATAAGGAGAGTCTTAAGAAACTATCTTATATATTATTGTTTGTCTTGTAAAAGAAAAATTACAGCTAGGATGCCCTGAAGGAACCTATACCAAAATTGCCAGGCAGCAGGAGTGAGACAGAAAATAGATAGGAGGAGCAATGTCAAGCTGCCAGACTGGGATTTTGTACCTTGATAAATGACTCCAAATTTCCATTAAATAATCTAACATTAAAAACAGAACGCGGTCTAGGCCGCCGGGTGCCAGTGAGGGTTCTGTATGCCCCGTTTGGATGTCTACAATACAAAAAAAGCATACCAATCAATCCAGTTTTCATTTCCTGATTTTACAAGTCCTGATACCTAATCTTTAAAAGGAAATTAAGGATAAATGATTGAAGTATTTCAAGACACTCCCAAAACCATTCTAGGAGTGATTTAGGTCATGTGACACATTCATATGTGAATGGCCTGCAGGATATTATAAAAAAAGAATACTAAATTTTAGGGCTGACAGCCTTTGGTCGCTTAGTCGATTAATAGGTTGGTGCGGTCTTGGTCGACTAAATGTTATTGGTTGATTAGTTGCATCCACTCTTTGCCTCGGAAAATCTGGTCTAATTTATCACTTTATAACTTAAATTTTTCATTTTATTTAAGATAACATAGATGAGTTTAAAACAACAATATATTTTATGTCCATCTTTTGAAAATGTTTTATCACTTCATTAATGTGAAGTCATTTGTTTACACAAGACTCTGGTAAATCCCCCCACATATATTTGGGTCAGTTTCAGTCAATTACTTGCTGTACTGGGCATACCTTTGATTGGCTAAGAATTTCTTTGGTCAACTACTGAATTTGATTATTGCTGTGTTAGATTTCTGTTAAAGAGCTAAGTTGGAAATTAAATATTGTGAGAAAGTGATTATACAACTATTTACAGAAATAATAACATAATTAAACCTAAATGTGACTTTCACTTGACAGCTATGCTTCCCGTTGTTAATAAAATTTATTTCCACATGCAGCAATACACCATGTATCAGAAGATGATTTAAGGGATTTTTAATTTATTTATTTATTTATTTATTTTTTCAGATTTCTAGTTTGGTCAGTAATTATTTGTATTTTAAAAAAATCTGTACAAATAATTAGCCTAATCTTTGTGCTTAAATTTCACCAGACAGAGTAAATACAAAATGAAGCATCCTATGAAGCCCACCTAATTTTTTATGAAATGTTATGGTTCTTCTAAGCACATTGAAATGCTGTAGTATATTTTTCTCTTGTTATGTTATCATGTTTTATCATAACTAAACATTAATTGTAAATTAATACAATTTTTATGGTCAAGTTATTGTGGTGGTTAAAAGAAGAATAAACAATTGTGTAATTCCCAATGTGAGTGCGAATGTGAGCTTTACCTTGTGGTCATGTAGTCAGCTCTGTGGCCTGCGGGTGAAGAGAGAAGAGTTAAATGTTTGGACATGCCAAGTCCTGTCTCTCAGGTCTCTGTGGTGCATTGTGCGTATGCCTAGTTGAGCATTTGAAACCTGCCATCTGTCCCTGTCAACTGGCCCTCTCCAATGGCACAAACAAAAAACACATAGACCTACACTCACAGATTTCAACAAGTTTTGTTAAAATTAAAATGTTAAAATTATAGAACAAACAAACAACCACCAGGCACAATACTGTATGATACAGTATATAGTCATGCTAATAATTACAAAAAATACTTGAAGGGAAGTTCAGGTTAGGCAGAAAATAGCTTCCAAATGTAAAGCCATCTGTTCCCAAGACAGGACCTAACCTGCCACTGTGTGTCTGAGTGACTCATACTTTGACAACAATATGATTAAACATTATGAGAGAGAAGCAGAAGATTTTCCCCGTCCTTTCTAAAGCATGGACCCCTCTCATTAAGCCAGCAGAGACCACCGGGAGGTCAAAACAATGACTGACATACACTGTAGATTAGCTTGGCCCTCAAGGAGATACCACCAATGTAGAACAAGGGGAGGCCAAAGTAATCACCAACATCCCCTCTAATGCAAGGCAGTCCATTAAGTTAGGACTAAATAAATCACTAAGACAAGTTCACAATCCCCTCAGCTCTTGGCCAGCCTTGCAAAAACCCAGATTACCATTTAGAAGCTCTGAATTGATGAAAAAGTGGCCAAACAATGGGAAACATGCAATCAAAAAAGTACATATTAAAACAATTGCTGGGGCCTGATTAAGGCAAGTATTCTGTAGAAAATTATGTTTTATGTAGGAATAATTATGTTATTCAATATTTAATTTAAAGTGTACGTAAAAAAAAGTTAGGTAAAAAAAAAAGTAGACTTTTGTAATAAAAAACCTGTGACATTACCTTCACCGAGTGTCCTCTTTAACAAGTCGTGTTTGGCCTGCAGTTTGGCGATGAGATTACTGCCCTCCAGAAACTCACGGAATTTCTGTGGAGAATATTATCAAGTAATTACAAGCCAGTCATGAGTGCAAGGCTGATCTTAAATCAGCAATCTACAATATGGCAGTCAAGAGCGGAGGACAAGCTGGAGAGTCTTTTAGAAGTATTTAACTTAGCGTGACCATCTACAGACTGCAACTGGATAACCTCAGAAAAAAAGGATGTTTGGGGGGACTTTTAGGGTGATATGAGATTGAGAATGGATAGGATTTAAATCATGGTTTGGGTACTGACCATGAAGTAGAACTGCTCAGTTTCCTGTTGGTTTGCTCTCCTCTTAGCGATGCTGGGTTTGCTCAGATAGGTCTCTGAAACAGTAGACTTTACAGACTCAGTGGAGCGGCTGTGGTGAAAACACTCAGATACATCATAGTCCTCAATGGTCACCATGTCCTGGATGGTGGTTAGAGTGGCCTCTGATGTCTTTTTAATCTAGAGAAAGAAACACAAAAATGTTAGAGGGAGATTTTTTTGAAACATCACCTGCGTGCTTAAAAGCTGGATGTCGTCTTCTTACTCTCAGAATGTTATCAACACATACTCAGCGCCTTGTATCATTGCACTCCCTAAAAACCTCTCTCCCTGTTTCAGGACACTCTGCAAAATTCAAGTGTGTCCTGACGAGATGCAGGCTTTGAAAAATCCACTGGCCCTTAAAAGCATCTCTGAGCCAAAGCAATCAATTTAAATGCTCTTAGAGGGGCCAGCAGACAGAGATGTTAAGGTTTTTGCCATTCATTTCTGTATTCTGGTGGTGAATAGGAGTGTTTCTCCTAGAGGTTACAAAAATTGCAGTAAAATATTTAAGAAAAGATAATATAAGGGGAAAAATGTTTTAGGTGCTTTGTTTTTGAAAATAGCTACAGCAGAAAAATGAGTAATAATAACAATATTGCATTGGCCTTATATGAGGCTTATCTAGACACTCAAAGCCGCTTTACAATTAGGTGCATTATTATTTCACTCCTCAGTCACACTTAGTGGTGGTGAGCTACTTCTGTAGCTATAGCTGACCTGCGGCAGACTGACGGAGACGGGGCTGCCATTCTGCACCTACAGCCTCTCCAATCACCACCAAACACATTCCATCTAACACTCATTCATAGACAAAGTGGGTGAAGTGTCTTGTCCCAGGACACAGCGGAAATATGCAATGCTGGTAGGGGGGATTGATCTGCTAACCTATTGTAGTGGTCAGGGAAAGGCGTTCTGAACCAAAACTGTACAACATTACAAAAATATGCTATATGCAATAAATATTTAGAATACTAACAGCTAAGGCAATATCAGCATTAATGTAAGCTTGAACCAGGTCTAAACAAGGACTACATTTAAAACTAAACCATGGATAAACATGGTCTAAAGTAGGTCTAAACTAAGCAAAGAGTAATTGTCTGTCACATGGAAGACCATAACATCATGGCTAAACAATTAGTATTAGATATTACAATTGTTATAATCCAAAAATTATAAATTGGCAATTTCATATTGCAGCTCTAAATACTCCAATTCTAATAAACAATGTAGAAAATCTGCTCAGTAAAGAGCTAGACATTATGGAGAAGATGACTATAGAGCATTATTGCATGTGCGAGGCCACCACAGGTCAATGGAGAGCTTGGGTGAGCCACAGCTGGACTCCCTTCTAATTACACTTAATGGTCAAGAGCCCCCACTCAAAGGTAGTGAACCCAACTCTTTATTCAAAAGCCAGTCAATACGAGGTAGACTGTAATGGTGTAATGGTTATATACACCCTTGAAAAAGAGTGGATAATCTCTTGTTTCTTTAAACCGCTTGACCTTTGACTCATCTGCTCTGTGAAATGAGAAAAAAATCCACCTGAGATGCAAGGTGGAGTTACACCAAAAAGAATCCATTTCATGTGAAACGGTGATGGATTACAGCGCTAACATACAGTCTTTGGCACACATGTAGATGTAGTTACTGTCATCCATGTAGCAGAGGAATGCCAACACAGCGCAAGTTCAAACATGGATAATAACAATGTAAGGCAGGAAATAGAGGTTTCTGACATTGTGAACCACCATCCTGTCAGGAATTGTTATTTGTTGATCAAAAAAGGGAAATATGAGCCTATTCAAAGCAAAAGAAATACTGCAGCATATAATGACAGTCAAGAGCTTTTGTTGACAATTTTAACAAGACCAGAAGCACCCACCAGACAGCAACACCATTACATCAAAAAATGCCCTGTAGTTGTCAAGATTTACAGTACTGGGCAAAAGTCTCAGACAGGTTTATAAGAAACACTATGAAAAAAAATTTATCTGTGTTTTCATAACCAAAATTATTATTATTATTATTATTATTATTATTATTATTATTATTATTATTCCTTGTTAATAATGCTTATTAAACCTGTACTTTTATAGTCCAGTCCAGCACCATGTCATTATGTAGACATCGCCATGCATGCGAGAAAATCAGTCACATTGAAAAGGTTATACATTATTTAGCAGACAGACAGTTGCTAGTGTTCAATGATGGGCTCAATTACATCAAAGCTCTTAGACTGGGTAGATGTCCATTAACCCCATCACATAGCATTAACCTAACATAAGTTGATTTTTGATTAAGAACTTAAAACAATGCGTAGCTTCTTCAGAAAGCTGCAGCAGAAACTTTGACTTTGACTAAGCCTATGCTTATATTTATGTTATTCAGCAGAGCAGGTCAATCACCCACTCAAGAAAGTGTGTAATCTTTTGATCATTCAGCTTTGAGCTACACATTCCCACTCACGCCGGCTTTGATGTGGCTTCCTGAGATTTATCTGAGGAAAAACAAACCCTCCCCACAAAGAAGATGGTCTGAGATTGCAAGGGTTTAGTGTGAAATACCTTGAGAATAGATGTTAAGACAAAAAACCGGCAGAACAGCAAAGTTAGACCGTGTGAACTCGTACAGCAAACATATTAGTTATCTTGCAAAAAAAAAAAAAATCACAAGCAAAAATAAATTATTTTTAAAAATGACAAAAATCTTTACTGACAGAGACAGACAAAGACTTCCTTTCGACCTATGTTATTGCATACATCCTCCTCTGATGCATAGTAAATTATTCAGCAATGTTTTCTTCCACCGTTTCGAGGTTTGAGGAAACAGCTGCACTTCTGTTAACCACTGCCCCTCAGCTTTTCCTGGCCGGATGAAGTCTGAAGTCATTTCTTTTGCATTTGACAGTTTGGGCTTGTAGGTCATCACAGAGCTTTTGAATGTCGGTTTTCTTTTCAAGGATGTGTCTGGCAAATTGTGCCGAGAAAGAGGGGCCATCTGCTGAAGCTAACACAACTGCACCCTCCAGTTATGAGCCAGCAGGACATCCGCTTTGGGGAGGCTGGCCGCAAGGACATCAGGATTTGTCATCATAGCATCAAACACAAATGTAAAATGTAAACAACCAGCACATACAAAAAAATCATTCATTAGTTCTTATATTCTAATAATACTGAATGATTGCATCTGTAAGATTCAATGGTTGTCTTTAATGTAACAGGATACAATAATCATTGTTCTGTGAAAAAAAGAGTTGCTGGGTTAGCTCTACGAACAAGTCCAACATAGATTCATAAAGCCAGCTGGTACATGTCCATAGCCAAATCCGAGACCTTTGTTGACTATACAGTTTCCATTTTGTCAGGGGTTGCCACAAGCAAATTTATCCGGGCTTGAGACCAGATCTTGTTGTTGCTGAAGTTTTTGGCTCCACATCAGGGAATGAAACTTCAGACCTGCTGCACTAAAAGTGGGCGAACTAACCCCTTCACTACTATCATTTCAAGGCCTGTAAACCAAGCAATAAGGCCGAGTTAGTGGTGCATAAATATTACAAAATTACATAAAGTCTTTCAAATTATCAAAGAGCAAAAATACAAATACTTTTTTCTTGTATTGTATTTGTCTCTTAGTAAATAATCTAACACCTCTGATACAGCCTTCCTACAAGAGATAAGCATGAGTACGCCTGTGTGAACAGTTCATATTAAGTCAAAAACTCTGAGAGTGAATGAAATTTTGTGTCTTTACCTCTTCATTTTCAATCTTTAGAGTAGCAAGACGAGACTGTAGCTGCTGAAACCTTAATATAAGTTCTCCGTTAACCGGTGGCTGCACTGCAACCTGACACACCTGGGGAGGGAAAATAATACAAAAATTCTAAGGGAAGCCAACTGAGAAACACAAATGTCATGTACAGTTTTTGCAAGCTTATAACATAAAATGAAGCCTTAATGACATAACAAACTATATACTGTAGATACTTTCATATATATATATATATATATATATATATATGTATATGTATATATATATATAGTATATTAAGTACCTCATCTCCCATGTGAGGCTGGAACTCAAATTTGCAAGGTGGGCAAAAAGCTGTAGGGTACATCTCCATAAACCTCTGGCGATCACTTCGAGGGTCCAGACTATCTACTGCATTTTCAATGATGTCCAGTCCTTCGTGTCGCGATGTCTCCAGGTTGTACTCAGCAGAGAGATAAGTCCTCAAAGCTCGATTGAGACTGGCATGATACCCTAGGTCACAGCACTGAAGACAGAGGAACAGAACAGGAACAGGTTACAGCTGAATTATCTTATTACATTAATGAATTACATATATAATACAGTATCAGTAACTGAAATAAGTACTGTCAAATTTGATGAGAATTTGATGAGCTGAGGATTAAATGATTAGCTTTTGGTCTGGATTAACAGTGTCTGGATACAGACATTCGCAGGGTAGCTGTACCACTGTAATGCCTTGGCGGAGGTTTGAGCTCTCCAGTTGCTTATAGTTTAGGCTGTACAGTCAGAGAAACATTTTTTTTATTTGACCTTTCCAATCAGTCATTAGTGCAACACAACAACTTCACATGCTAAGTAAATGTACTCTTCATATTATACATACATAACACCATAAAATGTTGCTTTTGTTTTACACAACACAATGGTTACTATAAACAGTTTTCATTTTTAAAATCTTGCCTTAGACTTCCTTAGGTAAAGTGCAACACCCAAGCTCCCACAAACATAAACATGAAAACCCCCATTCCATAGGAGTCACACTATGCACTTGCTGTCTGACTACATAACACCTCTTGCAACGAACCAATGTGTGTAATTCTGCACACGCGGCGCAGTTAAACTGCATTCCACACACATCCTGGTGAAATGTGAAAGCTTGTGAGAAAGCAAAGAGAGGGTAATTTTTGTGCACAGCTTGATGCTGAATAAAGGTTGCATGTCTCTCCTCCCTTAGCCCTGTCTTGAATATAAAGGCCTAAATGCTCACTGAAGAGCCAATCCTATTCTTGTTTCCTTAGAAACGCCACAGAAAATGCTCCTGCAACTTTTTTACAATAAGAAAATAATAATAACCCAGAAGAACCCATTATAAATAAGTCATATATATCAGCATGGCAACAGCAGAAGTTCAAACAAAGCAAGGCAGAGACCTGAGACCAGGGTCAGTGATGAAAAGAGCCGAAAACATTAAAAACCCAACATGGAAATTATAATAAAGCAGTAAAGTTGCTATCTGGACTTTCAAAAATTTCATAAAAAGAAAAGACAAGGAAATGCTTTGCTAACAGTTAATATAAAGCTTTAATTTGTCCCGCTCTGTAATTTCCACCCCACAGTCTGCTGTCTCAAGACCATTTATATATCAAACACAGCTGCTCAGGTCCTCACTCTCCTCTATAGCTGTAATTTTACATCTCTTCAGAAAGTCTATGAATCACTCTTTAATAGCCAGTAGACATGTACACGAGAATGCACTTAAAATGTCTGCTGCTGCCACCCATTTTCAGTCTAAAAATGTTGAAGAAGACATATGAATAGAAAATAATACCATCAAAATGTTGCAGTTTGTACTTACATCAATTAAATCTGACAAGTCATGAATATAGTATTTGAAGACGGAGGCATTGGATGCTTCCAGTGTCAGTAGGTACTCATTCCGCGCTTTGATCGACTTGAGCTTATTCTCCGAGTACTTGGCTTGGCGCTGATGAGAGAATTAGAGGTGGGAATGAGAGACAAACTGCAAACATGTGAGAGGGAATTAATAATTAACAAATCCTTTTTTGACATTTTTTGAAGGGACGACAATTCAACAGTTCAAGCAGAAATTACTACTATTAAACTAGTACCATCATGCAGCACTTTTTGTTTTATAGTAATTCAAAAACTATGAACTGTGTCTTTATCTTTCACTTCCTTTGGCACCAGACAAACTGAAGGACATTAGTTAGTCACTTGTAGCTGACCAATGGAATCTGACTCACATTCTTCCACATTTAACACTTCCTAAACGCAATTCAAGAGGAATGCTGGGAAATGTATTGCCTTGAAAATCTAACTCAAAACAGATTACTTCTGAGTCTGTTGTGGCTATATAGACTTAAGTTCATTTCAGTTTATGTTTAATGGCTAAAAATAGCCACAGACTGAAGATCATTTGGAAAATGTGATCGTACCTTCTCTTTCATCTTTTCGATCTTCTTTACTGAGCTGCGTCGCTGGTATTTGTCCTCCATTCGGATACTAAAAACAGGATCTCCTCTGCTAATCTGCTTCTCCTCTTGCTTCTCGGCCTCTTTGAGTTTGCTCTCTGCGCTGATGCTCTCCGAGTGGTACATGTGATAGGTCTTCATTACCTACAAATAAACAACATACATTTTTAGAAATACCACCTTTGTCACTCAAAGCTCAAACGGACCCCTTATTGACCACAAAATAGACTTCCATCCCATGCCCGGCTCATTCATCATAAATAAATTGAACTCATCTCACAGCTGCCGGTAAGACTCTCCCTAAACCGCAAACCAAAAACAGATTTCTCCAGTCTTTTAATAAGAGCCAGTCCTACGCCCGCTACAGCCACAAATCACGGTGCCTGAATGTTACATGTTGCCTACACTGCTCCACCTCCACCAAGTCCAAGTTTTTGGAATTATTTGGTGAATTAGGTAGAGTGGTTATGTACAGCTTATTTCCCCAAACAGTGTAGGTCAATAATCTATGGCAATGTTTACAATAAAAAGATATTGAGACTTCCTGAATTCTGATACATCCGACATTTCAAGGTAATGCACCTCTTTAATACAGACTGGAGAGACTTGTTACAATTTCATGTGATTAAAACACTATTTAGGTTTCAAATAAGCTTAACATTGACACTATATTTCCAGTTTTGGGTCCCAACCCTCCAATTGAAAACTTCTATTGTGTTAATAATAATAATAATAATAATAATAATAATAATAATAATAATAATAATGTTATTATCATCATCATCATCATCATCATTATTGTTATTATTAATAATAATAATAATAATAATAATAATAATAATAATAATAATAATAATAATAATAATAATAATAATAATAATGTTATTATTATTATTATTATTATAAGTTATATTATTGTATGGTTTATGGGATAAGGTGAGGAAATATTCAGTATATTACCAGAAGATTTCTGCTTATCAATTATACAAAATGCTGCAATAAACAGCACTGTCTGGTGTTGGAAGTCAGTTTATAGAGTCCAGTGGCACAACCTGAAATGAACCAACTCTTTCTAATTACAGCTCTGCAACCTGTGTACACATTTCTGCAGCCTAGTTATGGTAGAAATACAGACTCACCCATCTGAAAACCTAAACATCGTTCCCCCAAAATGAGTTATTCCTGTGAAACATTTGTTTGGGAGTTTTTCCCTTTGGTTGGGCTTGCCCTTTACTGGAACCAGTTAACAGAATGGTGACTGACCTTGGGTCCGCACTCCACACTTACTGGTTTAGAAACTGCCTCTGTTATGTTTACTTTGGTGCTCTTTTTAGAGTCAGCGACCTATTTAGATTTGGAGAAGACCTGTTATTTCATTGGCGGTTGCCAGCAATGGGTCTGTGGCTGTCTGATGCAATGCTTTGTTTCCGTCTGCATTTGTGTTGTTCCACTGAGGCTAAACCAGGTCAGTTATGTATGGACTTTGATAGGGGGCTATACAATAAGTTTGAAGTAACAAATACAGTAGTTAACTAGCAGCACCATAGGCTATTGTATATGACCATAAAATATTCCCCTTGTTAAATAATTAAACAAATGGAGTGAACTCTTTACACTATGGTTACAAAAACTTAATAGTAGATGCAAGCAATAGTACTTACTGTGTACAGCTCATTAAGGACCTTCATTAAGTCTTCTTGAAGTTGAAAGGCTATTTCCTTGCTCTGAAAAAAGACAGAAAAACACAATTAAGCTAAATCAGGTAATGAGAAAAATAAACTGAATCACTTTAGTTGTATTAATGTTAATGCTAGTTGCAAGCTAATTATCAGTTTTACAGAGATCACAAGGACATTATTTTTTCATTGATACGGTTTGGTGGTTTGCTAGTCTGTTAGCAGAATAAATTAAAAAGTAATGGTTGGAGTTTTATTTTTAAAAATCTGGAAGGTCACAAATGAGACAAGGAAAAAATATTTTTGGTGTTTATCAGTAACACCATCTGGGTACTATCATTACCAACACTAGTTCACCAGTTTCTAAAAACATCTGACAAATGAAGTACCTGTATAGGAAAGATATAATTAGTTGGTATTTGATTGATATTCCATGTCAGTAGTGAGGTTTACGTGAATGGGTATCACTGACCCAGCGGCTCTTCCACATAAGTCACTGACCACAGCTTTGGTTTCACTGTTCATATGCTTTACACATTATCAGGCTTTTGCACTGGGTTGTGAAAGATTTTTCTCAAATCTGTTAATTCAATCAGCCCTGGCACAAGCTGACTCAGTAATACTATCACACACGCCCACTTTAATGCATCTCTTGGAGAGGGCTAGCGTTTAAGAGCGATATTTTGATAGATTTAGAGGGGCTTTCACAATTAATTTAACAGTACAGCAGCTATATTTCCTTCACACTGACTCATATAGTGTATCACATTTTTATGAGATTACGAGTCACACCAATGAATTTCTGATCTCCCCACTACAGCTGATACTGCCTGCTGCTACCTGGATGATGTTACAGCCTTGGCCTGCACTCCAGGTCTTCCTCTAACCCAATTAAATCCAGACAAATCTCATTGTGGGAGCCGCTCCCAACAAAAAGCTGAGAAAGGCTTCAGAAAGGTCATAGAATCATCAGGTGTAGTGAGGCGAAGTGGTGAATTACTTCTCTCAGCATGTAATGCTTAAACTAAACACATAAATGAGCTAACTAAATAAAAGAAAACTTTCAGGAAATTACATGTTTGAATTATTTACATATGTCAAATGTGAACATTCAGAAGAGGAATTCAGTTTTAGCATCATTCTTTAGTCTAGCCATTTAATGTTTTTATAACTGTACTGTTTGCATTGTACTGCAGCACTGCCCTGTTCTAAGACAAATTTCTCCTATGGGAGATAAATAAATATATCTTATCTTTTCTAGTCTTTGGCAACAAATGGCAACAGGCTTATTTTATTCATAAAAATAACTGACACACAGGCCACAATTATGCTGCCTGCTCCCACACAAACTCTCACTGTTGTCAAACTGTGCTCAGGTGAGCTGCCTGATGTCCAGACATGTGAGTGCAAAGCAAAGAAGATTACACTGTCAGTCATTGGCTGCCAGGCCAGTCTGAAATTAGATGGCTGAGTTGGGTGACCTGGCTCATGGCTATATCCTTCTAACCACTGTTTGGTCTGTCTGTTGCCTGATTTGTAGCTCCTACAGCAAGCAGCCAATAAGCCTTCATGACTAAATGGACATCTTTAAGAATGGAGCTTGGATACGGCAGTAAGCCTGTCCAGTAAATAATAAATGTAGTCTACTATAAGTAAACTGCCTATATGATATGACATTTGCAAATAACTTTATATTCAACAGGAGCTTTATACAGAAGCTTTTAGGTTAGGCTAGGCCTACTGGATGCTTGTTATGCTAGAATTGTACAGGACAGCAAATCACATGTATGGAAGTCATTGGAGGACCCAGATAAATACATACCTTACAATTGTTTTCGGACCCCTCATTCCCCATCAAAGACTAGTAAACTGAGATTTGCCCAGCAACATTTGTATGTGCTAACAGGAAATAAATGTTTTTGGGTCAATGACAAAACATCCAATTTTCAGTTCGTAGTGTCAAACATTACTAAAATGTATTTATTTGAAGACATAAAGTACTTTAATATGTTGTTCTACTAATATGGCTCTATTAAGTTATAGTAAAGCTGCAGTTAGTTTTTTGAAACTTGTACTTTAAATTTAGATTAAAAAGTCAAAAATGTCATATGGTGTGACTGTCTGAGCTATGTATGACTTTAATAATAACAGCATATATACAAATAAAGTGTGCATAAAATGATAATTTGTAGATAAATGGAATATGTACATGTGTTTTTAACTCATAGAGAAAGTCTTGAAGTCTATACATTATTTTCAAGCAAGCTCCGGTCCAAAACATTTTGTCCGTAAAAAGGGTATCATATGGAGTTACACTAGTATTTAGATTTTTGATGGGGATATAGTTTTATTATTATGATAAACAAAAATTTAAATCAGTCAGAAAGCTCCAAAAAATTTATCTAGATTAATCTACAATGTCAATAATTGGGTTTAGTTTTTTTTTTTTTGATGTTGTGTCTTTTGGTGTGATGTACTTTTACTGAAAAAATATTAATGTTGCATGAGTAATTCTAAAACATTCTTAATATGCAATGCTTCCCCGAGTCTGGTGACAAGTATTTGGTAGCCTTTTTTAACACGCCAGAAGTGTTTTGAGGACAAAAAATGGTGGTGTGACCACTATTATCATATGGAGTGATGTCACACCGTATGATATCATTGTCACACTATATGACCTAAACTTTTCAACAGATATTTATTAATAAATAGGAGGCGTGTCTGCTGTTTGGCGGTACTACGGATTTAAAAGGTTGGACGTGGACCAAACAGTTATTTACTGCAAATGCTGTTGAGCTAAAGTTGTAGCCGGAGGTGGCAACACAAGCAATTTGCTGCACCACCTTAGACGCAAACATGTTTTGGAGTACCAAGAATGCATTAAACAAAAGTCAGCGCCTTTCACACCATCATGTAAAAGTGACAAAGCAATAAAACTTCAATCTTTTTCACTCACCCGTCCTGACATATGATTCCTTCATTACTTTAGTGCCATTCAAACCACGCAGCCATGTGGAAATGTTTTTTTTTTTGTACAACGTAGAATTCTCATCACTGTGGAATAGGGTACTCTACCACTCTAACACGTCATGAATGGGGGGAAAAAAACGTTAAATACCGTGAAACCGTTATAATTTTGAAAAATACCGTGATATAGAATTTTGGGCATACCGCCCAGCACTAGCCTTGCCTATACATTTACTTGCATATGATTAAGTCTGCTCTGGGATAGGTCTTTGGTAGCCATCAGTGGAGGGGACAGAAACCTTTGACTTTGTGTCAGATCTAACTCTTGTCAGCTCCTCTCCATTTTGAAGGCTGGGAAAGGATCCAGAGCTCAATGAAAAGCCTTTTCAGTGAACACATGAGGAGCGGCAAAGTGTGTGAGAGAGGTAAACACTGAGCACATAAAAGTAAAGTGTCATTACATTCCCTGCAACGTCTCTCACCAGAAAAGACACCTTACTGAAGTACTTTAAAGAAATTTTCACTTTTCAAACTTTCGCATGAGGTCACACACATACTTCAGTTTAGAAACACTAAGAGCTTAGTAAATGATGTGCTGTGTAACCAAGATTGTTTATCTAATTTGCCCAATTTACTACCTTTTCATTTAGAAGGCCTCTCAGTTGGAGGTTTCCAATTTGGTCTAATTCATTAAAAGGACCCTAGAAATGGTTTTCCCCTTTTAAGCTCATTCCGTCTGTATTGTAACCACATTAGAAAGCTGAAACAACCGCAGAGAGAGAGAGGGAGAGAGAGAGAGACAGGCTTTAGGGAGCGCGGGGTTTCATATTGCCACTGACATTAATCATGGTATAGAGATGGCAGATGTACACCCAGTGGGACCGGGGCCAATGTGTGGAGCCCTCAAAATCTGGTTACATAAAAAAACAGGGCTAGATATTATTACTATTATTTAAAGTATGTTTTCAAGTAGGAGTGCAATGTAAAGGAAATGTAAAGTCATTTCAACCTCCATACAGTAGAGTAAGTTGAGAGGAGAATTTTTTTCTTTCCTAATTGTCTAATAATAAAAGTAATAGTGCATACATTACAAGATCAACAAGATGCTTAAGACTGCTAACTTTTCATAAACAAGATGATTTTGACAACTGGCTATGCATGTGCTGTCAGTAAGCAAATAGAGTACATTAGCAAATTACTTAACATTCAGCAGCACAACATGCATAAGGATAAAGTGACAGGTAAAGCCACTACAAGCCATACTTGATGCGGATGTTTGTACCAAATGTCCAATCACACCACAAGTAGGACACATACTGGTTGCTTTTGGACCAGTACTTCTTAACTGTGATCAGCCTGACAGTATTAGTATGTGTTATAAACTATAAAATAAATCTAAAGCAATACAAACATTAGGGGAACACTGCAATTCTCAAAACTACCAACTATTCTCAAATGGTTAGAGGAGTGCCTCTACATTATGCTAAGAGAACATTTACTGATTGTTACTCAAAATCATCCCTGGGTATATTTGAAAACAGAAAGAGCCAGCAGTAGGCACAGCATGCACCTTCCATAAATAAAAAGTGTTGAATAAAACAAAAATCCATGAATAATAAAAGCTGAATACATGGGATAAGATCTGTCCAAGCGAGAGAATAGTATACCCCCAACACTACATTCACAGGGAAAGACTCATGTGCACAACAGAAGCACATGGAAACAAATTCAAATTTAAAAAGCCAATGTTGACGGGGCTACTCCAAGGACCACCGACGCAATCCGCCTAACAGTGTGATACAAGAAAATACAAGGAAATCAAAACACTGGTCTTTGATGTGCTGATGGATGACAACATAGCAGCTGTCTCGCCGAAGCTGCCAGGGTGCTCCAGTAACGTGTGGGACTTCTTGTTCTTGAAAGTCTGCACAGATCAAACACTTAAGCAGGTTTTAATTATAGGCGTAACGTTGTCTCGGGCCTCTTATGAACAACAACCTCCAACCAGGCTGCTGTTTGTCTGCGCAATGTCACCTGAATCTGCTGAGAAAATGGTTTAGAGACATTGTGGTTACATGTTACAGATTCCACAGCGAGAGCCAGGTGGAGGATGGGGCTCAATGCACATACATTATGCCCTTATCACCACTGTGTCTGGATTGCTTGCATGTGTGAGAATGATCCACTCAATTTTCTCACCTGGAGTTTTTCCTACAAGGGCCTTGGCACCAATCTCTGGTAGACTGTAATGTTAGGAGATCTTCAGTGAATTTCTAGAGAGGGTGTGCCAAAGATGCGGTATGGGGTGGGAAAGACTTTGACTCTGCATTGTTGTTTGGAAATCATCTTCCACTATGTGCTTTTGTTGTTTGTATGTTCAATACATATAGTATTGTTAGCAAGCTTGCTATTTTTTCATTATGGCAGGTTCCCTCACACTCTGCCCATTCCCTGGTGTTAAATAATACCACTATCTCCTGACATGTAATGCAAATCCTATGTACATTCTTTAAAATTCTAGTGCACATATGAACGTACAGGCCAAAGTATGCAACCCAAAATGTTGAATCAGTAAACGTTGCCTCACATCACAAAAAAACTGAGATATTGTAGAAATAAGCCTGCAAATAAATACAAATTGTATTCCAAACAACAGCAAAGTTAGAGCAAAGGCCCACTCAATCAAACAAAACCACACTATCAAAAGATCCTAATGACTTAAACATACTTGAAAGGGTCTGGAACTTTAGCGCTTACTGATGGGGAGAGCACACTAAAGTGGTGTAAGAAAAAAAAGAACTTGATACAGGGGGAAAAGTTCCACAAGTTGAATGGACACAAAGGCAACTGCTCTGAAGAAAAGCCACTTTGTAATTTAGGTTTGTGGTTCTGAGTCCTACTGCAAAGGAGCTCATAATCTGTTAGGGAGTTGTCGTCTTTGTGGTGGAGAAGGAGCCAGAGGCTGGGTTTCAGTCAAAAAGCCACACTCTTCACACAGGAGAGTGAGCGTGCTGATCTGAACTGTGCTGACCGAGGTTCCCTTTATTCCAAATCATAAATGGAGACCACAATAGCGTAACACAGCTCCATTTCCATTATACCTAAAACATTATATGCTGTATGTCCGGCCATGCAGCTAAATATATGTTGCTGTAAAATGAATGGGTTGATTGAAAGTGAAAGATGTTTGTGTAACTTGACTGACTGGGGACATCGCTGGCCACCCTGACCACTATGCGAAGTCTGGATTGTATTTGCGGTGAGCTCTCTTTCAGTCATTTAAAGACAAAAATCACATTTGGCCTCTTGAAGTATAGGTTATTAATATCAAGAGTGCATTAGGGGTGTAACAGTATACGTGGTTGTAGTGTATTGTTTCGGTATGGCATGTTTGGTTCGATCCACAAGTGTACCATTACAATAGTATTTCTAAAATTCTTAAATTGACAGGTTTATGGCAAACTTAAGCGCAGCGGAACTAAGTTTAACACGCAAGTTTCTGCACAGATGCTATTAAGTGATGGATTGTATACACATCACCATGGTGATGTGAAGCGTCCTGGAAGCGACCCTCTCACCTCACTACAGTCTCCTGTATGGGAACATTTGATGGCAAAGACAAGTGAATAAGACAAGTATCATGTGTCGACATTGCTCCACAGAGATCGGGTTTGTTACAGGCAACGCACTAAAAACAGCATCACCCAACTGTAAATGTCACGGCTACAAGGAAAAAAAATCAATTCAAGTAATTTGGATCAAGCCAAAGCATCGACACAGGGTAGAGTCCTGGTTTAGTCCCGGTTTAGACCTGGTTTAGCCCCGGTTTAGTCCCGGTTTAGTCATGGTTTAGTCATGGTTTAGTCATGGTTTATAATAATGATAATAATGAACCTTAATTGCAAAGCAGTTACTAAACAGTAGGGGTGTAACGATACAGTAACTGTATCGATTTTTTTTCCTATGGTACAACTACGTTGATACACATGACCTTGTATCGAATCGTATCGTTTTCTAGGAAGTGAATATCAATACACATGAAGTATCGATTGATAATATCGGAAATATCAAAATTAGAAATGTGTATGTTAAAATAAAATCAGATATGGCTTTTTGGAGATTTTGTGTTTTTAATTAAATAAGATGTTATATTCAACTTTTCTTCACTCTCTGTCTACTGTAAATAATCAACCCCGGCTGCGGTGCTACATTTGAGACTAAACTTATCATTTTTGGCAAAAAGTTGCTGTATCAATTATCAATACGAAGGTGTTGAATCATATCGAAACATATTGTTCCATATTAGCCAATATCATTATTGAATCGTATCGAAACACTTCTAATCGATACATATAGTATTGTTGCAAAAACGTATCATTACACCCCTACTAAACAGCAGTTACAAAGTGCTTCATAGTAAAAGAATAATACAGCAAATCAATGCTCAAAATGCATAGCAATAAAGTCTAATTAATAAAACCAGTAAAAATTAAAACACAAAATAAAACCATAAAATCAGCCACATGCTTGAGCAAACAAAAAGGTTTTTCAGATGGATTTAAAAGTGCTGAGTGCTTAATTTGTCAGAGCTCGGGGAGAAGGGAATTCCATAGGGAGGGAGCCCGGACAGAAAAATCCCAGTCCCCTCTGGTGGCAGGTTTGGTTCTGGGCACCACCAGCAGGGCTTCCTCACGAGACCTCAGTCCTCGGGTTGGGACAAATGGAATTAAAAGATCACTCAGATAGCCAGGGGCCAATCCATTTAAGGCTCTGAATGTTAATAATAAAATTTTAAAATCAAAGTGGAATTTAACTGGTAGCCTGTCTAGGGAGGCAAGGACTGTGGTGATGTGATCATGTTTTTTTGTACCAGATAAAAGTTTTGAGGCTGCATTTTGGACTAGCTGTAGGTAGTGTAGAGATGTTTTATTAAGACCGACATACAGGGCATTACAGTAATTGAGTCTTGAATAAATAAAACATAAATTAACTTTTCTAAATCATGTCGGAATAAAAATGGTTTGATTATATAAATTAAGTTAAGGTGATAAAAACAAGGCTGCACAACACTATTTAAAGGTTTAAGGTTTAGTCATAGTTTATACCTGATTTAGTCCTGGTTTAGTTCTGGGTTAGTCCTGGTTTACACCTGTTTTAGTTCTAGGTTAGTCCTGGTTTCACCCGGTTTAGTTCTGGGTTAGTTTTGGTTTACACCTGGTTTAGTTCTGGGTTAGTCCTGGTTTACACCAGGTGAGTTGTACAGTAAAAATATTAGAAAAATCCTGAGGTCCGGACCTCTGTGACCTCTGTGGTGTGTATGGCCATGGCACTGACTACAGATGGATGGACATCACAAGCAAGAGAAAGCTATTTAACACTTACTGTACATTACTTCACAAATCTCTTTTTGTACCCAAATGAACTAAACCGACCTCTCCAAAAAACAAAACCGAACCAAACTGTGATTTTAGAGTATCGTTACACCCCTACAGTACATAGTACCTATAGGAAACATAGAACCACAAAACCTCCAATTTCAAGCACACATTATTAGGTAAGACAGTACAATATGACACATCACACTCTAAGAGCTGTTGCATCGTCATAGGTTGGTTCCAAAAATGACGGGAAACACATAATTAACTTCTTAGTTTCTTTTTCGTTTCAGGTTTACCACAGCAAATCATCTGTATCCTGCCATGTAGTGATTCACATATTGATTTATTCTTCCTCACGCAAAGCCCATTTATCTGGGCTTGGGACCGGCACAGAAAAAACATTGGCGTGTAATCCTCTATGGCCGCATTTGGAAACACAAATGTGTACTTCTGAGATATTTATGCTTTGAGTTTAATTAGCTGGGACTTGAGAGTAACATGCGGGGAAATCTTTTCTAGAAACACAGGGATGGTTATCATGGCTAGTATGGAGAAAAAAAAACACTTTCGACTCTGTACTGTGCTGTAATTGAAATAATTAGGGTTTGAGCACAAATGTGTGAGAGGGGATGGGGGACTTAAGGACTCAAGAAATCTTTAGAAATTGATTATTATTATTAATCCTTTATTTATACTGGTTGGTCTCTTGAGACGCAAGGTCTTATTTACAAGAGAGACCTGTGTCACAACACATTACAATGATGATAATATGTCCAACACAGTTATATTAAGCACCTGAAAAAACCATGGCTATGACAAATGGTCAGTAGCTGCATGTGCTGTTACCTTCTTGAGTAGCCGCGTGGAGTCCTCGCTGATCTGCATGAACCTCATGATGACATTGTTGAGGTAGATGTCGCTGAGCGTGGCATGGTCTTTGCTCTCCCTCCTCACCTGGTTTAGCAGCAGGTACCAGCAGTTCACAGGGGACAACAGATTCTGGTCCTTCCTGCAGTGACAACAAAAAACAACCTTTTGTTATAAGACTGAAAAGCCAGATAGTACAAACACAAACACACCAACTTCATCTTGACATATTAATGAAAATATGTAAACCTTCTAATTAGTTTTAGTTTGTGGAGGGTGTTTGTGACAGTTCATTAATAAGGAAGATATTTTCATACATTAGAGCAGTTTTGGATGAGTCATAGGCCTCCCTTGGTGCTAAATGGCCCATATATTCCTGGTTCTGGGCCCGGAAAGCTCTCTCCGTATATTACAAGGACTACACTGTTAAGCTGGAAATACTTTGTACCAGTGACATTTTTGGGGCAGAGCTCTCCTGTTGCTCTGAGCCAAACCGCCTTCTTACAACTGGGGAAGAGTGCGCCAGCGGCCTTAAATACACCTGAAGTTGGAGAAGTCATAGATATATTTAAATAATGCTAAAAAACAGCATTCTGTTTAAACCTTGACAGAAAGACAGACAGCACAGAGGAGTGAGGCAGAGTGCTTAAGTTGGACGTGTGAGTGCGAAAGGCTAAAGAGTAAATAAACAGAGAAGCCTGAGAGCTATTTCCTGTGCTGCGTACTGACTGCTTCCATGCTAACTGTAGGACATTGTCCAGGACAGAGAGCTGAGGCCCAGCATAAGCACGGGCCTGCAGGCCCACTTCCTCTGGTTAATCTATAACATTCTTCCTGCCTGCTAAAGGCTGGGAGTGTGTGTATTAGCAAAGGTTTAAGGTTGGGTTTAGGGTCAAGTCTTGCAGGAACCATATGGAGCCTCGCCTCTGTACTCGCTTCATAAAGTTAGTTTGCATAGACAGGCAGCACTTGTCAACACAACAGGTGAAACTTTGCACAATTCGACTGACCCAGCCCTGAACTAAACTTTAGAAGCACAGCATTTGCAGCAAGGGAAAAAAGGGAATTCTTTAAATGAATTACTGAATCAGCTGAAATGTTCCCTCAGACCTCACAAAAACAGGAAACAAACTATACTAGATAAAACCACAACCTATCATGCTGATGTGAAGAGAAAGGAAAGGCATCCTCTGCATTATCATTTTTCAAAGATGCCAGGAAACAGTGAATTAAAAAGAAATGTTTAGCTCTAAGATACGATCACATGACCAGACAGGGCTTGAGCAGAAGCAGAAATAGAAGCACAAAGAGGATTTCTTTAGAAGAACAGTTCCAGGCGCAGTGGAGCAATGAAACCACTGGACAGCATACACACTTTCTGTCCAAGTGCAATTACCATAAATCTATTTTGCATTATGCATCAGCTGGAAGTAAAGCTTTGGTTATACTGTACTTGAATAAAAGTCTGCTCCTTTTTGAACACTCCATGCATAATGTCCAGGTGGCCCCTGACAGAAAGTTGGACATATTGTTAACTTTTGTAACAGTTTATAAAACAACATTTTCACACTTCTATATGTCAAGTTTCTTTGCCCATCTGCTTAAACTAACCCTGAGGACTACAATGACAGAACCTGGGAAATAGTTCAAGAAAGCAGATTTTTGGCCAGTAAAGGCACATAACAAGAGTAAGGCCTATTGTTATTCCAATTATTGAGAAATGTATGTTCTGTCTTCAGAACAAGTACTGGGACTTGGTGACAAAATGTGTTTTATTGTTAACATATGTACTTAAGTGACCTGTTTATAAACTGGGTGACCGACTAAACAAACTGGTTGCACTAAAAGGGGACAGGAAGCAAAAACAACGGGAGGCTGTGATAAAATAACCTCCGGGATTTTCTTACCCCACATAATGGCAGGAAAATCTCTCAACGTCATCACTTCCCGTCGGCCAGGCCAAGAACTGGGTCAGACGGACAAAAAGGCAGATCGACAAGCCCCAAGAGACCGAAACACAGGTAGAAAATATGAAACTACTCACCAGCAGGGACAGCGAGGAAAGTCATTATGTGCAACTTGTCAGTTGTAGCCTGCTTTATGTTTATGTTTTGGCCACTTGTGCAATCTAAATCACTGGACATCAGCATACTTGAACAGTGGCCGGCCACTGACAACAGATGTGCAGGCCATTGAAACAGGAGCTCTTATCAGCAGCCTGAGACACAATGCTAAAGTATTCTAGCCAGCTGATAAAATCTTTCATTAATGCACTACGGCTGTGGCCCCTGGAACGAAAGCACGGTGACTGACCTAAGTGACTCCACATCAGTGACTTCCAGTTCTCAGCAAGGTAAAGAACAAGGTTCTGAATTAAAACTGTGACAAAGCCTTAACAGCAACTCTCACCACTGTATTTCCATTAAAGGAGATAACAGGTACTTCAGGTTATTTCTGGATTAAAGCTGCCATTTTGAGAATACCCCAGAAAAAGCTTTGTCGATATAAATAATTTAGTTACTCCTCTGTGCATCTGCTTCTTGTGTCTTCTTGGGCAAACTTTGCATAATACAGTATCGGCTTTGTGTGAATGTACACAAGTGTACGTCACAAGAGAGCATTTGCCTATATTCGCCCATCTGTGTGTATATCTACAGTATATGTGTATGTTCAGCAGTAACACAAATAGAACTGGTCAAATGAGGCTCTTCATGAGTTTGTGCCAATTCATCTAAGGACCACATGGAAAGCTTCAATCTTATGACTCAAATCTTAGATGTAACATCACATTTTAAAAAAGGTAATAAAAACTGATTTAATAAATGAATTACTCAGAGAAAACAACTTGTTCTTGAAGGTGTGACTGAGTTTTGTGCGCTATTAAGCATTAAAATTCTGCATTGCAATGCCCTTAATTCACAGATGTATAGGTTTGATGGAGAAGTCATGCAGTATACTATGAAAAAGGTCAAACTTAAACAGGCAAATATTAATGTCAAAGGAAATGGATGACAGGATCTGTGAAAAAAAACAAGGCCTAAGCTTTTTTACAATAGCGAATGGTCAAGCCAAGGTCAATCACAAGCTCACAATCACAAGGGATTGCACCCCGAATAAGGGAGGCTTCCATTGGCTGGTAGCTCTAAAAGGCTTGTCAACATTGAATCAATAGCTACAGTTAATCCTACTGGGAAAGTCTAGTAGTTGCAGCAAAACATCACAAAAAAGGACGAACAGAAATGAAGGTAACATGCATTGGTCAGACGTTAAAGTCAGAGTTAGAAGATCTAAACTTTGATTTGAAGTATGTATCAGTATTCTTACCAGTGGGAAAGAGGTTCATTTTAATCAATTAACATTACGCCGGTTGCTATATTGTTATGGGGTTCAGGTGTGCAGCTTTAACAGTCTTGATGCTAAATTATGTATATAGCATCAAGAGCCTCTGCAGTCTTACTTGTCTTACTCTACTTAAAAAAACTGTTTTCACAAGTCCACATGGATAGAACATAACATTTAGTGTACACAGAAAACCGGATATCTCTGACAACCTGCAACAGTTTCAACTAATTATCCAGTTTAGACTCCTCTCCTTCACTTCCCTTTCTGCTGCTTCAGAGTCAACCTGTCATGTGAGAGCCGAGGCACACTGAAAACACACTTTTTCACATCACATTCAAATCAGTCCAGTGAAAACAACTTGGAGGCTTTGATGAACACAGAGGTCTTCTGTGTGGACAGTGTTTATGTGGATACAAAAATATAGGTCACATGATTTAAAAGCCACTGGAGAGATTTAATGTTATTCAGCCCTCCTGTATTTACTTAAGAAATATGCTCCACAGCACTTGCCAGAGGTCTACCCTGTGAATGAAGTGACCAGACTGTACATCACGAGATGAAAGCTGCACAGAGCTAAACCAAGTGAGACACAGCTGCTAGAGCCATTGGAGCTTTAGACTGAGAGCAGACACTCAGGACAAACATGTGTTTTATTTTCAAGCCACACCAAGTCCAAACAATATGCTTATGCGTTATGGGGACTTTAGGATAGTCAGAAAACAATTTGGAGTGACAAATAATAATAGTCAGTGTATAGCAGGGGCTAACCAAATTGGAATATGTGTTTTCTTGATACTGGTTCAATTAGTTGCAGCACAGTATGGGTTTTTGCCCGCCACTCTGACTGTAGCTGCAGATGAGTTTTACATTTCAGGCAATGCTCTATTATTGTGGTGTAGTCTTATATAATGCAAGACAGATAGGGTTAAAAGATGACACATTTACTAAAGCAAAAACATCCATTGACAGTATGCTCTATCAACCATCTATCTATGTTCAAATTTAGACAAAACAACAAAATTGTACAATCTTTTGTGATTTGGTACCTTAAACAAGAAAGTATTTGGTGCTTATTATGCAACCCTATACTTTTACTAGATACTGACCACTGCAGAATGGGATCACCCCACACAAGCAGTGGTTTTGGAGATGCTCTGACCCAGTTGTCTAGCCATCACTCAATTTCTTGTTTGCTCATTACGGGCAAAATGTATAACAGAAGCCATGATGAATAGATAATCTGTTATTCACTTCACCTGTCAGTGGTCATAATGTTAAGTCTGGGTATACCCCACAAACATTGCAAGTGTTCTTAATATTGTGCAGCACTACCATGTGGGGTCATGTAAACGTCTCAATAAGGAAATGCTTTTAAGCGGTCCTAAACTGTCATGTTATACAAAAAAATGCTGGTTTGATCCAAAATATGTATGGCATTTCTGACTAAAAGGAATACATTTTGTAATATGAATCTGTTCAAAGTGATAGTGGCCCAAACATCTGAAGTGCTTCATATCTATGATAAATACATTTTACAAAGCATTTATGAAAATAAAGAGGGACCACTTGATTGTTTTTCCAGCCTTTGTCTGACTCTGAATACAAGATAAAGACAGATCGAGCTCATCAGTGCAATAATTACATTAGGACCTCCAGATCTCATCTCATATTGGAATCCAAAATGAGTTCCATCTGGCATTCAAAATCAAATAAGTTTTTATATTTAGGAAACAAATGAGACTGTCCAACCCCTCTGTTTCCTAAAACCCTCAAATGAACCACTCAAATCTCATAGTGGGAGTGTTCTTACTTGTATTGTTGATGATCCTTTGTGCTGCGTGTTTTTGCCATAAAGCGTTCAGCTAATTTCTCCAAGTTTCGGGAATATTCCATCTCAATCTCTGCCTTCTTCCTGAAGAAATCCTGGAGATCCTGCAGAAGCTGGACTCGCATCTCCGTCTGCTGGTCTAGACATTTCTGCTGCTCCACCAACTGAGCTCGGATCTCTGAGGTGACAAAAAAAGCCTTTAGACTGTATGGAAAGGAGATGTGATGTGCAATAAGTCAAATATTGTAGAAAATTGGATGGTCTTAAATTCAAATGTATTAAAAAGGTCTAACCACAATCAGTGCTTTGACTGGACAGTTATTTTGCCAAAATCATGTGATTTAAGCAGTCTTTTCAAGTGAGTTGTTTATATTCTAATAACCATTTTTTGATATAACACAATGCTAATGACATTGAAGAGCAAATATTTCCCAAACCAATATATTTTACATGTGTTAGCACTGTGTTTTGCACAGAATGTTTGGAATAAACTTGTTACTATCTGAATTAAAATTTAAACCACAACACATTTTCTTCAAAAGACTATAATAATAAATTAATTCACTAAACACCCAAAAGCAAGTCCTTTGTTGTACATGTAGTAGTATTACTCCTAAACTTGGGAGCTGCATAACACATGTAATTCTCAGTTGAATGCAAACTTTGTTACGATCAACCAATTCAATCAATTCAATTAACCAGATGACATAATGTTGCGATGGAACTTATAAGTTTCTTTGTAGCAAGAATTTATTTCAACTTTTTTTTCAAATCTGTTAATGTGCATCACACACCACAATACAATATAACTAAGTGCCTAATGTCTTATGCTGTAGTTAAATGTTTGCATTGATGCAGCAGCTAGGTCTCAGGTGTTTCATTAAAGCAGAAAATAATTCCAGGATGCATGGAGTCGGAATCCCAGAGCAACTAAAGACAACAGACACCCTTCATATCAGTGCATGGACCATACCCCAGACATTTAGGAGAGCTGAGGGCTGACAGCACTTTGTCCAGGTAAATGAGCCTCAGAGGTTTTTCAGGGAGAATCACGCAGAGCTGCCTTCGTTTAAACAACACCCTCCACAAACGCACACAAACCATTTTCTCTGTGTCCTGTCAGACCAGGGCCCTGTAGAATGAATTTCCCCTAATGGAAGGTGGCCTCAGCCTGATATCTACCACAGAAAACAGATTAATGAGGTGATTTAAAGCCGCACACACTACAGCAGTAACGCACAGTGAACACTAACAATGCTACATGTCATTACCAAGTATTTGTGAAAAATGTAGACAAAACAGTATAAAAAAGGTTAGCACTGTTTAGCAAATAAATGTAAACAATAGCAGAAATAAATAGCTGTTAAAAACTATGCCTAACAAAATGTTAACAGCTGCTGTTTCCAAAATGAGACTGCAATGATTCCCAACTGGTGGGTCAAAAACCAGAAATGGGTAGTGGGGAGTTAATATTAGGGCTGCACAATATATCGCAAATTTATCATTATTGCGATATCAGCAAATGCAATATCCGTATCACAAAAATCTAAATATATCACAATAACACTATGGTCTTCCATCTGACAGAGATTTACACTGAAAAATCATTTTCCACCAGAGCCTAAAACATCATGTGCTGTGACTAAATAAAAATGTTTAAACAGTCCAGTTTCAGTTGTAATTTAATTAATTTAGTCACAGCTTAGCCTTGTTTTATTCCTGGTTTAGTCTGTTTTGATTTTGTCACTGTTTTGACTTGTAAATACAGGAACTTACATTTTTGTGAAATGTAGTGAATTTAACTTACTATGTTTGAAAAGTTTTAAATATCGCAATAATATCATTATCGCAATTTTCAACACAGTTATCGAATATCGCATGTTTTTGCCATATCGTGCAGCCCTAGTTTAAATATGCTGTAGTTTTAATGTTCTGCTTATTTAAAGCCTAAATAATATTTTATTTTCAATAATAGGCAAAACAAATTTAAAAATACATGCATCATATATTGTAGTAAAATATGACTAACAATAAAATGATCAACAATAAAATCTGGTCCCACTATCAGACCAGTTGAAAAATGCTATTGTACTGTATTGTATTTGTGTATCTTCCACTTAGAAATTAGAGATGATTTAATACAAATTTTTTTGTTTCTAACTCTGAGGTTTCTATTTTATATTTACAAAAATTTCAATGAGACCATCAATAGTCCAGTTTGTCAAGCAACTTAATGGTCAATAAACTCTTAACTTAATGAAAAAGCTTGCAGTCACAGAGCCAAAGAGCTGTGTTTGTGAGTTCAGGGCCCATATTACTGTATGCCTCCTAAATGGACTAATCAAATTAAATCAAATCAGCTCTCCTCCATTTAACAGCATTAAATCTTCACACCATCTAAATAAACTAGAGATGTATGTTAAGTCTATTAGAGACTGTTGATTATATTTTGCAGCCTCAAGATATCCGGCACACTCTAGGATATAAAGCTATACAGAACAAGGGAGACAGCTCTGCAATACTAAATCAGTGCTTATCACTCTAGTTAAACCCAACCACAAACAAAATTTGTGTGGAAGTGACTTTGACAGAATGGCTGCTATTATAAACCCTAAACATCATCGCCACTGTCAAACTTCTGGACCTCCATGAGTAATGGAGAAGATATAATGGCCACAGATTCCAATAGGCCTTTTGATGAATGAGTAAATTGCACAAGTGCACGTATTTCCAGTGGGTGTGAATTAAAACAAAGGTACAGACACAAATAAGTGCACTAGATCATATAACACAATGGCATGGTTGCACACAAAAATAGTCAAACAGTATCCATTCATGCTAACATATGGAAGAATTAACAGAAATATGTAACAATGATGGTAAAGGACTGTTGAGTTGATTGACAGGTGCTTTGACTAATTGCTATCCAGCAATCACCTGTCGTGAGTAGGAGCCAAACAGACTGCATATGGAAGTCGCAAGGTACAAGGAATGTAATGATGTTCAAAGCTTACTCACTTTGATCCTAATGATGGTTCAGATCAATCCCCACTGCAAATAACGTCAGCTGACCATCAACGCATTGACTTTTGTTACCAATTTCCTCACAAATTACCGCCACTTTGGTGTCGTGGCAGTGCTGTGTCAAGTGTCCTGCACTACACAAGGTGCATTCCTCTGGCTCTGAGTCATCTGTATGGTAAACAGAGGCCTCAGTGCTGAAGGGATTTCATTATGGGGACTGTGTGTGGGACATCAAAGCCTTGTGTAATCCATTTCAAAGTGAGGCACTGGGACTTTAACTGTGAGCACCTGGGTACTTTGTAGAGGAGTTACAGCACAGCAATGGCCGTAAGACTTTTCTTCTGGTTCTTTTTCAACAAGAAAGTCATTTTAATGCAGTATTGTAATAAAATAACCAGATGCTTGTTGACATGAGGACATGCTGTATTGAAAACAGTGACCCTGAAGCCGTCAGCAGCAAATCCCGCTAACTGATGATTCAGCCAGTGTGTACTGGACCACAAGCACCACCACAAAAAACTGTGGTCTTTGTAGTGAACAGTTTAGTCCAAAGCTCCTTTGTGTCTGAACTCAACTGGATGCTTTCCAATCGTTCCTTTGGAGGCTGTGTCGCATACTTCACATAACCCCATTCATGGCAACAAATATGTCCAAAGTTGCAATTCAAAACGGTGTCTGATTTGCCTGATAGGCTGTTCTATTGTCAAAGAAAGTGCTTTGTAAGCAGGACAGTTACTGGCCCACATTGTTGACCCTCTATGAGAGAACTAGGCCTCAGTAAAAACAGCTTAAACAGAGTACAAATGCATAGGCCTTTACAATTCTGTGTCAAAAGTTACTTATATTTGAGCAATGCATTTATTTCCGTCCCCCGTAAAAGATTACAAACTTTCCCAGTGTTCTGGGTGTCTTCTCACTGATTACAGTCTCCAGCAGCAGCTTTCTGGGGCATACTGTACCACATCAGTCCTAGCACAGTGTTCCCATATGCAGAGTGGCTCATCAGCAGCACCTGAAATAGCAGCTGGTGTCTCGGGAGGGGCCAGAGGAGGGTGCCCGGCCCTTCCATCTGCCTCACATATAGACTGTGGGACTCTTCTGGAGGCTGGATACAAGACAGGATAAATACTATCGAAGGTAATTATAAAGCCACCAATCAGTTTTTAACAGAGCACAAGTTTTCAATTAGAGCTGGAGTTGGATCACATGTAGAAAGAGATGAATATTTACACTAAATCATCTTGTGACATTTCTGGAGTACCCTGATAATTCAACAAAGACCCGCTGCTATAGTTAATTGAAGGGAGTCTATCCGTCATGTTCATTCCTATGGTAAATGCTTCACATCTGGAGAAAGTTACACAAATTAGTAGTTCATCCTAAGCAGTGTTATTAGTCAAAGATGCTCCTATTCAGTTGTGTCCACTGATGAGTCATTTATGGAATGGTATATTTCTGCATGCTACTGAGCAAGTGTTTTTGGCTTGGAATCTTAGTGCAATGAAGTGCATTAAGGGACAGGTACAGTGAATAAGACAAAATAAAGTTTCATCATAATTTGTGGCGCTTACTTGTTTCATTTGCTTCTCATCTGAATCGTTTCCTGCTTGATAATGTTAAGAAAAAGCACATGGTTGTTTGCTCAAAGCCTACAGGGTGGCCGTCTCCACACACACCACCAGTCTGCCATGACAGATTTTACTACCAACTGAACCAGATTGGATGAACTTAGGGAGCCAATCGAACAAGCACAGGCATATGTATGGCTATAATACAATACTTCCACTTGACTTTTTGACACGTTTAGGTCAGCAACCCAAACAACAACCAACCAGGACCACTCCTAAAATTGTAGGAGTGAAGGTTAAGGTTAAGGTCAAGGTAAGGTAAAGGCAATATCCTCGTGGGGAAATTTGTTCTCTGCATTTGACCTATCATTCAATCAGTACCTCTGGGACAACCTGTCAGGAGCAATGGGCGAACGCAGAGAAGCCGCTGGGGACAATTCTCCAGATGCTGGGCCAGAATCTTGATCAGGAGTGTCTAGTTGGAGGATTAACCTGCTGCTTATGTTTAAGGTTGTGAAGGAGTGTGAAGTGTGAGTGTGAAGTATTTTTAGTGTAGTAGTGACTTCATAGCATGAGTAATTGTACATCATGTGCTTTGTATGGCTGACACAGTAGGAAACTATCCTCCCGTTTCATAGAGGTTGAAAGTATCACAATGATTCCAAGATGGTAGTCATTTATGATTACAACACTGATGGGCTCAGACGTCTACATTCCTTAATACTGTTCATGACGTAATAATAGTGGGCTCTGTAATTCAATGTAGATGCATAAAAAGCCTGCAAAGAGAACTATGCCTTTTTTGTTTTTAAAATAGAGAGGCCATATAGAACACAAAACCTCAGAACTAGAAACATGAAGCAGTGCCAATCTCCACACAACAGGCTGCCAGTTATAGCAAAGTATTTTATCTCAAAATATTACAGCTCTGTCCATGTGGGCCCCATTACAACATCTCACTAACACGCTCAAAAACCACAGAGAGTGATCCAATACAAGGCTGGTAGGCTACTGTGATCCAGGGAATGACTTTTAAATCATCGTGAAAAACAGCTTGGCCCAGTAATAATCCTCTGCTTCGTTCACACGCTGCAAGCTGCACATTCCTTTGGGAGAGTTTATGATTCAATAAGAATGTGATGCTACTCATGTAGAGACTAACAAGAGGGATAAGGGATGTTATTGAGGTTACCTTGTTGGCCAAAAGTGGAAAATGTTTTACAGAAAATGTATATACACAGAGATGAAAAAAGTTGCTAACAAAAAAAATTCAAAATTCAAAAATAAAATCTTATTTATTTTTGTTTCTTCATTTTATTTGTTCCTTTCTGTACTCCAAATTACTGGCAATGTTCACAAACAGCTCAGCCATGGCTAATACTTTGATGGTGTTCAAACCATAAATATTCCTTTCCTATTTAAATGTCCGCTTTCAGGAACTGGAATGTAATAGCCCTTATTAGATTTAGCTGCACTTTACCAAAAAAGAAAAAAGAAATACTTTGTTGCTATGGACAACAGCTCAACAGACAGGATGACTCCAGGCAGGAGAGAGATCAGTCATAATTCACAGTGTGGTGGCCTGTAGGACAATCACTTTGTTCCAAACAAAATAAGATGGAGGGCCTGAATGGTGGGATAAGTAAGCACAGGGCTGTTTGTGCAGCTGCGGGTCAACATCTCCACAGTCTGTTTGATCTGGGCCCAGCCTGGTGTTAGCTGTTAGCTGCTCCAAATGTGTACTGTCTGTAGTGTACTGCAGTCAGACTACTAGGCTACATATTTGTCAATAATGACAAAAATGTGGCTTTTAAAATGTTTGTTACTGCCTACATTATCATACGTACATGGGTTGCACCAACTGATTTTAGAGAGAAGAGAAGGAGTCCTTGTAGTCCGTAAATTAAATATACATTGTGTCATGACTCGCAATAGCTCAGTTGGAAGAGCATTTGGCACATGCAGAGTGACTACAGCGCAGCTTGGCGTAATGGGTTTGAGTTCAGACTCAATCACCAACCAATAAAGCCATAAAGGCAAAAAAGTTCATTCAAAAACGTGTCAATTTCAAATCATTTTAATTTTGTGGATCCACTGCCCAGAAGTTAACATATTTACGTAATTATATTAATATATGTATTAAACACATTTTGAACTGTCACGGTTATGCTTTTGCTTGCATTTGTTTGTTAGTTTGTTAGTCTGTAAGCAAGATAAGTATGGATTGTGAAAAAAATCTTCAGAAAACCTCAGTTTGGTGTGGATCTGCAACACTGTCTAAACCCAGGAATTTATTTAAAGATATTGTACCAAGGCCAAAACACACATTAATTTTAGTGGATTATTTCATTCATTAGCAGAAATAAGGGTGGCTCAATGAATGGAACATTTACCCCTGAACAAGAAGATCTCCGGTTCGAGTCCAGGTCTGCTCAGTTTTGGTTAAGGCTATACACATTTTTAAATGCTAATATAGTTATTGAAAACATTAAGCACAACATACAGTAACCAATGACAGAAAGGACAAAAATATGCACATAGCCACGGTCTGGAAGTGGTTACATCTGTAAGCAATGCACATTGATCTTTTTTCTTCAGTAAGCCATTCTAGTCCTTGCCAGCTATTCTGTCCTGCCCAAAACTAACAGTGTGTGTGCTTTGTCTTTACACAAAAAGACAAAGCAATTATCTGAATACTACAAACAGTTCCAGGTAAAGCAGGATGTTTAATTTGAAGCCTTAAGCTCAAACAATAGTGTCTAAAAACCTGAGAGCTTACAGTATATCAGAGGTAGAACCCTTCCCATAGATCTGAATGAAAGATGACACCATGCCTTACATCTGGCTTGGCTTTGTGCTTTTGTTTGGTTGATATTAGTGATGGCAGAGATAAAGGCGCTAAAGCTCGAATGTCAACGAAGCCCAGGCTCTCACTCTCCTCAAAGCTAACCTCAGGCGAGAGACTTGGCCAGGCAAGCCTACAGCTCATTACAGTTGGGATGTTTGTTTGGACTAACAATACTATGAAAATCCTGTGGTCAGACAGCTGAAGAGATAGATGCTTCTAAGAAGGGTGTTGCAGAAGGAACACCTGGAAGTGAGACGCAGAAGCTTTCATGTGTGGGACTATTTCCCCAAGTCGCTGTAAACAAAAGTTGACATAATTATGCTGGTGAAAACGTAGCTAACAGACAGAAGCTAAAGACTGGCAGCAAAGTTATGTGCCCTGTGGCAAAGCTTAAAGAGTTTTATAGCGTATGTCCTTATGGGCTAATAGTTGTCAAAAAGTCACCAAAAGTTGTATAATGCTGCTATTCAAGAATACACCTGCTTAAACTTAACATACAGGCGTTTATTCAGCTATAGGAGTGAGTCTGCACCTGTGTGGAGCCACAACATCTCAGGTATGCACGGCAGACCACAAAAAGATTTCAAGTCAGTAAGATTAATCACTTTGACGTCTGCAACAATCCCTGCACCCCTCTCAAGTACTCCCTGAACAGTTTCCAATGTATTCCTAACCTTTGCACTCTACTCATATAATCCACAAAGTTGCAGCTTACGTCTGTTTACTCAGTTATCAGACAATTTCTAAGAATTCAGTCCAGTTTTGTGGTAACCTGCTTGGCTTTTTGCAGATTTGACTCTTCCAGTTAACCCGTTCTTTAAACCGACTAAATCATGATGTTTTTGATTTGTTCAGAGGATAATTTGCAGACCTAGATCTGGTACCACATTGAGAGGCTTAGAGTATTCTCACGTTACAATAACAATGTTTGAAGAGGACCACCACTGCTTCTTTATGTGTGCAGCAAGCAAATATTTCAGACTCCTAACAGAAATACTACATCATTCATTGACAATACTTGAGTTTATCCATATGAAAGTACCATCAACTGCACTACCAACCAGTATTTGCATCTTAACTCAGTGTAAATGGCCCTTAGGTCAACCTGCTAATGCTTTCCCCCTTTCCAATTCATTTGTTATTCACCATCAATTTGAATGTCTAACGCTCAAACAGTCACCCATGGATTGTTAATAATAAAACTAACCCTCGTTATATTTACCAATCACTAATGACTATCTTATGTCTTTCCAGATGCTATACAAAGCCACCATCCTAAACCATTAGCCTCTCTGTGCTTGGTTGTATATTCCCTGTTTGTACATCTGCCTTTCTTCACAGTCGAAGACTTGTCTTTTACACAGCCAGCTGGAGCCCCCTCCAGCTAGGCTTTATAATGTGTCCCTAAAGGCGGGACACTGTGGCACCAATGGGTCCGGGAAAAGGATAGACTGACAAACTGGACCACCCAGTCCAAAAACAAAAATAAATCATGTCAGCAAGTCAAATGTGATGAGAACCTGTCTAATTTATTATCACAACTGTTGTCAAAAAAACCCTGAAACTTAGTTAGGTCAATCATTACTCTGGCCCTTCACCAAAACATTAAGGTCAAGATACTCGGTAGACATTAGATATGGGTTATTTGAAGACGTGTAATGTAATACCAGCATCACAAAACGGTCCTGCTGTCCTTCATTTTTAGCCTCTGGTTCTTCATTTGCTTTTGTAGCTGGAATTCCTTAGTAATCCTCCATTGTCCCAGGTCTTCAGGTCAGTAATATGAAGACTGCTCTGGAATATAATGTTACCAAATGGCCAGGAGGCTCCCCTAGAAGTGAAGCTGAGAGCCTGACTACATATTTCTGGTGACACCACCAAAGTTTACAGCAAAACTTTGGCCCCTGATTGATGGTTAATGCACATCTTGTTGATTCAAGGAGTAGGACAGCAGATGAAGGAGAGCAAACTTCAAAAATATGTAAATGGAGAAGCCTGTTCAGTCCCAGGCTGTAAGAACAACAAAATCACAAGCTAGACATCAAAAAGTAATGAGTCTGTGGTGCTTTAATCAAGGTTATTGTGGTAGCTTTCTTATTTGTATTATCATACCTCCCACTCTTACCCAAGGTGCTCCTATCACTGTAGCAATATCCCACCTTCCTTATCCACTGACGACCATAAACCAATAGAATGCATTGCAATATCACTGGTGAACAATTTAATCCACCTTACAAATATTAACAAAAAAACATGGGCTTAGTGAAGGAGGGGTCTGATTCCTCCAAAAGCTTAAATCTACTAAATTCAGTTTGAGCTCCTATAAACATTATGGCACGGCCGTTCATGTTTGTCTGGCATTATATTTGGCTCATTATTTGGAGCAAACCAAAAGTAGACATGAACTCTAATGAGCTTAATGTTTTCACTTGTGTTCGTTGATTTGTTTGTCAGTCTGTTAACAAGATAACTAAAAATCGGTTGCATTGGATTGTGATCAAAATTTTAGGAAAGGTCAGTAATAGGTCAAGAAAGAATATATGTGATGTGACTCCAGAATGAATCCAGGATTTTTTTTAAAGATTCATTATCATTGAGTGAGAAGGCCACAACACTTACTCAATGGGTCAGTAAAGAAGCAAATTATTAGTTTACTGGATTAGTTATCATTTGAAAATATAAGGGCATTGTGTGCTATTTTTTTAGTTGTTTTATTGCGTCAGCCCTAATAAGGGATATATATAACTAGCTCATTAAATTTTAATTCACTAACAAAATGAATTTATTACTTGTATATCATGCCATGAGATTTACACATTGGAGTGAATATGGGATGGAAAAGTGACGATATAAGAAGTTATTTAAACCTATAAAATACGGGGTGGGACATCTAAATCCTTACATTATCCACAGTTGTGCAATTATTGTGGAAACATTATGGCCATGGTTGTCTGGATCTGTCCTCCAGGCACCACTAAAATGGCTGTCCAGGGTCTGTGGGTATTTTCCAGCAGTGTGGAGAAAAGAGCTTCATTTCCCCTGATATGTTGTTTGATTCCACCTCGTTTCTTTTTTTGTGGTTGGGTCAGTGATGGATGACACTATCAGCAGAGCGAACGACCAATCTGTATTTATGTGCCAGGAAGATGGCAAAACGACAGCACACTAAAGTAAATGACGGGTGACATCAGAAGGTTGCACAAGAAGAAGCCTGAATTAACACAGAAGGCAACATGGGATACATCAGCCGCTCGTGAACAACTTTTATCCACTAAACAGCAAAAGAAACACATCTTCGTCTGGTTATGTGTTTTGCTTCTCGTTACTGACCACCCCTTGCTGCGCCCTGCCACAAAAAAGCACCTTGCAGGAAGTGTGGTTTCAAGGCCTTTGATTGGGTTCAACCACTGGAAGAGCGAGACAGACAGAAGAGGAACAGCCCTGGTATTCAAGTCCAACTGTGTAAATCAGAGGTGAGGACATGTGCTGTGAGCTGCAAGAAGTGAGGCAAAAAGGAAAAAAAGAGAAAAAAGGAAGGTCTACAGTTGGGCTGCACTAGAACTGCAATCATGTTTTCCAGAATATTTTAAGACTTGGATAGGCAGCACAATATAAGAAAAAATGCAATATATGATGAGAATTATGAACACTAATTTATGCAGCAGTATTGAAGTCTGCATTATCAGAAATAGCATAACTTTGACTTATGTCACTACATTTTGTTGGTCACACCGCTATTGGATTGGATTTACAACTTTTTTGGTGATATATGATATGATATATCATATATGACCATAATAATTGCACCAAGCAATTAGAAGGCATTTTTATATAATAGATTTTGTTATTATGAGCATTCCTGCAACAGCATGAGCCTTCCCACAATACCGCAATAAACATTGCACCATGAGGTTAATATCATAATATAATGTACTGTAAAATTTGGATATCGTTACATCTCTACCATAATGTTGCATAAAGTTTCCAAATATGTCAAATATGTGTTTGTGTTTTCTTTGTATTTACTGAAGTTTCTTGCTTTCTTAAACAGGGAGAAAGTAAACAGCACAAATAACACTCCTAAGACGACTTTTAAACTTGTTGTAATTAACCCTATTATAGTAATTTGGAAATCAGAGAAAAGGTTACTTTGATGAATTAAAAGAATAGGATAATACTCCTTATCTGTAAAGCTGCAGCTGGCTCAGACAAATCACAGAAAGTTTGGCCCATTATGCACAGTCCACACACAGCCACACTGAGCCATTCAGCCTCCTCTATAAATACTTTTACAAACTCCACTGTGTCCACACATACTGTATTGATTATTGGGCTATGCCTTTAAATGAGGCTCTAAGCAGCTCCCTGTGCTTATCTGTTGCACATGATATCGCACAAGTGTTAAAAAAATTAATGTTTTTGCTTCAGACTTTTAACGTTTATGTGTCAAGAGATTTAATTATCTCTAGAGCACATAGGAGGGCTGAGTCAGTGACAAGGTGAAAATGTATTCATTCATCTTCTGCTAATTCTTGTTAGGGATCATGGGTACCGGAGCCTATTTCAGTAACTTAAAGGTACACCTTGGACAGGTGCCAGCTAGTCGCAGGTCTGACACAGACAGACAACCATTCACTCTCACATTCTCTATAGGCAATTCAGTCACCAATTCACCTAACACATGTCTTTGGACTGTGGGAAGAAGCCAGAGTTTGTGTGCTGGCCGACCCGAGGATCTCCTTGCTGGGAGGTGAGAGCTCTAACCGCTCTGTCACATGCCCTGCCCACCATGAGAAAATGAAATTTACAATCTTTTTTTTTTTTTGTATTGAGGTTGTCTTCTATTTGTAAATGGTGGAATACTAAAATTTTAAAAAGTTGTCAATTTTGCATTGACGAACATTTTTACAATATCTTGATGTAGTATTTGCGGACTCATTTCTGAGAGACTGACTTTCTGAAACCACCATTAGTACCTTTCAAGTCTTTTGTTTCCCTGTCCCAACTTTTTGAGATTTGTTGCTATCATAAAATTCATAATTAGCTATCTTTATGAGGTCATCACATGTCTCTGTTTTAACAACTGATATATATATACAGTATAGGGTTGTGGTTAAGGGGACTGGAGAAAACGTCATGATGGGATAGTGCGTACACAAATTCAGAGTTCATTCAGCGCTAAGTTATGACATCCAGCATCTTGCCTTTGAGAGATGTGGCAGGTTAGACAATTGGGACCAGCTGAGTCAGTCAACCCAAATCTTTTCCTTCCTCACTTGAGTTTGCTCACTCTCCTGAGAGGTACTTTAGCTCTGACACATTATTTCAGTTGATTAAAGACTATTGCTTCACTGTAATTCTACTGTGGACTCAAGCAGGAAATTAGTTTAATATCTGCACATTTGCTTTTACGTTTAATTTGTTCTCTGGATTTACTGTATGCTAATCAAAGTTCAAAAAGTTATCCTGAAAGTTTCTCATAACAAAATGACAAACTCTCATAATAAATTTGGTCAACAGTTTAAAGGCAGATATACACCTTTATTTCATTGTCATGTGGGACTTTGCACCAAAAGACTTCATGCTTCATGCCATTAGACTTTCTGGATGGTGGCTAAGTATTGGGGGCACAGAGGTTACAGCTACTATACACAGGTTTTCAAGGTTACAATATATCGGTGCATGAATGGTCAAGCTAAAACTGGAATTGAAGATTGTGTGAACTGAGGGCAGGTGGACATTGCCTTTAGCAAGCAGTTCAGACGAAATAGATTGCCAAACATATAGCATTACTTTACTTCAACCTATAGTCACCATGATTCACTGAGCTAATGTTGACATTAAAAAAATAAGAGGCAAAACAAAAATGGATGTTAAGGTTACTTGCCACAAGCACAGAAATTAAAGGAAGAGTAAAAAGTTACGAAAAGCCATACTTCGAGCAAGGAGCATGATCTAAAATTCCAAGAGATTCATTAAGCTGATGGGATATTCTTTGTAGCTTAAAAATATGCACACATACATATTAAACAGCTGTTTTAGTGATGAGAAAAAATCATTAAGCTAGGGAAAGATGGTCCTTTTACGCTATAATCATTATACTTTTATTATCATGCAACTTTCAAGTTCTCTGAATCAAATCACATGCAAAGTAGAGCACAAGTTATTTAGCTGTAACCAAACATTAAGAGTAAAAGGCAAACTAACCTATAACCATTCATTAGTGGAAAATAGTAACTACACAGTTATGGAAAATAGGAAAGTTTACAGGAACACCTCGTACATTACTTACTGCTTCTAAGGCACCAGTCGAGGACAGAAACAACCAATGTCATCTGCTTTAAGACTCATAAGAATATATACAAGGAGGCTTCAAAAGACCTAATTTTCAGATAATTACAGTGGAAGTCAATATGGAGGAAGTGACAGAGAGTGAGGTGCCGTAATCTCCTGCGACCTACCCTAAGGGAAGCTTTAACTACCAATCCCCTCCTGCTTTTCCCAGTATGAGAGCAGCCTCTTAGTCTGGCTCTCAGCTCCGAAGATGACACGTCTTCCACTAAAAATGTCTGTCAGAATATCCCATTAAATCACTATAAATTATCTTTGCAACGTGAAGACAAACCTGACAAGATTAGACAGGTGAAACTGGAAAGCATTTTCAAACAACACAGGACTCATCAGGTTATTTGGCTTCTTTACTTTTATGCAGATGTTTGTCAGACCAAGCTTACGGCTAGATTAAACCGAAGTGTGCCAAGTTGACATGAACACCAGGAAGCCGGTGTGAATGTGAGTGAGTGAGTGGGGACTAGGGATGGAAATTAGCTCTGAGCTATAATCCGGTGTATTTACGGCACAAGCCGTTCATTAATACACGCTGTCTCATTCAAATAAATAAATTTAAAAATAAAATAAATAAAAAAACAAACAGGTGAAACAAACCACTGTGTCCAACTGACTTTATGAAATAAAAGCAAATGAATGTCATAAAATCATGTTTCTTGCTTGACAACTGCACCCTGTGAAAGCCCATAAATGAACCATAATCTATAATAGATTAGCATATACTTTTATTTGCATTTGACCATCCTGGTTGTGATCGAACTGGGGACAGCTGCTGCGAATGCGGGACACATCGCAGGACAAAGAGGTAGACAGAAGAAAAGAACAGACTGATCAACTTTCAGTGCTCTTTGTTTTTCTGCACTATAGCGAGCAAGACTGGCCCTTTCTCTGTTCTGTCTCCAACAGAGGCGCGGGACAGAGGCCACATTTAGGTTTGAGAGAGCAGTTCCAGGGGCCACTCCTCCATATGCCACACACCCAGTCAGGCTGCCACGCATCACACCCTTCTGACTGCACATTCAGAGGGACAAATCTGGAGATCCCAGGGGAGACTGGAGCTTCCTCCGCACTCCCAGATTACAGAGAGAGATACACGGGACAGTTCTACAGCAAGCTGACAAAGCAAGTGCTTGCCAAACTAAACAATCATGAAACAGTTTAAGGCTGTCATATCTTTTTAATTTATGTGCTGTACTGTCTCTAGGATTTAAATAATTAACTTTCTTCATCAGCGTGTGAGTCAAGGCTTTGCTCTATTTAGAATTACAAAACTGGAGCACACTGGAATAGGATCATTCCATCTGCAGTGGGATCTAAAAAAAAACTAACTTTGCAGCTTGTGCCATTCGTATTAAACTATAAAAAAGGGCTGTCAGGAGTCTGCTGGGATTTCTCGCAGAGAGCACTATGCTCCACTTCAGCCTAAGATAACCTAAAAAAAATCCAGCAGAATAAGAAATGACGTGACAAGACTTCCAACGAAGTGCAAATAGTTGCTCTGCCTCTGGAATCTACCATGCTGATTGCTTTTATAACCTGCCCAAAAGAATTTCCTCTTGTAGACATTATTTCAATAATTAGTCGAGCAAAGATATGACACAAGGGCATTAGAAAGCATTACACTATTGAGTGCTACAAGAGCTTATCCAGTGGCTTATGAACAAGGAACTGTTCCAACATAAGCAGTTTAGTAGTTTGTTTCCTGTTATCCTTAGTGCAACAATACAAATAGTAATTAGATGCTAAAACTAAATCCTGTCCAAACTTAAATTTGAAGCCAGTAAAGTTACTTCTAAACTTAAAACTTCAAGTGCCCATTACAAAATGTAAAAAAAAAACAAAAAAAACAAAAAAAACAGGGCCTCTGTAAAATTACATATCTTTTGAAATGTTTGTGACACATAAATAAAAATTTCAGGTATTGTTCTCTATCGTGTGAAGTCTTTAACCTGCTGTGTTGCGGTTGACCCATGTGGCATTTGTTGCTATATTTTTGTGAGCCATACACCCTAGCTTCAACATATAATAGGCCAAAATATGCAAAAAGAAACTAATGAAATTATATGATCTAAAATGAACCCTGATGAAAATGTTAAAACATATTCAGCATTTATATAGTAACTGATGGTGTATGAATTGAGATAAAACATGTTATACCTCAAAAATAAAACATAAATGTGGAAAAATAGCGTTATCTTGGTTTTGGGGAGCTGGTCACATGTAATTTTGCTTTGATGGCTTTGTATTTTAAATACAGTACACACCAAGTTTAAAGTAATCACCACATGCAAAATACCTATTACAAAAGATAGGATTAAAAACACTTTAATTACTGATTTGAATTGCCACTGGGCATCCACAGTCCCTGGTGTCACTGCTGCAGCACACCAGGCTAATTGGACTGGAAGGGAGATGGCAGAGTGATTTAGGTCAGAGAGCAGAGGTCAGCGGTTTAGTGAGCAGAGGGTCAAGCTGTATTGGACAGAAGGCTGCCAGCATGGGGTCAGCAAGTGGCCGCAGAGAAGAGGAAGGGACATAACCCCAAATAAGGTACTATGTGTGAATGCGTAATATTGCTGGAAATAGGTAATGACTCAGTGAGATTTGGTACGGTCATCTGACTGTACTGACAAGATCATCTAGAGAAGTGTCTGCGGTTTCATCCATTGCATAACATCCATGAGACTAGGTCTCATGACAAAACACAATGAAACACATTAAAACAGTTATAAACCAAACCTCAGAATATATATATTTTTCTTATCTTTGGGAGAAAAATGAATGATAATGTTTTTCTTAAGCAATGGATGAACAGCTATGTAAACTATGATTATTGAATGATTTCAGTTGCTTTACTTTGCACAATAGAAAACACACTTTCAGTTATAAAACCAGAAGGTGAAATGTTTACTAATTGCTGTGCAAATCTTCTAAGGCAGCAGTCCTCATTTTTTAATGAGGAAGTACAGGTCCTAAAATTCTTCAGTTCTATAGTCTAGTCTTAGCTTTGAGTGTCTTATCAACAATAGCTCTAGCCACAGAGCAGCTGAATATTACATCATAAGATTATGTTTTGTATTCATTCAATGACAGCGCACACACAGGTGGCTGTCATTTGTCTTTAAACATTTATGGAGAATTTCAAGGCTAATGCCTTCGGGGTTATACATATTTTTTGTTGTAATGAAGCTGTAGTAATGAGGAGTGAAAATTAGACATTGCCCCCCAAAAATGTGCTGGGACTGGCACAATCAGCATATGGTGACCACTGTCACGTCGATGAGCCCTGAGGAACATAGCTGACAGATCTTTATCCGAAAAGCCCCCCCCACCATATCTGCAGCTAAAACCACAGAAGCTAACCACAGAAGGAATCTAGAGCCATAGTTTCCTTCTTGGCCAAGGTGGAGTCTGGCACTCAGAACCAATCGTATAGACAAGTCTTGGGCCCTTATGTCTGCAGTCCACAATGAATGAACTTTATTGTGAGGCTGATAAGCTGAATGCTGAGACCATGGGAAACTCCTCACTGAGCTTTACTTAAAAACAGACCAAGCACATGGACAGAGCCAGCAGAAGAGGAAGCAGTGACCACATTAAACACAGCATTTGGAGCGTTACTGTATTTAATTTTATAACAAAAAACACTTTTGGATCTAAGCTATAATCAATCAATCTTACAAACACAACGTGGACAGGGTATTATATTTCCCACTTTTACCAACCTCTAAGATACCTTCTCCTCCTTGGCACCCACCATGAGGCATGGTCTTTGGTCAATGAAGTGTTATAACATCAGTAAATTAAACTTGTGGCTGGACAGGATTAGAAGAGTGGCTGTTAGAAAAGACAGCCAGAGCTTTGCACAAACAATGTATTGTTTGTTCTATTTTTATATTTTGAAATTAGGTAAAGACACATTCCAGTGCAGCCCACCACTTCATTTTAAGACACTTTCCTTGGTGTGCACAGCCGGGATGAAAAGCCTAAACATATGGTGCAGTTTATTTTATGGACTTTGATTGTCTTCTGCAACACAACAGGACAATAATGTAATTTTGGCTCATCTTTGTTGGATTCATAGAGGCACTATAATGTGCCGTTGCATAAATTTAGACCAGGCTTGACATGACAACACAATAAAAGTAGCTCAGTAGTTACTTCAGCCTTGCACTGCATTATTTCAAGTGCATTATTTTGGGAAATGGTGGGCGCAAGGCTAAGGCAAAAAAGGTAATTAGATACAAATAGAGACCTTCACATAAAAGTAAAAAAATGCTCAGACAAAGAAGAAGTTATAATGACTTCAGCAGAACCAACAGGTGATGAAGAAAACCTCAGGTCAGAGACGTTATTATATTAGCTTGGCAGCTAGTGCTACCTTAGTTAGCTCTTCTGCTTTTGTAAGACACGCTGCAGATAAACGACTGCGATTGACTATTTCCAAATTGAACCGGAGAAATGCGCCACCCTGAGAGGGGAACCAGATTGTCCTGCTTGTGAAAAGCAAGTAGGAGAGTCAGGCTATCTGCTATCTGCTATCTGCTATCTGCGTTCATATGACAAAAGTGCAACTTGCCATCTTCAATTAAAAATACAATTGGATGATTTTTATTAAATAACAGAAATAAAGCTAACAGCCCACACTCATGGACCATTCCTACTGCATCCAATTTTGACATGTTCATACCATGCTGCTTGTTAGCATTAGCATGACTCCAGGGCAGAGGAAAGAATTGGAAGTAAATCTAAACAACAAAGCCTGTTTATTATTCTGAATAAACTTGTTTTTCCTCCTACAAACATGAAAGAGGACAGGAGTGGAATTCTTTTCTTGGCAAACATCAAAAAACAGCTATAAAAATGACTTAAAGACTTCATCATTACATGAAGTGGCAAAAACCTTAGATTGCTGTCAGCATACTAGCTGTTAGCATGGCAATTTGACTACTGGACACTCTGTCCTTTTATTAGAAACAGACTTCAAGCTTGTGGTTCGTGTAGTTGGTAATAAAACTCTGCAGTGGTACACAGTCTGTCAGAGATATCAACTTTAGCACAGTCCTGGCAGAAAACCTCATGGGGGGGGTGAGAAACTTAAAAACAAATCCAACATATTGTGTCTTTAAGGCTTCTGAGACTATTCTGAAATGTAAGAAATGCATCACAAATGGTAAGAAGTAGGTCATGTGCTGCCCCATTCTGTTCAAAACATTTGCCATGATAAGTAGAAGAGTGAGATTTTGATGCTCTAGCTATAAACATTAGTAATTGGCCGGATAGTCTGCTGTAACTTTGTTGATGATATATTGATTGACCTGAACATCCTATTACTTTGAGTGTGTTTAACTTGCTATGACAGGTCACTGAAAGTTGCTTATACAAAACATGCTGAGTTCTTGAGTAAACTCAGCAGTACAGTTGAACAGACGCCACATGAGGTAATGCTATAAGAGCATATATGAAAAGCCTGGTCCCATTTCTCTAAACGGTTGATCCACTACTTGCACTCTTCAACAAGTCCTGACCTGTGAATGAATTTTCGCCACAAGTTAAACTGACACAGTACACATAAAACTCACACTAATTTTATGCGAATACAGAAAAAAAAAAGACAAGAATCTTCACTTAAGAGTATTCGCCCTCAACTTAAAAAGCTTTCACTGCCACTAAAGACATAAACAGCTTACATCCAGCAAATGAATCAGGATGAACATACACAGACACAGATTAAAGCAAGTCCACCAAGTCGCAGCTTATGACCTGCATCTTCACTTATTCCTGCATTGACCTCATAGCAGCTCGTCCTTTGCCCATCCCCCAGTCTCTGTCCTCTAATCCATCCCTTACTGGGTGGCAGGCAACGGAGGGCCCGGTGGTCAAATGGTGTCTGTCTGCCTTCCTGTCTGCCCATATGCTGAGGCCCAGCAGTGGTTTGAAGGAATGAAAGAAGTCCAGAAAGCACAAAACTCACCGGCTACCCCCAACCATTTTTAACTTCTCTTCCTCTTTCCATTATGCTTTAAAACAGTGTACACTTCCATTAATGTTTTATAGCCACAATATTAGCTAATTAAATTCAGTCAATGTCATCCAGTTCATTTGCCCACACAAGGGTGCTGATTTCTGGTGCCCATTTAAAGAACTCTTTGTCAGTGTAAACAATAGCCATTTTTGTAATCCACTAAAACCAGTACATTTACAATAATAACACAGCCATTCAGTCTGCTTTGATATGTAGTGATATGTTTTAAGATAGCAATTACAACAAGCATTTACAACAGACAAGGTGTCTAACAGATTAACTGTACCAAAACTAGTTCCCATTTGTAACACTGTCTTGCGTGTCATCCAAGTCATCATAGCAATCAGGAAAATGTTAAGAAGAAGTCATCTGGATGGTGTTCCTAGAGTTGAAGATGCCCCTGTTCAACAGCTGAGGTTTGGTAGAATTTACAGTGTACAGAATACTGTCTTTTCCTAGTTTTTGTTATAAATGTCTGATATGAAAGTGTCATCATGATTTTAATTGCAATGTCATGATTTTCAGAATTTCACATTTTTTGTTTTACAGTATGTACTCAGACGGGCTTTCACGTAAGATAATTCACAGGTTGTTTTCTAAAATGTAAAATCAACAATAGTTAAGTTTTGAAAAGGTAACTGACCCTTCATGCAACTGTATTGATATTTATATTCTTAGATGTAGTAACTGCTGAGGGGGAGTTTGACATGCGATGAGGAAGGGTGTGCGGAGGTGGACTGCAGTAATGTCTGACTGGCCTTTGTGGCTGCTCTGAAAAGCACAGCAGGGAAGGTGAAGCGTTGCCTGGACTAGACAGTTTATTAAAACTGCAAAAAGGGTGAATGACCACAGATGGTGCTGTCAATAACCATAGATCCACTTGTGCACAAGCACCCACGCAGTCACCACGCCCAGCACCCTACCGTCAAGTGGAAACACGCCGCACACAGACCTACAAAGCGGAGGAAGGAGGAGCAGCTAAAACAGATGGTGAGTGTGTGAATGGTTGCATGATGCTGTGTAGAAGTGCAGGACGAGGTGGTGTGATGCCATTAGTGTGTCAGCCTCTAAATTCCAACAACACATCACGACTCTGAAGACACAAACAGCACAAATCCAGGAATCAGCCACGAAACAACCCACAGTGTCAATTATGCCACATTGTTTGTCTCTTACTAATGTCGAGTCTAATTGTAGCCCAGACTCGCATGCAACAAGTCAACAACTATGTGTCTATTCTGTCATTTACATTCATGTCTCATATTCTTCACAATATCCTTACATGACCCAAGAGAAGCAGCCGGTGTCATGGCTAAAGCATGGTGGTAAAACATGTGACCATCTCATAGGGTCATGTGACTGTTGCAGCACACTTTAACTCTGCTAATCACTTCATATCAGCAACGCTCACTCATCAGGCAGGCAAAGGTGATATGAGGATACTAGGATGACAGCTCATTGTGAAATTGCAAGAGGATGAAAATTCTGGAATTAGGGTGGAAAATATATTTTTTAAAATCTCAGAAACAATAATTTGGGTCTTTTTAATTGGGGCTGTACAGGATATTGGTGATGCTACTTTAGGTCATGACCTTCAGTTCCAATCATAGGCACTTTGCTTAGGTAAGAATGAACAGTTGATTCTAAATAAAGATTAGGGCATGTTACAGCACCACACTCGTGACTCAATCGCTACACTATAATAATTCTGGTGATACACTGGTTTAATTTCTCTGAACATCAAAAACCTATTTAAAGCAAAATTATAGTTTTAACTCCACTAACAGATGCCACATGTGTGTGACATCTGGACTGTGGCCTGGATGATGTGATCACAACATTCATATTTTGCTGCAGAAATGGCAACATCATAAATTCTTTCTATTTAAAGTCCCAATGATTTGTAAGTAATTACAACCATTCATTTCCACCCTTTAATCCTCATGAGAACAAGCAGGCCGAGTACTCAATTTGAGGGTCTAATTTCAAATGGCAGTGAATGCAGGTCAAAGGAGGTGATCGGGCAGAGGACCTCTGTCAAGAGCTCAAGGGGTCCCGCCACTGGAGTCATGACTCTTTGAGCTACAAACAGCAAATGGCGCTCTAACACTAAACTAACACTTTGCCCAAGAAGAGTACTGCACTTCCCTGTACCAATCCACATGGAATGGCAATGCACCACAAGCCCTGCTTCTTCCAAGTGGCTTTAATTGACCGAAACCAAAGAACTCCATAATATGACACTGTCTTAACACATTGTTCATGTTTCTGTTTTTCCAGAACAAGTCAAGTCGAAGTAAGTTTACAATGCTGATTCAGCAATGACCAAAATTAAATCTCTATGACGCAGGACCCATTTAATAAAAAATATTGTTTCTTTTAAGCTGTCCAAATGCCATCCGTTTTCTTTCTTATGTAATGAGGAGAAAGGCTCTGTAAATGTCAGACCGATGACAAGGTTGAGGGACAGTAACAACAGAAAAGTATTATAAAGGCATATGTAAAGAGTAAATGACAGCAGGACACTACCGCTACCGTGCAAACTGTATGAGATTTAATACAAGGAGCAAATATGTAGTTCTTAAATGGCAAAGATTCTGATTTGGCTATCTTTGTTGCTGCTTATTGTTTTACTTCTTGAGTAATCAGTGTGTGTTCTCCAGACTCTGCCTGGAGCTGTAACTGCTACACTGCAGATGTGATCCCACTCGTTATCACTTTAAACTCTCATGGCACTCATTTAACTTCTTAACTTAAAACACTTTGCAGCTGCAATGAGGAACTGCTGTAGCACAGAACACTAAATGTCAACTGTATGCAAAATTTCGTTTTGAGCTCACAAAGGCCTCTTTTTACATTACATCACATTTGATCTAAAATAAAAATCAATTCTTAATGAAAAATAACATTGCACAAAACAAATTTAACACAACAAATGTATTTGGTGGGGAATGTGGGGAACCTCATGCGGTGACTATCCACACAATATTTGCAATGCAAAGAGAACAAGCACCGTATCTTAGGCAAATGATTGACTCCCAGGTGAAACGCACTCAAAAAGCATCTTTGAATTTACAACCCAAGCTTTCATCTCCTGCCTTGACAACTACATCTTCCTCAAAACAATCATGCAGCACTGATTTAAAACAGTGGTCTAATCTACAGACAAACACTGAGAGCAGCATCAGGTTGCTGTTATTACCCCACTGGGTTTTGTGTGACAAATGGGAAGCTTCGTCATCTCTTGTTCAGCATCCCCTATGACTGTGCATCATGCTCTATTATAGGCTAAAAGCTCTTAGTCATCGTCACAGGGAGAAGAAAGGCTGGCGGACATTCTTTGTAAATGAGGGCTTGTGCTCAGCCACATGCGATCTTTTAATTCCCTGAGGAGCACTGCCCACTTGTCCTTCTCACTACCCCAACCCCCACTGACCTCCCCTTCCTCCTTTTCTCCGGATTTGAGGTTGGATATGGGGACATGAGTAGGTGGTATTCCAGTGTGCTAACAGTGCTAAGGAACAGTGCTGCTTGGCTGTGGGCCAAATCCCCATGGTTACTCTAGAGCAGGGGACTGCTCCTCCTCTGTCTGGGGATACAAGCACCTTTGCTCTGCTTTCACAGAAAGCTTGAAGGAGACACGGGAGACAAAATAATTTAAGGTGGCTTCATTACAGTGGCTTGCATACCTCCAAATCACTATGCTGAATCAAGCTGTATAGCAGTTATATGCTTCTGGTGTGTGTGTGGGCTTGTAACTTTAAGAATGACTGATGTGGGATAGTGAAAGCAAAGAGAACTGATCTGGAATTTGAATGAATGATTAGATAGTGTTTCTAAAAAGCCTCTAAGCACTCAAGTTTTTTTTCTGTCTACAGGTGTGTTGTCTCAACTTGTGCCTTTTCTTTATTCAGTCAAACCTGTAATGCTGTGGGAAAAGCGGTAACAACAAAGTATTACTGCAACTTTCTCAGTAACTGTTCAGACATATGCAGTAACAGGTTAGCCCAAAGATTATCAATGATAATCTGTTTAAACGCTAAGGAATCAATTGGACATGCAAACATGTAGACAACCCAGTCAACTGCATCTAGATCATCGTCATTCAATTCATTTTTTCCCTGCTATTGCCCAGTTTGTCAAGTTTTACTTATTAAATCAAATGCACATTTAAATCATTTACCACTGCAAATTGAATTCACCCAATCAGAATACTAGCGTACCCCAAACGTGGCAACACATCTAATAAATATATTCTTTGACAAACATGAATTTTGCGATTTGTGCTTGATTTGCTGTAAGCAGGCCAGTGGGTGGTAGTTTTACTGCATTTTTGTGTACACCCTGCATCCCAGGGTATGACTCATGCAGGTAGGGATGGACTAGCTTGTTCCCAATTAGCCTTTTACAAGCATATCCCGAACAGTTTCCAAAAGGGGCTTACCTTTTACTTGACTTTCATAGTCGGCGATAATCTCTTTATCCTTTTTAAACCTCGGAGTGGACATTTTCCCACCGCTTGAGGTTGATGCTTGCTGAAAACTTGCAAAAACTGTTTGTCAACAAGCGGCTTCCTACAGCAGCCGTCGCATCCCAGACCAGGCGAGAAAAAACGCGAAGAAAACAAGCTGAAGGCGAGGAAGTGCGAGTAAAATAAACAGTTAGCACCACTTTGAAACTAGCTTATCGCGGAGCAAGAAGGTCGCGTTTAGTCCTTCATTGTCCTCCTTTTTCTAGGGCAGTGTTACAGCAGGGCGAATGCGCAACACTGCTTCTACCACTGAGTCCGTTTTAACTGTGGGAGCAGTCAGCTCTGCGCTGCAAGCACCGACGAAGAAGAAAACAGTCTCCTAAGTTTTGGGGTCTCCGCCACGGCGTTTGGGAGCTCTGTGTGAGCCAGACCGTTCATAAAATGTCAATAACGCAGTTAGGACGCAGTTAAAAAGCTTGTGAATGCTTTTCGGTAGTGGGTTTCCAGTTTGGGACCCGCACACTTTCCCCTGGTCGTTCTCCCTCGACGGCTTCTCCCAACTCCCAGCAGGCTCAGAGGCAAACGGGGCAGGCCGACTGCAGTACAGCAGCTGGAGCACAGGGAGAGGAGAGGAAGGACAGGGAGGGATCTGATTTACACTCACTCATACACACACCGCTGGTGTTGGTGGTGGACACAGTGCACAGCCACTGAGCTACTGCCTTCAAGTGCCCTTGCAGTAGTCACACATAATTTTACCCTACTTTGTTCCAAATCAACGAATTCGCCTATTTACTTAATGCAATAGCGTTACTTTAATCTCCGGATTAAGTATTTATATGGACTTTTATTATGCCTCTTCCACAAAGATCCACGAATTATAATATCGGAAAAATATAAGGTATTGCTTTTAAGTTCTGCCTTTAGTCTAACTTGTCCCTTGCGTTTTAATGCACAAATGTATTTGGCAGCAGCGCCATCTACAGGGAGAAAACTAAAATGAGCCATTTATTTGGACAAAACTTTATTTCATTGCGCCTTTTAAAACAACCATGCACCGTAGCACTAAAATAAATAAATTGTTTAAATATATTTGAGATGCAATGACAAAAAGGCAACACAAGTCACATCACCGACACCCACTTTCTTTTTTCCACCAACCATTTAACACAACACTCTGGAGCTCTTAAGCATAAAATACATAAGCTTGAAAAGATTTAAATATGTAGCAACCATTTCATTCTGATGGCACCCATACCTGAAAAAGAAAGAATACATCTGACCTATCACCTATCCCCACCTCCCCACCCCTACCCCAACCTATCAAAAAACATGACTTTGAACAGTGTTTATTTTTGACATACCAAGGTCAAACAGTCTCATGAGACTCTGCAGTAATATAGGTGTTTTGAAATTCTTTATGGGTGCAAATCCTAAAGTTATGTAGTGTTGCTCTGAGCTGCATACAATACAAATCATACTTCTTTAAAATGTTGTCCTCAAAACACAAGAATATATTTTACTTGAAATGTTCCAGTGTCTTTTTCTTTAAAGCATATTATGTAACCATATAAGTCCTCAAAATTATGAAGTGCATTAATTATGCATATGATAATGCAAAAGGCAGCTTAACTTAACATTCCACCACTGTAAACACTAGGTAAAAAATCTACCATCAATTTCACCATAGAGTCCAAGGACAAAGGTCAACTGTTACCTTTACAACTTAATACTAAAGTTTTATAATTGATCTCACAAACATACAATACACCACCAGGGTTCACAGAAAAATAGTCACATTTCTTCATTTACCACAGGTTCAGACAATACTGAATATGAATTGACTTCAAATATGACCAATCAATGAAGCAAACTGTCAGCCATTTTTAAAGAACGTATCCTCAATGACCTCTGTGAACCTTTCTTTCATCTGCTGACGAAAGCTAGCGTACCACTCCAAAAGCCTCCTTCTCCGGTCTACCTTCTGCTCCTGACTCATTGCCCTTTCCCTTTCCAAGATGGACGGCAACTCCTTCCAGTCGCTAATGAATATAAAAGGAGCTCCAGCAGCTTTTAGCAGACGCAGTGGAGCAGTGGACCCTGCTGCACATGTCCCAGGTGTCTGGACATCTTCTACAACTGGCACTGATCCATAAGAGCAAGCCTCATAGATGCGATAGCACTCTGTGTTGAACCCAACTGGACAGAGGGTGAGCTCACTTTGAGCAAGAGCCATCTGGTACCGCCTCAGACTGTCTGTTGTTTCCTGAGGAAGCCACCTGATGCAAAGGAGAATTTTTAGAATAAAAAAAGTTTTCTAAAGTAAACTATTTAATAACTTACTTTTCACGGGCAGTGGTAATGCATTCTTTGTCTAGGCCAGACTTAGACAGCACCTGCATAAGACTTTCTCTGGAAGAATTTTTGTAAACAGTTCCTAAGAAATTGCAGAGGTATGGTCTGTTAGAGGTGATCATCTGGGCATTTGGGCTGACCAAAGGGAATTGCCTGTATCTGTGAAGAGCAAAACTTGAATTATATATTGCATTGAAAAATGTATTTAAAATATGTAACACTGTTTAATGAAGACATACGTTGCAACACCAAGAGGCCACTGGAAGACATCCTTATCGTTAACCCAGGGGCTGTCATACACAACAAACAGCAAATCAACAAAGCCACCATTTCTCTTCAAATAGAGACCAATCCAGTCATTGTTGCACTGCTCATTTCCCAGCAGGACCACAGCGACATGTGACACTGTGCGAGAGTGTACCAAAGCCTGGACATGTTCTAACCACCGTGTAGAGTAAGAGACTTTCTGTTGCTCACGGCCATTTAGAACCAAAACCAGGCTGTTCATATCCAAGGGAACATGGCCCTGGACCACAGCCGGACCTGTGTAAAAACTACATACAAAAAAACAACAAATAAACAAATAAAACAGATATCAAATCATTTTACAAGTCTTTTTATTCACCTGAAATCAACCTTTCCACACTGCAGCTGTCCTTCTCTCCATTGTGCTACTTTGTCTGTAGGGTTGAGTGGTCCCTCTAAAATATGTTCCCAAAGGTAAAGTCCTACAGACAGATGAGAGGTATAAAATGAGTTAAATCTCAGTTAAATAAATGACAGCATACCTAGATAATTATAATTGCTAGGATGCTTCTCACACCAGCTAATACAATCATAAAATCAAGCCTAAAATCATGTGATGAGATATATACTGAAATATACTTTAAATGACATGTGAAATAATATAATATAGTATGTAACATAGTAATTTCACCATATTTTTTCTTCAGTTTTTAACGTAAACATGGGGAAAGTGGGTAATTGAAAATACAGTATCTAATATAATAATTTAATGATGTTACGCACCTATAGCAGCTTTTCCCCAGATTTGCACCTTGTATCTTTTAGGTTTGTTTTTGTCTATCTTGTTCTTGTCCAAATACTGTTTGAAGGCCTCTCTCTTTTTGTTCAGAGCAGAATTGTAGTCCACCTGTTCATTCTCCCATGGATTCCACTCATCCGCTACAACTGGAGCAGCACCGCCATCTCTAACCCCGCCTAGCATCAAAAGAAATTTAGTATAAAAATAAGGACATTCGTTAGACCTTATATAAAAATGTCAAACAAAACTGATCTCATCCTAATTGCATAGTTGTCAAATTACCCGATGGTGCGCTGTCTTTGTTTACCACTCGGTGAACACGGGATATTGCTTTGCTACTAAAGAACACATTATATGCAGCGTAAAGTGAAAATGCTACATAAGCAAAAATGATGAGAAGAAATAGTTTTCTTTTTGGTATTTTCATTTTGTTTCCGATTTAAATCTCATGTTACCATTTTGCAGCTAGCCTTCATTTTTTTTCCATAGGACCCTTGTTTACATCACGTGGACCCCTCGAAGTAGTTAGCTTAGAAATATGCCTGTCGAAATATTTTGACAATAGAAAAATATACTTATGGTTCTTGCGTGTAGTCTGGACTCTATGGCCATTTATAAATTGATGTAGGAGCTTCTTTTGTAATTTTATAACGATCTTATAATAGGGTATGCATCTTAGAAAAAAAACAAGCAGGATAATTTGCGTAACCCCGTGTACTACGAGGTGGAGCCACTTTCAGTTATCGTCAAAGAGGAAGGTCCACGCAAACGCAAGGTCGCGTCCCCGTTAGTGGGGTTTTTGAGTTTAATTTGGGCAAATATGATGTCCATAGCCGCTCGTTACGGGGCGCTTCCCTCGTACTTGCAGGCAACAAAACATGTGGTTAAAAACCTGACCTCTGGAGCCATGGACGCCGCCCTGGCTGGTAAGGACAGAGGGTTGGTGCTAAGGGCTAAAGCTAAAGCTAAGACACACTGTACTGAAGTGAAAAAAATTAATAAAGGGTTACTTTTTATACTTCACAAACTAGCTGCGCGCGGTTGCGTTTGTAATGCCTGGGAAACTGAGCCGATCAGTTGTCAAACTAATTTATAAAATCCGGCTGTTAGTGTTTTGAAAACAATTTGCATTGCAATTCTGATTTTAACAATTAAAATGCCAGTTTTGCGTTAGTGGGTTTGAGATAGTGTATTGACAACGTGGAAAGAGCTAGAAAAAAGACGGTCCATTGGAGTTAATGATCATCTGCCTTGTTTGCAGGTCCAGGAGGAATCCGTCTTGCCCACACCGACCTCAGGATCCCAGACTTTACAGACTACCGTCGGCCTGAAGTCGTTGATCCAAACAAGTCCTCCCAGAGCAGTAGTGAAGCAAGAAGATCATTCTCCTACCTGCTCACAGGAGCCACCACTGTGGTTACACTCTATGCAGCCAAAACAGTGGTAACTCAGTTTGTCTCATCAATGAGTGCTTCAGCTGATGTCTTGGCCTTGTCTAAAATTGAGATCAAGCTAGGTGACATCCCTGAGGGTAAAAACATGACCTTCAAGTGGAGAGGAAAGCCCCTGTTTGTCCGCCATCGCACTGAAAAGGAAATTACTACAGAAGCTGCTGTAAATCTTGCAGAGTTGCGTCATCCTGAGCATGATAAGGACCGAGTGATCAATCCCCGCTGGGTTATTGTTCTTGGTGTATGCACCCATTTGGGTTGTGTACCTATCGCCAATGCTGGAGACTTCGGAGGATACTACTGTCCTTGCCATGGGTCTCACTACGATGCCTCAGGAAGAATAAGAAAGGGACCTGCTCCTCTTAATCTTGAGGTTCCCTACTATGAATTCCCTGATGATGATACTGTTATTGTTGGATAAATAAGAGATTGGTCTGATTCTCTTTATAAAATAGATTTTAAATAGTTCTGTGTGAAGACTGAGTTAACATTTAACAGATATGATTAAAATTAGTCATTTCGAATCTGTTTGGCTACTTTTCTGTCTTGATTCTGCACAACTGTCATGATTCTTTATGCACTGTGTAATTATGTATATAAAATTACATAATGGATTTATAAAAAGCAATCACCCATTGAAGTGGTCACTCTTGTGCCAGTTTGGTTTAGATTTAGTTCCAGGTAAGTTCAGGCTTAGTTGGAGTTGAGTTAATTGTCATGGTAACTTACACCACGCAGCCACTCTGCTCTGGAGCAGGTTTAGTTCTGGTTTAGAGACTCTGACATACAAATAGACTAATCAGCTGTGACCAAAGAGACATGTCACATGTCACAAGTCAATCGTCTTGAACTCACATTTATTTTTAAATGTTGCTACAGTGAACGTTCTTTATTAAATTTTGCACCCGATCAACAAGTAGGTGTTCATTACTGTAGACATTTATAAAGTCTGTATATTGCATATTAATTTGCTGCCAATTCCAGTTCCATGTTTTTTTTACTTATATTCAGTGAAATGCCATGGAGTATGTGTAGGTTATGACTTAATCAGTCTTACCTTGATTGTGAGTATGATTTTTTTTTTTTTTTCTTACTGACTTTTGGCCGTGACCTGTTACTGAGCTGATACATAGCCCCACCTTCTTTCCTTTGGGCTGAATGAGATTGGCTGTTTCATGAGGAACTCTGCCTGATCTGTGCTACAGCACCTGCAGTAACCAGATGCCTATTGCTGGAAGCTGGTTGAACAAACTCAGAGTTGTGGAGTAACTTCTGGGTTGAAAAAACCAAACAAATGCAAACTGAGTAAGTCTGGGTTCACGTGTTGCTTGAAGCTGGTTATGAACTTTCTCTGTTAACTCAGAGTTAAACCTGAACCACTTATTACTCTACCATTGCTGTTACCATGACAATTAACTTTGCTCTAAGCCAAGCCTCTTTCTGGAGACAGAAAACTCTGAGTTTCCTCAAAGTTAAACTGAACTTACCTTGAAACTAAACCAGTTTCTAGCAAAAGGCCTCAGATGTTCAGGGCTTAACTCCCAAGTTGAGAAAGTTGATAACCTGAGCCCTGTTTCAAGAAACAGGTTTAGTCCAAACTCAGAGTATGTCAACCCTGAAAAGACAGAAACTCAGACTTTTCTGTTTCACAGAGAGAGTTAACCTAAACCCTGAGTCAGTTACCATGGAAACTAACTCGGTGAGCCCAAACTGGTCTGGAGCAGGTTTTCTTCCTCTCTGAGTTTAACGTATGGATGTATGGATTAACAAGAGCTTACAAGACTGAAAAGAAATTATTTAACTTTTATATAGGCCTAGTTGTAGTTTACATTTATAAATTTACTTTACACAATCATTTATCATTTAACTTTTATCAACTGAAATGTTGATGTCAAGCAAATAGAGACATTTATTTATTAATTGTAGCCTTACTTTGATCAATGTCAGGTTTAAAAAAAACTTTACAATCAAATACACTACACTTTAAATATTAGAAATATGTTTATTTAGATAACCCAAAAATGGCAGAGTGCAATATTAGGCTATTTTGATGAAAATGAAGAATAAAAATGAAAAATAAAAAGAGATATAGTATTTTTTGTGCTTCTGTATTCTAAATACAATATAAATAGTGTAATGTGTTCTTTTATTTGCATCCTACTAATTATTCAATAATCTATAACCTCGTCATCACTTTAATGTCAAACCTGAATATAACTCTCCACAGTCACATGACTACCTTTTCCTTTAAAATGACTGCATCCTTTGTCCCTTGGCTCCAATGATAATGGCTTCTGCCCTCTGCATTGTCTGACTAAATTCCAAACTTGTTATCAGAAACTGAACACTCTGAGTTGGCCCGGTCTGAGTAGGATAACTCTTGAGTTCAAAATTAAACTCAGAGTTAGTTCAACCTGCTTTGTAAAATAGGGCCATGAACTCAAAGTTACCCAGTTGGATTTGTTTGATTTTGTCAACTCAGAAGTTACTCCACAACTCTGCATTCAACCAGCTTCCAACCACAGGCCACAGAATAAATGGAGAGGGTTGTGTCAGGACGGGCGCTTTGTGCAAAAGCAAAACAGAAACAAAAAACATTCAAATTATCCAGTGACCCCTGAGGCCTATTGCTAGAAGCTATAGTTTTAGTTCAGGGCAACTTTGAGGAAATTCAGAGTTTTCTGTCTCCAGAAAGAGGTTTGGTTTAGAGCAGTGTTAATCACCAGATTAAAACACAGCTACCCTGGACTGAAGCAGGGTAGGCTCTGGTTTGTTTATTTATTTGTTTATTTTTATTTGCACGTGTAAATGTGCCAAAGTTAGCATACAGCTAATTTACATTCATAGTCCCTTGACATACAACACAAACAAAACATATACCACAATACACTATCCAACAAATCATTCAATAATTCATGATTATAATAATTCATACATTTCACATTTAAACAGGGTCAGTGGAAAAGTGTTTTCAGTATTTGCAGAAGTGCAGAAGGAGATTCATTCACTCATTCATACATTTAGAGACTAAGAAACCAACATGGACCAATCAGCTGTGAGCAAAATGACACATGACACATGTCCTAACCTCCTGTTCGGGGTCTCAGTTTTTTTCACATTAAAGGAATGTGTCAAAGTGTATATTTCAGTATTCTTTCAAAAAAGGTCTTAATAATAATAATCATATTTAAAAATACCAGATACCTAATAATTGTCATATGTTTTTACTCATTTATTGACACATTTGTAAAGTAAACAAACCAAATTTTTTCATGAAAAAAAAAGATTTTTTTCCCCCATTTTTTTGCAGGTTGGTATTTGTCAATAATTGACACCAACATTGGTGAATATGCATCATTATTGTTTGTGCTAGCTCAAAAACTTACACCTGTCAACATGTGTGCATAAAATGCACACACCTATAAGTTTAGCTATTAAATATTATATATTAATTATATTTTTTACTCTAATTAAAATGTGTTTTTGTAGGTGAAGGTCAGCCCTATCCATACATATGAAAAAACAATATATATATATTTATTTTTTTTACATTTGAATGCCATTTTCTGATCATAATCTCACTTTATATTTTGGATTGCAATGCCAGTCTGTGATCAGCCCACCTGTGTGCCCCTGCTGTGATCAGCACTACCTGTGCCCTGCTGATAGCCCCGCCCCCTTCTCTCTACTGGCTGAACTGTGTCAGTGTCTGCCTGGTCAGTGCTGCAGCAGCTGCAGCAATCAGTGGTTTAACTCGGAGGAAACAGAGAAAGTTCATAACCAGCTTTAAGCAACACATGAACCCAAAGTTACTTGGTTTTGGGTGTCTTTGGTTTTATCAACCCAGAAGTTACTCCACAAGTTTGTTCAACCAGCTTCCAGCAATAGGCTTCTGAAGTGGAGCTGCCAGGGGAGACTTTTAAAAATCATAGTTAAAAAAGAAATCTGAATGAATCTGCAGTTGGTGTCTCAGGCCTCCATGTCATCCAATAAAGATAACTTTGTTGTTTGTAAGTATGCACGATATCCAAAAAAATGCGAGGGGATGTTTTGAAGCAGTACTGAGTGTATCAATAAGCAAATCGAATCAAGGCATAAATGTAGGCTTTAATCAGGCTCACACACAGACAGGGTTTCACATGATCAAAAACTGCATCTGTGACATTTACTCTAGAACTCGATACAGTATTGATCACCAACAGACTGCACTATAAATGTTGTGTAATGTGAGAAATAATTTAACCAAAAGTATAAGTTATAAATAAATAATTCCTTCTTATAAGTGCACTTCCAGACATAATGTACTAAAATCACAAAAACACTATACAGTTTGCAAAATGTCATAGTTTTGTGTAATATCCGTTAATGTTCATTGTAAACAATCTCTGTAAGTAGAGCTACTTCAATCAATCAAACTTTATAACACACTTTTCATACATGGATGATGCATGTCTTTGAAGGTTTTTTATTTCCTCAGTTTTCCACAGGGGTATAGGTTTAGTGTATATCTTTTTATGGTTAGTGCACAAACATAATAAAGCTTGATTTCAGTTTATTGCTACAATTATCAACAGTAAAATCACAGGGTGCAGGTAAAATAACAGGAGGACATTTATCTAAAACTTCGATAAAAATTGCGGCCACTTCAGATGTTAGAAAGCACTTCCCCAGTTTTCACCAAGGTCTCCCACTGAATAAAACCGGTAATACTCCAGCATTGTTTTCACTAATCCACATAGTGTACCTCTGCCTGGAGCTCCTTTGTGATGTACCCAAAAAGAGCAGCAGTAAGCTGATGCTTTAGAGTTGTATTTCCCATAACCAATGCCGTTAACTGGGCCAAGTCTGTCCACTGAATTTCTCCAAGGACAGCCATAACGTCATCGTAAAGCTTCTGCTGCTGCTGAGGACTCAGCTCCATGATTATCTGAGGCAAAGGCTTAAATTGTCCACTAGTCATCCAGCATCCCAGAAGACCCCCAACAGCGCCACCTGCCACAAAATAGTTTTCAAAGTCACTCAATTATGGGCACATCATGCAACTATAAAGCACAGGAATAAAAACAATAACAAAAGAGTTACAATTACTCACCCACAGCGATACCAAGAGGGCCCCCAACCAATCCACCTGCAAAGGCCAGACCTCCAGCTGCTGCCGCCCCCTTTCCAGAACCTTTCACTGTCGTTTTGATTTGCTGATTGGCTGACAACTCACAGCATAGCTTCATAACATCATCGATGCGATGGGACATTTTGTGAATTGATTACCTATATTAACATTTGTCAAATATCAATAAAACATATTTATTACAATGTAACATTTTTTACTAACGATTGCATCAGAAGGCATCATCAGCATTATTTAGTCAACTATAGGACCACATGTATATAGAGCAGCCTACCTGTCTGTGTCAGCAACGTTTATTACCCAGCGACATTTGTTACACTACAGTGTAGAAATAAGAAATAAATACAATTTAACTCGAGATCTTTCATTGCACCGGTTTAACGCACCACCACTCCACCTGATTTCTGAGCTTGGAGCGCAGTGCTTTATGGGAGACATATGTTGTGTTCACATGCAGTAGGTCAAGGGACAATCAGAAAAATGTTAATCTAAGTAAGTACTCTAGTAAAGCTCATAGGAATATAAAACTAAGAAGTGTTAGATTATATTTAGATTTTTATATATTAGACTTGGTTTAGTGGGATGCTGCCGAATGAAAATCTGCAATTAGTTATGTGAGGCAGCTAAGGACCTTCATCCACAAACCTAGCAACTTGTATTTCAATTTGACATTTCCTGCGATACACAAATGCACCATTAACATCCAATGAGCGTCGGGATAAAAGGGGGTAGAGTCCTGACATTGTACAGAATTTCTTTCATTTGTTTTATGCAGTTTTCTTGAAAGAAACCACTATAATTTCGCTCTAGAAGTGTCGTGGTGTTATTTAGCATCGGCTTCCGTGCACCCGTACGTTTACAGAGCAGCAGGAATAGAAACAAAACGGATGTGCAATCTTGCGTTTTCAAACTACAATGAGATTGGAATTTTATGTGGATGCTAATAAGATGACATAACATAGATATGAATTATTATACACACATTATATAATGTTATAAATAAATAAAGCTACATTTAAGATGAAATCGAGATATAGATGTGTAAACTCAGATAAGTATTCCAGGTAGTTATCTTATTTTGACAGGTTAACCGGATGCAAATTTTACTCTTTAGCGTTTGTTTGACATGTTTGTCTACGGTGCGTGGCGTACTAGAGACAGTGGCGAGGATTATTGCTAACCTGGAATTATTACACCCGTGGATTATTATTATTTTGGGAATGAGGCAGAAATCCTGAAATGAGCGTGTGAAATGCTATCACTTCCGGAACTGTGGATACCACTTTCTGCCCCATTGATGAATACGAGCAGGACGGCTTTCAGGAATAGCTGCTTCTGCTGCATTCATAAACACTTCTTTAGGACTCACAACAACCCCTGAGCTTTGCGTCACAAAACATTACATATATTCGTCTTGTAGGTGGTTTGGCAATGGCCGAAAAGTATACAATAAACGGAAAACATTTTGGTGGAGTTGTCAGGCTCCGAGAAGAACACGAAAAGGTAATTTGACCAGAAAGATGACATGTTTGCATTGGCTCCATACTGCGAGTCAAGGCACTGACCACGCGGACGACCTGCAAACCTTCACCTACCACTGTCTGTTCACAAATGTTTTGACGAAGAACCCACACACAGGCTACATTTTATCTCCATTTAATCCAAAGAGTTGTTAAGTAGTCTTTTAAATATCGGTGTTCTAGAAACTTCCTTTTTTATAACTACATGTTAAAATCTGTTTTTCAGTTGCTTTTAAGTTTCGTTTATTGTTTAGTGCACGCTTGTGCACGCTTGTCTTTATCTTAAGCAATTTTGACCTCTACACAGTATGGAAGATACGTTTGTTTGATAGTTTTGTTCCGTGAATTTAGCAGATTTGCTAACCTTTAAGCTCAACCCCCAAAGTGAGTTCCTCTTCAGTTAGCATAGTTTGCGTAAACGCCCCCCAGCGATTGGAGAATTCACTAAATTGGCAACAAAATAGCTCATTCTTTGTCACATGCGCAGTCTAAACGGTTTGTATTGTTTTAATTAGCTAAATACCCATCCAATTGTTAGTTATGCCCACATTACACGAACTGTCCGGTTTTAATTTTTATCATAGTGAGCAGTTTGTGCTAATTTGCTTGTAGATTTCACAGCTGCGTCTGTTAGCATGATCTATATTTCACTTGCGTCTGTTATAGGTGCAATATGCATTTGTCATCAACCAGACTGGATGCAACGATCTTTCCTAAAGGGATATTGTAGTGAAAGCAGCAACTATGCTTCTGCGATGCACAATGCTGCCCTTAAATAAAAGTTTAGAGTAGTCCCCAAATCCTCTTCACTCAAAGTGTGTGTTCACACTTTTTAGTTTGGACCAAAACAGACAATGATCCATATTGCCTCCAGTAGTTTGGTTAGCTTGTACAAAGTCCAGGTCCACTTGGCACGATTCCACTACATGGTATATTCAGGTTAACGTTTGGTGGGCGTAGCAAGAGACCAGATACCCCTGAGTGCCATACCAACGTATAGGTTCTAGATAACAAAAAATAAGTAAATAAAAAAAAAAAAAATGGATTTGAGTCTAAAATTTAAAACATAGATGTGTTGCCATTAGTAGAGAAATGTAGTAGAAGAAGGTAAGTTTTCTGTTTAATGCACTTTTCTCATATTTACTTGCAGAAAGCTGAACAAGTTGCTTACATTTTAGGTACACTCTTTGTAATTGATATGTAAAGAGCAAATGGCTGTATATCAAAATAAGAAGACCAACCCATTTTATATAAACATTCCTGTTCTTGGTTTCCTTACATTTTTAATGCTAGTAGTAATCCGTGTAAGAATAAGCAATAATTCAAGTTTTTTATGTATTCAGCAATGTCCATTGCGAAGCATACCACTTTGAAAACCATAGTAGTACAGTACAATTTGCACATTGAACCTCACTATACCCACTTGACAATAGAAACAAATCTCCTGCAACTCAAACAACACACACAGCAGACAGTTTTATGAAGTCCCACACTAGTTGGCAACTGGCACTGTTAAACATTTTCACCACACAGAAGATCCCTTAAAATTTCACTCCAACTGCCCCTGCACATCAGTTCATGTCAGCATTTACAATGGCCCAGGTGAATTGCACTAACAGACCAAATACCCCAGAATTTGTTGTAATCAAACATTTGTTAACACACCTATGAATAAACAAATGGGTACAATTTGACTTTATTTGTGTACAGAAAATATTATTTGATCATTATTTTTCTTTTACAGTAACACAAAACATGTGCCCTGTGCTTCAGTAGACAATATATTGAACTACACTGTTGTATCTATGTTCCTGATTGATAGTTATTTGATGTGTTCTATAACAGGTGGTGAAAGATTGTGAAAGTCGTATTGATCACTGGTAAGTCACTTTAACAGTTTATAATTTTTGTTTAAATTAAAGCATATGGTGCTTTCAAGCTACTAAAAATGTGTTTTACTACTTTCATGCCCTATTAATAATCACAAAACAGTTCCTTGTTAAGAAATATTATAGCTGTATTATGTCATGTGATGCGTAATTATAGTTAAATTGTGGGAAAAAGGCCACGAGTACAATAGACTGAAAACCAGTACATGAACTCTGATTTCACTGGAGGATCGGTGTAAAGACCAGTCCTAATTCTTACCCTGACTTCAAGGCAAGACTTAGCATAACAAACTCACATGTCTCTTCCTTTGGACTATATGACATAACACACATACAATTCTACAGGAAGAAGGTGTCTGGTGACTATGAGGCGCTGGATGACCGCCTTAAAACGCTTCCAGATCTACTGTCATATGACATAATGGTAAGTGTTTTCAGTGCACTAAAGATTCTAAAAATTGTAAAAGTTCTGGTCTTATGTACAAGCTTACACAAACTTAATATAACTAAGTTGCTTTTTCATAATTGTCTATTTGACTGTTGTGTTTATTTCTATTCATGCAGGTGCCATTTGGCCCATTGGCCTTCATGCCTGGGAAACTTGTGCACACTAACGAAGTCACAGTGCTGCTTGGTGACAACTGGTTTGCTAAATGCTCGGCCAAGCAAGCTCAGAAGATTGTTGATCACAGGATGAAATGTGAGCTTTTTAAGCAGCAACATCACTTATGCATCTTCATCCACACATGCCTGACATAAATATTTTCATACTCAATGGTTATCTACATCCAGCAGAGGGCGCTGCAGTATAAAATGTTGAAATATTTTATTTACACACTTGAAGAGTTTTGAAGCATATACATCTGATATCATTGTTGCATTGTTTTTTTTAATGTTCCATTGCCTTATGGCTGTGTGTTCATTCAAATGTTAAACTGCTGTCAACCACTTCTGCTTTAAATTTTTTACAATTCACTCCTGTTTTTTCAGGTCAAGTCTGTCATCAATAACGTAATATTGTGTCCACAGTCACATCTCATCTCACTATTGTTTTTCATTTGTTAATTGTGTATCTGCACCCGTTTTATGTTTTGTTCATTCCAAGTCTGAAAAAAATCATATAGACTCAAATGGGCCCTCATAACGATATGATGTGCACATTATTAGAGTGTTTAGTGAAGCAGAAATGTGCTGCCACAGCCCATCCGCAGCCCCCTGCCCCCCCAGCACTCGTCCCCTGACCCGGCCCACCCTGCTATTACAGAGCTAAGTGCTGTAATACAAACAGAACTGGCTGAAATGTGTCAGACAGCGGCTGAGTTGTCAGGCCTTCTGTGTTTGACCTTTTCTCACTTCCGCTTGATGCGCTGACTGGAGGGGCTCCCGATCGCCATGGAAACACGGGCCCTCTGCTGCTATTAGTAAAAGGGCTTAATTGTTGTGAAGATTTAATGATCCGGAGTAGTATTGAGGGCAGAAGATATTATGAACTGTTTGTGTCATCATTTTTCATTTTTTTCCCCCCTCCAACATCTTGAAGATTTTAACACTTTAGGAGCAACATGTCATTTGTCTATAGATAAAAGGCCTCAATTATTTTTATATGACACAAAGTGTCTTCACGGCTGTGTCTGTCTCTAATAATGCACTTGTTTTCTACAGACGTGAAGCATGAACTTGATGAACTGTCTAAGACAATGAAGAACTTTGAAGCCAGAGTTGGTTTTGCAAAGGATATGGAGACAATGTCACTGGTATGTTCCATTAAAATCAAAATAACAAAGTGCTTTAGACATAAAAGCAATTATATTGCTATTGTTTTTCAGAGTAAAGGCGACTATATTGACATTAGAGAAGAAGTTGGAAACGATAATGCAGTTGTTACTAAAGGTAATTTACAGATGCTAATCAAAATGCTTAAGTACAAATTGCTGTATTCACAGTAAATCAGTAAAAACTAATAGAATCACATGTAAAGTTTAAATTAATTCAGTTTTCTTTGTGCTGCTTCGAAGGAAAACCAAGAATTGCTCACAAGCCTAAATCCAAGCCCAAGTTGGATGCTGTTTTAGATCTAAAAGAGGAAGATGAGGAGGAGGATGAAGGAGAAGTTCGTAAGAGCGTCCTAAGTGAGGAGGAGCTGTGGGCTCGACTGGATGAACTTGAGAAACTGGAGGAGCTGCAAGATGAGCAGGACAGGTACATATACATATTTATATTCACATTGATTGCATTGTTTTAGATATTTTATGGCTAATGAATAAAACATTTTTGCAAACTTTCAGATTGTCTGACACTGCTGATATAAATGGTGAAGAAGACACATCATCATCTTCCTCAGAGGAAGAAAAAGACGGCGATCCCACTGCTTCTGTGAATGGACTGAGTCTGAAGCCCAGCTGGACAACTGGGCCCCCTAGTAAAGCACCGCCAAGCAAAGACACAAAGGAAGATGATGATGAGGAAGTCAACTGTTTGCCAACTATCTTTTTCTCTCACACAGTTGAACTCAAAAAGGTCAGACAGACTCATACATTAACTTTCAAATATGACGCAGATGTCTTTGATAGTTTGGTTAAATGTAATTTTATTGCATTGTTCTTGTGCTTTAACACTTGTAGGTGAGGATAAATACAGGAAAAAATACCACCCTTAAGTACAGTGAAAGAAAAGAACAAAAAGAACATTCAAAAAAGAAGAAGAAAAATGGGCACACCAATGGACACTCCCATCCTGAACATCATAAAATCACAACACCAGCAGACATCTACAGGTAACATTTCAGGTTTTATGTAATATTAATAATGCCTCTGTCTTCTCTGACTAGCTTTTGTTGATGTGTCAAATCCAGGTTGTTTGTGGATGTGAAGAATGGAGAACCCATACCAAGAAAGTCTATTCTGAAATCACGCAGTCGAGAGAACAGTGTTTGCAGCGACACAAGTGAAAGCAGTGCTGCAGACTTTGAAGAGCGCCGCATGATTGGGCGCAGCTTCAGCCATGATGATACAACGACCTATAGTGACACCAGTGATGGCATCATGGAGGAGGACAGTCCTACCATGATGCCCATGTATCCCACCAGCAGATTTGAGGTGAGAGAGTTGTTTGAGGCTTTTTTTGCATTTGAGTGTGAGTTTGGTTAGTTTTTATGGTATAGCTATATTTATTGTCAGGCTGCACAATGTTACAACCCAAATTCCATAAATGTTGGGATGTTTTTTAAATTGGAATAAAATGAAAACTATTAGACTTTTAGACTATAAGACTTTTAAATCACATAAGCCAATATTTTAATCACTATAGAACATAGATAACATAACAAATGTTCACACTGAGAAATTTTACACTTTTATGCACAAAATGAGATAATTTCAAATTTGATGCCTGTTACAGGTCTCAAAATAGTTGGGACAGGAACATGTTTACCATGGTGCAGCATCTCCTCTTCTTTTCAACAGTTTGAAGATGTCTGGGCATTGAGGTTATGAGTTTCTGTAGTTTTGGTGTTGGAATTTGGTCCCATTCCTGCCTGGTATAGGTTTCCATCTGAAGACCAGACAGGGTTTAGAGCATATGTTGCTGTAATACCTTTTATACCTTTATACATGTCAGCTTTCATAGTTCCTTCCAAAACACGCAAGCTGCCCATACTGTATGCACTTATGCCCCAATACCATCAGAGATGCTGGCTTTTGAGCTGAATGCTGATGACACACTGGAAGGTCTCCCTTCTCTTTAACCTGGAGGACACGGCATCTGTAATTTCCAAAAAGAATGTCAAATCTGGACTCGTCTGACCATAGAACACTGTCCTACTTTGAAACAGTCCATTTTAAATGAGCCTTGGCCCACAGGACATGACGGCGCTTCTGGACCATGTTCACTTATGGCTTCCTTTTTGCATGATAAAGCTTTAGTTGGCATCTGCAGATGGCGTGGTGAATTGTGTTTAACAACAGCGGTTTCTGTAAGTATTCTTGGGCTCATTTAGTAATGTCATTAACACATCATGCTGATGAGTGATGCAGTGTCGTCTGAGGGCCTGAAGACCATGGGCATCCAATAAAGGTCTTCAGCCTTGTCCCTTACACAGAGATTTCTCCAGTTTCTCTGAATCTTTTGATGTTGAGCTCTGTAAATGATGAGATTTGCAAAGCCTTTGCAATTTGGGGTTGAAGAACATTGTTTTTAAAGTATTCCACAATCTTTTTATGCACTTTTTCACAGATTGGAGAGGCTCTGCACATCTTTACTTCTGACTCTGTCCCGTCTGCCGTCCCTTTTACAGCTAATCATCTTACAGATCTGATATCAATTAACTTAATTAGTTGCTAAATCTTCTCCCATCTGAATCTTTTTAAAATTTCTTGCTTTTTCAGCCATCTTTTGAGACCTGTAGCAGGCATCAAATTTGAAATGAGCTCATTTTGTCCATAAAAGTGTAACATTTCTCAGTATAAAGAGTTATGTTATTTATGTTTAGGAATAAAACGGGTCTCGTTTTTAAAGCGGTGCGTGTAGGTACATACACCAGAAAGTATGCGCCAGAATGAGTATTGCCTAAAAATGAGCCATTTTACTGAAAAATAGGGAAATGAGCAGGAGCCACATGTAACGCAGCCATACGCACACATCTGAATCTTTATTGCAAGGTGAACACTACTGAAATTATTAGAGTGACACAATGAACTCCGCGCCCTTATTATCAGACCTCTGAAAATAACAATTTATACAAAACATACGCTTTAATATATGACTGCAAGATATTAGTTTATGGTTTTTTGCCCTGTTAGCGTAACATGAAACAGAAGAAGCTCTCTAATTTATTGTACACGCTGTACATGCACACAGAGGGCCGTGCACGCATATGCACGTGCTTTAAGCGTGCATGAGTGCGCACTGGTTTAAGCCCTCTAATGACACAAACATTTCGCACAGTGTTTGTATTTGTATTGTCACTAACATAGGGTAGGGAGTCTGTATGTCCCACCCATTTTTCCAAGCACTCCCACCAAGACATTCATGTATAGGTAAAAATATGAATCTCGGTATATAAGAGGCAATCATTCACTAGCAGCTTGTTTAAGCAAAATCATGCAACTTTTGCTTTTACATTGTTTTGGTCACATTTTTTTCTATGGTGCTTCCCGTACATTTAGGAGAAAATCAGTATTGTAAAAACTATGTTGTAACAATTAATTTACTACACTGATGTATAAAATGATTTTTTTTCTCCTATGATCTAACATTATTGATACACAGTGGCTTTTATGGAATCATAACAGTTTACAGAAAGTTTATATTGATACAAAATTGATATACACAGAAAAAAATCTATTATATTGATATTAGGGATTTGCGTATTGAATTAAAACCAGATAAGTCTTTTTGGGCATAGTTTTAGCACTTTTGGTGAAAAAAACTTAATCAGTTTTGCTATGCAGTGCTAAATTCGAGTGTATACTTTTATCATTTTGGCAAAAAGTTACAGTATCAGTTGTATCAATATGAAGGTGTTGAATTGTGTCAAATCGTATCATTCTAAATTGGCCAATATCATTCTTAAGTGAAAGAGTGCAGATGATACTCATTGTTGCAAAAACATATCATTACATCCCTTGTAAAAACTCATGAGTTTGGCCATGACAAACATCTGAGAAATAAAGTTCTTCTAAATGCGACAGACGTCTATCAGTTTTGGCCCTGTGCCTGTTGTCCAAGATGTACTCCAGGTCAGGCTCATAGTGATAAATTAAAGAAATTTATTGAATTCATTAAATATATTGTGCAGCTTTAATCTTTAGTCAGCTATTGAAATATTTTATAAGGAATTATAAAACAAAATAATACTATAAAAAACAAATTTTCTTTTCTTCAGGCTTTTTCAGGCACAGTAATTGAAAAGGACCCGATGCCTACAACTGTTCCTCATTTAACCATTGCTCATCCTGCTCTGCCCACCATACTGGAAAGAAAACAGGAAGAGGTGGGTCCAGAAGTCACCTTGTCCATCGACAATACTGTCCCACCACCACAGCCCACCGCCAAAAAGGTCTCAAAGTTCAAAGCTGCCAGGTTGCAACAAAAGTGACAGTTTAGGGACAAAGGCTGTTCTTAATATCTTTTTATCTGTTTTCTACAACTTACAGTGCTCTGACCACCCAACCCCCTGTTACCTTGCTCTTTTCACTGCCTTCCTTAGAGTCAGTTTTTAAGCATATGCAGTTTTGTCTTGCCTGTGTTGTGAAAATATATAGCAGTGCTTTAGGGTAAGATTTAGACTGTCTTTTGCTTAACTGCTCCTACAATGGCACTCAACATCTGTCCATTAAATGTGGGAGTTTCTAGTGAACATTTTGGTGTTCATCTGTAATACTGACACTATTACTGTAGCTTTTGTCACATAGAATGAGATGCCTTTCTTTCCTTTTCCTGATTTTTAATCACAATCAGGAAATCTCAGCTTATTTTCTCCTAACCTACCTAATGAATGTATGTACTCCTTTGTGACAAGCTTTATTGAAGGCTAAAAAAATAACATTGATGGCAAATAAATGATTTTGACTACAAGTCTAGTTTCTTTTTATCTGCAACACACAAGAATTCTTAGGCATTTTTATCTCTAACAAAAGCTTCCATTGATCATTGTCTCCGAACTTAAGTTATTAATGCTGTACTCTTTAAACAGCTCTTGAACCTAAATTAGTAACTTCTTATGAGTTTTATGTTAATTGCATGCCATGGTGCAAGTCTGAATGATTTTCTTCTAGTTTTGTAATGGGTCTAAACCCTGGGGAGAAACATTTTACAAGAGAAAACAAAATTTTAATGTAATGTTTTGTGGTGTCAGAGGGGAAATTTATGTATACAAATTAATAAATAAAAATATGCAACCAGAGATTTTTGTTGAAAACTTACACCGATTCGGCATTATATGTTATGACCACCTGCCTAATATGCAGCCCCATACACTACAAACTTTCTAACAGAACTACCATTAACGTCTTCCACAAGCTCAATAACTTGTCTGTTGGATCGGACCACATGGGCCCGTCTTCGTGCGTCACCTTTTGCCAGGTCACCACTTTTCCATCCATAGACCACTTTTTACATACTGACCACTTTAGACTGGTAAAATAGCCCACAAGAGCTGCAATTTTGTAGATGCTCTTATCCTGTCGTCTAGCTATCACTATGTGGACCTTGGCAAACTTGCACAAATCCTTACACTTGTCCTCAAAGTCCTGCTTCTAATGCACTTTGAGGGCAAGTGTAAGGAAAATGGTTACTTGCTACTCAATACTGTAGATCCCATCCAGTAACGGGTGCCATGATGAAGAGATCGGTTATTCGCTTTACCTGTCTGTGGTCATAATGTAATGTGTGATTGATATATTTTCATGGGTACAACTGCATTTTGTTAAACATGTTACTTAAATTGTATTTTGTCTTTAATTAAGGCTAAAGCATTAAAGCTAAAAGGCTATCATTTTATTTTTTCCTGTGAAATGGCTGGAGTGCAGGCCTTTGATAAGCAGCTTTAAAAGTCCTGAGGTGACTCCCCCTCTATTTCCTTCAGGATTATTTCTCCAATATAAAAATCCAGGTAGCATGACACAGATTAGGCAACGCTTAACACGCTGGAGTTGTGTTGGTGAGACACAGATCAATGGTCTTATGTAGGTTAAGCTGTGAAGGTATACGCCAGAACGTTGCCCCAACTACATTTCAAAGAACAGCACACAAACTATGTAATGGGGCTCAAGATCTACATTTCAGGGATTAAGAGGGATTTTTGTGATGAAGGATCTGAGCAGGTATTGTTGTCTAGACAGGTACTTGGGCCTAAGAGGTACAGAGTAAGAGTTACACTCAGCTCTTAAATGCCAGATGAATGAATTAAACACTAGTGAGTGTATCGCCTGCTATTAGAACATATGATATTAAGGCTCCAGTGCACTGTGCCTTTGCAATGACAAAATTAACACTCCGAAATGAACAAGCCCCTGTTCTGTTAATGAAGTTCAGAGCAGAGAATAAACTGTTTAAGGTGAGATGGGGCTATGTCATAGCTCGGCACTCAGCTCACTTTGGTCCTCAAACTGCTGTTCTATCAGCAGGCTACTTTTTAAAGTGTTTATCAAGTACTTCCTCTGTCAAAGAATCACTGAATAATAGTTCCCTTTTCTACTTTTTGTTCTTACATACTTTTCCAAAGATTACTCTACAGGTAAATCAAGCAAAAACATCCAAAAGAACAACAGAAGCATTTGCAAAGATGTTTGACTTATATTTATCAAAGCAATGAATTTTTAAAGATGTAAACATGAAGCTAAATTATAAATAGTTTTAAAGTGACTTCAAATGCATAGTCAATTGATGCACAAACACTTGCACATGTTAAGGGATTCCAGGACATAATTCTGCAAGCATAATTCCATAATTCTCATTTTAAAGCTTGGGTTTGACACTGAAGTCGTTTGACCAGAAGTGATTTTATGTTGCATCAAAAATACAAAAATATAACATACATAATAGTGCATTATACACTAGGCGCTCAGGGAAAGGGTTCACACAGCGAATTGTGTGAATAATAATAAGTAGGCTGTTGTATTGTCACGTTTGGGCATCTTATGGTCCGATATTACACATTTTGCAGTGTGACGTCAAAATCCAGTTTGTAAGTACAAGCTTACTGTGAGATTTTAACTGGAAATTCAATGTATCGTACTGAAAATGCCAAAAAATCATGCTCATGTGAACTGAAATAATTTTCTAATCGATGGACGTAGCCCTAAACTTAAAACAGCGACGCACAAATAAAAGATTTATGTAAAAAAAAAAAATCTATCACTCTATCAAAAAAGTTGCAGTAGTATGAATCAAATTGGATTCGGCACGAGCACGCACTGACTGTTTGTGTATCCATACATCGGAATAATTAATGAGGCGTGCGTCTTGGATACCCCAGCGCATATTTTACGCACGGACACAGTGCCAGTCTGTTAGACATACCAACGGCCAGATGAGGGAGACATACGGCTTCGGGACATGTCTATCTAACTATCCCAAGTAATTTTTTTTTTTTTTTTTTTAAAGATTTCATTAGTTCTTTCTTCAGCTGGAAAAAACTGGGGGCAATACGCGTCGTCTGTGCTTCTGTTGTGTGTTCGTCTGACGGAAACAGTCTGGAGAAGAAACGCGGAGTTCAGAAGACAAGCGGAGTCTGGCAGTGGAGCGGGGCGTCTGTGATAAAGCGCGAGGAGCGCCGGGGTCCATCACTCAGCACTCTGACATCCGCTTCAACATCAGTCTCAACAGTGTGAACTCCAGCTGTCACCTCGTGTCCTTTGCGCCTCGCTTTGGCCAGGTAAGACCCATCTCCATTCAGCCTATCATCACTCTTAAGTTACACATGAACCAAGTGGGATTAAGTTTGACTGTGCGTTTACTTGAGCTGCCACTGCTTGCTTTTTATTTGGGAAAAGTAACTCGTTGCGACGTTAAACGCTACTGTTAAGCATCTTCGGCACATTATTCGTCACGATAGGGAGTTTGCCTCTCCTTACTTTTACTCGTAGATGTTCATATTGCTCCAGATCATGTCGGGTAATCTTTGATATAACGCGCAACCACATTTTTGTGTCTGGAATGTTGATGTTGGTGACTGGTATTATGATTTTATGAAATAATGGTCTATAAACCTACTTTTTCACGCACAGATGTTAAAATATGGCATTCTATTTACTCTAACCGAAGTAACCCAGGTATTTCTTAAGTTTGTCTATACAGTGCAAGTCATAAACATACTATACATGTATTGGTCTAAAATTCAAGATTGTGCACATCTGGAAATAAAACATATAAACATATTTGATTTCTGTAGTTCAATAGTATAGACCTATAAGTGATTTTGATTCAGGTCTTTAGGTCTCCACTGTCACCTGTACAGAGCTACTCTGAGAGCTGCCCTCACCCCTAACCCACGCCCCCCTCCTTTCCCTCCTGTTTCCAAATGCTCTCCTTTGAAGCGATGATGCCCCATCTGTCATATGTGAGCAAAGAGAGCCCATGCACTGCTCTTCTCAATTACTGGATTCTCCTCATGCCAGCTCCGGTGGGACAGGAGGAGGAGCAGGTGGGTGGCAGTCAGGACGATCAATCAACATGAAATATTCAGCTTTGAATATACACATCATTTACTACTACTACACTAATAGTGGTGTGCCTGTTGTCCTTGTTAGAAAAGCCCCAAAAAAGTCAAAAGGAGAAGGCTCTAAGTGGGGCTATACAGTCTGTGGCACACTTCCTTATTTGAGGAAAAGACCTGTGTACAGGTGTTTTAAAGCTATCTCAAAGTCAGCAGAGAATATTTAGGGATCGAGATATTGTGGTGTGCACTAGACTAACTTTAACCGTACAGTATATTATGTTTTATTTGCTGTGTTGACTGAGTTGGGTTTATTTATTTATTTTTGTATGGTGCTATAACATGCTTGTCTATCAACAATTGTATATTGTGTTCCTTTTAAGGCATTGTTGCATTCACCTAACATACACACAGTATTTTCTTACCTTTAAAGGAAGGAGGAGTTGTATTCTGTAAAGGATACTTATCTTATTCCCTTTAGTACTGTAGATAACTGTCAGCACGCTCCTAGTTAGGAACAGCAGACAGGAGCAGCAAAAGGCTGTGTGTTACGCACAGTACCTGTGTGGCTGCAAAAGGGCCATCAGAAATTGCTTAAAAACTTAATATAAAGGGTCTGCACTGTGTTCTTTTGGCTTTCTTTTCTCTCATAACTCCAGAACCTACCTTATTTGGTCTTCTTGCCTAAAGGTATCTAAAAGCATACTGCACATTTAAATTAACACTATCTGAGGTAGTACAAAATTGATGTTTAAAAGCATTTTTACTCTACCCATCAACAGTTTAGTCTCTGTGGCATTGTTCCTGTTTGTGTGCTATCCAAAAGTATTTAATAGAATCACATTTATTTTACGCTGTACTGTACGTGTTAGGATTTTTATCCTTTATTTGACATTTTTGCTACAAGCCAAACAGAATGAACTGACCAAATCATATCGTCACCAAAAGTAGGATGAATTGGAGATTGATATGTGTGGTTGTATATGAGCTCTTTAGGAAACATTCCCCTCATCTTTAAGGGTTTAAATTAGTGGTACAGTATAACTTAAGAAAACATTATTTTCTATTTAGGGCACTTAAAATTCATGCAGCCACTCTGGCAGCTCTGTCCCATGATAGATGCACTTGTTTGAACACAGAGCACATGATTTGAATATGTGTAATCCAAACTGGAATCAACAAGCCAGATGAACTTTTTGGCACCCTCCGTTGATTTTTTCCCACTTTCAAAATGGCTAAGCTATTTAGTCAAGCTCCAGAAGATCACTGTAAAAAGTTGTATGCTTTCGTCTTGTAAAACTGCCCCCATTCTGAAGTGAATCCAAGTTTTTTCTCCCCTCCAATCATTCAAACTCTTCAGGAAACTTTTAATCTCATCCTCTGTGCTATAATAATATCTGCCTGTGATGTTGCCTGGTGAAATTTGCCGGCACACCATGGCCTTAAGTATTTGAGCTATGAGGCAATACAGTGAAAAGCATAGCCTCCTCATATGAGAACACAACAGTGAATAATTAATAACCTTGCTCCCAATTCCAGGAAAACAATAGCATATTGTAGGAAGACTGCGCTAATTTAACTAGAGGAGAGAAAGACGCATTCACCAACTTCGACAAAATATGGAATGCATTGTTACAAAGGGGGGCTCACTATCCCAGCCTCTGCAGAGCCGTAGTGCAGCGTGGCGCTATATAGTGTAACGTTGTTTGCCTTTGAGATTAATCCGGAGCCATTAAATACCGCTCTCTCTCACCTGCCGGCAGTGCGAGAGGTGGAAGTGCACATGCAGGAAGCTATTTTCCACAGGCCTCCTCTCTCCTGGCTGTCAGCTCCCATTAAGAGGCAAGGTGTCATATCTGTAACACAGCTGAGTGCAGATGGCAGAGTGGAGGGGCTGGCTCACCGATTTAAACAATGATTAATGAACAGAGATGGAAAACAAATTACATTGGACTATTGGAGGCAGGGAATTGTTTTTATGAAAATGTTAATTGTGTCTGCCAGGCTGATACCACTGGCTGCAGGGGGGGAGGGGGACGGCAGTGTAGTGGTGAGGGCAAACCAAAGGGGCTAGCAATGGGACGACTCCCCTGGCTCTCAGTGTGCAGTGTTTAATACCACACCTTGCCTTTAAAAACCTCTACTGTGCCATAACGCTCAAGGTTTGCCTTTTTACGACGAACCCCATGAAGAATTGTCGCCCACCACTGCACCAATTAGCGTTATCTCTAATAATAAGTGGTTGTAAGTGACGAGAGAAGGCGCCCTGTTCTAGTTGTAATTATTGCAGGCGGGTGCAGCTGCACTACTTAGGGAGATGATGATAATTATTTTTCTTTTTTTTTCATTGCGGGTTGATTATTTAAGAGCATCATACACTCATCAGAGTAATCAGGAGAGAGTGATTAGTGAAAATCCACGAGGCTAACAGCTGCCACATTAAACACTTGCCTGTGTTGCCAACACACAGAGGCTGAGTCCTTTTGCACAGGACAGAGACGAGCCAGAGCACTTCACCTTCAGCTCCACTAACACATGTTTGTTAGAAAGTCCACACACAATTAGAGTCAGCAGAGCTTACCATGAAAAGGCCTGTTGTTGTGTACCAAGGTCAGTCTTTGAAGAGGGAAAAGTTTGATGTAGTGTCTTTTGTTGGAATGAAGACAATGACCTCTCCTCTGTTCAGAGAAGTCATGGTTGCATACAGTGATTATTAAGGCCAACAGCCTCCACTTACAAGCACAGTGTGAAAAGTAGTTTCAGAACAGCCTACACTAACCCACAAGATTTATCTTTTGAAAATAAAATATCTTAGTTGATATGACTTAAATTGTATTGTCAGTGTGATATTACTTTGTCCAACACATACCTGTATATCTGTTCAAAAATAATTTCAGTCGATGTAATCCGTTCAGTTGAGAAAACATGTCCTATCACTCAGAGAAACATGTCTGGTGTGTTTGGTGTACTGCACTATCGAAAAAAATAACCTATACATATTTCATGATTTTCAGGCTATTTATTTTATGAGAAAGTGTGTGTAGATTTAATATTACGTTTGTGAGGCAACAAATTTAGCCTATCAAACTGGATGAACAAAAGAACATCAATATTTCATTATTAAATCACCCATCAGGTATCGGGGGGGGGGGGGGGGGGGGGGGGGGGTCTGGAGCCTATTCCAGCTACTGTAGGCTTGAGGTGGACTACAGCAATGACAATGGCCAGTTATCACAGGGCCAGCCTTTAGAGACCTTACACTTTCAGATTTATTCAGTCAGGCCAAGGAAACCCGAGCAAACAGGTGGACGTGCACACTCCACACAAAGATTGTTGGTGGGACGGAATCTCTAATGCCCTTTATGAGGCAGGTGCACTAACCATTCTGCCATCATGCATCCCAATTTATTTTTTCTAGATTAAAATTTTGTTTCTACAGCTTTTGCTTTATATATCATATGGAGCTAGAGCCTATGTTTGCTGCATGTTAGGAGGTAATCGCAAGTTGCACTCACATTTGATCACTATGAACATTTTACATTCAGGTTTTCACTATACATGTCTCAGGACAGTGGGTAAGTGGAAGTAGACCTATGTGGTGACAGATTTCACCTAGGTCCTCACCTTCTATCTTCTTGCTTAAATGTTAACCACTCTGCCACGGTGCATAGCTAAGATTTCACATTATACCATCAATACTAAACAATTATCATTTGGAATTGATGTAACCTGTCTTTCTCCTCAGACCAGCACTGAACTATTTCAAAAAGAAAGTGTAAATAAATAAAAAAATCTTAACTGTAGACATAAAGATCCACGTGCCATGTCCGGTGTGCACGCTGAGTTCACTTGCCACCAGCGCACGGCCTTCCTAAACTAAAAGGCTAATTCTCTTAGCCCAGATGTTGCTTGAGCACAGTCCTGGGATCCCACTGGGTTGATGAGCTCAATCAGTGAAATGATGAAAAGATGATTTTGTCCCTGTAATTACAGTGTGTAAACTACTTAGCTAGGATTGCAAAGGAAGTCATTTTCTAATTACGCTGGTACCCCGTTGTCTAATGGTGGATGTTTTGTTGTTTTTAGAGGGAGCGTGAGAGAGTAGATGTATATGTGGTTGTTCGAGTGTGTGCGCGCAAAAGGGAGAGAGAGGAACTTCACGAGGGGTCTGCGCCGTGTTGCCGGGGCTGAAAAGAGACCATCACAAGGGCAAGATGGCTGCCAAATGAGAGTTCATTGAATTATCAGCCCAGTTAATGTGCCTTGGATTATGCTCTTTGTTTGTCAGTTTTTTCCCCTGTAGATGCCATAGCTTAATGAGATACTGTAAGTGGCATTAGCCGGCTCCTGCTGCGATTTTGTGATGACTCCTTTAATGACTTTTGTTTTAGTGCCTCCGAGTGCTCTGTAGCATCCGAAAGTAGACCATTCTGGTAAAATCCTTTATTATTTAGCAAATATTTAGGAACCTGCTAAATGGACCTAATGTAAGAGAGCAAACAGTATCAAGATAAGCAGTGTTACCTTACACAGCACAGACAGAGCCCATGAGAGAAATGCATAAAAATCAATACACATACTATAATAATAACTCCTTATCTAGTGTATATGAAGGGATTTAAATTGATTTTGTTTGCATTTTGAAACACTGCATGCATTTTTTTATTGCAAAAGAAAAAAAAAGATAGGCTGACCATTCACTACATTCATAAAGATTTTCTATTCCATGCTAGGAACTAGTCTCGTCTCTGTGGATACAATTTTGAGCATTTATAACTGGTTTAACTGAAGGAATTTTCCCAAATTAAGATTGTCAATAGGAATGTATAGTCAGATATAGACATTGGTAAAAAGCTACGTCTGGTGTACCTCTGGTGTACAGTAAAATCCAAATTACACCGAGTCCATGATTTCAATCAAAGTTTATTAGACTTCCATTATATAAAAATTATATTACTTTCTTTCCGCACAAGTATACAGTTTTGCTTCAAATGTGCTTCCTGTTTTATGGAATTATCTATTGACATAGAGTGCTGCAAAAAAAAACAAAAAACAAACAAAAAAAACACTTAAAATGAATAAAATGACAGTAAAAACATTAATAAAGGTATACAGCGACTTAAAATAGACCAAAATAGCATGCCTTTAAAGAAAAAAGATATATAAATGCTAAGGAATGAAGGCTGCACACAAAACAAAGTCTTTGTAATTACCTTTATCCCACTGTGGTCGTATTGCTGTTACTACATGATAAACATTGGATGTCTTCCCTGCACTTGGGGGGTAGTTGTTAAGAATCAGAACATGTCAGTGTGATGTGTACTCATAGATGCTCCAGTCTGTGAGATCTCGCCTGTTTGAGCTGGAGCCGTCCTGCAGGGCCCAACCATCTGATGCAGCCCGCACCATGTGGATCGGCTTCTCTAGCGCAAGGCTTCCCCTCCGCACCCCTCACTGTTAACACACCCCGTCATACGCCAAGGCTTTGTTTGTGTCCAGAAAGAACAGGTGGTCTGTGCAAACAAGAGCAACTGTTTACACATTAGCGATTTAAAATACGCTCTATATGCACATGCCTATATGTGTGTATGTGTGAGAGAAAAGACTCCATATGACAGTGGGTGTCTGTGCATGAGGAAGGAGCATGGAGAGACTAGATTCCCTGTGTCTTGTCACAGCATCAAAGAAAACCTGCTTTGACATATATAGCAATATCCACAAAGTACTTATTTAAAAAAGGATATGGAATATAGATATAGATATAGAATATTCATTTTACTTTAATTAAGCCGTTGGGGGGTAGTTGTGAAGCCTTTAGAACCAAACCATTTTTGTCAAGGGGACACCTGAAACAAGTCCGTTGGTGACTTAATTTGTTCATCTCCTTATGCTTATTGCTGTTAGTGGTCCTGGGGGGCTGGAGCCTATTCCCGCTGCTATGTGCCTTAGGCAGGATACACCCTGGTCAGTTAATGGCAGGGCTGACACAGAGACAGAGACAGACAACCCTTCACTGTCACATTCATTCCCTAGGGGCAACTTAGAGCCACCATTTCACCTGTACATGCATCTCTGGATGGTGGGGGGAAGCTGGAGTACCCATAGAGAACCCACAGTAACACAAGGAGGCCATGCAGAATCTCTCCTCTCAGAGTCTATTTGTTGGTCAGTTCGAGAATTGAACCCACAACCTTCTCATTTAACAACATGTAAGGCGTAAATCAGCTAACATGTGCACAGCTGAAGAAATGGATGGACACCATGATTTTGAAATACTGGGTTAGTATATATCTACAATGTGTATATTGTCTCTATTAATGTAACTTTATGCTGTAGAGCCACTGGCTTGCCTTTGCATGCAGGAAAACATATATGAAGACACTGCAAAGTAAACTCTCATCATTATTAAGTGCATCACAATGAATATAAATAAACCATTTTCAGCACCTTTAAAAATTTTGTAGGAAGGTTCCTGAAATATCCTGCGACCTTCTGGATCCAAATTCTTGCCAAAAATACTGCATCTGTAAAGAGCTGCAACTAATTATAATGCATAAAAATCGCTTCACCTATAACTGAAATATAGCATATATAGTGATGCATATAGCATATGGATGGTGATAGTTATTGCAAACTAACAAAAAACTGTGTTAAATACGGGCTGCACTAAACAGCAGTGCTATACAGGAGCCACGCACACTCTGAGAACTAGAGCTACATCCAGTAACTATTTCTTGGTGTTATTTTTCTTTGACATATTTGTGTTGCTCTACAGCCTGCACATGCACTGCATGGCCAATAAAGGCTACAAACAGGTGTTTATTATAGGTCCATAGCATAGTCTGGAAAATCCAGAGAGAGTTTTAAATAGATTTATTAACCTTAAATCCGGAGAAAGTTTTTTTTTTTTTTTATTGACAAAATGATGCAGGCGCAGATTGTTTCAAAGTCGTCTACTTATTCCATTATTGACTTTACATAAACACATGTCAGATGCCCAAAGAGCCACAAGAGCAAGACTAGAGACCTGGTTCTTAAACCATAGGATGCAGATGTCTGTCCTAAGATGTACTGTATCTTGGACAGTGGTGGACAAAGTACTCAACTTCATTACTTGAGTAAAAGTATAGATCCTCCTGGTCAAATAGTACTTCAATACAAGTAAAAGTTGCTAAGTTAAATTTTTACTTAAGTTAAAGTACTGGAATATGTTCTTTCAAAAATACTTAAGTAATCATAGTACTACAACAACATTTTTTCACAATGTATTTCAAATGAGTGCAGTCAAGAATTTTGGGTAAAATTTCTACATTCAGGTCACAAATTTGCAAATTCAAAAATATGAATAAAATACCTTTTCATACATTCATAATCCTACCCTCCAAAGATGAGACGTCAAACTCATTATATAAATAAGACTGGGCATCACAATCATACTAATCAATTATTTTTCAATTGGTGTTTTTATAGAATCGTGCAAATAATGTTCAAGCAAAAGCTAAATCACTTCCAGATTGTGTCCAGAGGTTCTTTTTAGTTCCTGTGAGCAAATATGAGTTGAGAGATATGTGTAAAGTTACTTTACAAAAAATCTCAAAGTACAAATTACAATTAGTAAATGATTATATCTTTAGAGTGTAAGTGGGACAAACAACACGCAAACAAGAAACTAAATGAGCACTGACAGTTGTCTTACGGTTTTAGGACAAGTTACTTTTGCTTTTTTAGAAATGTAGTGGAGTAAAAAGTAGTAAGTTTCCCTTAAAAATACTACTCAAGTAAAACTATACTTAAGTATAGTACTCAAGTAAATTTACCTCATTACTGTCCACCTCTGATCTTGGATAAGTGTTTTTGCCTTAAATCTAAATACTTAGCATATGGGGGTGCATGGTAGCAGAGCTGTTAGCCCTTCTGCCTCTCAGCAAGGAGGCTGCAGATTCAATGTTCGACTACGCTCTCTCTGAGTGGATTCTACTAATGTTACACTTGGTTCTCTCTTAGCTTCTCCCTCAGCTTTACTTGACAGCCCGAAGACATGCAAGAATAGGCAACACTAAACTGCCCATAGTAAATGACTGTGAAGTGACATTATGTGTTTCTATTTGTCAATCCTCTGACTAACTGGTTATTGTGCAGGGTGTACCCCACCCAAGGCCCATAGTTGCTGGGATAGGCCTCAGCCACTAGTGATGAATGACTTTTGCACAACATAAATTAATGAAAATCTCCACAGACTTCATAAGCACTCTATGGTAAAACACAATTGGTCACCAAGCCTGCTGACTTGTTTGTGCCTCACACCAACTGTAACTATTGCCAGTGAAATTAGTTTTCCCCAGTTGTTGTTAAGTCAAGGCCACTCATCTGCATTACTGAAAGAGCTGAACAAAATTAATCAAAAGATTCCTTTCTCTAAACATGTGAAATAGCTGACTCTCAAATAAGTCCGCGTCACCACTGCACCACATGCGGACCACATTTTATTTTTTACAACAAACAGGCGAGATTTTTGATCGCTGTAAAAAGGAGTGGCATAGATTTACTGCAGCCACAACAAATGTGTATGTATTCCTTTATGAGTTCTTTAGCTATTACTCACAAGGAGCTAGTTTGTCAGTGCTGTGTGTGCTCTTTCTGTACTCCTGCAGTAATGAATGGCGCTGCTTAGACTATTCTGTCTCCGTCAGGCTTTTGGGGGGCCTACAGAGGAGCTCCTATAGGCTTTCATTAATCTGCCTGTCAGAAAGTATATGGCTGCTATCTTTTGTACAGGTCATAGTGGGCAGCTGTGTTACCAGTGCCCTCTCTCTGACAGGGCAGGGCTCCGGATGCTGTGGGTGGGCAAGTCCGACAGAAAG